>CM066033.1:529205192-529805192 GCA_033557465.1 Ichthyophis bannanicus
ATATGTGTCTGGCAATGAGTTGCCAATTGCATGCCCTTTTTTTTTAAATCAAACTCTCTGGATAGCAGTCTCAGTGTTGCCACTATACAGATAACTCTGATAGTCACTCCGCCCCAGCACTAACAGATAGTGCCAGAGTGGTCAGTATGATTTTCAGCTGCGCTATCAAGATAGGCGCCAGCTAGCAGCATTTAACCGGATAACAACTGCTGCTCTACCCAGAAAAGGGCACTGAAAATGGACCGTGAATTAAAAAAAAAGTCACAAAATCAGGGGTTCTTGTTTTTCCCATTTTGTCAAAAAACTCTCCTTTTCTAAAAGTGAGTACCCTCGATAGAGAAAGAACTACCGAAAAAGATGCAGCCTATCCAGTAGATAGCCTGGCTTTTCCGCTTAGAACATTTTAGCTGGGGTAAGGATTATGTAATCAACATTTACTTCCAAAATAATCTATGTTCATGGGCCAGTTGATTTTTCTGGAACCCTACTAGAAGGCTAATTAGCCTATGGCATTCACAGAATGTTAGAAATTGTTCTGTTCCAAGCAGAACAGCTGTAAACCAGTTGGCTTTATTCATGTAATCACCAGACCAATTCACTGTTCCTGCACGACTACAATTCTTTTTTTTTCTTTACCTTAACAATTGCAAACATGAGAAGTTGTGGTTTTTTGAATCTAATGAAAACCTCTGTTTTTCAGCTTGCCTCCTATTCCCTTTTGTTTTGTAGCTGCCTCCACGATAGATGCCTTAAAATGTTTGTGTTCCAAATGTTGAAAAACACTTCAGGAGAGGCCACAACATCGTTAAGAAGAAAGGGTGGCTTTACAACAAATGGTCAGTGCCAGTGGGGGAGTAGGTCCTATTTCTGACCTCTGTGCTGAAGACAGCTAGGAAAACTAAAAGGCAGATTCTACTGATTCAAATAGCACGCTTCTGACATTTCCGTTTCAGTTCTATGAAAAAGTTCTAACATTTACCACGGCCATGCCCTTACTTACTATATCAGCATAAAAGCAATGTTCTTTCAAAGAGAGTATTCGAAATACAATCCTCTTAGAATGTGACCAGAGATAAATACACACGACCCAATCAGGTTATTCAGGCTGCCATGGTCGGCAATTTCTAACCAACTGCCCATGGTGGTAAAACTAAAATTACATACATTCTGTGCCACTATTCAAAAATGGATGATCGGATATATGTATATAGAGTGCAGGTAGTACTGAAACTATCTAAATAATAAGCGATAGCCTGCCATTTAAAATATACTATTTAGATAACTTAGGACAGACTTTTTGCTGCTATCCGGATGTCTCCAAGAACTAGCCACGCTCCTCCATGGCACTATATGGGTAATGGTGGGGCAGCTAATATGAAAACACCAGACAGCCCCAGATAATAGCATTTATCTGAATAACAAATGTTCCTATCCATATAAGTGCTTTTCAAAAAGCAGGTCCAGTAGAAGGAATAATGCACAATTTTTACCCCTCAACTCATGCTAAACAGCAAAATAATATGCTATTTTACTGTCATACATGTTAGTTAACTGCAATGCATGTTAGCAAATAATGAAACACAATACATGCAAATGTATGCAGAACACCTCATTATTATGTAAATCGAATAACACCAAAGCTACTTGGTGCACACCTCTTTTTCATTTGTGTACTGTACATAGAAAATATAACAAAAGCCTAAATCTTTTGCCAATCACTGGTTATTACATGGGCATTTTTTATACCTAGATCAGAAGCCATGACAAAACATTTGAAATGGCCATATTACAAACTACTACCTGGGCTAGGAAAACTAAAAAAAAAAAAAAAAAAGAAAAAGAAGAAAGAAAAACAATACAAAGAAGTCTGGAAAAACAAAAGCTCTAACTGGTTCTCATTGGAAGACAGATATCTTAAGCACTGACCTGCCAGCAGCCCTCAATAGCTAAAAGGTCAAACTTATCAAGGTGCACAATGAAAAACCACAACTCAAGCAGCTTCTTAGAGCTAGAGTATACCTCAAGAGTGAATCCAGCGGAGCTACCGTCAGCAAACTGCGGAATTAAAAGTCCCAGCTGCACACTGACATATGTTATCAGACCTGGTATGTATCGAATTAACAAAGCAAAATCTCCTCTGACATGAGCAGCCTAACCTCTAGCTCTTTTAGGTTTCTAAGCAAAAGCTTTGAAGCACCCTCTGTTCTCCTTGCCCTTATCTGTCAAGCTTTTTTTTGTTTGTTTGTTTTTATGGATAAGTTGCTCCAGCTCTTTTGGGATTCCTGCTCAACTGGAATCAGGGCTAGGATCCAGCGCCAAAGGCCTTCAGCTACAAGGACAACAGGGACTTTTCTCCTATCCAAAGCACATTTCTGTTTTAGGTGTGGATAGAATCTGCTGCAGATCGGAATTGCCTGCTTCTCCAAGAAACAAAAATGTAATTCTCTGGCTGTCGTGGAAGCTTGCTCGTTGTTGCAAGCCATCAGCAGGCACTGGTGCTTTTCTGCAAGCGTGATAATCCAGAAGCGTGTGTTTATATATTTGATGTATTTATTTATGAAACATTTCTATCCTGACGATCACATAAGATCTTGGTGGGTAACAAATAAACAGAAAAAATAATATATGTACAAAATCTCATAAATACTGTAAAGCAACAGTAATCACAAGACGTCCCTAAAAGCTTTGGAAAAATAAGAAGCTTTCACCTTCTTGTGAAAGTGACATAAATCCACCTTGGACCTTTAAAAACTCAGGCAAACCATTCCCCTGTTGAGGAGCTGCTACCGAAAACATGTATGACTGCTTACCCACCTGCCTAGCAATTTGCAATGATGGTACCTTCTGCACACGGGCACCCTGAGGAATGCAGAACATGTCCCTGTCAATCAATGGGCAACTGTGCAACCTTGGAATATGGATGGCCAGTCTTTCAAATTTTCTTTCTGACCCAGAACATTCTAGAAATTGCTTTCCTTTTCCTATTGCAGCCATAATGGAAGTTGGAAGCTGCTACTGCTGCCTAACAACATGAGGATGCCTAATAGGATGACGAAGCTGTAGAGGCGCCAATTACAGGGGAAAAGGAAGCCCCAGCTATTTTGACATCTGGTGGTAATCGTACAATAATCAATTGAACATGTGCAGTAGGTATGTGCAAGAGTTGCACTAGTTTTAAAAAGGTAAACCATCAACCTCTTTGCTCTTTTAAAATTACTTCAATGGGAAATGTGCATTCACATTTACACTTGCTTGACATATGCATACATTTCCCAATTTTATTTTCTGCGCATACGTGTGCATTTCATGAAGCATACACATGTCCAAACCTGCCTTGGGAACACCTCTACTCAGGTTAGAGAACCATATGCATTATCAGAGTGTTTGTGCATAACTTTATACACACATACATTGGGCAGTTTTATAAATGGCCATTTTCTGTACATGAAACACTGCCTTCAATGCAGAAATGTTTTATTAATCCCTAGCTGTCACACTCAGAGTGCACATGAACCGGGATCTAGAAAGAACTTCAACCTGTGGCCCCTCAAAGAACTGTCAGTGCAATGATAGAGCTGGGAATATAAGAAGATTAAATTTGAGTGAGAGGGTGGAAAGGAAAGCAGGCAGCAAGCACATGTGAATAAAGTTTTAGAGTGCTACGGTGGCTTACAGCTCCTGTAAAGGCGGAGTCTGAATTGGAAACACAGAGAATCTGGAATAATCTGCTGGTCCAAAAAATCAACACAGAACAAGAGAAGAGTAAGAACTTTTCCCACCATACAGTCCACTGATGACTGTCAAGAGAAGGGGTTGGGACTGGGATGTGGCTGGTAGCTGGGGCGCAGACTGACCGGACAACAAGAAAAGAAGGGAGTGGCCCAAGAATGTTGGTCTCTGGATTTGGATGCAAGCCTGTCCCACCTACCTGCTACCTGCTCGAGAACTGGCAATGTTGATAATCGGCCAAGGTCACTGCAACAAGATGGGACACAAAACCCACCAAGGCAGAACCATGCAGATCTTCATTGCGGTGCTTTTCCATCACTTTCTCAGCTACGTAAAGTTACCTGAGCCAAACAAGACAGGCGAATCATATCGAGGGGCAGGGCACCCTAGCTAGTGGTAAAGTGAGGTGCCCTGGTGAGTTGTCCTTGAAGGTGGTGACCAGATTAGGCATCGGCGGCCTCAAACTGCAGAGCAACAAGGAAATATGGGAAGAGGACCTAGCTCGGCATAGCAAGGCGGGTTCCACAGTTGCCCCAGAAGCTGCCTCACTGATGGACAATACGACTGGCAATCTTAGCATCACATCGGCTCAGGTGACTAGTCGAGTTCCCCCGCTCACACACATTCCATTTGTATTTCAAAAAAACTGTGGCCTATTGATTCACTTATGTATTGTGTGTGATTTATTCCCTGTGTCTGTTTGATATGAGGCTGGGCTATGCCGATGGTAGTTCTGCCTGTCAATATTAATAAAAAACGGCTCACTTGCCAGATTCAAATTCTATTCATCATAGAGACACCTAAGCTAGTAGTACATGATGATAAGGTACTAATGTAAACCAACAATATGATTTTGTACAATTTCCTTATCATCTAAATCTTAATTATGAACCTCAGTCACCACTTCAAGATTTCTTATGGTGCTTCCCATTTTTTCCACTCTGTATAAAGCGTATTATGTCTTATAGATTGTTCAGTTGTCTGCCAAAAAGACAAACCTTTCCTATTATACCATCTTGAATATAATTTAGGAAAACATTGATCAGAGCGGCACCTGTGGCTGATCTATGAGGTAATCCACTGGTTTTCTCCTTTCATTGTTATGAGCACATCTAGCAGTAAATGCTCTCTGTCACTCGGGCAGCTTCTAACACAGTTTACCTCCCTGGGATCCAACTTGCTTATGTTCCTCTTCTAGGAAAAAATGATTAAAGCCTTCTGAAATATTAGGTACATGCATCCAGCGCTCTCCCTTTATATTAATCCCTAGTCAGTGGTCAACGAGTAAGAAAATAAATTGATCCTTTTTGTTTGACATGATATACATAGTCACTTTATATGAAGCCAGATAGATGCACTCTGATTCTGGACCAAAACTAAGAGATCTAGGGCCTGATATTGGTTGCACAGGCTATGTGCCCCTATGGTGCATAGTCCTGCCAGCCAACCTTTAAACCTGGATATTCAGTGCCGGGGTCATATGCGCCCTGACATCAAGGTTTACCTCGCCTATTCTTTTAGGCACAGGTCACTAACTGGACAGCATGCAAAATCGCTGCTGCCCGGTTAGCAACAGTTTCTGCCTCCACTCCGCCGCAGAATGCCCCCAGCACACCCCGATGCTAAACCGGATTAGCATTCGAGCACATAGGGGAGTTTAGGAGGGGGATATTCAATGGCACGAACCATATAAGTACCAGGTAATATCCCTATTTAAGGCATTCATATGGTTTACTGGCCTATAAATCGTGAAAATGCTTTTCGGAAATCAGACCCCGAATTACTAAGGTGTGTAAACATTAAGATGCATTATTTTAACATAGGTCCCATGTTATTCAAAGTTACTAATAACACACGTTAAGGTACTAATTAATGCACATTAATGTCAGCATATCTAAGTACCGAGACCCTTTAGTTTTGATCCATTATCAGAGTGCATCTATCTGGCCCCCCTAATACGCTGTCAGTCAGTGAGCTGGTTTTGGGTGAAATGGCATTCAAGAACTAATGATATCGAAGCAATAAAGTACATAAAAACAATTCACATATTTCTATGGCCATTTTTCCCCTTTCGATTTCAGAAGTAAGTTTTTGAATACAGTGACTCATATATATTCAAGTGACTTCATTACCACTGAGCGTGTGGCGATTGTTCTCGCGCTAACAGCAATGTGCTCTCCACACCCACTCTCCGTCCCTAACCCACCCATTTTACTCCCTAGTGTGCAATGACTACCACGGGCCCGATATTTGAAAGGCATTTACACAGTTTTACAGCACAGTAAACCATGTAAATGCCTTTAATGGGGATATTTAACAGCACTTACATGGTTAGTGCTGTTGAATATTGTCTTCTAACTCTGTTACACGCCCGATGGCTAGTGGTTAGCATCAGAGAGTGTTGGGGGTGTTCTGGGGTGGAGCAGAGGCAGAGACTGTCGCTAACCGGGCAATGGCAATATTGCATGCGGCCCGGTTAGCGACCGGCACCTAAAAGATAGGTGAGAAAAACCCTTGCCTATACCTGAAGGAGCAAGAGCTAATCAGGCAGTATGCAGTATCACTGCTGCCCGATTAGCTACTGCGGCTTCCAGCATGTGTGGCGATCCCCAGCTATTCAATGTGAGGGCTGCATATGACCCCAGCATTGAATATCTGTGGTTAAGGGTTGGCAGGCAGGGCTATGCAACTTAGGGGTGCATAGCCTTCCCAGCTCAATATCGGGCCCCACATGTTTTAGCGTCTGGTAACTGGCGTGCCCACATGTTTAGCATTTTGAACTACCAGAATGCACATTAACCAGCTAGCACACCTCAGTTAAAGGTCCCTACATTGCTCATATGGCCAAATGTAGAGGCCAGCACATGCAGGTGTAACTTTGCACAGATATCTGGTCCATACAAAGTGTACATTCAGTGGCAGCACTTATGAATTTACTGCTGCTGAATATAAATATAAACTGTGCATGGCAATGCAAGCCTTCATGTCAATGAAGACTCCTGGCAATGTGACTGGAAGTAGATTATCCGGCCTTTCTTCTGAGGCAATGGCAGGTTAAGGGACTTGCCCAAGGCCACAAGGAGTGCTAGTGGGAATCAAACCCTGTTTATCTTTGTTATTAAACCAGTGCTCTCACCATTAGGCTACTCCAAAACCTGAAAATTGCTGCTGAAAATTGACCTCATAATGAAACCAAAATAGACGAAGACAAGTATCAAGACAGACCACTGATTAGGGAATGCTGAAATCGAACTGCCTTTCAATTGCATGCAACTGAAAACTGTACCCAAAACACAGAAAGGAAAAAGTGCTGCCCAACACTCGCTTCCACTCCCCCCTACCTCCCTCCCCCCCCCCCCCCCCCCCCCCCCCCCCCCCCACA
Source organism: Ichthyophis bannanicus (assembly GCA_033557465.1). Lineage (NCBI taxonomy): Eukaryota > Metazoa > Chordata > Amphibia > Gymnophiona > Ichthyophiidae > Ichthyophis > Ichthyophis bannanicus. Next base: position 529,212,304 of record CM066033.1, read on the forward strand.
CACACACACAGAAGCACAACAAAGAAAAATAGAATTAGGGAGCTTGTACGCTGAAAAAGTCAAGTCAAATGAAATTACACAAAGAGCAGAAGATCTTGTAGGTGCCACATCAGCCTACCCAAAGCAGACAAAGACCAAATGAAAAGACATCCTTTTCCCCTTCACTTTTCCTCTCTCTATCCAAGATTCAGGGTGCGCTTTAAGGATGTGCATTCATGAGACCACATTCGGTTCATTTGGGTACCTAAAAATGAAAGTGCATACAAATTGCTAGTATGGGCATATACTTATAAATTAACACATATAGAATTAACTGTGTGTATAACAACTATTGTGTACACACAATTGTGCACCTAAAGAAACATATAGGTGAAATAAACACAAAAGAATGCACAAAAATCAGCAAAAATTAGTTTTCAACAAAGATGAAACTGAATTTTTTGCCTATGAACACCTGTAGTATGACACCTGTCGCCCTAAACATATATACGTACATACAGGGTCTGTTTTTGGTTTGACAAACTACCTTTTAAAAAACGGAAAAAATCATCATATTAGTGTAGTGAAAGAGTAATAGTATACAATAGACCCATCCACAATGCTTTCAGACACAAAACTTTTCACACCAAAAAAGGTGACCAAAGATGAAAGAGTTCCTAATTTAGGAGACAGACCCTCCCAGAAGCAGTCCTCTATTTCACTTTTGGTCCTCTTCTCAGTCTGAACAATGAACCTGAGCATGTAGACTATGGGCAACATCAAAAAACACTACCGGGAAAGTTCCAAAAAAAAGAAATGATTTTTGGAAGAGTCTACGCTCCGTCCCCATACAAGCTCCTTTAACTAACTGTTTCAACGCCATATCGAACTGGCTACTGACACAAAACCTCAGAATCCAACATAAAAAAACAGAGGTTCTCTTTATCTCAAGGAACTCGAACTTCATACGCACCTCAATGCCTGGAGGTTCAAGATACTAAGCTGCAAGTAAAACCTCATATCCGATACCTAGGAGTGACCCTTGATCAAAACCTTGACATGAAGAACCACATATCCAACACAGTAAGAGCAATTTATTTCAAGATCCGCTCCCTCAGACATCTACGCCAACTGATTGACCCAGACGATTTCCATACTGTTTTTACCATCTCTTAATCATTCCTCATTTCGATTATGCAAATTCCATTCTACAAGGCCTTCCTCAATCTACATTAAATCCGCTTCAACTTGCTTTGAAACAGTGTAGCGAGAGTGCTTTTTGGAGCATCCAAAAGAGGACCATGTAACACCCCTTCTAAAACAACTACACTGGCTTCCTATCCAAGCAAGAATCACTTTCAAAAACTCTGCTCCTTACCTTTAAAGCATACAAAGGTCTCGCATCCACCTCCTTATCGGAGATGATTCCACCAATCATTACCCAATAGACTAAGAAGGAACCACAGAACTAAATATGCTAAGCGTACCAAAGGAAGTCATAAGATACACTCCACAACATCGAGCAGAGCCTTCAGCCTATGTGCCCCAAAACTCTGGAACACCCTTCCATCAAACATTAGGGCCATCCCTGATCTCATCCAGTTCTGGAAGGCCCTAAAACATCACCTGTTACTCAAATACTTCCCGGAGAACAAAGAATCTCAGTCACACTCAGAGATCTATATCGTAAGCACAACCACGTAAACTTTCCTGTCTCACTTCACTTTACATTTCTTCTATAGATTAACAATACACTATTCAGACTCTATGACACTGTTATGTAAATAGTTGTTTTGTAAATAGTTGCTCCTGTTATCCTGTTATCCAAGTTGGTTTGCCTGTTTAACTGTAAAAAAATCAGATAAATGTAAATTGTCTGAAATTTCTTGTTCCATGTAAACCGCGCTGATACCGAATAGTGCGGTATATAAAAATGTTAATAAAAAAATAAATAAAATAAAGGTGAATGAGCCCACAGTGCAAATTGTCCAGAGCAGGGTTTCCAACCCCATTGGCCAGGTTTCCTATCTCCAGGGACTGCACTGTCTCTGTGGCCACAGTGTGGTGCAGTGAACACAAGCCAGTGTGTTCAGGAGCAGCAAGGTCACTGGTTCAAGTCCTAGCTGGGGCCCCCTGCCAATCCATTCCCCATATTTTAATCAATACTAAACCGTGAAAGTACAGACAAACCTTGATTGCATAGAACATAAAAATTGTTCAAACGCCTTTATTTTACACTACATAGCACAGACACCAGAAACCTGGACATAACCTAGAGCACATTCCCCCAAATGCAGCTCTGGAGGGCCACAAATCATTCAGGTTTGATGCTGTCTCCAATACAAGGCCATGTCAGCATGGTGGCGGAGGGGTACCGGTGGTGGAGGGGGCAGTGTCTGCTGCCCACAGCACACCATGGCCTAGCCCTCTTCACGTGGGTGCCGTGCACTGCAATAGACAGGCCCTGTCTGACAAACAGCCATGGCCTCCCCAGGGAATGCACGTTTCTGTGCCAAGACAGTGGTGCAGCGACACACAGCCAGTGCCTTCAGGAGAAGAAGGTCACAGGTTCAAGTCCCAGCTGGGGCTCCCTGCCATCCAGTTCCCCACATTTTACCCACCACAAAAATGTGATAATACACACAGAACCTTTAGTGCATATAACGTAAACATGCCCAAAGCATCTACATTTTACCTTACAGAGCACAGACACCAGAAACATGCGCATTACCTAGAGCACTGTCCCTCAAATGCAGTCCTGGAGGGCCACAAATCATTCACGTATATGCTGTGTCTAATAAAGATGTTTGTGCTTCATTTCCATGCGACGCCTCCATGGTATGCAGATGTATTCATGCATATTCATTAGGGACAGCAGCAAAACATGAACAGTGTTTGGGCCACCAGGACTGGGAGTTGGTGGACCTCTGCCCTAGAGCAGCGGCCAACAGGAGCAGAAAGAACCGCACCCACAGGCTCCATTATGGAAAGCCCACGGAGAGGCAGGATATGGGGCCTTGCGTACATCTCACAATACTAGTACGTGCATAACCTTACCAATGCCACCATAAACCTGGGAATATGGTACACATATATCAAAAGGTTGCTATGAATACTGGCAGATAGCAATTCCTAAGTTAAGCACAATATACTCATTGAGCTGTATCATACCAATATCTCTGATGTCTGTGGAGTGTGTTTCAGTCTGGTTTCTGACAGTGTTCACCACCCTGGGGAGTGACCACAACAGTATTGCATACCATAGCCATGCCTGCGCTGTGTGCAGGACTGGTGAGGTGCCCTGGACTGCAAAAAGCTCTCTATAGTAGCACAATGCTGGCATAGGTGTGGGAGTGTGTGTCTGTCCCTCCAGTGTGTGGTGGTTGCAACACCTTACTCAGCCCAACACTGTTTGCACTGTGCTCCAGTGTATGCTTGGCAATGTGCATAATGAGGAGCAAGGTACTGTGGGTATAGCTCGGACAGGGTGGCCTGGGCAGGATGCATGAGCACAGGGCATAGGGCAATGGCTGGGACATTGTAGTGGCGCGGCCATCACCTGCACGGACAGGGTGGCCCCTGCATGTCCTGCTGGGAGGTCAATCTCACCCTGAATGACCAGTCACCATGACATGGCTAGGTCCCCCTATGCTAATAGCATGTCTTTCAAGTGAAATCTACGGGCTGCCTTTTATGGGGTCCAATCACTAATCTATCTGCTTGGTGGGTGTGCTGACATCACGGTTTTGGGTGAACACATCTCTTCCAGTAATATGCACTATGGACTAGCTAGCAGACTGTTTGCGTTAGTATGTGTGAGACTGGAACACCTTGCAGGGTGCAGCGGCTGCAGATTCACTGTGCTCGCTGCTGGAGAATGTTAGATAGTGGTGGTGGGCAGCTTGAACATTTTCAGGCCTCCTGTCTGTCTGGCATCACCATATGGATGTGTACAGAAATGCATGGACTGCCCTGGATGTTGTCTGTCCCCCCAGCTGAATGCGTTGATGGTCCCCCCTCTACCAGCAACCATTGCAATGATGTAGAATGTGGATCTGTTGGTGGGAGATCCAGAGCTCCAGAAGGCAGTTTGGGTGGTACTACAGAATCCGCCTATGGGTCCAAAGAATCGGCCCGGCCTGGCCCCCCTGGGTCACATAAAATCATGTGGCCATGGCACCCACACAGAATATGCACTATTCTGGGTGCATGAAAGTGCTCAAGGGCTAAACTTGACTGAGAAATCCAAAGATGGACACAGGTGTATTTGGCAGTGTAGCTGCAAGACCAACCCATCACACACTGGCACTGATGGGGACTCACACCATGGCCCTATCTCAGCTAAACCATGTGCTGTGGACATGGTGCTGGGTGGCCCACCTCACCCTCAGTAGTGAGCACAGGACCCGCACAATGTGACGGTCACTACCTATCTGTGCCAGTAACACATATGCTCAGTACTCCCTACCAGACTGAGGTGGTGTGGGGGTGCATACCCCATCCCGTGTTTATCTGTAGATTGTTGATTTGCATGTGCAGTGCACTCTTGGGTATGTGGGGTTTAACCCTATCCTGCCAACCACAGCAGACAGTTCATGTGGTGGGCTGCAGTCCAACTGTAGGCCAGCCAGGAGTTTGTTAGCAGCTAGGGAGATGTAACCCACAGGTGACTGCATTGCCTGTGGAGCCAGAAGTCATGGGTTTGATCCCACAGTGGGGTTATGTGATAGGCCTGTCTGAGGAATTATTTGTAATAATTTTAATTGGTGCTGCCACCACCAAGACCCTCAGTGCTGTAGCCTGAAGGTGCCTCCAAAGCGCCCTAGAGATTCCCAAAAGGGAACATTATAAGGTGCCGTGTTTGGACAGTGCACCCTATTATTGTCCTCAAGAGTGGCCGGCATAGGGTGCATGATGTGGCACCTTAGGTTATGCCAATGGGAGGGTTTTTTTGCTGGCAGCAGAATTAAATACAAAAATCCAAATGCCTCACAAAGCACTGCTGATATTAAAGGGTCATGTCTCAGGAAGGCATAGCAAAAGCCGCAATGTTGCATTGAACCCCATGACCCTGTACCATCAGGCAATTTGTCAACCATGTGCTACACCTACCTCCACTAGGTCTGTATGCCAGCAAACATGCCTAGGATTCACACACAGTAATGTGCTACACCTACCTCCATCGTGTCATAATGTGCGGTAAATAACCTCTTGTGTGAGTCCAAGTTTAGGCCAGAAGGCCCCCTCCATCCCCCCCCCCCCCCCCCCCATGGCATCCTGCACATCATTGCTGGATGAACCGTAAGATGGAGTTATGAACATACCCCCTAGGCACACAAAAACCCATATCACCAGGGTGAGTGACAGCCCACGTTGAGGGGCGCTCAGGGCTCCGGGGGATAGGGAGACTGTATTCACCTGTGTCGTCACACACAACCATATGACCAGGTGGCCTGACAGCCCACATTGATGGGCTCTCAGGACTCCTGGGGAGAGGGAGAATGTATTAGACTGTCTTTGTACACAACAACCATATCACCAGTGTGAGTGACAGCCCACTTTGATGGGCTCTCAGGTCTCCTGGGGATAGGGAGAATATATTCAACTGTCTTTGTACACACAACCATATCACCAGAGTGAGTGATAGCCCACTTTGATGGGCTCTCAGGACTCCTTGGGATAGGTAGAATGTATTCAACTGTAGAGGCACACACAACCATATCAGAGGGGTGCCTGAAAGCCCACTTAGATGGGCTCTCACTACACCTGGGGATAGGGTGAATGTATAGAATTGGTCTTTGCACACAGAACCATATAACAAGGGTGAGTGATAACCCACTTTGGTGGGCTCTCAGGACTCCTGGGGATAGGGAGAATGTATTTAACTTTTTAGGCACACAGAACCATATCACCAGGGTGAGTGATAGCCCACTTTGATGGGCTCTCAGCACCCCTGGGGATAGGGAAAATGTATTCAACTGTTTAGGCACACAGAACCATATCACCAGGGTGAGTGATAGCCCACTTTGATGCGCTCTAAGGACTCCTGGGAATAGGGAGAATGCATTCAAATGTTTAGGCACACAGAACCATATCACCAGGGTGAGTGATAGCCCACTTTGATGGGCTCTCACTGACTCATGGGGATTATGGGAGAATGTATTCAACTGTTTAGGCACACAGAACCATATCACCAGGGTGAGTGATAGCCCACTTTGATGGCTTTTCTCACACCTCCTGGGGATAGGGAGAATGTATAGACCTGTTGTAGGCACACAGAACCATATCACCAGGGTGAGTGATAGCCCACTTTTGATGGGCTCTCAGGACTCCTGGGGATAGGGAGAATGTATTCAACTGTTTAGGCAAACAGAACCATATTACCCAGGGTGAGTGATAGGCCACTTTTTGATGGAGCTCTCAGGACTTCCCTGGGGATAGGGAGACATGTTTTCAACTGTTTAGGCACCAGAACCATATCACCAGGGTGAGTGTTTAAGCCCACGTTGATGGGCTCTGAGGACTTCTGGGATATGGAGAATGTTAAGTTAGAACTGTCTAGCCACACAGAAACCCTATAACCAGGTGCCTGACAGCCCCACTTTTGTGAGGCTTCTCAGGACACCTGGGGATAGGGAGAATGTATTCAACTGTTTTTGAGGCACACGAACCATATCACCAGGGGATAGGGTGAATGTATAGAACTGTCTTTGCACACAGAACCAGATAACCAGGCTGTCATGCTGCACAGCGCCACGTTGATGGGCTTCCTTTCAATTGTAGTGTCTCAGTACCTCCTGGCTCGATACGTTGAATGTATAGAACGGTCTTTTGCAACCCCTCCACCCGAAATCACCAGGCTGTTCTCTTGAGCCTCTACTGCTTTGATTATGGCCCCACCACTCGTTTCTGTGGGCCCTCTCAGGTACTTCCTGGGGGCGTAGGGAGAATTGGGATTCAACTGTTTAGTCGCACTACAGATACCATAGATCACCAGGGTTTTCGATACCATTCCCCCCTCTCGCCCTCATGGCACGGCTTGAGAGCTCCATCCAAAAGTTGGTCCCTTTTCCGGCAACCTCGTTATCATTGTTTCCTCTCTGTGTTGCCTTAAACAGTGTGAATACATTCGACCGTCCCCAGGAGTCCTGAGCTTCCCACAAAGTGGGCTTTCAGGCACCCTGGTGATATGGTTGTGTGTAAACAAGACAGTTCTGCTTATACCATTTTCTTCACCCATATCCCACCAGGAGTTCTGGAGAGTGTCCCGATCAAAATTGGGCTATCTAGCCACCCTGGTGATATGGGTGTGTGTGGCCTAACCTTTTGAATTCTGTTCTCCCTATCTCCAGGAGGCTCCGGGTAGGTCCCACCAAGTCGGCATGTCAGGACACCCTGGTTATATTGTTGTGTAAAAAGACAGTTTTATACATCCTGCCTATCTCCAGGAGTCCCGGTGATAGCCCGTGCAACGGTGTGCGGGCAGTTCACCCTGGTTAAGATATGGGTGTGTTGGGCTAAACAGTTAGATACATTCCCACTGTCCTCTACCGCATCTTTCCTTGCCGTGAGTATCCCACACATTATGTGGACTATCGTCCAGCGCACCCTGGTTTCAATAGGGGTGTGTGTGACGAAGACTAGGTTCTATGACAATTTCTATTTCCTCCCTATCCCCGCGTCCGGAGAGCCCATTTCAAAGTGGGCCTCTCAGGCACCTGCTGCGTGATGATGGGTCCCTGTCCGGCGCCCCACCCTTGTGGCCGCAAACGACACCATTGTGCCTATCGTACCCTTTTCCGAAGGGAAAAAAGAAACTGGGAGCGCAAAACCATTGCGACATTTAAACAAATCTAACACTGCATATGGTCTTACCTAATGCTATATACGACCCCTACTTTCCTGTTAAAATATAGGTGTTTGGCCTATACTCGCCGTTCCTAAGACTACTGCCTTCCAAAACAATACCCAGCAATAGCACAGACCAATTTAACAATATGGCATTCAAAATGAGGATGATGTTGGGGTAGGTCAAAGCACGAATATGATCCTACGTTTATGGGTCTCTGGACCGTCTTCGTGATTGTCCTAGTACCAATTGTAGTCTGTCGGATCAATGCCGGGGCCCGAGCGGAGGCTAGCTGCTGGCCTGGCGTCTCGGAAGCTCGCTGGTCGGGGGTCCTAGGGTCCATCTGCCAGGCGGATTCTCTGCGCGCTTCCGGGTGGGTCTTGTGCAGCTCGTATGTTCTCTCTGTGCGTTGTCGTCACGTCGGCCATCACCTATGCTATTCCAGTGCCCGAGTAACGCCTCCCCCGAGCAACTGCCCCCCGTGCCAGTCCGCGACTTGCCCCGCTACCGTTCCAATGGGCAACTGCAGTTCTGCGCCTGAGTGGCCACCGGTGGCGGCCATCTGTTTTTCCGTCCACGTCTCCCTTCACTATGGTTCCCCCACTGTACTGTTACAGGTCCTCCCGCTAGTACCAATACCAATGATTTGCCGCCCTCTCCCTTTTCGCAGACGTTCCCTCTTGCCTTTCCGTCGCTCTCCTCTATCTCCCCTACTATATTTTCATTCGCCGACTCCCCTTCTGTTAGCGCTACCTAGGTGGCCCCTCCGTTTCTGCCCAGGGCCCCCAGCTCTATCCTCTACCCTCCCCACACTCAGCCCATGCCCAGTCAAAGCCCCCCAAATCAGCTCGCTATTCCAGTGCTATCCGTTCCTCCCCTCCCTTCTCTAGCCCATTACCCAGCTGCTAGCTCATTCTCCCCAGTATCCTTTTGAGCGAGTCGGCCTCTCCATACCCCCCTGTACCCATTGTTGCGCGCCTCCACCGCCCTAATCAGCCCATTCCAGTGCTAGCAGCTCCCAGCCCTCTAAGGGCGCTAGCCCCGCCCGCCCCAAGCCCCTCCGGTCCAGCCTCCCTCCCTCCCTCCATGTCAGCTCCACCCCCTACCATGTCGCAGCCTCCAGGCCCCCCATGTCGCGCCCCCCCCTGCCCCGCGTCTCCTCGCTTCCGATCCGAACTCGGTGGCCGTCCGCTCCCTAAGTTCAGCTCTCGCCCGGTCGGCTCGCAGCGCAGCCTTAGCTCTCTCCCCTCCTGGTCGACCATCCCGCGCCCTCGTACTCTCAGCTCCTCGCCTTGACGAATCAACTTTCTCCGCCGATCCATCCATAGCCGCTCTCCTTCCCCCCCGTGCCCTCTAGGGCCCCACTACCTCCACCGGCCCGCCTCCATCGCAACTATGCCAGCTCCTCCTGGTCGTCGCCATGTCCCACCCCTCCAGCCCTCCATGTCCGCTGCCCTCCCTCCCTTGGATCCCTCCATCCTCCATATCTTTGCCCCCCCCCCCATGTTTTCCGTCCTCCATGTCAGCCTCTCGCGCCCTCCATGTCAGCCTCCCCGTCCCCATTCCTTATCAGCTCCCTCCCCCCCTGTCAGCCCCCGCCACAGGAGACCAGTCTAAGCTCGTCCGCTCTCACCCCCCCATCCAGATCCGTCGCCCGTCCCTCCATGTGCCTAGGCCCCGATGGCTCCGGCCGAGTCGCCGCTCCTACTTGGCCGCGCGGCTACATGTCAGCACTCTCCATCCCTGCCATGTCCGCCCCGCAATCCGGACTCGCGCTCCCTCCGTGCACTTGGCCCGCCGCCATCGATTCCCCCGCGACTCCAATCATACACTCACCTCCCTCCATATCAGATCTCCCGATTTTGGTGTTCTTCATCCAACTCTACGCCCGTCCCGCTCCAGTCCCAGCCATGTCCAAGCCGCCCTCTGGTGTTCGTGCCTTCGCACCCCATTGTCCATCCTCCCTCGATATCAGCGCCCGCCCTCCCTCCATGTCAGCCCCTCCCTCCCGCCGTCCCATATCAGCTCCCTCCGCGCCAGAGCGACTTCTGGTGGTCACGCCCCTCATCGCAGCCCCCATCTCCCCTATCCATCATTGCTCCAGCTCCTCCATGGCTCCAGCCCCGCCTGCCGGCCGCACGCTCTGGCCGGGAGCTCCCTCGCTCCGCCGCGACCGCGGCTCCAGCCATACCAGATCTGCCCGCCATGTCTGCTCCGCCCCCCGCCTCCGCGTCAGCCCGTGGCTCCGCATAGCGGCTCCGCCCCTCGCGGGGCAGCCCCCTCCCTCATGTCCCGCCAGAGGGCGCTGAGCCGCCGTCCGTATCGGCGCCTCCGCCCCGCCGCGGCCGGCCCGGGCGCCCCAGGTCTCCGCCATGGCAGCCCCTTCGAGGAGTCCACGCCCCGCCGCCCTGCAGCCAGAGGGCGGCCAGGCCCGGCCGCTGCGCGCCCGCCAGCCGAGCAGCCGGTCGCCCCCGCCCGCCAGGGCAGCCCCGCCCACGCCCCTCCATCCGGCCGAGCACGCTCCCGCCCGACCGGGGCATCTCGGCGGTTGTCCCCTCCCTCCATTCTTCCCTTCCATCCATTATCGGGTCTCGGGCTCCCCTTATGCGAACCCTCCATGTCAGCCTGCCCTCTTGTGCGCTCTGTCGCATGCACTCTCCCTCCCTTGTTCTGGCAGCCGCAGCTCCTGGGGGTGGGCCTCTTAGGGAACGCGGCTGTGCTTTTAAAATCATCTCGGAAAAATCAACCATCGTACACACTGTACGTAATATTCGATGGGACGGGACCTCACGTGCAGGCAATTGCCCAGCCTAACTAAAGAGAGTTATAGTTGGGAGGCGAAGCAATGCTTGCACGGATCAACCATACAAGAACAGGAAGAGTCCCGAGATGAAATTTTACAAAGCACATCCTCGTTTTTCCCTAAGAGGCAGGGAGCCGCGGCTGCCCGAAGAAGGGAAGGAGCTGACATGGAGGGAGCCCATAACGACCCACGTGTTAAATACCTCTTTCGAACACTATTTCCTGTCACCGGGCGGGCAGTTTTGCTCCCGGAGACCGTGCAAGGTGATAAATACCGCCAAAAAAGCAATAAGACTGCTAACCGGAGCCGCGGGTTTCCGACCCCCTGGCCTAGACAGTTGAAATACATTCTCCCTATCCCCCATGATCCGTAAGATCCCATCAAAGTGGGGCTCTCAACTAACCCTGGTGATATGGTTCTGTTGTGCCTAACGTTTCAATACATTCCTCCTCTCCCCAGACAGAGTCGTTAGAGCCCATCAAACTTGGCTAATCACTCACCCTGGTGATTTGGTTTTGTGTGGCCTAAACAGTTCAATACATTCTCCCTACCCTCCCCAGGAGTCCCCCCTCAGAGCCCACTCCACGTGGGCCTACACTCACCCTGGTGATAGGATTCTGTGTGCCTAACCCGTTGAATACATTCTTCCCTATCCCCAGGAAGTCGTGAGAGGCCATCAAAGTGGCCTATCACTCACCCTGGTGAATATGGTTCTCTGTGCCTAAAACAGTTGAATACATTATCCCTATCCCCAGATCCCGTTGAGAGGCCATCAAAGTTTGGGGCTAAACCTCACCTGGGTGATATGGTTCTGTGTGCCTAAACAGTTGGATACATTCCTCCCTATCCCCAGGTTCCTGCGAGGCCATCAAGTGGGCTACCACTCATCCTGGTGGATATGGTTCTGGGTGCCTAAACAGTTGAATACTTCCTCCATATCCCCAGCAGTCATGCATAGGCCATCAAAAGTTGGCTATCACTCACCCTGGTGAGATGGTTTTGTGTTTGGCCTAAACAGTTGAATACATTCTCCCTATCCCCAAGCGGTTGTGAGAGCCCATCCAAGTGGGCTATTCACTCACCTTGGTGATATGGTTTTCTGTGGTGCCTAACCAGTTGAATACATTCTCCCTATCCCCAGGAGTCGTGAGACCTGCGTAAGGTTTACTGTCAGTCACCTTGTTGCTATGTTGTATGCAGCTGATGATGTGTGCTAGGACACCCAAAACAAACCCCCAGGGGGCCATGAGACCTGATTGTCAATGTTGGGTATGTCATTCATATATTTGTGTTAGGTTATCGCATTATTTTTGCACATCTCCCGTAGTCTGTGAGGTCAACACCTCATCAACACTCAACCCCTTTGATGTATCCCAGATGGTCTGCTAGGTTCAGATATGGATGTGTGTAGCAGCACCCCACCCCCATTTGATCTATGAGATCTGATTACAAGGCGCCTGTAACAGAGCCATGTCCCCATAAATGTATGCTGAGTCAGGTCACACATCTGCCCACTGGCTACGAATCCCAAACCTTATTGCAGATGAACATTCATGATGGTATTGGAATGAATACATGCACCTGTTTGTGTCCGGTGGCACAGCACAGACAGAACCCTTGACATGAGCACACACTTGACAATAGCCTATTCTGGTGCAATGGCCCCTGCCCCCTTTGTTGGCAACCCAACCTTCTGTAAGCATACAAGGCCCAGGTCATAGGAACAGAACAACAAAAGATAGCCCATACTGGGTCTTTCCCTCATCCTTCGGCCCAGTATGCTGTTTTTTGCAACACTGTCCCCAACCTAGGTTATACGTACCTAGCTTAATGCCCAATTAGAGACCCCTTACACAATGCTTTTAGTTGGTCAAGCATTGATTTCCTGGGCCCTTTGGTAGAAACCCAAATGTCTTGGTAGTGGCCCCCTGCAAGTTGGAATAGGGCCACCCACACAATGTGTCCATGTGGACAAAGCACCCATGATTGTTTATGATACGTCATTTTGCCAGTGTGGTTTTTGGTCCGAGGATGTGCGTACAGCAGGGACAACACAATGTGTTCAACAACCCACATATACAGGATTAGGGGGGGTTACCATGGAACACTCATCATTGGGAATCAACGTGTCATGGTCATGCACACTGTCATGCAAGGGGTGCCTCATGCCACTGGAATGATTTGCTCAGGTTGCCAGGCACACTGCACATAGGTGTCACTGCACAGAGCTCATTACTCATAGCAGGTGGCACTGGGAACAGTTAATCCGCCTGGAACAAGCAAGAATGTAGTCCTTACATGTGGATATCATCGGTACCGTGGGAGCCTGCATGGTAACGGTCCCTCCAGTGTCCAATAGGGAAGCTATTGGAAGCACCCCACAGCGCCTGTGGTGCCTGCCATCTTGCCTTTCCCACTGGTCCTTCGCTCCAGGTCATTGTTTTCCACAGCGCCAGCAGGTCCTTGTTCCTTCCATTGGTTTGAACAAAACGCTATTGTAGTGCCACTCCTGTGGCTAGTGTCTGCCTGTTTTTCTTTACTGTTACCAACTGGTCTTCTAATTTCATTTTCTAAAAGATCAGATTCCCCCACACAAATAAACCTTTTTAACAAAAGAGCAACAATCCCCTTTGTATGTCTCCCCCCGTTTGGCATCATGCCCTAATCCCTCCTCCATCATGGAAAAGCCACTTCCTCGGCTGCAGAACATATGCTGATAATGTGCTGGGTACTTTTCTCAGTCACTGACAACCATGATTGGTGTCGCAAATGCTAATGGCCAGCATCAATGCCTGTTCTGAATGTTTGGCCTGTGTATGCTATCCATAGGGGGGTTGGCAGAACAGAGCAGCCAAGCTAGCTCGGTACCCCCTCTTTCCTTTCCCGCCAACGGCCCCTCGGTGGCGAGCCATGTCGTCAAAGGCTTCCGCCTCTGGTTACCCAAACACAAATCTGTGCCGTTCCTGAAAGGGTCCATCCCCCTCCCAACTATCGGACTGAGCCACTGGCATTGTCCCTTGAGGAGCACGCTCGGGGCAAACAGCCCTAGTGGGAGTCCCTGGCCTCCACAGCCACTTTGGAAAACTCACATGGAGTTCTGGAGGCCTCACACCTGAATCCGACCACCTGCTCTCGTATGCTCTGGGGTCCTGACTTTTACGTCCCAGTAACTCCAAACACAGACATCCTTCAGTGTTTATTGACCAGAGTATCGTGGCCATGACACTCGTCTGTGCAGCTCTCCTTTGGTAATCCTAAGGACACATCCACACTTCATGCCTAAGGTGGATTCCTCCTTTCATTTGAAACAAGAGGTGTAGTTACCTGTAGTCTTTCAACAGCCGCATGCTTCAAATGCAGAGAAGACTCTTCATACCTTGGACTGTGAAAGAGCTGTGGCTTTTCATCTGCAGAGGATCCAGCAACACAGAAGGTCCCCACAGCTATTCTGAGTCTCTGATCCCTCACATTTGGGTACAGCAGTTTCAAAAAGATCTCTATCCAACTGGATTGCTCAATGTATTACCTTTTATCTATCATAGCTAACACCATTTACTGTTGGCCCATGTTCCCGCTCACAATGTGAGAGTCATGGCAGCCTCACGGGCTCACCTCCATTCCGTCTATATTAATGACATTTGTGGAGCAGCTACCTGGTCCTCGGTTCACAGCCCACTAATGCTTGGATAAAGGCTCCCGCAGGCATGCTATGGTTGGTCAGGGCTGCTCTCCAAAACCTCTTCCATACGTAATCCACTCCTAGCCGCCTCTCTTACAGGATGCCAGAGATCCATGGGAGGAAGTGGAAGTCCTCCACAGGCCCTCACTACTCTGGGGATCCTTCCCTGGCATCTACATCTAGGGTTTCCTCACATGTGACGACCACGTCCTGCTTGTTCCTGGTGATAGCATAGTTAATCACCTGTAACAGCTGATCTCCGGGAACAGCAGGATGAGGTAATCACAACCCACCCATCTCCCCTAGCGGGTTGTGTGTCTCTCTCTCTCTCTTTCCCTATCTCTCTCTCTCTCTCTCTCCTTGTGTCAGCTTTAAACTCAACTGGAGAGAGGAATTTTGGAAAGGCGGGAAGGCAGCACGCACACACTGTGGGATGCTCCCAAAAGCTTTCATATAGGATGCTGGGGAGCGTTCCCACACAGGCTCAGTTGGTACCGACGCTACCCAAATGTGAAGACTTATTCCTGGTGTTCCTGTAGATCACCTGTTACACGTGACTAACTATGCTGTACATGACACACACAGCAGTGGAGCAGGAGCAGCAAGATGCTGGCCACACAGATCTTTGTTTATGTTGCCCACCCACCAGAGGTAAGCAGTCACTGATGCCCCCACACATTGTTTTCACATCCACAGGTAGAGGATCTCTGGAAGAAGGGGTGCGAGTTGCGGCTCCACCACAGCGACTACCTTGCCCGCCTCCAGAGGGCAGCACAGGCAGAGTGTGATGGTGAGTATTGACAACCTTGCTGCCCAGTAACAAATGTCACATTGGCCCACCAGCCTGTGTGGTGCCTGCATATGTACATGTGTTATGTGACACACTTGATAATGTGCTGATGACTGTCATCTTCCACAGAGGGTGATGACAATGATGAAGAGCCCACCACATCTGCGTATGCCCTGAGGCGCCCCCCTGCCCACCATGCCCCAGAGGTGGAGGTGGTGGTGGTGGAGGAGGAACCTGAGGTGGAGGCGGAGGATGAGGATGAAGAGCCGTTGGAGAGTGCAGCAGAGGAGGGGGCTGATGGGGGCATGGAAGGGGTGGGTGGCGGGGTGGCAGGGGAGGGAGAAGGTTTGTCTGATGTGGGAGTGGGGGAGGGGTGGAGGAGGGTGTGGAGGATGGGTGGGAGGTGGCAGGGGGGAGGAGGGGGATGTGTGGGTGTGGGTGGGTGAGTGATGGGGAACACAGTGAAGCACAGGGCACAGTGGGCTCCCGCCAGCCATGCCATGTCGCTCCACCATCCAGGGCCACACACAGGTCGCATGCACATGCCACCACCCAGACCCATGGGACTATGTGTATGTGTGGTGGCAGGTGTGTGGCGGACCTGTATGTGGCCCTGGATGCCTTGGAGTGGCGAGTGCACCTCCTAGTGCACTCGCACCAGTGGCTGGCGGGAGCCATTCAGCAGGTGGCCACCGAGGTGGAGCGGCTGCCATGTCGGTGGCCATCCCCTGAAGGGCGTCGCAGGAATCATTGATGGCACCTGTGATGTCCACACATGTGCCCTGTGCTGTCCTGTGTTCCATCACTGGGCATGCAGCATGCAGGGAGAGGGTGTGGCTGATGTGGGGGTGGGGGGAGGGGTGGAGGAGGGTGTATAGGGCGGGTGGGGGTGGCAGGGGGGAGGAGGGGGTGTTTGGGGGGGAGGGTGATGGGTATTGTCCCCATCCCTAACATTGTATTATATTCCCTATTTGTTTTACAATATACACACTGTTTGTTAATTCGAAATGTTCACGTGTCTCCCTTAGCAACACACTATGGATGCAAGCATGGGATATGTGTGTAGACAGGTATGTGTTGTAAAGGTAGACATGGGTATCATGCGTGGACTGGCTTCACATGCAGTCGTGGGGGATGACCATGTGTGTAGGTGTGTGAGACCAGGGTGGACCCTGAGATGCAGAAATGTAGACGACGGCCCAGTATACTGAGGCACGTGCATGCTGTGTGCAATGTGTGGGAACCGTTTCTGATGCAACATGCCTGTGTGCCAATAGTACAACTTGCAAACCAGTACGTCTGTGCTGGCAGGGTAAGATGTACTGATGAGCCCAGGAGCTACTCAGGGGTAAAGCTGTTGAGTGTGTCCTAGGACAATACATGTCACAGGGATGGTTGGTGAGTAGCCGTATACGTTTGGGGGGGGGGCAGGCACGTAGGCAGTGTTGCAGGCAGGGGCAAGGGTCACACATGTGCGTCCAATGTAGGGGGTATGACAGGATTTTAACTGTGATGGCTCCCAACACTGGACATGTACGTTTGTGGGGGGGCAGGCACGTAGGCAGTGTTGCAGGCAGGGACAAGGGTCACACATGTGCGTCCAATGTAGGGGGTATGACAGGATTTTAACTGTGACGGCTCCCAACAAGGACATTCCCCCTGTGCAACCCGGGAGGATATGTAAACCGCCACACTGCAGCCCAGGGGCTGAGATCTGACACAGTGCATGGCACACATGACATGTGATAGTATCTGTGCAGTGATACCTGCCAGTACAGGCACCCCACCATCGAGGGGCGTGTGTGTACGACACAACATGCATTTGCACACTACCTAAGGGGAGCACAGGGACACACATTGGAAAACACACGTATGTACTGGTTAACAGCTGTTTATTGGACCCGGAGTCACCTCCTGTGTGGCCGCCAGCTCCTCCCACGGCACACCACCCCCCGCTTAACTGCACCTTGTCCTGGTGCCTCAGGTGCCGGTGCCGGTGCTGGTGCTGGTGCTGGTGCTGGTGCTTGCTGCCGCATTAGCCCCACAATGTCCTCCATGGCATCCGCAATGCGGGCAAGCGCCCCCGACCGCATCTCCTCCCGGATCATCCTCAGCTCCCTGGTATTTTTTCCAATTGCCATGTACAGACGCTGGAGTGCCTGATGAGTGCCTGTGGGTGGGACAGAGGGTGATATGTGAACTTCCTCTCCATTACCAGCTGTCACACATATACATGTCACGCATATCCCAGAAGAGCAGTCTGCAGAACAGTCATGCCTGCCAAACCTAACAACGTTTATATCTGTGTCTCCCATGAGCCATCCCCATGTCTGGAAGGGGTCTGGATGTGGGGTCGTGAGAAACACAGATCTCACACATGGCACATTGCCACAGTTTAATATGACTATGCCAGGTCTGCACACTGCTTGTCTGGGATTGGTCAGATGATCTGAGGGGGCCTAAGACACACATACACATATCTGGGGTGCCCCAATTTCTATAATGCTGGCGCACACTGCAGATTATGTTGTCAAACGATACTGCGTGACAATACCCATGATGAGGGCTCTGTCACATAGGGTGTCTGGGTGACCTGCGATCATTGCTCTTCTCTTTGGGCTTATATGGGGTATATGGGCAAGCACAGTGTGCATGTGTGTGAGCCCCTCACAAATGCTGACACCTGACAAGACATACTACAGGAGGTAGAATCACAGAGCACAGAAGACAACCCCCCAAAATCAGAACTCTATGCTATGTGGGCAATATGCAATAATTTTGGGGATGTTAGGACAACCCCGTTGGGATCGTGGGGTATGCTGTTACCCACCTTCTGCACTGCACCATGCTGCAGCAGTGTGTGTGCACAACTCTTCAACGATTGGGTCCATTTCTGGTGGAGGGTTTTCATCTGGCGCTGGTGCATGACTGGGGTGTTGACTTCTGATCTCCTCCGAGCCCTCTGTGGCAGTGACATCTGGGGTGTGGTCCTGTGGCTCAGGCTGTACGTCTGTGCTTGGTGTCCCGTCACCATTGCTGGTGCTGCACCCAGACATTGTGGGCTGGGGCTCTGCCACATCCTCGGCCAATTGCACCTCCTCCTCCTCAGCTGGGGCCATGGTTGTGTAGTCACCTGGGTTGTGGAAACCATACACAGCACAAATTGGTTTGCATAGTTCAACTACATACAACTGTTTAACACATCCACCCCACAATCAATGTGTGTTTGGCCGTGGCCTGTACATGTGCTAAATAGCTACCACTACAGCTCCTGCTACCACTATTAGGCATATATAGGCCAGTACCTAGCAGACACATTAATGTGTAGATCAGGGGTCCTCAAACTACGGGACGAGGGCCACATGTGGGCCACCAAGGAGATGTATGCAGCCCAATGGGTGTTTTTGCCGCCGCTACCAGTCCTCAGGGGCAGCTCTACACAGGACTGCAGCATTCATTTAGCAGCAGCCCAGCTAAGTTAACACCTCACAAACCTGCTGCTGCCACTGCCACCGTGCCAGCAGAATAATCCAGCATCCCGCGGGCCTCCCCCTGCTCTTCAGTGTTCTCCATGCAGCCTCAGTGTTGGCTGTCAGAGCCACGCAAACAGAAAGAGCTTCTCCTCTCGTGGCTCTGTTAATCCCGCCATGGGCCTGATGGTATTTTCCATAAGGCCCGTGGCGGAATTGACATGGCCGTGAGAAAGGGATACTCTCCCTTCACGCGGCTCTGACAAGCCCACACTGAAGCCGCATGGAGGATGCTGCAGAGCAGGGGGGGACCCCACGGGATGCTTGAATCTCCTGCTGCCACGGTGGAAGCAGCAGCAGTAGGCATGCTTGGGTTATTTCGTACCCTATCTTGCCTGATGGGGGTGGAGGAGGTTTGGAGTGGTAATTGGCTATGGGGGGGAGAGGTAAGACTGGAAGTGTGCTGATGTGGGGGAGGGGTTTAGGACAGGTCATGGCCTATGGGTGGTGGTAAGACTGGAAGTGGGATGATGGGGAAGCCTAGGATAGGGGTCGAAATGTGCTGTTGGGGGTGCTAAGATTGCAAATGGGCTGATGGTGGGGCTAGGAGAGGGCTATCAATAAGCTTTTGGGGGGGCTGGGGTTTGGAAATGCACTTCTGGAGGTACTTGGATAGGACTCGACCTGGGTGTGGAGCTAAGACTGGTACTGGGCTGATGTTGGGCCAGGGATAGGATTGGAAATGGGCTGATGGGGGGCTAGGACTGCAAATGGGCTGATGCACGGACTAGAGGGGAGCGGATGCTGGGTGTGGCTGGAAATAGACGGGAGGTGAGGTTGTGCGAGGATCAGAATGGGATGGAGCTGGACAAATGAAATGGTGAGGGAAAAAAACATTTTGAGGGAGGTAAGAGATATCTACAATTGGACAGATAGTGGGGATTGAGGATGGGGGTCTAACATTTGAGTGGATGACCTAGGAATGCGAAAAGAGCACAAGGAGAAAGATTACTATGTTAAAGCAGATGTAGACAGAGAATGGAAACAATACTAGACGTGTGATGAAAGGACAAATGGAAAGCAGATGATGGGGAGTTAGCAGAAGACCCAAAGAAACCAGACTAACGTGGCTAGAGCAATTGCCACTGGAAAAACAAAACCAAAATGTTTGGAAACATTCTCTGTTTTTTGTATTTCTGCAGTGTTCTTTGGGGTTTGTTCATATTTATTTTTACCACTATATTCCGGGCCTCCAATGGTCTGAGGGACAGTGAACTGGCCCCCTGTTTAGAATGTTTGAGGACCCCTGGTGTGCATTATCCCACAGAAGGACCATCCCTGCTCAGCAGTGCTTAGATTAGACACAGACATAACACATACAGGTCTGAGAGGGGGCTTGTAGCAGACATGTAGCCACATGTGCAGGGCAGATATAAAAAGGGATGATGCTAATGAAACATGTGTTTGGAGGGCAGCAAAACACAGAGTAAAAGGGGTGGAATGGGGGACAGCACACTAATGAGCCAAAGGCAGAGTGTGGGAGATGATCCAGGGGAGCAGGTATGAGGAGGTGTTAATAAGAAGCCTGATGCACATCCAAAGGGCAGGTACTCAATGGGTTGGGAGCAGCAAGGTGTGATTTGGGTACCTACCTGCCTGGGGATGGGAAGTGTCCAGTGCCTCTGGCAGTCCATAGAGGTATATTGGCCCTAGCCGCTCTGCCAACTCCTGCTCCAGGGGTGTTAGGGAGGGTGTAAAGGGGCCTCCCCTCCAGTGCCCACGGCATGCCGCCGCTCTGCCATCATGTGTGCACGCACAACCCTCTTTATGTCGTTAAACCTCTTCCTGAGGCTGTCGAGGTCTCTGCTTGGACCCCTGCTTGTGCCACCGCCTCCTGCACCTCCTCCCACACCTGGGTGCGTGTTGCAACAGTGGTGGTGTTGCTTAGTCGTCCGTATAGGACATCATAATTTTCTAGAACAGATGCCAGCAGGATGTGATTTTCCTGTGGTGTGAATTTCTGGGCCCTCTTCCTTTGCAGAGCTGGCACCGGTATGCGTTTACGCTTTGTAGCGAGAGGACCCTGTGTGGGCTGGGCCGATGGCCCTGCAGCCTCCACCACACTCCCTGCCATATCTGTCTCCTCCCCAACAGGTGGCCCCACCTCCCTCTCCCTGTCCCTCTCCCTGTTCCTCTCCCTCTCCACTCCTGCCCTGTCCTGTGGCTCCATCTCCCTGTCCTCTCCCTCCCTGTCAGACATTCCTTCTCTTGCCCTTCTCAGCTCCACCTCACACCTCCCTCCTCTCTCTGCTATCTGCTCTTTACCTCACCTCCTTTCTCACTCACCTGCTCCTTGCCTCCCCTCCTCTCTGTATCCCCTGCTGTACCTCACACCTATCCTCCACAACCAAGCCTCTAACACTCTGACCCGCACCACAAAACCTTAGCTCTCCTAGACACCTGCTTCTCTCTCTCTCTCACAGACACCTTCTCTCTCCCTCGCCTACCAACAACCCCTCAACGTGCAGCACGTGTAGAGGTTTATTTATAGGGTTTTTTATGTTGCGCGTGCGCAGTTGCGTGAGCACGTTGGCTGCGTAGTTGCGCATGCGCAGTTGGCCACGCGCATTGTGCATGTGCCGCCCAGAGGCGGGAAATGGGTGCTTGCGCGTTGCACAGTCAACTATGCAGAGCGTGCGTGCACACATGCCGCCGTGCACACTATGCATGTGCAGTTGGCTGTGCACACTGTGCATGCGCAGTTGGCTGTGTGCATTGCGCATGCGCCACGCAGATGCAGAATGTGGGAGTGTGTGTTAGTTAGCGCATGAGCCGTGGTGCATGCGCAGTGTTGCATGTGCGTGGTGCAGGTGCCATGCGCACAGCCAACTGCGCACGCGCAGCGGTCGCGCTCACGCAAATGCACACGCACAACACGCGCTACCTAACAAAACTCTATAAATTGTCCTGAGCACATGTTACACGTTGAGGGTTTTTTTGTAGGTGAGGGAGAAAGAAGGTGTGCATTGGCAGTGACGGAAGGAGCGAGTCTGAATCAGGTGTATTGTGGAGTGTGACTGGGTTTGTGATTGTTGGTTGTATTGTGTGGCTGTGTTTCTGTGTGGTGTGTAAGGTGTGTGTCTTGGTTAGGGAAGTGTTGTCTGTGTTTGACTGATTTAGAGGAGCAGGGAGGGTGGAGGTTGGAGGTTATGGCGGCCTTTGTGTTTGCTGCAACTGCAGCGCGAGGTGGGCAGGTGGTGCAGTTGCGTGACAGGGGAGATGGTGTCTATGGGGCTGAGGCACAGGGCATGGGTGTAGTCCCGCAGCAAATCAGACCTTCAGCTGTGGGGGCAGGGCAGACTGGGGCTGTGCACGCATGGCGCAGGAGGCATGCTGAGGTGCAGGCTCACCAGCCACGCCTCTACAGGCCCAGGGCCCAGCT
Organism: Ichthyophis bannanicus; assembly: GCA_033557465.1. Taxonomy (NCBI): domain Eukaryota; kingdom Metazoa; phylum Chordata; class Amphibia; order Gymnophiona; family Ichthyophiidae; genus Ichthyophis; species Ichthyophis bannanicus. The sequence continues at coordinate 529,234,316 of CM066033.1, forward strand.
CCAGGGCATGAGAGAGGACCAGGTCATCTCCTCCCTGTACAGATTGAGCACAGGGGCTATTAGGGAGCTCTATGAGGATCTAAGACCTGACCTCGAGCCCCTGACTGATCGGTCACATGCCATACCAGGTTTGGTCAAGCTCCTTGCTGCCCTACATTTAAGAACATAAGAACATAAGATATGCCATACTGGGTCAGACCAAGGTCCATCAAGCCCAGTATTCTGTTTCCAACAGTGGCCAATCTAGGTCATATGTACCTAGCAGTTTCCCCAAGAGAAACAAGTTCCACAATGCTTGTACTGGGTCAAGCATTGATATCTTCGGTAAACTTCTTAATAATGGTTTATGGACCTTTCCTCCAGGAACTTGTCCAAACCTTTTTTAAACCCAGCTACACTAACAGCCTTTACTACATCCTCCGGTAACAAATTCCAGAGTTTGATTACATGTTGAGTGAAAAAATATTTTCTTTTATTAGTCTTAAATAGTTTACCCTGTAGCTTCATTGCATGTCCCCTAGTCTTTCTATATTCTGATAACGTAAACAATTGATCTACGTTTACCCGTTCCACTCCGTTCATTAATTTATAGACTTCTATCATATCTCCCCTCAGCCGTCTCTTTTCCAGATTAAAGAGCCCTAACCTTTTTAGCCTTTCTTCATAGGAGTATCCTTCCATCCCCTTTATCATTTTAGTGGCTCTTCTCTGAACCTTTTCTAAAATCGCTATATCCTTTTTAAGATACGGCGACCAGAATTGCACACAATATTCAAGTTGCGGTCTCACCATGGAACGATACAGAGGCATTATAATATCTTTTGTTTTATTTTCCATTCCTTTCCTTATCATACCTAGCATTCTATTTGCTCTCTTGGCCGCCGCTGCACACTGGGCCGAGGATTTTAACATGGTATCCACAATGACGCCTAAATCTTTTTCCTGGGTGGTGGTTCCTATTGTGGAACCTTGCATCGTGTAACCATAGTTTGGGTTGTTCTTCCCTAGGTGCATAACCTTGCACTTGTCCACATTAAATTTCATCTGCCATTTTGATGCCCAGTCTTCCAATTTATCAAGTTCCTCTTGCAATTTTTCACAATCCTCTTGGGTTTTAACAACTTTAAATAGTTTTGTGTCATCTGCAAATTTGATAACCTCACTCGTTATTCCACTTTCCAGGTCATTTATGAATATGTCAAAAGGCAGCGGACCCAGCACAGATCCCTGGGGTATACCACTATTCACCTTTCTCCATTGGGAAAATTGGCCATTTAGCCCTACCCTCTGCTTTCTATCTTTTAACCAGTTCCTGATCCATAATAGTACACTGCCTCCTATCCCATGACTCTTTAGTTTTGCCAAAGGTCTCTGATGAGGGACCTTGTCAAAGGCTTTCTGAAAGTCCAGATACACAATATCAACCGACTCACCTTTGTCCACCTGTTTATTCACTCCTTCAAAAAAACATAACGGATTAGTAAGACAAGATCTTCCTTGTCTAAAGCCATGTTGGCTGTCTCCCATTAGGTCGTGACTATCTACATGCTTTGTAATTTTATTCTTTATGATGGTTTCTACCATTTTTCCCGGTACTGACGTCAGGCTCACCGGTCTGTAGTTTCCCGGATCACCCCTGGAACCCTTTTTAAAAATTGGTGTTACATTGGCGATCCTCCAATCTCCAGGTATTAGAGATGATTTTAATGATAGTTCACAGATTACTGATAGCAGGTCTGCAATCTCATATTTCAGTTCTTTCAACACCCTTGGGTGTATACCATCCGGCACAGGTGATTTGCTACTCTTCAGTTTATCTAATAGTTGTAAGACATCTTCCCAATGTATCGATATTTCCTTCAATTCTTCCGCACCTTTAAATACCACTTCAGTCATGGGTAACATCCCTACATTTTCCTCAGTAAAGACCAAAGCAAGAATTCATTCAGTCTCTCCGCTATCGCCTTGTCGCCTCTTAGTGCTCCTTTAACCCCTTTATCATCTAATGCACCAACTGACTCTCTCACAGGTTTTTTGCTACGAATGTACTTGAAAAGGACTTTATTTCGCGTTTTTGCTTCCGCAGCAAGCTTCTTCTCAAATTCTCTCTTTGCTTGCCTTATCAATGCCTTGCTTTTGACTTGCCAGTGCTTGTGCTGTTTCCAGGTTTCATCGTTTGGCTCTTTTTTCCATTTCCTGAAAGATGCTTTTTTGGCAACAACAGCCTCTCTGACCTCACCTTTAAACCATGCTGGCAGTTTTTTGGACTTCCTTCCACTTTTCTTAAAGCGTGGAATACAGCTGGTCTGGGCTTCCAAGATAGTATTTTTCAACAAACCCAAGCTTGATGTACGTCTTTAACCTTTGCAACTGCTCCTTTTAGTTTTTTCTTAACTGTTTTCCTCATTTTATCATAGTCTCCCTTTCGAAAGTTAAAAGGTTGTACTGTGGATTTCCTTACTATCCCTCCTCCACTAATTAAATCAAAGGCGATCATGCTATGATCACAATTGCCAAGTGGCCCCAACACCCTTATCTCTTGCACTAGATCTGGTGTTCCACTAAGGACTAGGTCTAATATGGCTTCCCCTCTGGTCAGTTCATGAACCAGCTGCTCCAAGAAGCAGTCATTTATTTCATCTAGGAACTTTATCTCCCTAGCATGTCCTGACGTGACACTGACCCAGTCGATACCGGGGTAATTGAAATCACCCATTATTATTACTGTGCTGTAACTTTTGTTAGCTTCCTTGATTTCTTTGAGCATTTCATCATCCATTTGGTCATTCTGGCGAGGTGCTCGATAGTACACCCCCACTGCCATTGCCTTCCCCCTTTTATATGGAATTTCAATCCATTTAGATTCTACAGCAGATTTTGTTTCCTGCAAAACTTTAATCCTTTCTGAGTCAATGCCCTCTCTAACATAGAGCGCAACCCCTCCACCAATTTGATCAGCTCTATCATTACGATATAGTTTGTACCCAGGTATCACATTGTCCCACTGGTTGTCCTCCTTCCACCATGTCTCTGATATTCCAATCATATCTAACCTTTCATTTAGTGCTATATATTCTAACTCTCCCATCTTATTCTTTAGACTTCCAGCATTTGCCTACAAGCATTTTAGAGAATGTTTATTTCTTTGCCTCTGGCTGTTTCCAATCATCTGTGGCCACAGTGGGTGGCATGAGCCGTCCCACCTTCTCACGCTGTCTCCACCAAGTACTGCGTGCCATGGTCAGCCGGGTGCGGAATTATATTGCCATTCCACACACTAGACAACAGTGGTAGACCCTGAACCAGGCCTTTGAGGCATTAGCCGAGATACCACACATGATGGGAGCTATTGATTGCACACATGTTGCCCTAGTCCCGCCTAGAGACAGGGAGGTAGTGTTTCGCAACCGCAAACACTATCATTCCCTGAATGTTCAGGTTGTATGTGATGCAAATATTCATATTCTGAATGTGGTCCCCAGGTTTGCAGGGTCCACCCATGACGCCTATATCCTGCATCACTCGGCACTATTCCAACAATTTGAGGCAGGACAGTATGAGGACTGCATATTGCTGGGTGGGTGTTTCCCATTTCTGACATGCACATGGTGCTCATGTGACTAGGCGTATGTGCAAATGTGTGTCTTGCAGTAGATCACTCATTGTGTGTGCGTCTCATCTGCCTGTGTGGGATATAGGGGGAAGGGGGGCGGTTGCCCTCCAAATGCGCCCTGCTATGGTGCTGTGTGATGCTGGTTGATTGGATGCAAGCATTTGTGTGGTTGTTACATATTATGTTGTTGCCACTCCATACACCTACCCCTTGTCTGGTGTTTCTTAGGTTCACCCACTCAATCTGTAATAGGGTAGACACCCAGGAAGCTGTAAAAAACATGAGGAGTGATCTAGCTAAGCTTGATGAATGGTCTTAAATTGGCCAGCTGGGATGTGATGGTAGGAATTGTGAGGTCAGGCTGTTGGCCTGAAGCAATCCAAGGGATCACTATTGTATAGGGGGTGAAGTACTCTTGTGCACTACAGAAGAGCGGGACCTAGGTGTGGTTGTTTCTGCTGATGTCAAAGTAGCTAACCAGGTTGAATAGGCGAGGGAAAAAGCTAGAAGGCTGGCTGGGTGCATACAGAGATGAATGGCTAGCATAAAACAGGAAGGGAGAATGCCTCTGTATATGTCTTTTGTGAGACCTCATTTGGAGTAGAGTGTGCAATTCTGGAGACTGCACCTTCAAAAGGATGTGCACATGATGGGGTCGGAGCAGAGGGTGGCTACTAAAATAATTAGTGGTCTTCATTATACAGCATATGAAGACAGACCGAAGGATCTTAGGAAGTACGCCTTGGGGAAAGGAGGGATAGAGGTGATATGATGGAGATGTAGAAATACCTCCGTGGCCTATATGTTGAGAGAGAGAGCCTCTGCAAATTGTACACGTTCAACTACAAGGGAACATGGGATGAGGGTGGAGGGAGATAGATTCAGGGGTGATATGCCACCATATTTCTTTACTGAATAGGTGGTGGATCCATGGAATACTCTCACAGTGTAGGTGGTAGAGAGGAGGACAGTAACTGCATTCCAAACAGCATAGGACAAACACAGAGGATCTATAAAGGATAAAAAGGGGACTGTTGTACCTGTTGATATGGACGGACAGACTAGATAGGCCATGTGGTCCTTTTGTGTCATCATATTTCAATGTTGCAATGCTGCATAGTTGTGATGTCATATGTTTCTTACAGAATGTGTAATGCATTTGTTTTGCACATATATACCTGTGTCCATTTGAGGGGACATGAGCTCATGCTTTAACTTACCTCATGTCTTTTTACAGGTGATGCAGGATATGGGTGTCGCCCCTGGTTGCTGACCCCTGTGCGTCAACCACGGACACGTGCAGAGTGGAGGTACAATGAGGCCCATGCCACCAGCCGCTCTGTCATAGTGCGCACCTTTGGCGTTTTGAAGAGTCGCTTCAGGTGTCTGGATAGGACAGGCGGCGCCTTACAATATACTCCACAGACTGTGGCAGAGATCATCATAGCCTGTTGCATCCTGCACAACATTGCTCTCAGGCACAATATCCCTGCAGAGATTAATGAGGGTCTGGAGGATGATCCGATGTGCCCCCCTGTACGTGCCCGTGAGGACACACGTGAGGGCACAGCAATCAGGCAGCAGGTGATTGCACAGCTCTTCTCATGTACGTACTGCATATGTCCCCACATTTGTTGCTATATGTGTGTAGTGCTAATACAGATTAACATTTGTAGACCAATATCAGTAGGATGCAACACTGCACTGACATGTGACAGACACTGGCTGGCCATCCCAACGTCAAATATCAGCATGACTGGGAACCAAACGATGTGGGCAGGGCAGAACAGAGGGCTGAGGTGGATGATGTGGGTGGGTGGTTTTAGGCTTGTGGGAGGTTTTGGGGTGACATTCGTGGTTTGTGGATAATTGTGATAGCGGATGCTGTGCAACCACTGTTAGTTTGTGTTATGCTTTGGGTGCAGCAAGGTGAGAGGCATGTGGTGTGGGTTTCACACTGGGAGAGAGGACCATGTTTGGGGCCACTTGTGCATCTGTGTGTTTTTCATTTGGTATTTTGAGCTGATTGTGTGTGTGGTATGCTCTTGTAAGCTGGATGTGTTGGTCTGTAATTTTTGTATAGCGCTACATGTGCTATGTAGCACTATATACATGCTCAGTACTATCTGTCATAATGGTAATTGAAACCCTTACGGGGAGTTAGTGGAACAACACAGTGTGGCAGACTGTATAAGTCATCGCGTAGCCCTAACATGGATGCGGAGAAGGATAGGGAAAGTGTGCATTGTCCAGCCAGGGGTTTTTTGTTTTTATTTTTTCATTGCAGAAAAGACATGCAGTGCAGTGTTGCATATGTACACACAAACAGAAGTGATTCAGGCAAGATCAACAAGGTGTAGGTTACAGAAGGCAAGCTGAGAGATCAATGTGGGGGTGGATTGGGTTTTAGGGTTGTTTTCAGGGAAATTAAATAATTTTTTTCATCGAATTTTTTAAAGCAAATCTAGCTGATGACATGTCAACATAAACCCATGACTCAACTAAAGGCTGTATAAGTGCATAGAGGAGGAGAGTGCATGCCAAGACACCAACTACATTGCATACCCTAGAGAAGGAACGTAATGGCCACATACACAAAGAGGCTCTGATGGGAGGGGGGTTATTAGGTGCACATATAGGCTATCCATGCTTTGCCATTATCACTTTCACACAGTGGGCTGACATGCAGCCATCAGGGTCACGTCAAAAGCAGACATCGGGGTGTGGTTTAGCGGACATAATGCAGACATTGAGATATATGTTTAGCAACTCAGTAGCACACAGCTGTTAATGTTAGTCAAGGTATGAGATATACACACCAGGAAATGTGTTTGGACAGAGGATCCCGGAGGTGCCCCTGCATATTTCCATGTGTTACAGCAATTGACAGCGGGGTAGCAGATGACATTGGGATACCAGTACACACAGTGAAGGGCCATTGGGAGCAACATGGGGGACCCAGGATAATACTGCAGCCTTGGAGTGAGTTGGGAACACGGTAGGGGAAAAACACTCATGTTCACCAATGTGTGCGACAACAGGGAGGTGAGGGAGGGGACAGACAGAGTACAGACCCCTGTAGTTTGGAAAAGACATGTCCTTGATGCCTCTCACATGGGAGAGATGTGTACAATGTGATGGTGAACAGTGAGTCTGTAAAGGATGTTGGGGGATGTGGAAGCTGGAGACAGGAATGTGCATTGTGTGTTGCACAGCTAGAACATGACATATGTATGTTTCCCTTGTGTTTCCCAATGCACAGGACATAGTTGTTGAAGCTCCTGGTGCTGTGGTGCATTGGCAGGGGACTGTACATCAACCAACATGCTGTGGGCTGGGGTAGGTGGACCTACAGCTATATTGTCTGTGCCAGCAGTCAGGGGGAACAGATGTCCTCGGTGATCTTTCCTATTGTCCAGATGTTGTGGTTCACCTCTTTTCCCTGCACCTGCCTAAACCATATTTTGCTGTTGACACACATATCCCCATGTGTTCCTATTCCAGTATGTCTTCAGCAACACTGTCTCTGGGACATGTCCAACAGAGCTGCATGTGTGTGGAGGTTGTAGGTTTATGGGTAGTGGCCTACACGTGCACTCTTCCCCGACATTGTACCATGAGCCAACACCAGGGTATCATTGCATTTCACAGGGCCTTTATGTGTACAAATCTCCACTTGTGGACATACAGGCCATATGCTACTGCTGGCACGCTACCCTTTGCATACTGTGTGTGTGTGTTCTTGTGTTGGCTCTGTGATGATACAGTGTTCAGGCTTTTTACATTATCATGTGTTGTGAGGGGTCTGTACACCTGGGGGGTGGTGGTGACTGTGCTATCTCTACCTTACTGGTGTTTACCATGTAACCATTGTGGACATGTGTTGTGTGTTGGGAACAGAACTGTGTCTTGTGTTCTGACATACCACTGTTGACCTGCTTTTTGTATCACAGATATCGGCGTGACATGGTGACATGGAGATTCTACATATTTCGCTGACATTGTGTCCCTTCACTGTGACCTGTTATGGCCTTTGAGTGGCTCAGAGTATCCAAGACATACACCTGATGCAAGCACAAGGTAGTTTTCACCTTTGTTCTTTTGGTAATGACATCAGCCTTTACATGTTAATGATTTACTGTTTGTGTCATATACATTTCATGTTAGCTCTGTGTTCACGAACGCTGATGCACATAGGATGGAGCTCTGAAACGCCTGTGTCACATGGGCATGGACAGAAACATATCCATGTGACACCCGTGTGTATGCTTCCAATTCTAAATGTCCCCAACATGCAATGTTTTTTGTGTTGTGATCATGTCATGTTTGCCTGTGTGTCCCTTCATTATGTTCTTCTTAATGATTGACTCTCTGCAATTTGTGCTGATGTTGCAAGGCGCATACCAATACAATATTTCTCCTCTTCTGACACAGGGCAGAGAACAAACCAGACACATCTATTACAGTGCATGTGGCATCACCATCACCCACCTGTTGGGGGACAGAACACCATGGAACTTTCCCTGGAAAATGGTGCCATAGGATGTTTGACCTGTGCGAGTGCGACACATGCCTATGATGGACAGTATTATTTTTGGATTGCTACTTTGCCCATGACAGACCTGTCCAACACACTGTTGCTGCCGTGCTCTGGTTAGGAGTCATGCTCATCGCAGGAGACACACAGGATCTTTCATGTACTGTGGCATATTGGGATGTGACACTTGACTATGCATGCCCAGGGTTGCAAGGATAGTCTTAACCTGACCTGTTGGATTGCAGATACGCTTTGCACTTTGCACACTGTGTACTGGTCCCCACGTGTGAAGCAGGGACTGCCATTGTCACTGTATGTTGCACATTCCTCCACAGTTGTTTCTTTTGGCCATGTGTGTGACATGGAACACAGGATATGCTCATCTGTTTGTTTCAACACAAGCATACAGCCATACATGTGGCATAGGGGTAGCGATGGAGAGGTCCTGTTGTCTATGTCCACCTAATCTCCACCTGGAGCTGATACAGGTTTTGCAACAACACCGCTTTAATGCATGCCAGCATCCTGGATTGATGTTTTCAATCAACAAGGGTCTTTGCGTGCATGTGTGGCATCACTGAATCATGTTGAAATATCAATGGTGCATGTGCATATGACTGACTATGTTGGGAAAACACAGCACGTGGCAATATGGCTTCTGTGTGGTTTACTGTAACATGTTTGCCCTTAATTTCCCTCTCTATATACTATTTCTTGTGTTTGTTTACTGTACAGACGTGACGCTCTGCATTGATTTACAAACCTTGCATTGCATGTCTGCACAGTCCTAATTATCCCCTGAGGTGACGACACTCACATTGCCATGTTATATTTGGAGTGTCACAGTATGAGTGTCCGTTGTCCTCCTTCAATTGTGCATTCCATGTACGGTGATATATGTGTACAGACACTGTCTACACACCAACCGGTGCAGGGGGACCTCCTGCATGGTGTTATCTCTGCATGTTTCTGCAGGTAGTTTTCATTTGAATTCTGTCTGTGTTCATGTGCCTCTGCTACCTGTTAGCATATCCTCATTGTGCATTTGATGATTGTTTAGGGTTACATTGTTGCACCTTGGATTCCTATATCAGGCATTATGTGATAGCTGTAACATTATTTTCAATCTGTGGTTCTAAAGTTACAACGTTTCAACAACATATGCTGTTTTCATTTGTGTGCCTCCTGTGTTGCCAGATAGATATATTTTAGGGAACAGATCAGGATTGATGTGTGTTGGTCCCTCATCATGCACCGCCTACTGTCTACATGCACTCATATTTGAGTAACACATTTGAGGCGTGCGTCAGCATGTGGGGGGTGAGGGCCTAATGCATAGTGCTGCACATTATGTCTCCTGCCCCTCATTTGTAGATGGTCCAGTGACCTTTCTGTCTTTCATCTTGGATCCACTCACCTTGATATTATGATGGCGGGATCTACACTATCTGTGAAGATGAACCCAAATAAACATATGTGTTTGATATACATTTGTCTCTGCTGCTGCTTGATCATGGTGACAAACTTGCAATACAATGTGTGCCTTTGAGTCAGTCCTGACTCCTTGTGACCCAGAGACTCCAGGGTTTTCTTGTCAGTGTCACTGGAAGTAGATTGTCAGGTCTTTCTTCCAAGCTAATGGAGGGTTACGTGACTTGCCCAAGGCCACATGGATTTCTAGTGTGAATTGAGCCCTGGTTGCTTGGTGTCCAGGCCAGTTTTCTAAACACTAGGCAACTCCTCCACTCTTTGATCACATTGACACTTGTATCTACTGATTTGCTGGTCATGTACATGGCCCACCTGTGCTCACATCCTTGTACGGTGGCAGCTGTGTATCTGCCAGCCATTTGCCACATCACTGAGTATTACAGGTTCCCATATACACCCTCCCTTTGGGGTATTTTTTTTGCGTTGTGCTCAGTGTGCTGTTTGGGGTAGTGGTTAGAGGCATGTGTTATAACTCCCCAGTTTGCAGGTTTGATCTCCACATGTGGTTTATCTTTTTCTTTTCTGTTGTGCTAACTGGACCATTAGGTACCAGCAGGTTCATCACCTCTGCACACACCCTTCCCTCTCTTCACTGTACACCAAGGTGTGCCCTCTGTGCTGCCTAGCCATCACATATTATCTGTTACATAGGTCTCTTTCTTTATGATGTTTACATGGCAGTGCACTTGGGGGTTTTGTATTGCTGTGGTTCAGCTGGTGTGTGGTACACCTGTTTGCATGTTGAATTCTCTCCTGTCCTGTTCCAGATTTTTCACCAGCTCCACAGAGCATCCTCTGCTGCCCTTAGGGTTTAGTTTCTTTCCTCTTTTGCATGCTGTATCCACTGCATAACATTTCATTGTGTGTGCATGTGTCTCTGGTCCCAATTACAGACTGTAATCTGATCTGTACACAGCAGATCTGCATGTGCATTTGGTCATGGTTACTGCTGGGGGTTTGCCAGTCCTGACAGCCAGCAGGCGTCTTGTGTGATGCCCTGCACTATTTTTGTATGCAGCCTTTGCTAATGAGCTCACGTTTGTGGTGTGGCCTACCGGTTTGTGCATTGCCATTTGTGGTAGTGATCATAGGTGTGATTCCTCTCTGTTCTCTTTCATTTGTATGCTTGTCCTGCAGAACTAGTTTTCATTCGTGTGACAGTCATATCTGTGCAGATCTGTGCTGTGAGCACATTGTACCCTCATCAGAGTTGTTAACCATCCTTCTGTCCATCTTCTGTCTGCCAGCTGTGTGCTATCCTACACTGATGTGCATGCTGCTACCCCACGTCCTGCACTCCTACACATTCCTGCATTGCAGCTCTCCCTGGTTGCCTCTCCTGTGTGTGCTCTGCATAGCACTGCTACTCCACTGTCATCCTGATATTTCACCTATCCTGTCATTTCTGGCTCCTCTGCTGCACACATCTTCCCATCCTCTGTCACACACTGTCATTATAGCATGGTACATTACCATCACTCTGTGCATAGCTACAGCTGCCCCCGATATGTTTGTCCAATTTTCTAGCTGCCACATGGGCTGGAGCTGATTTGTGTGGTCTATCAGCTCTGATCTACGTCCTTCTTTTACTTATGCATTGTCTTTCCTTTCTGCTCTGTGCAGTGTTTGGGTTACGTGTGTGTTTGCCACATACCTCTCTTGCCCTTCAAATTGGGGGACCTTACTGCTCTTGGCCAATGTTTTTGGGTTCATCTATACATCCTTGGGGCATCTTACGCCACACCTTCTATTCAGGCAGCTTATGGGGTGCCTACTATGGTGCCTTGGGAGTTGGCAACCTTTCAACATGGCCTCTGGGGAACATTTTAAGTCACCTTTGCTAACATGGTTGTTTAGGATGTGCCTTCTGGTGCACCCTAAAGGGTGCATTAATTTATGGCACTGGGGTGGGGTACTTTTTAGATGGCAGCACAGATTGTTCTACAGTTGCAAGCAGAAAAAGGAATTACCTCAACCAATCTTATTCATTTGGTACACTGGGGATTTGAACTCATGTCCCCTGCACCATCAGTCAGTGTCTTAACCATTGTGCTACACTGCTGTTCCTCTTTGCATATCAGCGCACCTACTTAAGATTTCCATGTGTTAAAATGCACAGTGCTACCATCAAAAACAGTGTTATGACCTTGCGGGGCCTCATACGGCACCCTATAAAGCACACTATAAGGAACATTCTAGGGTGCCGTGGCAGACAGTGCACTTTATAGTATGCCCTCTGGAGTGCCTTATAGGGCAGCTGATGCGGCACCTTATGTTACAGCACTTTGAGAGTGTGTTTGCTAGCAGCACTAATTAAAACAATATTAAATTGCCTCATAATACAATATTACACATAACAGGTAGTGCCTCAGCCAGCCTTATTCATCGGGCACAGTGGGGGATTGAACCCATGACCCCTGCACCATCAATCAGTGTCTTAAACATTGTGCTACACTGCTGTTTTTCCTTGCATGTCAGCGCACCTACTTAACATTTTTATGCATTAAAATGCACAGTGCTGCCATCAAAAACAGTGCTATGACCTTGCCGTGCCTCATAGGGCACCCTATATGGTGCCCTATAGGCCACCCTTTAAGCAACATTGTAGGGTGCCGTGGCGGACAGTGCACTTTAAAATGTGCCCTCTGGGGTACCTTATGCAGCACCTTATGTTACAGCGCTTTGAGAGTGCCCGCCCCCACCAACACTCCTGCCAAATCCGGGCAGTGGGAGGCCGTCCGGGCAGCTCCAGCCCTCCTCAAAAGCGGTGTCCCTGCTCCGAGGGAGCCGCTTTGAGGCAGCCCGCCCCCACCAACACTCCTGCCCAATCCGGGCAGTGGGAGGCCGTCCGGGCAGCTCCAGCCCTCCTCAAAAGCGGCGTCCCTGCTCCGAGGGAGCCGCTTTGAGGCAGCCCGCCCCCACCAACACTCCTGCCCAATCTGGGCAGTGGGAGGCCATCCGGGCAGCTCCAGCCCTCCTCAAAAGCGGTGTCCCTGCTCCGAGGGAGCCGCTTTGAGGCAGCCCGCCCCCACCAACACTCCTGCCCAATCCGGGCAGTGGGAGGCCGTCCGGGCAGCTCCAGCCCTCCTCAAAAGCGGCGTCCCTGCTCCGAGGGAGCCGCTTTGAGGCAGCCCGCCCCCACAAACACTCCTGCCCAATCCGGGCAGTGGGAGGCCGTCCGGGCAGCTCCAGCCCTCCTCAAAAGCGGAGTCCCTGCTCCGAGGGAGCCGCTTTGAGGCAGCCCGCCCCCACCAACACTCCTGCCCAATCCGGGCAGTGGGAGGCCGTCCGGGCAGCTCCAGCCCTCCTCAAAAGCGGCGTCCCTGCTCCGAGGGAGCCGCTTTGAGGCAACCCGCCCCCACCAACACTCCTGCCCAATCCAGGCAGTGGGAGGCCGTCCGGGCAGCTCCAGCCCTCCTCAAAAGTGGCGTCCCTGCTCCGAGGGAGCCGCTTTGAGGCAGCCCGCCCCCACCAACACTCTTGCCCAATCTGGGCAGTGGGAGGCCGTCCGGGCAGCTCCAGCCCTCCTCAAAAGCGACGTCCCTGCAGGGCGCGCCCGCGCCTGGCGGGCCCGCGCCTGAGGGCCTCGCCAGAGGGCCCTTTGGCGTGGCCCTTAGGCGCGGCACAGAGGCGCAAACAAACAACGCAGCAAATTCAACAGGAACGCCGGAACGAAAACAGCAAAAGGAAAACAGGACATCACAACCCACTACAACACCAAAGACACAGCAACGTTAACCGACGACCTCTCCGCCCCGTGCAATCAACACCGAAGCCCAGCCTGGTCTCAAACATCAGCAAACTACATTTAATCATGGGTACAGCAATCGACATCTGACTGGCGTGCAGAAGGAAACAACCAAAAGAAATAGCAGTGCCGACAGCATCATAGCAGAACCCAACAAGGTGCAGACAGAAGAGAAAGACGACAGAACCGCAAGTAGAATACTCGCAGAATATCACACATATCCCACCACCAAACTCTCACCCCCACGAGCCACAACCGAATAGATCCAGCCCATCCCCTTTGGGACAGGCTCCCGCACCAAGACGCCCTCCACAGTTCCAGCTCCTCCTCCATGGGACAGGCTCCCGCAACAAGATGCCCTCCACAGATCCGGCTCTCCTTCCAAGGGACAGGCTCCCCCCACGGGACAGGCTCCCGCACCAAGACGCCCTCCACAGATCCGGCTCTCCTTCCAAGGGACAGGCTCCCCCCACGGGACAGGCTCCCGCACCAAGACGCCCTCCACAGATCCGGCTCTCCTTCCAAGGGACAGGCTCCCCCACGGGACAGGCTCCCGCACCAAGACGCCCTCCACAGATCCGGCTCTCCTTCCAAGGGACAGGCTCCCCCCACGGGACAGGCTCCCGCACCAAGACGCCCTCCACAGATCCGGCTCTCCTTCCAAGGGACAGGCTCCCCCCACGGGACAGGCTCCCGCACCAAGACGCCCTCCACAGATCCGGCTCTCCTTCCAAGGGACAGGCTCCCCCCACGGGACAGGCTCCCGCACCAAGACGCCCTCCACAGTTACAGCTCCTCCTCCACGGAACAGGCTCCCACAACAAGTTCACCGCTCACCGATCAGACAACAGACGAAGACTTAAGAAAACAGTCATCACCCTAATAAAACTTCAGAAGAGACCAACATGCACGCCACATACTTCCTCAAACTCTACCTACTCGTCACACAACTCCTCCCACCTACCACACACCTCCCCTACCCACAAGCAAACACAACATGGCACACACCAACTACATTGCCATATTTAGAACCACAACACACACACAAAGAGACACTCAGAACTTTCCAGACAAAGCGGACAAACAGAAACAAAGCAAACTCCCACACGTACACAAAGGAAGCACATGTAACAACAAACCCCGTAACAAAGACAACAACGATTGAGCTCATAAACGCCATATCCATCTGCAACAAGATATACACCCTTGTAGACCACATAGAAGAGCGACAGCCCGACGTAATATGCATCACAGAGACATGGCTCAACCCTACCGACAATGTACTACTCAACCAACTGGTACCGGAAAGCTACTCAGCGTACAACTGCCCACGCACCCACAAGCGTGGAGGAGGAGTCCTGATAATAGCGAAAACAAACCTAAAGTTCAAGACACAGAACCTCACCGATACACAGCAATGTAACACAATTAGCATGAAGAACAAGAACATTACAATCTGCCTAACCTACAGAGCACCCAGAGCTCCACCCAACGAACTAGCCTTCACACTCGAAGAAGCCTGTGCCATAACATCAAACAACAAACCAGCGCTACTGATTGGTGACTTCAACCTCAAGTCCACCAATGCCAAAGACGCAGAGGCCTTCCTTCAAGCAATGACCTCACTACAATTCACACAGATAATCAATGCACCAACGCATAAACATGGATCATCCCCAGACCTCATCTTCGCATCCAATTACCTAACATCAAGAGACCTAATTTCCCAACCCACCATTACCCCAGTGCCATGGTCTGACCATTACCTAATCGAAACAAAGCTGCGATCACCAGAGGACCAGACAAACGAAAGAGCAAACAGCTCACACACACAAAGACAATTCAAACATTTCGACAGGGACGAATTCATACAGGACACAACACAGCACTCGAACATTACTACAGATGACCTGGAGGAACAAGTTTCCAGTTGGAACAGCATTCTAGCTAACGCCGCCAAAGCAGCTGGTAGCGGGATCAAGAATCCACACCACAACAAGAGACAAAACAAACCATGGTACTCAGCAAAAATACGACAGGAAAAGAGGGAGCTCAGGAAGATTGAACGGAGATGGAGAAAAAACAAAACATCTGCCGACCAGCATCTTTATCTAACAAAGCAAAAACAATACAATACACACATCAACCAATCAAAGATGGAATTCAACACAAACATGATAAATTCCTCCATCAACAAACCCAGGGAGCTTTTTGAAATAGTAAAGATCCTCACAAAAGAGCAAACAACAGAAGGGGAAGTACAAGTTGATCCACAGGAATTTGCCGACCACATCAAAAACAAATTTCACTCCACGGATCGAACAACACATAGTGGGAACAACAGCACGGACGTTCAATCCAAAACCTGGGGCACATTCTACACACCCTCAACAGAACAGATATCTCACATCATCTCTACAATCAACACAAGCACTGCTCCTACAGACCCGTGCCCAGTGTCATGGGTCAAAGCCACCAAATCAAGCTTCATCCCCACCATACACAAAATGGTACACAACTCACTCACTCAAGGACTCATGCCAAAGCAACTAAAACTTGCCACAGTAAGACCAATCCCAAAGAAAACAACTCTCGACAAAAAGATCCAGCAGCATACCGACCAATTTCCAGCATACCCTTCCTCGCAAAAATCATCGAAAAAACGGTTCAACTACAGCTTCAGGAACACATCGACAAACACGAAACACTTGACGACAACCAACACGGATTTCGTCCCAACCATGGAGTCGAAACACTTCTGATATACCTCTTCGACAGCATCCTAAGAATAACTGACAACACCAGGAATGGAATCATAATGATCTTCATCGACATCTCCTCTGCCTTCGACACAGTGGACCACAACACACTCTTGGAAAGACTAAAGAACACTGGTGTACACGGTATCACGCTGAAATGGTTCCAATCATACCTAACCGAAAGACAGCTACAGGTCAAGGTGGGACACAACACCTCCCGACCCATAAATGTCCGACAAGGAGTACCTCAAGGATCCGCACTCTCAGCACTCCTATTTAACATCTACATCCAACCAATATGCAACATCATGAAAGAGAGCAACATTCAATACACAATCTATGCGGATGACATCATGATATACACCCCGATAGCGATCGACAACCCGGACTTCTCTAAAATAACAGACTGCCTTACCCAAATGACGAGTTGGTGTCAAAACAACAACCTCGCAATAAACTACAACAAGACTGAAGCCTTAATCATCACTCGGAACCAAAGCTTCATACACCCAACAAATATAAGGATACAAAGCACCACTATACCAATAAGATCAGAAGTAAGATACCTCAGAGTTACTCTGGACAATAAACTAAACCTCAAGCCACACATAGACAAACAATCCAAAAAGCCTACTATAGGATGCGAATAATCAGAAGACTGAAACCACTCCTCGCCCCAGATCACTTCCGTACCGTCTGTCAGGCACTGATAACACCACTACTGGACTTCTGCAATCCGATATACCTTGGACTACCGAAACAAGCCCTCAAACCACTCCAACTGGCACAAAACACTGCAGCACGAATCATATCCGGAACTACAAGACAAGAGCACATCACACCTATCTTAAAGGACTTACACTGGCTCCCAATCGGTGCACGCATCAGATACAAAACTATCATAAACCTATTCAAGATAAAGCAGCACACATCAGCCAACAGCCTACACGCCCTCATACAACCAGACACCAGCACACGTCCCAGAAGAAAACAAACACACAACCGAGTCAGCACCCCAAGTGAATACAAACATACACGCAAGGACACAACAGACAGAGCAATCTCCATGGCTGCTCCAACAATATGGAACAAACTACCGGACGACCTGAGGGCAACTACTGACCTCAAAGACTTTAGAAAACAGCTTAAAACCATGCTATTCATAGAACACTATGGACACATCACATAACCTCGGAGAATGTACAACAGTACATGATACCACCCAAACAATGGATGTAAGAAAAGTTTTTAGCACCACTGTATATAGACCACCTTGTATATAGCTCAAACCAATCTAGCACACAATACAACACACACTCAACTAAATTTCACCCTCACTGCATGTATAACACACACACTTTACCTGATTGTTTGCTGTGATACCGCCTTGATTATCAAGATAAGGCGGTTTAGAAATACTGTTAAATAAATAAATAAATTTGCTAGCAGCAGTAATTAAAATGCCTCATAATGCAATATTACACATAACAGGTAGTGCCTCAGCCAGCCTTATTCATTGAGCACAGTGGGGGATTGAACCCATGACCCCTGCACCATCAGTCAGTGTCTTAACCATTGTGCTACACTGCTGTTTTTCCTTACATGTCAGTGCACCTACTTAACATTTTCATGCATTAAAATGCACAGTGCTGCCATCAAAAACAGTGCTATGACCTTGCCGTGCCTCATAGGGCACCCTATATGGCGCCCTATAGGCCACCCTTTAAGCAACATTGAAGGGTGCCATGGCGGACAGTGCACTTTAAAATGTGCCCTCTGGGGTACCTTATGCAATACCTTATGTTACAGCGCTTTGAGAGTGCGTTTGCTAGCAGCAGTAATTAAAATAAAATTAAAATGCCTCATAATGCAGTATTACACATAACAGGTAGTGCCTCAGCCAGCCTTATTCATTGGGCACAGTGGGGGATTGAACGCTGCACCATCTGTCAATGTCTTCACCATTGTACTGCAGCCCTGTTCCTCTGTTTGCACATAAGCACGCCTGCTTATGCTTCCCACGTGCATTTCTCGTGCGCGAATGTGCACGGCGCACAAGAGCATGCAGCGCACAAGAGCGCACGATAATCCCGGTTTGCTAGGTTAAGACTGAAACGCCCACTCCTTATATGGCATCCTGCACACTAGCGCTGGGCGCACATTAGGACGGTTTAGTAAACATACCCCCAAGAATACTACAAACTGAAGTGCAAGGCTAGAAGAAAAAGAGAACAATAACAGTTCCTCCTTGGAAAAAGCACATTGAAAAAAAAATACAGTCATTGTGTGCAGAGGTATCCCTGCACCAAGACCTGGCGAACTGCAAAAATAAATTTTTCAAGCAGCCAGACTTAACACCACAATGGCTTACTACAGGAAAAACATTTCTCCTTCCAAAGGTGGACCCTAGTAATATTCCCAATAATTATAGACCAATAATTTGTTTATCTACAATCTATAAACTGCTCACTGCAATAGATGCAGGTAATATGGGAGTTATTCTGTACTACGAATAGCTGGGATGGACGGCCCAATGGGACGTCGATCCCAGCTATTCATGCCGGCTCCTGCCCCCAACCAACTTCCCCGCCGGTTGTGCGGGGAAGTTAGATGGGGGTGGGGAATGGATGGCCCAGGGGTGGAGTCTGGGCAGGCAGTGGGCGGTCACTCGCCCTGGACATACAGGACCGATTCTAATGTCGGCCCTGTACATCCAGAGCTGGCAAAATATCTGGGGAAGTTATTCCACCTTCGAGATAGAATAACTTCACTGGACATGATTTTTTGCACAACCCAGGGTGCAGATGGGGCAGGGGGGGCCAGGGTTTATTCCCTGCAGCCCGACCCTGGCCTTAGAAGGCCATTTTGGGGGTTGGGCTGCGGGGAATAAATACTTTTATGTGGTGGCCAGCATCGCGGCTTTTAAATAGAACCGCGGTGCCATGGCAACATGATGCCATAGCACTGTGGCTCCATTTAAAAGCCCTGACTGAGTTAGCTGGGCTTTTCATATACATGCAGGCTGGACTGAATTGCAGTCCTGGTTTGCACATACATGACTGTTTGCGATTCTGATCTCGTAGGCTAGATGTGCCCCACGGGATCAGAATCACAATTCCCTCTGTACATCCGGTTCAGACAAGATGCACAGAGGGGATCTACGTGCAGGACGGAATTGGACCCTATATGATCACATCGAGTTCAATAATAATATGGCAATAAATCAAAAGGGCAATAAGAGAGAAGCATATGGAACCAAGGACCAGTTAATGTTGGATTAGGTCATCATGGCCAGTGCTAAGAAAAGTAGAAATCTCATTACAGCATGGATTGATTATAAGAAGGTTTTTGACATCATTCCATACTCTTGGATAATAAATTACCTTGAAATGTATGAAATAAATCCTGGTTTGATAGAGTACATACATTACCATGACAATGTGGCAAAAACCACACTCTTTGAGACATGAAAATGGTCAGTACATCATTCTTAACAATAAGCTACGGTGAGGAATATTTTGAGGATATTCCCAGTCGCCACTTATGTTTTGTGTGACGCCTAATCCAATGACAACAACAACAACCCAGAAGGGACATCCCATCTACTATTTATAGATGACCTGAAGCTCTACAGTTCCAGCAACCAACAATTAGCAGAGCAACTCTGTGTGGTGAAAAGCTTTTCTGATGACTTTTGGACTTGACAAGTATGCTAAGGCAACTTTTTTTAGAGTAAAATTGAGCAAAATGGAAAACATCTCCCTGGCTGCGGGCTGTGACATCAAGGACCTTGAACAGGAAGGTGTATATAAATATCTCGGAGTAGAGAAAGGAACAACACTCAAGCAGAAATTACTGAGAGAAAAAAATCAGTAAAGAATAAGAACATAAGAACATAAGAAATGCCATACTGGTCAGACCAAGGTCCATCAAACCCAGTATCCTGTTTCCAACAGTGGCCAATCCAGGTCACAAATACCTAGCAATTTCCCAAAAAGACACACAGGTTCCATAATGCTTGTAGTGGGGCAAGCAGAGGATTACCTGGATCCTCTTTAATAATGGTTTATGGACCTTTCCTCCAGGAACTTGTCTAAACCTTTTTTAAACCCAGCTTTACTAACAGTTTTTACTAATCCTCCGGTAACAAATTCCACATTTTGATTACCTGTTCAGTGAAAAAATATTTACTCTTATTAGTATTAAATGGGTTACACTTAGGGGTATATGTACTAAAGGGCGCTAACATATCAGTGGTGGAATTAGCGCGCAATAAGGTACGTTACCGGGCGATCAAGGCACGTTATCGCGCGATAACATACCTTATCACGCGATAATGCGCCTGCGGCGTTAAAGCACCCTAACACCATGAAATCCGTGCTGAAGGGCGGAGGAAGGCTCCCCAGAGTGCGGAGAGAAGGAGTCAATGGGTGGAGAGTGGGAGGGGAGAGGCTCCAGGCACACTAATGCTATGGAATCTGGGTCTGATTACTAACACCAGTGAAACTCTCGCGTTAAGGCACATTTGCAGGAAAGAGAAACCATTTACGTCAGTAATGTACAGCAAAGCCAGGGAAACCTAAAAAAAAAGTGATAGTTGTGATACATGTGCACGGAACAAAAGGGCAAATAAACATGGAAAATGAGTTGAACAAAATTTAAAATCACCATAAGCACCAGAGTGGAGGAGTGGCCTAGTGGTTGGGGCAAGGTACTTCAGGCCGGAAGGTTGGGGGTTCAAATCCCACTAGAGGACAGCAACCTTGGGCTGGAAGGACTGGGGTTTCTAGTCCCACAGGTGCTTCTTGTGGTCTTGGGCAAGCCACTCAACCCTCCATAGCCCATGTTCCCTGTAAAATAGTTATCTCCAAGTTATAATGCCCTGTTCAATGTATTTTCAGTTTGTTCAATGTAAACCGCACTGATGCAGAATAGCACGGTATATAAGTGAATATAAAAAAATAAAAATAATCAAGCTGGCCAATAGTGATATTAATGGGAAAAATAAAAAAACACTACTGAGAAAGCTCCAAAAAAAAGATATCATTGTTGGAAGAGTCTATGCTCTGTCCCTCTACAAGGTGAATGATTCCACATTGAAATAGTGCTGATCAGGGTTTTCCCTTTTTATTGGACAGGTTTCTTATGGCATGCACATGTGCGGCAACAGCAGGGTGGGCATGTTGGAAAGGGCAACTGTACAGATGCTGGAAAATGGGATGCAGAGGGCTGCAGTCGGCACATGCTGTGGTGCATCTGGGGCACAGTGTGGACTACGGAGATGCCTAGGTGGCACATAGGAATGCTGAAACTGTATAGCAGCCAGACAGAAACTGATGAGGGCCCAACATGGGCACGAGTGTGCTTCTCACAGTGTCACAGGGGATAGTACCCAGCAGGTACCCCCAAGGGCACAGAACATTGGCAGGCGGTGCTGGGGGGGGGGAAGCCTGGACGTCTATGCAGGCACCCCTACCCCAGATCCCGCACCATAGGCAGCCGCCTACTGGCACACTGGATGGCCTGAGACTGCACACCACCAGCACCACCAGCATAAGGGCATGTCAGCATGGTGGCGGAGGGGTACTGGTGGTGGAGGGGGAAGTGGCATCTGCCCACAGCAGACCATGGCCTAGCCCTGTTTAGGTGGGTGCCGTGCATTGCAACAGACAGGTTCTGTCTGATGAACAGTCATGGTATTCCCAGGGAATAAACTGTCCCTGTGGCAACAGTGTGGTGCAGTACACACAGCCAGTGTGTTCAGGAGCAGAAAGTCACAGGTTCAAGTCCCAGCTGTGACTCCTACCAACCCAGTCCTCACATTTTATCCAGTACTAAACCGTGGTAATAAAGAGGGAACCTTTATTGCAGATAACATAAACATGCCTGAAACGCCTATATTTTACCCTATAGAGCACAGACACCATAAACATTTGCAATACCTAGAGCAGAGTTTCCAAAATGCAGTCCTGGAGGGCCAAAAACCATTCAGGTTTCATGCTGTCTCTAATAAAGATGCCTGTGCTGCATTTCTATGCGCCGCCCCCATGGTATGCAAATGTATTCATGCATATTCATTAGGGACAGCATGAAAACCCAAATAGTGTTTGGCCCACCAGGACCGGAGTTGGGAAAGTCTGCCCTAGAGCAGCGTTCAACAGGGGCAGAAACACCTGCACCCACAGGCTCCATTATCCAAAGCCTCATGGAGAGGCAGGATGTTGGGCCCTGCGTGCAGCAGCATCTCCCAATATTGGCACCTGCATACTTTAGCAATGCCGCCCTAAACCTGGGAATACGTTACACATATATCAAAAGGTTGCTATGATTAATGGCAGATAGCAATTCCTAAGTTCAGCACAATTTGCTGATTGAGCTGCATCATAGCAACCTTTCTGATGTCTGTGGAGTGTGTTTAAGTTCTGGTTTCTGACAGTGTTTACCACTTCGGGGAGTGACCCCAACAGTATTATATACCATAGCCATGCCTGCACTGTGCCCAGGACTGGTGCGGTGGTCAGGGCTTCCAAAAGCCTCTATATTTGCACAATGCTGGCATAGTTGTGGGAGTGTGTGTCTGTCTATCCAGTGTGTGGTGGCTGCCAACACCTTACTCAGCCCACACTGCTTGCACTGTTTCCAGTGTTAGCCTGCCAATGTGCATAATGAGGAGCAAGGTACTGTGGGTATGGCCCGGACGGAGTGGCCTGGGCAGGATGCATCTGCACAGGGCATAGGGCAATGGCTGGGGCATTGTAGTACCCGGCCACCACCTGCATGGACAGGGTGGTCACTCTCACCCTGACTGTGCAGTGATCATGGCATGGCTAGGTTCCCCCATAGTGCTATATAGTATTTTCCTCAAGTGATATTTATGGGTTCTCTATTTTGGGGCCCAATCACTGCCTTATCTGCTTGGTGTGTATACTGATATCCCAGTTCTGGGTACATGTATTGTTTCCAGGAACATGCACTATGGACTAGCTAGCAGACTGTCTGCAGTTAGTATGTGTATGGCTGGAACACCTTGCAGGGTGCAGTGGCTGGAGGCTCACTGTGCTTGCTGCTGGAGAATGTCAGATAATGGTGGGGGGCAGCTGACCATTTCCAGGCCTACTGCCTGCCAGCCTTGCCTTATGGATGTGTACAGTTCTGCATTGACTGCCCTGTAGGGTGCCTGTTCCCCAGCAGGACTGGGGTTGATGGTCCCTTCTACTGCCACCATTGCAGGGAGGTAGAATGTGGATCTGTTGGTGGGAGATCCTGTTTCCCATCCTGAGCCACAGAGGGTGGGTTGGGTGGTGGTACATAATCTGCCTATGGGTCCAAACACCTCCCCCCTCCTCCCCTTTGCCTACATCATGTGACCATAGCACCAACAAAAGATTATGCACTATTCTGGGTGCATCATAGCCCATAAGAGATAAATATGACTGAGAAATACAAATGGACACAGATGTATCTTAGGTGTGTCTGTAGGAGCTACCGATCTCACACACACCAGCACAGATGGGGACCTGTAGCATGGACTGTTTCAGCTATGAAAGGTGCTGTGGACCTGGTGCTGGGCGCCCCACCTCACCCTCAGGGTGAGCATAATGACTGCACAATGTGACGGTCTGTAGCTACTCTGTGCCAGTAACACACACGGTCAGTACCCCCTACCAGGATGAGGTGCTGTGGGGATGCACACGGTCAGTTCCCCCTACCACGCTGAGGTGCTGTGGGGGTGCATACCCCATCTTGTGATCATCTGTAGACTGCTGATTTGCATGAGCAGTGCATCATGGGTACGGGTGGGTTAACTCTATCCTGGTAACCACAGCAGACAGTTGTGTGGTGACCTGAAGTCCTTCTGTAGCCAGTTAGGGGTTTGTTAGTAGCTGTAGCCCACTGGTTACTTCACTGCCTGTAGAGCTCAGAGGTCATGGGTTTGATCCCACAGTGGGGTTATTTGATAGGGCTTTGTGAGGCATTTTCTTTTTTTTAATTTAAATTAGTGCTGCCAGCAAAAACACACTCACAGTGCTGCAACCTTAAGGTGCCTCATAAGGAGCCCTATAAAGCGCCCTATAAGGCACCTTATATAAGGCGCCTTTTAAGGCGCCCTATAGGGAACATTATAAGCTGCCTAGGCGGACAGTGCACTTTATAATGTGCCCTCTGGAATGCCTTATAGGGCGCCTTATGCGGAACCTTAGGTTACGGCACTGTGAGGGTGTTTGCTGGCAGCACTAATTTAAATTAAAAAAGAAAATGCCACAGAGAGCACTGATTTAAAGTAAAGGGTAATGCCTCAGACAGTTTTACTCATTAAGCCCACTGGGAATAGAACTCATGACCCCTGTTTTATCAGTCAATGTATCAACCATTGTGCTACACCTCTGTTGCTGTGTTTGTAGGTCAGCGTGCCTAATTAAGGCTAATGCGCATTAACATGCCACGGCTCCCTCTATTGCACGAAAACGGACTTTATCGCACGATAACCCAAAATGCTACCTTAAGACCAGAACGCCCACTACCTTATATGGCATTCATCACAGTAAGACTGCAACTAACGCTGGTAACATTAAGACGGTTTAGTAAACATACCCCTTAGTTTCATTGCATGTCCCCTAGTCTTTGCACTTTTTGATGTCATAAAGAATCGATCTACATTTACCCGTTCCACTCCATTCATTAACTTATAGAAGTCTATCATATCTCCCTCAGCCATCTCTTTTCCAGATTGAAAAGCCCTAACCTTTTAAGCCTCTCTTCATAGGAATATCCTTCCATTCCGTTTATTATTTTGATAGCTCTTCTATGTACTTTTTCTAATTCGGCTATATCCTTTTTAAGATACGGTGACCAAAATTGCCCATAATATTCAAGGTGCGGTCTCACCATGGAACGATACAGAGGCATTATAATATCCTTTGTTTTATTCTCCATTCCTTTCCTTATGACTCCGAGGGGTATGTTTACTAAACAGGTGTAGCAGCTTCCATGCGATATCGAAGCAATGGCCCTGATATCGCATGGAAGCCGCTAGCGCTGTTTAGTAGAAATACCCCCTAGTATTTTATGTGCCTTCTTAGCCGCCACTGCACACTGGGGGTAGGATTTCAACATGTTTCACGATGATGACTAAATCTTTTTCCTGGGAGTTGGTTTCTAATGTGGAACCTTACATCATGTAACCATAGCTTGGGTTGTTCTTTCCTAGGTGCATAACTTTGCAGTTGTCCACATTAAATTTCATCTGCCATTTGAACATCCAGTCTTCCAATTTATCAAGGTCCTCTTGCAATTTTTCCCAATCCTCTTGAGTTTTAACAACTTTAAATAATTTTGTGTTATCTGCAAATTTGACTACCTCACTCATTATTCACATTTCCAGGTCATTTACGAATATGTTAAAAAGCAGTGGACCCAGCACAGATCCCTAGGGTATTCCACTATTCACCTTTCTCATTTGGTAAAATTGGCCCTTCATCCCTACTTTCTGCTTTCTATCTACAAATTAAAGTCATTATTGGAAAGTGCTTTAACATCATGGAATAAGATACAAGCCATCAATCAGCTGGCAACTCCTGTGCTCTCATACAATTTTGAGATTGTGGACTGGCCTCTTAAAGATCTTTAAAAAGTGGATGTTCAAACAAGAAAACTCCTCTATGCCGATGACATAATTTACAAGAATCAGTGTATACCAATACTGTATATTCCTAGAGCTGAAGAAGGGCTAGGCTTCATAGAGGCTGATTACACCTACCAATCTACTATCATAGGCCTCCAGGCCTTCTTGACAGCATTATCAGATCCAAATATGCAAAAAGTGCTGAAATAGGAAAGTAAATGTCCAGAATCTGTCTCCATCATCAAACTTGGACAAGTGATCCAATGACTAGACGGAATGAGTGAGATTCTACAGGCACACACACAGGAAAGGAAGCAACAGAATTTACAAAACAAGAGAAAACCTCTTCAAAGAATTAGATCTGCAAATGAGGAAAAACAAGTGGTGAATGCACAAATAGAATGGGAAATACAAAGTGTTATTTCATGAAACCTTTGTTGATCAAGAACGGACTCATGAATGGTTAAGGAGAGGTGAACTGAAACTGACGGATGAGAGATTGATAGTGCTGCCCAGGTAAGCAGATTACGGATGAGAAGGTTTGCATCGAGCATTGGAAAATCTGGCAACACAGATATATGTTGATTCTGCAAGAAAGACCTGGAAACAGTGACTCACCCCATAGTTGGCTGTGAAGTTCTGATGGTGGAAAATTTCTATACAGAAAGGCATAACAAAGTAGCACGCCTCATCCATTGGAAACTCTGTAAACACTACAACATCACTTTCCCTAAAAAACATTGGGATCATGACTCTAAGAGAATTAGAGAGAATGAAGAGATTTTGATCACCTGGGACATTTCTGTTCCAATGGATAAGAAACTGGATGTGAGGAATCCCTTAGTGGTAAAGGAGAAAACACCAGAACGGCATTGATAAAGAGGTGTCAGTTCCAAGTGACTACTCTTTGAATTGCATGGAGAGACAGGAGATTCTTAAGTACCAAGAAATGCAGTCAGAAACCAAGAAAATGAGGTAGAAAGATATAGAAATAGTTCCTATTATATTGGGAGCCACAGGCTTGACAAAGAAGAATTTCCAAGCACATCTTGACAAATTACCCATACTTACTGCATCTTACCAACCCCGGAAGAAAGCTCTCTTTGGCACGATGCAAGTACTATACTAGCATTAGCCGTAAATTTGAGAGACTGAGATCATACTCCACATTCCCTGGCTTAGAAGTGAGGTTCATGACTGTCAGGTTATGTGCAAAACTAACCCATTTGGAGAACCTGACCCAAGATATAGGTAGTGTGGGAGACCTTATGAATTGGAATTGAAAATGATAAGGAAGAGGAAGTCAGTGATACCTATATAGAAGCGGAATTACATGGTCATATTTGGAGGCATTTGTTAATAACCGGACAGCTGTTTTTTGAATAAGCTGTAATTTTTGAGACTAGTGGATTGAAGGCCACAGTATACGGAGTTACAATAGACAAGACGTGAGATTACTAAAGCATGAAGAAGAGTATGTAATGATATTATAATGCCTCTGTATCGTTCCATGGTATGACCACACCTTGAATATTGTGTGCAATTCTGGTCACCATATCACCTACATAAGGTGTCATCTAGAAATAAAGAGATCCTAGATTCTCTGCAGGGAGAAAACTATTCTGGCAACTGGTAACAGAACCCACATGTGAAGGGGCTATATTAGACTTGGTACTTACCAATGGGAAAAGTGTTTCTGATGTTTTAGTGGGAGATCATCTTCAATACAGTGATCACCAGATGGTGTGGTTCAGTATTAGGACTAGGTCTGATAAAATTCATTCAAGAGAGAGGGTCTTAGACTTTAGTAAAACTAACTTTGACAAGATGGGACAATACCTTAAGAAGTCATTAGCGGGATGGGAACAGCTGCGGGATGTAGAAAAGCAATGAGCAAAAATTAAAGGGGATATTTTGAGGGTAACAAACCTTTTTGTTAGAAATGCAAATAAATGTAAAAGGAAAAGGAGGTCACCATGGTTCTCAAAAGAAGTAGCTGAAAAGGTGACAAAAAATAGGGTGGCCTTCATAAAATACAAGAGATCACAGAGAAAAGAAGACAATCATAAATATTTGGAAAAACTTAGAAAAATTAGGAAAGTAGTCAGAAAAGCAAAGATACAAAAAGAAGAAGAAATAGCCGATGCAATAAATGAGGGGAAAGACATTTTTCAGATATTTTAGCGAGAGGAAGAAGTGCAAAGGTGGTACCATCAAACTCAAGGGGGAAGAGAAGGAAAATGTAGAAGCTGATGAGGATAAAGTATAATTGCTTAACAAATATATTTATCCTGTATTCAGAAATGAAGGGCCAGGAGCAGGATCTCAAACACCTACAACTGGTGCAAAAGTGATGGGAATCTTGAACGATTTTCAAAAGACCGTGTTCGTGAGGAACTAGTTAAACAAAAAGGGAGTCATTCTGAGCAACGAATAGTGGGGATGGACATCCCAACCCTGCTATTAATGCCCTTTCCCGGGCCTGACTACCTTCCCTGTGTGTTGTATGGGGAAGGCAGATGGAGGCAGGAAAGGGTGGATTGGGGGTTGCATTAGGGCGGGCAGTGGTCAGTCACCGCCCCCGGACATACAGGGCTGATTCTAATGTTAGCCCTGTACATCCAGGGCCAGCGACTTGAAGGGGGAAGTTATACTACCTCGGAGGTTGAATAACTTCCTCGATGCAGCAGGATCAGCAGGCCTGGGGCTGGGAAGGGGGAGCAGAGGGCATTCCCTACAGCTCAACCATGGACCTGAGAGACCAGATCGGGGGTCAGGCTATGTGGAAAGCAATTGGGAGGCTGGCGACCAGGGATCTCAGCTTTTAAATGGAGTCGCGGTGCCATGGCAACTGGGCGCCATGGTGCCTTGGCTCCATTTAAAAGCCCTGACTGAGTTAGTCAGGCAAGGCCTGTACATGCAGGCCAGGCTGAATCATGGTCCTGGCCTGCATGTACAGGCCTGTTCACGAATCTGATCCCACAGGGCTAGATGTGCCCCGTGGGATCAGAATCGCGACTCCCTCCATGTGTCCGGTTCCGGCTGGGCGCAAAGAGGGTTTCTACGTCTGGGATGGAATCAGGTCTAAAGTAGATAAAGTGATGGGGCCGGATGGGATACATCCAAGAATATTGAAGGAACTTTGGGATGTTGTGGTGGCACCACTGACTGACATTTTAATTGTTTCTTTAGAGTCAGGAGTGATCCCAGAAGACGGTGAAAAGCATATGTGATCCCTTTACACAAAAGTGGAAGTAAGGATGAAGTTGAGAAGTACAGGCCGGTAAGTCTGGTCTCTGTGGTAAGTAGGTTAATGGAAATGCTGCCAAAACAGAGGGTAGTGAGGTTTCTGGAGTCCAATGGTTTGAAGGATCTGAGGCAGCATGGGTTTACCAGAGGCAGGTCATGGTTACTAAAATGGTTATTGGTCTTCATTATAAACCTTATGGGGACAGACTTAAAGATCACAATATGTATATGTTAGAGGAAAGGCGGGAAAAGAGGAGATATGATAGAGATGTTTAAATTCATCTTTGGCATAAATGCACAAAGGAGAGCCTCTTTTGATTGAAAGTAAGCTCTTCAGTGAGGGGGCATAGGATGAAGGAGAAAAGAGATAGACTGAGGAATAATATGCGGAAATATTCTTTACAGAAAGAGTGGTAGATACATGGAATAGTCTCCCAATGGAGGTGGTAGAGATGAGATCAGTATTTGAATTCAAGAAAGCATGGGACAAACACAGAAGATCTCTAAAGGAAAAAAGGGAACATAGTATTTGATATGGGAGGGCAGACTAGATAGGCCATATGGTCTTTTTCTGCTGATATGTTTCTATATTTCTATATCTTAAGAAGGATATAGCAGAATTAGAAAAGGTTCAGAGAAGAGCCACCAAAATGGTAAAGGGAATGGAAGAATACCCCTCTCAGGAAAGGCTTAAAAGGTTAGGGCTCTTCAACTTGGAAAGATAGAGCTGAGGTGAGATATAATAGAGGTCTATAAATTAATGAATGGACTAGAATGGACAAATGTAAATAGGTTGTTTATTCCATCAAAAAGTAGAAGACTAGGGGACATGCAATGAAACCGCAATGTAACCCATTTAAGAGTAATAAGAGAAAATATGTTTTCAAGCAACGTGTAATCAAACTCTGGAATTTCTTTCCCAAGGATGTAGTAAAAGCTGTTAGGGTAGCTGGGTTTAAAAAAGGTTTGGACAAGTTCCTGGAGGACAGGTCCATAAACCATTATTAAAGAGAACCCTGATAATCCATTGCTTACCTCTGGGCAAGCATTGTGATATCTGTGTACCTTTTTAGGAGCCTACTAGGTACTTTTGAACTGGATTGGCCACTGTTGGAAACAGGATACTGGGCTTGATGGACCTTGGTCTGACCCAGTATGGCATTTCTTATGTTCTTATAAATGTGGAGATAGATATGGTTTTCTTGACCTAATTTGACGTAAGGAGAGAAAGGTCAAATGAACAGTAGAAGCCACTTGCAAATCAAAAGATAACTGGAAATTAGTGATGATCCCTGAGCAGTGAGGGATGGAACAGGGGATACTGACATCTGAGTAATCATAGGAGCCATTGTGGGAGTGTGAAGATTCCCCGTGGTCATCTCTCATCAAATTATCCCCAAGAGTGGAATTTTCAGACTCTCAGGGTGTCAGCATTCCCACAGGTACTTTGTCGCTGAAGGCCTGTATGCACAACTCCAAACTGAATTTCCAAGTTTCCCTTTGAAAATCTGAAGGATCACATTGAGCACTGCTACCTATATACCTGGATACTTTGAAGGTACAAGTTCACCCTAATCCCATGCACACTTTCACTCCATTGCTATAGGGAGGGACTAATTTATAAGCAGCAATTTTATCCTGGCAAACCCATCTAGTCACTTCAAGCTTTTGAAAAATACCCTAACTGAGGGTATATCTCACCACATGTACTTGCAAGCTATGCACTATTTTCACTGCACATACCTGGAGTTATTTTTCCAAAGGTAGCTATCTAAATAGTTTATCATTAAAAATGAATGTAAAGTGCATACTACATAGAAATAGGGCCCTTTAGTGTTTATATGGCCAAAAAAATATGCTGAATCTTTGCTTAAAGTTATGTTTTAGCTATTTTCGTGTGTTGCTCGTATTTTTCATAATTACGCACCTTCTGCATACAATTTGGGGTTCATTCCATCAAAGACATACAGCCCCTCTGTACATCCAGTCTGAGCCGGACATACAGAGGGGTTTGAGATTCTGATCCTGTGGGACACATCTAGCCTCACGGGATCAGAATCGCAAACAGGCCTGTATGTGCAGGCTGGGACTGTGATTCAGCCTGGCTTACATGTACAGGCCTGTCCCCAGCTAACTCAGTCAGGGCTCTACAATGAAGCAATCTCCGGCACCGGCAGAGGAAAATGCTTTACCCACAGCCTGATCCCCGATCCAGCCTCCCAAGGCCAGGGTCGGGCTGTGGGGAATTTCCTCCATCCCCTGCTGCCTCTTTTGAGCCCCGGGCTGCCATCCCATGCAAGATCAGGGAACATATTCCACCTTAAAGGTAGAATTGTAGCAGCGAAGTGCACGCAATGAATAAAACCAGGAGTCAATTGCAGGTTCCAAGCCAATTTATTGTGCACAGGCTCAGACAGGAGAGTGTCCAAAAGTGACTGAGCAATGGAGTACAGGAGCAAATTCCTTATATACAATTTTTACAGTTTGATACAGGCAAACTTTCTATTGGTCCCAACGTCCCTTACACCTGTCCAATTGGGGACCCTCTCTGGGCCTAGCTCCCTGTTCCCCCTTCTCAGGCTATTCTAACAAAGGCACAGTCTTAGACATAGATGCATTTCTACTTCAAGGCCATTTCTAGCTCAGAGAATGCAGGAACATGTTTATCATCAGCATAGAGAAATTAGACAGACTTTTCAAAAGCAGTCAAAAGCAGTTTAAAGCAGTTTCTCAAACTCTGGTTCTTTTCAGCACTAGTCTCAGGTGGGGGTTGGGGTCTAGGCCTAGTTTACAGGCCATAGCCTACCACATTCCCCCCTTTGATTATTCTCAACCCGACTAAAAGAGGGTGAGAAAATAATCACATAACGAACTTTTGTCAAACTGATGCTTCTTCTTAGGGTATAGCTTGATACTTCCACATGGCTAGTACCCGAGCCGCTGTCTTACGTTCAACTGTACTGTCAATGATTGAGGTGGACATACGTAAGCAAAGAGGCAGAAAACATGGAAGAAGTAAACACACAGCTACCAGGACCAATACTGCAAACATAATAGTCTTCAATCCTCCTAGGCCTGAAAATAGTGTGCCAGACCATCCACTGAGGTCTAGTCCATTCCAAGTCTGAACTGGTACATATGCTTGCCTACGCATATTGTCAGCTATTTCTTCAACAACCTGACCTTGATCAGCAATTTGCAAACAACAGTTAGTTAGATTAAACTTTCCACACACACCACCCTCAGATGCTAATAAATAATCAAGCGCTAAGCGGTTCTGGTAAATAGCTGTACGCATTTGGGTACTTTGCTTGGCTAAAAGAGTTAGTGCTTTACTGGTTTCATTAGTTATAATTTCCACAACAGCTTGTAAGCGTATATTACGATTCAGCATATAAACAGGAGTACGGTATCCCGAGGTCCCATCTTGCGTCTAAGTAGCTGGGCCATAATATGAGATAATTCGCTCAGGGGGCCACTCATCACCATTCCACTTATCCCATTGACCTATCTTGAGAGTGCTTCGTTTGTAGATGGGGAAGCCTAACTGCTCCCCTTGAGAGATGGGAATAAGAAAGAAAGAAGGTTGTATTGTTCCCAAGACACATGCCCCTCCCCAGTTAGTAGGAAGTCGAGCATATGCTCGAGAGCCACAAATCCAATAAAGCCCAGGAGGAGCTTCCCAAGTATTGGAGGAGGTGAGGTCAGTCCATATCTTAGCAAGATGAGGGAAAGTGATTAAAGGGTTGGAGGGTTCAGTAGCATTTACACCCGACCAGAAGGATGTCTTCTTTGTGGTGGCATTATAAATCCGCTGGCTCAGACAGACCAGTTGTCCCACCTGTATGGTGAACTGTGGTCCCGTGCGGACAAAACAAAGACGGCTGACAATGGTGTTGGCCAATACCCATTCACTAGCGGTTTTGTTCAGGGCAGTCTGGTTATATGGGATGGAGTAGTTCAATTCTCTTCCTTCCCAGGGCCATTGGTCTCCCATCTTAGTTCCTCCACAGAAGTAACAATTAGAAATGTGGAGACTAGAAGCTACAGCTCCAGCTAGCTCAATGAATAAATTCTGCATAGTCTGGGGAAGCTCTATATCCGTCTGCATGGCTTTGTAGAAGGTGTGGTGTATTTGATAAGGTAAGGAAATGTGGGTCTTGGTGTTGAGCTGTATGTATACATAGGTTCCAAGGTCTATTCCCCTACCCGCTATACGTAAGCCAAAACTATATCCTTGCCTCCACTGGCTAGGGTCAAGCACAAGGAGCTTTAAGGGGTTACAAGTACCTTTCAAGCACTTGAGGGGTGTCAGCAATGGTAGTCTCTCTAAATTAGCTCTGCGATGATCCCCATCTTGCCCCTGGGGCCCGTCGGACCAGGTGGCATAGTATAAACACTCCCACTTGGGGCAAAAGTAGGCATCTTCAGATGCTTTGACATAATTCGAGGTATGTGTCCCGGTGCATTTTCTCCACTTGTATGCTACTTCGGGGCACATGTATTTATCATCATAGTAATAACTGCACTCTTGGTCAACAGATCCACAGCTATAGTAGCCATTTCTGTTGATGGCTTCACAAGCATCAAAGTAAAGAGGGACTGGTCTGGTGGGATCTGCGAGCTGTCGTGTAGCATTTAGGAGGGCCTACCTGAGTGACTACCCCCCTCCCACCCTGCGGAGGTATTGTATAGCCTTCTTCCTGTCTCCTCCCACGTGTGCATAGTCTGTTCTGTTTGTCTCTCTCTGCTCTGGGAAGAGCAGTGCCCTCACAGTGTTCTGCTAGAGATGTAGATATTTAACTCCTGTGACAACTTGGTGTGAGTTCTAGCTGTTTATTTAATTATTTGCTGAGAGTTCTAGCTGTTTATTTAATTATTTATTGTTTTTCTTTATTGGTGTGCTACTTCATCTCCCTGTTCCCTTTAGTTTTGCACTTCAGCTTTCTCAGCTGTATAACTTACCTTGCCTCTCTCAACTAACTGGGCTTTGTGTGGTAGCCAGGTTAACTGTTACTTTAAATTAAATATCTCTCCCTGCTCTGTCCCCAGAACCTGCTGTGTTTTAAACTTTTTTTCCTGATCTAGCCTACCTGAGGGACTACCCCCCTCCCCCCCCCCTCTGAGGTATTGTGTAGCCTTCTTCTTGTCTCCTTCCACGTGTGCATAGTCTGTTCTGTTTGCCTCTCTCTGCTCTGGGAAGAGCAGTTCCCTCACAGTGCTCTGCTAGAGAGGTAGATATTTAACTCCTGTGACAACTTGCTGTGAGTTCTAGCTGTTTATTTAATTATTTTCTGAGAGTTCTAGCTGTTTATTTAATTATTTATTGTTTTTCTTTATTGGTGTGCTACTTCACCTCCCTGTTCCCTTTAGTTTTGCACTTCAGCTTTCTCAGCTGTATAACTTACCTTGCCTCTCTCAACTGACTGGGCTTTGTGTGGTAGCCAGGTTAACTGTTACTTTAAATTAAGTATCTCTCCCTGCTCTGTTGCCAGAACCTGCTGTGTTTTAAACTTTTTTTCTTGCTCTAGCCTACCTGAGGGACTACCCCCCTCCCCCCCTGCTGAGGGTACAGGACAGGGTAGCTTGTAACAGCCCTCTTTTAATAGGTCTTAGTTCCCTCCCTCCCTCCCCAACACCCACCCACCCCTGGGGTAATTGTAGCTTTATAGGTACTTACTCGTCTTATAGGAAAGGGGCTGTTCTCATGTGCAGCTCTTTATCCAAAGCAGTCATACATTGAGGAATTGAGATTAATTAAGCTTCAGGTGAACAAGGTATATTAGAGGTATTAGATACACTTTTATTAGTATAAGCATCTACACCAACCCTTAGTAAATACAGAATTTAAAGACCTAAACACAAGCTTTAAACTAAGATGCAGGCAAAAGTCCAGCAGCGAGATGGGGGCTTTCCAGTCTTTTGTATTGAGTGTCACATGTATGATTTTCTCCCAGTTGGTGAGAGGTCTTACGTATGTACTAAGTGCAAAGAGCTCTTTGCTCTCAGGGAACAAGTCCATTCTCTAGAGGCTAGAGCAGCAGACCTGGAAGACATAAGAAAGACAGAGAAGTACATGGACAAGACCTACAGGGATATAGTCCTGAAGTCCCACTTCCAGTCTGGCAGCATCCCTGTTGCCATGGAGGAGAGAAGTCACGTGACAGGAGAGCATCACTCTGGTGTGGCAGGACGTGATCCTGTAACTAGGACCTGTCCTCCAGGTGAGGTAAAACCCTCTCGCACCTAGGACGTTTCTCCAGGGCCATGTGCCCATGAGGGGAGGGTCAGGACAGCTGTTATAGTTGGTGATTCAATCATTAGGCATGTAGATAGCTGGGTGGCTGGTGGACATGAGGATCGCCTGGTAACATGCCTGCCTGGTGCGAAGGTAGCAGACCTCACGCACCACCTAGATAGGATCATAGATAGTGCTGGGGAGGAGTCTGCTGTCTTGGTACATGTCAGTACCAATGACATAGGAAAATGTGATAGGGAAGTTCTGGAGGCTAAATTTAAGCTTTTAGGTAGGAAGTTGAAATCCAGAACTTCCAGGATAGCATTCTCCGAAATGCTTCCTGTTCCACGTGCAGGACCCAAAAGGCAGGCAGAGCTCCGGAGTCTCAATGCGTGGATGAGACGATGGTGCAAGGATGAGGGTTTTGGATTTGTTAGGAACTGGGGAACATTCTGGGGAAAGGAGGGGCTCTTCCGAAGGGATGGGCTTCACCTTAATCAGGATGGAACCAGACTGCTAGCATTAACCTTTAAAAAGGAGATAGAGAAGCTTTTAAACTAGAAAATAGGGGACAGCCGACAGTCGCCAAAGAGCGGATGGTTCGGAAGAAGGTATCCTTGAAGGATACTACCAAAAGCAATGAGGTTCCAAAAAAGAGTATAGTAGCCCAAATGCCCTTGAGTGCGGTGCAGACAGAGCATAAGGATTCCAAATTATCCATGCCTACCAATAGCCAGATTAATATTAATAAAATACAGTCTCTAAAATGCTTGTATGCAAATGCTAGAAGTCTAAACAATAAGATGGGAGAGCTAGAATATGTAGCACTAAATGAGAGGTTAGATATGATTGCAATCTCAGAGACATGGTGGAAGGAGGATAACCAGTGGGACACTGTGATAACCTGGATATAAACTATATCGTAATGATAGAACTGATCAAATTGGTGGAGGTGTTGCGCTCTATGTTAGAGAGGGCAATGAGTCAGAAAGGATTAAAGTTTTGCAGGAAACAAAATTTGCTGTAGAATCTCTATGGATTGAAATTCCATGTATGAAGGGGAAGGTGATGGCAGTGGGGGTGTACTATCGACCGCCTGGCCAGAATGAACAAATGGATGATGAAATGCTCAAAGAAATTAAGGAAGCTAACAAAAGTCACAGCAGGGTAGTAATAATGGGTGATTTCAATTACCCCGGGATCGACTGGGTCAGTGTCACAGCAGGACATGCTAGGGAGATAAAGTTTCTAGATGAAATTAATGACTACTTCTTGGAGCAGCTGGTTCATGAACCAACCAGAGGGGAAGCCATACTGAACCTAGTCCTTAGTGGAACACCAGATCTGGTGCAGGAAATAAGGGTGTTGGGACCACTTGGCAATAGTGATCATAGCATGATCGTGTTTGATTTAATTAGTGGAGGAGGGATAGTAAAGAAATCCACAGTACTACCTTTTAACTTTCGAAAGGGAGACTATGATAAAATGAGGAATATAGTTAAGAAAAAACTAAAGGGAGCGGTTGCAAAGGTTAAAGACTTACAGCAAGCTTGGGTGTTATTTAAAAATACTATCCTCGAAGCCCAGACCAGCTGTATTCCACGCATTAAGAAAAGTGGAAGAAAGTCCAAAAAACTGCCAGCATGGTTTAAAAGTGAGGTCAGAGAGGCTGTTGCTGCCAAAAAAGCATCTTTCAGGAAATGGAAAAAAGAGCCAAATGATGAAAACTGGAAACAGCACAAGCACTGGCAAGTTAAATGCAAAGCATTGATAAGGCAGGAAAAGCAGGAATTTGAGAAGGAACTTGCTACGGAAGCAAAAACACGAAATAAAGACTTTTTCAAGTACATTCGTAGCAAAAGGCCTGTGAGAGAGTCAATTGGACCATTAGATGATAGAGGGGTAAAAGGGGCAGTAAGAGGAGACAAGGCTATAGCGGAGAGATTGAATGAATTGTTTGCTTCGGTCTTTACTGAGGAAGATGTAGGGATGTTACCCAAGACTGAAGTGGTATTTAAAGGTGATACTGCAGAGGAATCGAGAGAAATATCACTACACCGGGAAGATGTATTACAATTATTTGATAAACTGAATAGTAGCAAATCACATGGACCGGATGGTATACATCCAAGAGTGTTGAAAGAACTGAAATATGAGATTGCAGACCTGCTATTGGTAATCTGTGAATTTTCATTAAAATCATCTGTAATACCTGAAGATTGGAGGGTCGCCAATGTAACGCCAATTTTTAAAAAGGGTTCCAGGGGTGACCCGGGAAATTACAGACCGGTGAGCCTGACATCAGTACCGGGGAAAATGGTAGAAACCATCATAAAGAACAAAATTACAGAGCATGTAGATAGTCATGGCCTAATGGGAGGCAGCCAACATGGCTTTAGACAAGGAGGATCTTGTCTTACTAATCTGATATGTTTTTTTGAAGGTGTGAATAAACAGGTAGACAAAGGTGAGTCGGTTGATATAGTGTATCTGGACTTTCAGAAAGCCTTTGACAAGGTCCCTCATCAGAGACTTTTGGCAAAACTAAAAAGTCATGGGATAGGAGGTAGTGTACTATTATGGATCGGGAACTGGTTAAAAGATAGAAAGCAGAGGGTAAGGCTAAATGGCCAATATTCTCAATGGAAAAAGGTGAATAGTGGAGTACCCTAGGGATCTGTACTGGGTCCACTACTTTTTGACATATTCATAAATGACCTAGAAAAGGGAATAACTAGTGAGTTTATCAAATTTGCAGACGATACAAAACTGTTTAAAGTTATTAAAACCCAAGAGGACTGTGGAAAACTGCAGGAGGATCTGGATAAATTGGAAGACTGGGCATCCAAATGGCAGATGAAATTTAATGTGGACAAGTGCAAAGTTATGCACCTAGGAAAGAACAACCCACACTATAGTTACACGATGCAAGGCTCCACATTAGAAACCACCACCCAGGAAAAAGATTTAGGAGTCATCGTGGATAACATGTTAAAACCCTCCGCCCAGTGTGCAGCGGCGGCCAAGAAAGCAAATAGAATGCTAGGTATCATAAGGAAAGGGATGGAGAATAAAACAAAGGATATTATAATGCCTCTGTATCGCTCCATGGTACGACCGCACCTTGAATGTTGTGTGCAATTCTGGTCACCGTATCTTAAAAAGGACATAGCGTTATTAGAAAAAGTACAGAGAAGAGCCACCAAATAGGTGAAGGGGATGGAAGGCTACTCCTATGAAGAGAGGCTAAAAAGGATAGGGCTCTTTAACCTGGAAAAGAGACGGCTGAGGGGAGATATGATAGAGGTCTATAAATTAATTAATAGACCTCTATCATATCTCCCCTCAGCCGTCTCTTTTCCAGGTTAAAGAGCCCTATCCTTTTTAGCCTCTCTTCATAGGAGTAGCCTTCCATCCCCTTCACCTATTTGGTGGCTCTTCTCTGTACTTTTTCTAATAACGCTATGTCCTTTTTAAGATACGGTGACCAGAATTGCACACAACATTCAAGGTGCGGTCGTACCATGGAGCGATACAGAGGCATTATAATATCCTTTGTTTTATTCTCCATCCCTTTCCTTATGATACCTAGCATTCTATTTGCTTTCTTGGCCGCCGCTGCACACTGGGCGGAGGGTTTTAACATGTTATCCACGATGACTCCTAAATCTTTTTCCTGGGTGGTGGTTTCTAATGTGGAGCCTTGCATCGTGTAACTATAGTGTGGGTTGTTCTTTCCTAGGTGCATAACTTTGCACTTGTCCACATTAAATTTCATCTGCCATTTGGATGCCCAGTCTTCCAATTTATCCAGATCCTCCTGCAGTTTTCCACAATCCTCTTGGGTTTTAACAACTTTAAACAGTTTTGTGTCATCTGCAAATTTGATAACCTCACTAGTTATTCCCTTTTCCAGGTCATTTATGAATATGTCAAAAAGTAGCGGACCCAGTACAGATCCCTGGGGTACTCCACTATTCACCTTTTTCCATTGGAAATATTGGCCATTTAGCCCTACCCTCTGCTTTCTATCTTTTAACCAGTTCCCGATCCACAATAGTACACTGCCTCCTATCCCATGACTTTTTAGCTTCACCAAAAGTCTCTGATGGGGGACCTTGTCAAAAGTTTTCTGAAAGTCCAGATACACTATATCAACCGACTCACCTTTGTCTACCTGTTTATGCACACCTTCAAAAAAACATATCAGATTAGTAAGACAAGCTCTTCCTTGTCTAAAGCCATGTTGGCTGTCTCCCATTAAGCCATGACTATCTACATGCTCTGTAATTTTGTTCTTTATGATGGTTTCTACCATTTTCCCTGGTACTGATGTCAGGCTCACCGGTCTGTAATTTCCCGGGTCACCCCTGGAACCCTTTTTAAAAATTGGTGTTACGTTGGCGACCCTCCAATCTTCAGGTATTACAGATGATTTTAATGAAAGTTCACAGATTACCAATAGCAGGTCTGCAATCTCATATTTCAGTTCTTTCAACACTCTGGGATCTATACCATCCGGTCCAGGTGATTTGCTACTATTCAGTTTATCAAATAGTTGTAATATATCTTTCTGGTGTAGCGATATTTCTCTCAATTCCTCTGCAGTATCACCTTTAAATACCACTTCAGTCTTGGGTAACATCCCTACATCTTCCTCAGTAAAGACCGAAGCAAAGAATTCATTCAGTCTCTCTGCTATAGCCTTGTCTCCTCTTACTGCCCCTTTTACCCCTCTATCATCTAATGGTCCAATTGACTCTCTCACAGGCCTTTTGCTACGAATGTACTTGAAAAAGTCTTTATTTCGTGTTTTTGCTTCCGTTGCAAGTTTCTTCTCAAATTCCTGCTTTGCCTGCCTTATCAATGCTTTGCATTTAACTTGCCAGTGCTTGTGCTGTTTCCAGTTTTCATCATTTGGCTCTTTTTTCCATTTCCTGAAGGTTGCTTTTTTGGCAGCAACAGCCTCTCTGACCTCACCTTTAAACCATGCTGGCAGTTTTTTGGACTTTCTTCCACTTTTCTTAATGCGTGGAATACAGCTGGTCTGGGCTTCGAGGATAGTATTTTTAAATAACACCCAAGCTTGCTGTAAGTCTTTAACCTTTGGAACCGCTCCTTTTACAAGCATTGTGGAACCTGTGTCTTTTGGGGATACTGCTAGGTACGTATGACCTAGATTGGACACTGTTGGAAACAGGATACTGGGCTTGATGGACCTCAGTCTGACCCTGTATGGCATATCTTATGTTCTTATGTTGTTCCATCGCAACTCTAGAACATGATATGAGGGGTTTTGTCGGGGGTTAAAACAAGTTCTCACCTTCCCTTTAGTACAGATACTTAATTCCGTACCATTATATACACATCGGCTAGTTACACCAGTGCAGGTGCAGTAGGAGTGATAAAGTTTGGGTAATCTTTGTCCCGATTTGGGTGGTAGTTATACAGGCCGCACAGGGAGGTAAGGCAAAAGTCATTTCAAGGGGCCCCAGGGCTACTGCAAGTACAATATAAACATATAGAGGCAACATGATTACAATGTCTCAATGAGTTTGTCTAGAAATTGCAAAGTCTTTATTGAAGTTCTCTGTTTCCACAGCTTCCACCGTATGTAGACCTGTCAGCTTCCAGTTGGTGACAGGAGTAGGATTGCAGATTCCTCAAGCTTCTGCCGTACGTAGACCTGCCAGCTTCCGGGTGGTGGCAGGAGTAGGCTGTAGATTCTCACAGCAGTGGTTGTCGTCGCAGCGTGAGCCGCAATGGTGACGCTGGATTGGTGGTTGAAGTCCAGGAACGAAGGTCGGTAGTTGCCGCCGGCTTTACTCGACTGTGATGGATCCAAGGTTCTAATTCCGCAACATTGACTGCTGTAGGGGTCGACAATATGATGACATAGGGTTCTTTCCAGTGAGGTGCTAGCGGTGTCTTTCTCCACTCCTTGATCCACACCGAAGCTCCAGGCTTATAGGGATGCAGTGGTTCGGTCATTGTTGATGGGCAGCTGATCTTGTACCCATGTATGGAGACTCTCCAAAACAGAACCTAGAGCCACTAGTTCTTGTCTGGTGATTTCGGACCCAATTTGACTCATATCCCCTTTTATCCCTTGGACAATGGGCGGAGGTCGCCCATATAAGACCTCAAAATGGGAAACTCCTAATGACTTGGTGGGGGCTGAGCGTATCCTGAGGAGGGCTATAGGGAGAGTTTGGGGCTACTTCAGGTGAGCTTCCTGACAGAGTTTGGACAGCTGGGACTTTAGGGTCCAATTCATTCGCTCTACTTTTCCTGAACTTTGGGGTCTGTAAGCTGTGTGTAACTTCCACTGCACCTGTAGGGCCTGGACCAACTGCTGAGTTACTTGAGATACAAATGAGGGCCCATTATCTGACCCTATAACTAATGGTATTCCAAACCGGGGAATGATCTCATGGAGCAAAATTTTGGTAACTTCTTTGGCTTTCTCAGTTCTGGTGGGTAAAGCCTCCACCCACCCAGAGAATGTACAAACCAGGACTAACAGGTAAGGGTATCCATTCACTCGTGGCATTTCTGCAAAGTCCATCTGGATATTTCCCATGGGGGTGACTCCTACTGACTGAACTCTTGGGGGTAGGTTGGGACCCTGCCGGGCATTGTTCTTTGCACAAATTAAACATCTACGGGCTACTGAGGCTGTCAGGGGTCCCAATAGCGAGATGCAAAAGTGAGGTTTGAGAGCTTTCTCCTTCGCAGTCTTCCCATAATGTGTGGCTTGGTGGAAAGCTTGGACAAAGGCAGGACCCAATGTTTCAGGTATCACAGTTGGGCCAGGAGGAGGACCACCCGCTGGCGGTGGTAGCACTATCCATCCAGTCTCTGATAACACTCCCCCTTCTTTTTGGCAATAATAGTCTAACTCTTTGGAAGTGTATCGGGGAGTCCATGCACTGAGGGGTACTGGAAATATGGCTGCCTGGACTGTAGTGCTAAAGGCAGGAATTTGCCCTGTGGTGGCTGCTTCTCGAGCCGCAGTGTCATCAAATCTATTTCCTCGTGAAACCTCTCCTTCCCCTACCTGATGACCTTGGCAGTGCATTACTGCGACTTGTTTGGGAGCCCATACAGCATCTAGCAATGTCAATATCTCAGGGCCATACTTGATGGACTTGCCTCCTGAGGTTATTAACCCTCGTTCTTTGTGCAGGGCTCCATGCGCGTGCAACGTTGTGAAGGCATACTTAGAATCTGTGTACACATTTAAACGGAGCCCTGTCCCTATTATCAGTGCCCTGGTGAGGGCTATTAGTTCAGCTTTATGTGCTGAAGTCCCCGGGGCCAAAGCTGAGGATTCTATCACCATGTCCAGGGTCACCACTGCATAACCAGCACATCGTCGTCCGTTGATGACAAGGCTACTTCCATCCACAAAGAAAGTTCGTTCAGGGTCGTCTAATGGGACATCAGTTAGATCAGGGCGACTTGAGAATACAGTGTCCATAACTTCCAAGCAATCATGATCGGGTGGACCTGGACCAGTTGGTAACAGCGTAGCAGGGTTCAAGGCTTGACTGACGATCAATTACAATCGGGGGTTCTCACATAACATATTCTGGTATTTCAGCATCCGTGAATTCGTGAACCAATAATTTCCTTTGTGCTCCATGAGGGTTAGGACAGAGTGTGGTACTGCAACTTGGAGATTCTGACCCAGAGTGAGCTTTTCGGCCTCACCCGCCAAGAGGGCTGTAGCTGCAACGGCCCTCAGGCAGGGTGGTCATCCTTTTGCGACGGTATCCAGTTGTTTTGATAGGTAAGCCACAGGTCGCTGCCAGGATCCGAGGGATTGAGTCAATACTCCCAAAGCATTTCCACTTGACTCATGGACATAGAGGCAAAATGGTTTCTGTACATCTGGCAGGCCCAAGGCTGGTGATGACATCAAGGCTGCTTTCAATGATCGGAATGCCGTATCCTGTTCTGGGCCCCATTTCAGGGGAGATCGCTCCATTCCTTTGGTGGTCTGATACAATGGCTTTGCCAACAGCGCAAAATTGGGTATCCATATCCGACAATAGCCTGCAGCTCCCAGGAAAGCCCTCACCTGCTTTCTGGTGGTGGGGGTAGGGATGCGGCACACTGCTTCCTTTCACTCTGTTCCCAATCTCCGGATCCCTTTGGACATATGGAATCCCAGATATTTTACCTCAGTTTGGCACAACTGCGCCTTGGCTCTTGAGACCTTGTATCCGGCTTCGTTCAGGAGGTGCAAGAGATCATTGGTGGCATGCACGCATTCGATTTTGGAGTTGGTGGCTACTAGTAGGTCATCCACATACTGAAGAAGAACTCTCTTCCCTGGAGTCACAGGATAACTTGAATGTTCCTGATTGAGGGCAGCACTGAAGAGAGTAGGTGAGTTCTTGAATCCTTGGCGTAATCGAGTCCAGGTGAGTTGGCCTCACCTTCCTGTGATAGGGTCTTCCCATTCAAACGCAAACAGGAGTTGACTGGTTGGTGCTAAACGTATGCAGAAAAAGGCATCCTTCAAATCCAAGATGGTGAAGTGAGTAGCCTCAGCGGGGATCAGTCCCAGGAGAGTATAAGGGTTCGGTACTACTGGTTTCAACTGCATTATTTACTCATCTCAGGTCCTGCACTGGGTGGTAGTCACCTGTCCCAGGC
The DNA here is from genome assembly GCA_033557465.1 of Ichthyophis bannanicus. Taxonomy (NCBI): domain Eukaryota; kingdom Metazoa; phylum Chordata; class Amphibia; order Gymnophiona; family Ichthyophiidae; genus Ichthyophis; species Ichthyophis bannanicus. Next base: position 529,278,240 of record CM066033.1, read on the forward strand.
TTCTTGACTGGGAGGAGTGGGGTATGGCACTCCCTGAGAAGTCCGTACTTCAGTAGTTTCATCAAATGGCAATGAATTCCTTCAATCGCCAGTCGCGGGAGAGGATATTGTCTCACATGCATTGGTTCCACTCCTGGTTTGAGGGTGACAAGCACAGGGGCTATATTCTTTGCTAGGCCTGGAGAATTATCCTCCGCCCTTACCTCGGGCGGAGCTGAGATTCTGATGGGCATACGGGGACTGGCTGCCTTGGTCGGAGATGCACTATAGAACCGCCATTCTTCTTCCCGGGGGACAGTCAGCACCATCAGGCCAGCAGATTTCGAATTCACAGTCATTTCCATTTTTCCTCCTTCAACAAAGGATATCTGCGCCTGGAGCTTAGCAAGCATATCTCGGCCCAAAAGGGGAATTGGGCATTCGGGCATGTACAGGAACTGGTGCGCTATCTTCCGTCCCCCTAGTTCACAAGTGCGGTTCTGCAAGAAAGGCTTTGTGGCCCTAGCTCCAGTAGCTCCGACAATGGTGATGGATCGAGAAGACAGAGGGGCCACTGGTTTTGCTACTACTGAATGTTCAGCCCCCATATCCACCATAAAATCCATATATTGGTCCCCAACCTTCAAACTGACCATAGGCTCCTGGGGACCCAGAGGAAACTTGGAGCCCGGTCTGGCCTAGTCTTCATCCATGCTGTAGCCCTCTTCGGCTGCCACTCCCTCTACAGCTGCTCCTCCCTGTTGGAACTGTGTGTGATTCATTCCTCCCCGATGCTGGAATCTTCCCCCTGCTCTCCGCATGCTCCCTCCTCCCCTCCAGGAGGTGGAGCCAAAGTTCAGTCATTCATTCCTCCAATGTCCTTCTTCTCTATAGTGGGCTCACTGATTTGTGCCCAATGGGGACCGACCATCTCCTTGGCCCCTTCCACTTCCTCAAGTCCTTCGGTTAGAGAAACTTCCTCCGCGTCGTTCGACTAAAGCTGCAGCAAGAAAATCAGCTTTCATCTTCATTTTACGTTCACTTTCCTTCTGATGTTCTTGATCACGATTCACAAACACCTTCTGAGCAACTTCCATTAGCTGGGCTGCATTCATGCCCGCAAATCCTTCCAACTTCTGCAGTTTCCGTTTTATGTCTCCCTGGGACTGACTCACAAAGGCTGCATTCACCATGCGCAAATTTTCCTGGGCCGCTGGATCATATGGGATATAGAGTCTGTAAGCTTCAGATAAGCGTTCATGAAAGGCTCCTGGGCTCTCATCTGGATGCTGGATGACTTCCGCTACCTTTCCGATATTCATGGCCCTTTGGCCTCCTCTCTTCAGGCCTTGTAGTAGAGCCTGGCGGAACTGAGTGAGGGCCGTCACCCCGGTGGCACTGTTTGGATCCCACTTGGGATCATCATTTGGAAAATCTGCGGCGGCCGCTTGCTGGGGATCTAGGCCTGTCTCTCCCATGGGATTTTCTTCTAACCATCGGGTGGATGCTTGCACGATCCGTGCTCGTTCTTCAGTAGTGAAGAGGGTAGACAGGAGCTGGCGGCAATCAGACCAGGTAGGCTGATGGGTTTGCATAACACTGGACATTAATTCTGTCAATTCTTGGGGCTTTTCAGTGTAGGATGCATAATGCGTCTTCCATTTCAATAAATCAGTGGTGGAAAAGGGCACATAAACGAGACTGGTTGGCCCCACCACAACCTGGTCCTGTTCATTAAGGCAGCCCCGGGACCTGGCGTAATGGCATGACGTGACCATCCCTCTGACTTGCCGTTGTACTTTTGAGGGCATAATGTAGTCTGGCTTGTTGGAATTCAGCTCCCCTGCTTTGGTCTTTGGCAGTAAGTGACCCCGAACTAGCAAATGAATCCCTGCTTGTAGTGTCATCGGTGGACTGTGGCCCTTCCGGGGGACTCTGAGCGGAGCTGGGGCTCGCGGGCAGGAGGGGGTATGCCTCCTCCTGTTGCGGAGGTGGTTGGTGGACTAGGGGTAAATCGGCGGGAGGGGGTCCTCCTGCGCCAGGCTCTGCCCGGGGTGGTAACGGAGCTGAGGGGACTGGCCTATAGAGGAACTGGGGCGAATGGGTCAGAACATCTGGAGATTCTGGGGCATGATATACGGGCAGCTTCTCTTCTCCAGACTTCCGGGCCCCCCTTGTGGTCACTACCATTATCCTACGCTGTTCCTCGTGGCAATGCTTCATCCAGGAGGGCTCTTTTTCACAAATATTTAACCAGGAATCTATATAGGGGAACTGGTCAGGGTGTTCTCTTCGTACAATCTGATGTACTTGGGATATAATCCTAACATCAAAGGTATCACCAGTGGGCCACGCGGTGATCAGCACCAGCCATTCCCTGCCACAAAGTATTCCTAATCGGGATGGAGAGATTTTTACTCCATAGTCACCGTCAAAACCCTTCTTGAAATTCTTGATCATACACTTTAACAGAGTTTGTGTGGACTCTGACCCTCCCATAATGACGTACACAACAACAGACAGTAGGGGCGGATGGTCGGGCTGCAGGTAAGGGGTCCGTACAGCCCTAGGATCAAATAGGTAGACAAACACCGAACGCTTCCTCCTTTTCACGACCTGGGTGCGGTCGCCCGGCCAGGAACTGCGCTACTCAGGAGTCCGCACTCACTTGGTCTGTGTTTCAAGACCTCTCATTCACACACACAACCAAACATGCTAGCAACGTTTTCCCAAATTCCCAGGCCTATCTTACTAACCAACAGCAGCCGGTCTCGCGCATACTCATGCAAGACGTACTCGGACTGCTGATTAACCAAGGGCAGTAGTTTGGGCCTCGCGCATACTCATGCAAGGCTTACTCGGACGTGCCCTGAGAGGTGATCAGGCTCTCGGTACCTTATTCCCATACCAATTCAGTCTCGCGCATACTCATGCAAGACGTACCCAAAACTAACTAACTGGAGAGCAAAGAAATTTCTACTCACCGGATCCGGTACCCGATACAAAACCAATTCTTAGGTTGAATCCTGGACTCCCCTCGGGTTCGGAGGTGTTAGCCGGCCGGACCCAGTAATCCACCGAGGCAAGGCGGAACCCTTTCCGACACAAGAGGACCGGTGGCGCTTGAGGTTTCCCCTGCGGTCGGACAGACACGGTCCCAACCAGGCCAAACCTTGAGGCGGTAATACGTGGTATATTCACTTGAATACTATCCACTACTCGCACATTCCCGGCCAACGCACCAGGAATATGTAGCAGCGAAGTGCACGCAATGAATAAAACCAGGAGTCAATTGCAGGTTCCAAGCCAATTTATTGTGTACAGGCTCAGACAGGAGAGTGACCAAAAGTGACTGAGCAATGGAGTACAGGAGCAAATTCCTTATATACAATTTTTACAGTTTGATACAGGCAAACTTTCTATTGGTCCCAACGCCCCTTGCACCTGTCCAATCGGGGACCCTGTCTGGGCCTAGCTCCCTGTTCCCCTTCTCAGGCTATTCTAACAAAGGCACAGTCTTAGACATAGATACATTTCTACTTCAAGGCCATTTCTAGCTCAGAGAATGCAGGAACATGTCTATCATCAGCATAGATAAATTATATAGACTTTTCAAAAGCAGTCAAAAGCAGTTTAAAGCAGTTTCTCAAACTCTGGTTCTTTTCAGCACTAGTCTCGGGTGGGGGTTGGGGTCTAGGCCTAGTTTACAGGCCATAGCCTACCACAGAATTAGTTTCCCATCTAAGCCGTCAGCCCTGGACGTACAGGGCTGACATTGGAATCAGCCCTGTGCATCCAGAGCCGACGACCGCCCGCCCTGCCTCCACCCCTGATCCACCGCTTCCCCATCTAACCTCCCTGTACAACTGGCAGGGTAGTTAGACGATGGCGGGAAGGGCATGAATAGCAGGGATGGACAACTCATTGGCACGTCCATCCTCGTTATTTGTAGCACAGAATAACCCCCTATAGTTTTCTTGCACATATAAATCGATCATACATGATTTGCACACACTTAATTTTTAGGTGCCCAAACAAGTCCGAAAAGCACATTCCTAGTGCTCATGCATTATATTATGAGCTCATGCTTATACATTTTTGCATAAGTAGTGGAATTGGGGTTTAATAACATATACATTTGAAAATCCCAAAATAGGCACAGCCAGAGCCGGTCCAACCATTTGGCAAACTAGATGGCCACCTAGGGCAGCAGCTTCTGGCAGAAGGAGGGGGGGGGGGGGGAAGACAGCAAAGAGCAGGGCATTCAAAGCTAAACAATAGATTCTGACATCCACAGGGGCATAAAGTTTAAGGTTTGCCTAGGGTGCAAACAATTCTGGGGCCATCCCTGGGCACAGTAGACCCAATGTTCAAAAAACCTGACCTCTTAAATTTCAGTTTTTAAGTTCGGCCCCTAAACGTGTACTGTATTTTCAGCCAAAACTTAGGAGCTTACATTTTCATCTAAAAATGTATCTTAATTTAGGAGCTTAAATGTCAAGAGGCTAGATGAATCCCTGTGAGAGAGTCAGTGGCACTGTCCATATAGTGCCACAGAGTATTTCTCTAAGTGCCACAGCATTGTTCGGGGAGTGTTCGGGTGTTCCATGGGGGGGGCAAGGGCATTCCCAGAGATTATCTGATTAGAGGTGATTTTCAGTAGGGCAACCAGATAATAAACTGCATAAAAATAGGCCACCAAAATGGCAGACCTAACTTAATGTGGATGGCTATCCGGATAGGGGCTGCATATCACTGCTATGTGGAAAGCCTGCCTTGGTCACCCCTGAAACTGGATATTCAGATGAAGCCGCTATCCAGAGATTTCTGCTGAATATCTTGTTTCATTTTATGTGTGGTTGCTGATGTTTAAAAAATGCCAACTGCCATGTTTATAAACATTCATTTAAGATTTATATGCTTTATTATCTTAGTGCTGAAGAGCTCAGCTCCTAATTTTTTTTCCTTCGCCCTAAATATGCCCCTGCTGCCACCCACTTTTTATGCTGCTAAATGTAGGACTTTAATGATTAACAATCAGCTACAAAAGTCAATGTGTTTGTTTTTTTTTAACCAGCTGCCATGACTGAATTAAACCCAGATATTCAGCACCAGTAACCAGATAGCAGCTAGTGTTGAATATCCAAGTTCAATCTAGCAATTTATCAAGCCCATATGACTAGTTAACTAAAATGTAGGACCGATTAATATGTATTAAAAAAATTTACAATATCTTTGTTCAATATATGATCCACTTTAATGATTATGTCTAACTCCAGTGTCCTGAGATTCATTACTTAATTCACTCCTCTAATTAGGTAATTGATGATTTAATCTCATCTTCTCTTTGTGAAGTTCCTTCAGTAATTAACAGCATTAAATCCAGTGAACATTTGTTAAGAATATTACTCCACTTATCCATAAAGTCCTTAAAAACATGCCGTCCTCTAAGGATCATCTTTTCTTTCACTTATTGTGACTTCATGCAACTGATCATGTACCAGTTTCTTACTTAAATGAAGATATATTCAGACAAATTATTAGCTGCCTTTTGTTTTTGATCAAGTAATGACTAACATTGTATAAAACCTTAGATATTTGCTCCTTAATATAAGGGAATACTTCATCCCAATATACCAATACATACTGGTTGGATGTGTTGATTGGATCTAAGTCAAAAACTCCAACAAATAGTCCAAACTACTGGGGTTGAAGGAGCAATCTAGTAACTTATCAAGCCCATATGAATATATTGTTTAGAAATGTGAAACAGATTAACCTGAACTAAAACATATTATTTACTGGAGTTTTTGCCAGACAATTAAATATAACAGAATTTAAGGAAATTAACACATTTAGCAGCACAGTAATACAGTAAGTGAATTCAATCACCCCAGTATTGGTTGGCTAAATCTCATATCAGGACAGCTAGGGAGCTATGCCGCCCAATATTCAGAAAAGGGGATATTCAAACACTGCAGCGGTCAGCCACATTACTCAGATATCATCCAGATGTTCAGAGGCAGTAGCTGAATAGTGGCTCCCATTGAATATCCAGCTTGTATAGCCACTAATTAGATGATGGCCATGCAGTGATCTTTAGCCACAATCCAGATAGTTTATCAGGATAGCAATCTGGGCCAGCTTTTACGCTAGTTTAAACTATCTGGATAAATTATGCAGAAAGCAACTGAAAAATCACCTTGATCCGGATAATAGCTGCTGTTGTCTGGATAGTGGCCACCCCACCCTCATTTCTACCCATGGACTACCCCTGCACAAACCGGAAAGTGCCAAGGTGGTCTGTGGAGATATTCAATGGCATTAGCCAGTGTGAGCTAGATCAAAATTCTAAAAAAGTGTTCTAGTGTGATCCAAGAAACCACAGACTGGTGAACCTGCTATCAGGGCTGAGCAAAATAGTAGAAGCTATTATAAAGAATATAATTATAGGACATATAGATAGTCTCATGATTTAATGAGACATATCTAACATGGATTTAACTATTTATGTTTTGTTGGATTTTTTTTGTTTTTAGGTCTTTCTATTTATTTATTTATATATTTTTGCAAATAATGCATGCTAAAAATGAAATCTCCCCCCCCCCCCCCAACCCCAGTGGAATAGTTTCATTTCTCTGTTCATTTTAAAATTAAAGAAAATGAAACATGCCTATATATTTTCAATTTCCATATCAGTTCAAAATGAATGCACATCCCTACAGCAAATAAAACGTTAACATTATTGTTTCTTTAGGAATGTGGTGTACATGATTCAGTGCAAGAAGTGTGCTACATCAATGAAACAAGAAAAAATGAAACGCACAAATCATTCTTCATAGTCATAACATGAAACAATAGAGAAAACAAAATAACAGCTCAATAGATGATCATTTCTCAAAGGAAGATAAATACCTTATGGATGCTATACAGGGCAGTACCAAGCCATAAATGCGACTTGCACATTTGGTGTGCCCCCTTGCCCCATCACGTTTGCCCCATGCCTAGTATCTCCTCGTCTTACCTCACACTTCCATATCCAGCAAGATTTCCCACACACGGCCTGTCCTTGCCCAGCTGCTGCTTTTTGTGTTTCCTCGACAGCAGCAGCAGCGGAATGGACCTGATCTCAAATTGAAAAAAAACATGTGGGTCTTTCCGACTCTGCGCTTGCATGCAGGTTTGATCCCTCCCTCCTCTGATGTTGGCCCATGTCAGAGGAGGGAGGAGCCAGACCAGCCATTCAAACCCAGAGTTGCAAAGACCCGTGTTTGAATGGCTGGCCTGGTCCTTCCCTCCTCTGAGGCGAGCTTATGTCAGAGGAGAGAGGGATCAGACCTGCGTGCAAGTGTGAAGTCAGAAAGACCCACGTATTTTTTTTCAGTTTGAGATCAGGTCCACTCCACTGCTGCCAGCACCTTAGCCACCAAGTGAACACAAAAAGAGGCGGAGGGGCAAGGGCAGGCAGCGTGAGAGGGAGCCAAGGCCAGCAACCCCAAATGTTGCACTGCTTGCAGAAGGCTAGGTACGGCACTGATGGACTAAAGAAGAATGGGAAAAATGAAATTAGGATGATCAAGCACTGAAACAAACATGGAAAGTACCTAAATAGGCACATTGGGTTTCTCACCTATTATAAGAGATGTGGCCTTTGGCTGTAAAATGTTATTGACTCATCAACTCTGCCTATGCCCACTCCCTCTTACTGAACTGTAATGCAAAATGTAAATAACCCAAGAACTAGATGAGGCTATACTATTTAAATACTGTGTAACTTTGCTGTTAATTCAATGACCCAATGAAGAGAAAATAACTCTGGAAAACTTTCCACAGATAAATTGCATTAGTCCAATAAAACGTCTCATCTACATTTTGTTGGTTGACCCTTATTTCTACATATCCAAATGGACTAACATAGCAAGCACAATCAGGGTGGGCTCAAACTTTCGGCAAGACAAGGTGCTCACTTGCCGGCAAAGAGCAGCTGCAAAGGAAACACTAAATCCTGACCGCCACATAAACTCAGAGGCATCTGTGCATTCTTTTACCTGCAGGGAGAGCAGGCACACACATCAGACGGAGCAAAGTTTAATATTTAAAAGTATGATGTCCTCGGCAGTAGCCCTGGCCACAATTCTTTCTCAAAGTAGGACAGATTACAAAAAATATACATTTTCTTCATACATATTAAAGCTAATGGGCATAAAATAACGGATATTCAGGGCTAGCCCAAGGGTATCTGGTGCCCTAGGTGAACCCTCAGCCGTGTCACACACACAGTTACCATTCACACGCTCCCTCCCACCATGGTTCTTTCTGCCTTCAACATCAAAGCAAGAAACTCTGCTGGTGGTTAACAGATCATTTGAAGTTAATTCAATTAAAAACAGAAGCGATTGCTCCTGTATTGTTTGCAGGACTATACCAAGCAAATATTAGCCCTGTGTGACTGATGAACTATGACTATGAGTCCTAGGCATGTGCAATAATTCATTCTCTTGGAGCTTCCTGGAAGCCCAGTGATGATGTCAGCACCCTTTCTGTACTTGGGCCATGTGCGGCTACACCACCCACAAAGCCCTCGGTATGGCCCGGATTGTTTGCCCCGCTTTATTGCTGGTCAGATGACTCAACCGATGCAACTGCTAATTCAATCACTTGCTCCATCTCTGTCTCGATCCCTCCTTCATTAGTACTTTCAATTTATTTTGTGCTACTGCTGCCCCTAAAATTCTATTGCCCAAGGTGGCCACCTAGTTAGATAATTGTAACATCATCTTTCTTGGTCTTGCTCAATATCAACTTCACCGGTTACGACTCATCCAGAACATTGCTGTCTGTATTCTTGCTCATGCTTCAAGCTTTGATTATATCTTCCCCCTTCTAGTTAATTATCACTAGCTTCCCAATTGGTATCGATTGCAATAAAATCTCCTTACACTGGTCCATCATGTACTTCACACTGGTTCTCCCCGTTTCCTGGCAGATACTCTGTTACTTCACTCCCACCACTGTTTTCTTTGTAATATTCATGTAAATTGGCTTCACCTCCTCTCTGCATCCCAAGCCCGATTGGAAACTACCCGTTCTTCTGCTTTCTACTTTCTTGCCTCTGCTCTATAACACTCACACCCTTCCACCCTCCATCTTGAAGCCTCACTTTTCCGATTCAAATCTCTCCTTAAAATACACCTCTTCAATGCAGCTTATGGCTTACAGCCACCTTGACTTCATTTGTTCTCTATCTACCCTTCCCTTTCCCTGACTTCCTTTCCTTCTCGTCTTCCCTCTACCTCTTTTCCCCTCCCCTCATGTTATGAATGTGTTTATTTTTCCTGTTTTAACTGGTGTTCCTTTCCTTTTTTCTGACTTTTATTGATTATATGATTTTGTACACTGCCCTGCTGCTACTGTGAAAGGTGGTCAATCAAATTTTAATAAACATAAACATAGTTTGCCTAGTGCTAGGGCCGTAAGGCAAAACCTTTTCTGGTTTAGATTTCTTCAAACCCTAGAACTTTGTTTTAATTATTTGCCTTTTCTGAATGCATGTTTGGGGTGAGCTCAAGCAGGTGCACATGCTATTTCCTTTCTCAAGTAGACTTGACTTACACTCTAAGGGGCATGTTTACTAAGCTGAACTAACGGTTAGCACACACTATTTGTAACTAGGTCCCATTGAATAACATGGAACCTAGTTACAAACAGTGCATACTACCATTAACCCAGCTTAGTAAACATGCCCCCAGGTGTACAGAAGATGAAGTGATTTGCCCTAGGTATGTCAATCAAGCAAGATTTGAGCTCTGACTTCCCTGGTTCTTAGTCGGCTGTTCACACAACAAGTCTCCTACTCTAACATTCCTCTGTGACTGTGTAAACCTTCCAGAACCTCCACTAGTTCAAGACGAGCAGTACAGCCACTGATGAAGAAAAAGTGCTACAGAGTATTCATTAGGAGTTAGCCGCTATGAAAAGGAAGGAGAGAAGAAACCAGAAGTACATCTAGCAACCCAGTGCCCTTAGAGCCAGGAGCACCTGCAGAGCAGTTTCAGGACCTGCATGTTCAGAAGCCACCAGTTCCAAGGTATACTGTGGACGTATATTGTGCAGGAAGCAGATTCCCTTTTGGATAAACAAAAAAGAGAGAGAGAGAGGAATAAAGATGTGACGTTCTTTGGAATAATCTTCTAACACCCAAAAAGGAGTAACTGGAATATGTTGATTGTGATTTTTAACAGAGTGAGAGGAGAAAGAATTAATTTGTTTGTAACATATTTTGAGAGAAAGGAAAAGCAGTCAACCAGTTTGTAATAAAGTTCTGTTTTGCTGTTTCTGCCATTTGTATTTTTGCAATTGTTAACAGTGATCCTGAAGATCTCTAAGTTAACCCTCTGGTTCAGAACATATATTCTAGTATGGACTCAATTATTTTGAGAAGATAAGAAGAGTGAATAAAGTTTTAAGTGCCGAGAGCTCCCAGTCAATACTAGCCCCATTCAAAGAACCCACTAAATTTTCCCAAGAGACTGCATTGCTAATGAATAGTTGTGACCACTGTTGGCCAAGTATCAGATGCAGAAACTGTAAAGCTATAAACAGGCAAATGTTTATATGCACATACTTCACTTTATAAAATAGGGTTGTAAGCAATGTTCCCTCTAATTTTCTGTAGGCTGTGTGCGCATAAAATATCAGCTGTGTGCAGCTTTTGAAGGAAGGTTAAATTTTTGTGCGCCACATAACGACACTCGGAGTTATATACTTTAAAATTTGACTACACGTCAGAATACAGTATGTACACCACATTGATTTTAATCAAATTAAATGAAAATAGACGATTACTAAATGAAGCAAGAAATTTCTAGTAATTACAATCATAACTTTTAAATTTTAAGACGTCTGTGTTGTTTTCTATCAGAATCAGAGCCATAATTTTTGTGCGCTCTGTTGTAAAGTATGTGCGCTCGCTCGGCGAGGTGTGTGCGCGCGCACACGCGCACAGCTTAGAGGGAACAGTGGTTGTAAGTAATCAAATATGTGCATTAAATCTAGGCATGACTATTCATACAAGCCTTATGGCTGGTGTAAATGCTCACACCTAGATTTTTCAAGAATGTGCATACATTTGGCAGATTCCCACCCCACAGGATCTGCCCATCCCTCATGACTGAAATGCAATTGTGTTTAGCCAGCCCCCCCCCTCCCCCCTTGCCAGAATGCTGGCAGAGGACTCCTACACAGTTCAAAGCTGCTTAGTGGGAACATTGATGTGCTCCTATCTTGATATATCCTGACACGGAACAACCATTCGTTGTGGAGGCTGATGTGTTTATAGGAGCAAGTGATGCTGTAGTCTTCTAGAGTAATCTCCTCCATCCATGTGCATTCTATTCCCAGAAGCTGCCTGTAGCTAAGAAAAAATTGTCACATCCATGACAAGAACAAAACTGCAAAAAACAAAGGGACACCCCTACAAGACTCAGAAAAGAAAAGAGCAGGGGTAATAGCGTAAAGGACAAATCTTTAATGAATGCCCTGCTCTTTTCTTCAGATCTATGACAAGGCCATTAAAATTGCCTTTAAAGAACAGAGCTACCTCCTTGAGTGAGCACATCTTGAAATCCAGGTCTACATGGATCACAAGAATCTGGAATTACTTAAGATGTCACAAAATATGAAGTCTAGACAAGCTCATTGATTGCTTTTCTTTTCCTACTTCAACTTTTCCTGACCTGTGGACTGGACCTCCAGAATAACAAGGCTGATGTTCTGTCCCAGAGAAAAGGGGATGAAGTGCCAGAGTTTCCTACCATGATCTTTCATCTAGAAAATTTTATCCTGGACACCAGTAGGATGAATATCTTGGAATATGTAAAGATAAGTTTGCCTGTTGATGAGTTTGCATAAGATCCCCCAGTGGGGAATGACAACATATAGGAGGAGATGGATTGGAGCTGGCATCAAGAATTTCTGTGCATACAAGTTGCATATATATATCAAAGGGAAAAACATGCCTGGAAATTCTTGGGAGCTGCCATGATGTCTTATTAGCAGATCACCCTGTGTGTCCATAGAACCAGAGAATTAGTGGGCTGATACTTCTAGTGGCCAGGGTGGAGCCAAGAAGTTGAGGAATATGTTATCATATGAAATCTGTGACATTAAAAGACTCCTCAATTCGCAGTAGGAGATAAAGTCTGGGTTTTCACCAGATATCTAAGGAGTAATAAACCTATGGGGATGTTCAAGCAGAGATTCATGGAACACTTCATGATCCCAGTGGCATTCCATGTGCAGCTCCCAGCATACTTCAGTATCTACCTGGTGTTCAATGTTTCCCTACTGAACTTCTACAAAAGGAGCCCATTTCCCAATTTGCAACCCCCACCTCCATAGCCAGTTGCAGTGAAGGGCTGTCAAGAATTTATTATCTAAGAAATAGTAGACACCATGTATCTCTGGGGTTGTTTTCATCACCTTATAAATTGGAAAGGTTACAACCTGGAGGAACAGCTAGGAGCCAGTGGACAAAATTCATGTTAACAACCTAATGGCCTCATTGCATCACAACTATCCAGAAAAATCAGGTCCTAAGGCCCCAGGAAATGGTGTATTTTGTAAGGTTTTCCTGTCACTTGAGGCCTGAGACTGGAGACTTCAAACTGAGCCATAGAGGTCTCTTAGCTACAACCTAAGTTCCAGGAAACATAAGTTAGAAATGGTGGAAGGAAAAGCCTGTCCCCAGAGGAGCTCATTGGACAAGCAAGGAGTGTGTCTTATTGACTACCATATATAAGGAAGTCCAGCTAGACAGACCCTTGCTGGTTCAATAGTTGTGCCTGCTGCTACCTAGCTCCACTCACTGGATTAGTGGAGTGTTCTTTCCTCTACATTTGATTCCTGCTTTACATCTGATTCTTGCTCCATGCCTGATTATTGCTCAACCCTCCCCTGGGCCTAGGTTTTCTACTATTTTCTTGCCCAGAATGGGCCCTAACAGCATGTGGAAGCTGGCACATAGCATCTAAGTACACATTAAAATGACCCGGGTGAATCATCAACAAGCTGGTTACAATAATATGCTGCAATCTCCACACACCCTTCCTATTCTATGTCAGGGAACATGCCAGAAGGAATGGCCCATAAAGACTTAATTGAAAAGATATATTACATATATGACCATTCTATTGATGTCATGCTCCCAAAAATGTCTTAGAGAGGTTCCACTAGTCTGAGCACACTTTCATGGGTGTGCTTCGAACATCAACATTCTAACATGCCATAACATTAACGTCTTTATGGAAGGGGACTGATTCACTTGATGATGCACTCAGCATGTGGCAATATTCTGTGACTCCAGGTCTCAATATAGCAATTACAAGCCCATCTATTTCTTGACTTATCTATGTCTTGGTCCATAATCAGGGATTGCAAACTTCATCCTCAGACAGCTATTTGAGTCTTTGCCAGATCATGACAACAGAGGCCCTGACTCTTTAAGACAAACATCCTAGTTTACTGTACAAAATGGGGGAGGAATCCCAGGGAGTGGCTTACTGCACTGGATGTAGAAGTAATCCAGTAGAAATGAATGCTGCATGCATGACATACTACTACTTGTCATCCTTCGCAAATACAGTATCTTATGTCACAGACAGAACAGCAAGAGCCTTACTCAATACTCAAGGTCACAAGGCACATTACATTTTATGCACAGTTCATGAGAGACATTCTAACTAAACATACACCTTTAGTACCCAAGTTTTGGAAGTCCTACATGCCCTGAGGTCATATTAGACATAAACAGCTATATCTCATTTTTATAGCACAATATGGATAACATTAACCGCTAGGTTCCAAGATAAAAACTGCAAGGAAAAGCTGCTCAGATTGTCTAACAATTTGTACACTATGACACGGTGAAAAATTCACAAAGACCAAAAAATCAATGTTTGATATGCAAGGATATAACACTACCTCCAATGAGCAACCATTCAGGTGACTGCAACATATTATTTGACTGTCTAATATCTCATGTAGAGAATTATACAAAACAAGGATGGGATTACCTAGATGGCCTCAACCTATCAACAGGAAAAGATGCCTTCAACTTTCCAAGCTGAGGTTCCCATGCTTGTCCCCATTCAGTTCCCACGATACCAACGGTCCTCCTTTCTTTCATTATCCCAATCCTTTGTGGCTTCTTAGAAAACTACTTCATAGTTAAATATGGGATATCTCCCTACACTTAACTCTTCATTACTTTGGGTACACACTTACATTGTAAGTCCTTTGGGGACCAATAAAAAACTACTGTACATAACTGTAACTCACTTTAAACTACTACTGGAAAGGTATAAGCTACATATAAAATAAATAAATAAATACAGGTAGCCTTGCACATCTCTGACTTGGTAATATTAGTTAATGGTAACCTTGGATGACAATAGTTTCATCAACCTGGCAATGGCTGGGCATGCTCTCAGCCTTTACTAGGTCCTTGCAAAATACCCATATCTGAAGGAGTAATCACATCATCATCACAGCTGAGACCTTTGCTGCTGAGTGACCTTGCTATGAGATATCAATGAGCCACCAACGCAGTCTCGCTGAATCCATGCCTGCATTTTCTCCCTGATCCCCTGCCAGCATTCGACCTGCCCATGTGTAGGCTGACTCCCTCTTTGCATGCTTTGGTGTATTAGACTGACAATGTACACACCTCCCTCTATATGTGTGCCTCTCAGCTGGCTGCAGTGGCTCTGCAAAACCCCCACAGTGGTGTCTCAGAGAGGGACCAACCGTCATTGCTGTGATTGGTTTTACCCACCTTCTTACACTCCTATTTTAGAAAGTACGTAAGTGCGTATTTCACTTTATAAAATAGGCCCCAAAGGTGCACATGCAATGCATGAACTCTGTGAGAGTTTATAATGTTACCCTCATAAGTACTTTCATTTTCATGCCTCCCATTTCAGAATCTAGCAGTGCAAACACACTTCCCAGACACAAAATGCTGCACCAAAACCAATTCCTCTCATCTTCATCGTACTACTACTACTATTAAACATTTATAAAAAACTGTGAGGCATATGAGTGGAGGAGTAGCCTAGTGGTTAAAGCAACTAGAAGCTCAAGGGTTTGATTCCCCCTGGCACTCCTTGTGACTTTGTGCAAGTCACTTTACCCTCCATTGCCTTGGAAGAAAAGGCTGGCAATCTACTTCCAGTAATGTGTTGCCAAGAAAACCCAGAGGTAGCTTGGTTGTTATGAGTCAATGCTGACTTGATGGCACTAAAAAAACAAAAAGGCATATACAGTGCTGTATGAAGACAGTCCCTACTTGTTAGAGCTTATAATCTAATCAAGACAAAAGTTAGAAATGAGGAGAGAAGGATAAAGAGACCCATGGAACAAGTGACCAGGATCTAAAGGCAGCCTCAAAGAGGTGAGCCGTTAGCACAGATTTGAAAAGGGGCAGAGACGAAGCCTGACACACAGACCCAGGAAGTTTGTCCCAGGCACAAGGAGCAGCAAGGTGAAAGGACCAAAGTCCAGAGTTAGCAGAGGAAGAAAAGGGCAAAGAGAGGAGCAAGCCAGTAGAAGAGCGGAGTTCAAGAGGAGGGGTGTAGAGAGAGAGGAGAGATATTGAGGAGCAGTAGAATGAATGTATTTAAAGGTCAGAAGGAGGAGTTTGAATTGGATATGGAAAGGAAACCAATGAAGTGACTTGAGAAGAGGGGTTATATGAGTAAAATGAGGCTGGTAAAAGATTAGTTGTGCGGCAGATTTTTGAATAGGTTGAAGGTGAGAGAAATGACTCAGAGGAAGACCAGCAGAAGGAGGTTAGAATTGTTGAGACCAAGCACAGATCCCTGGGATACTTTACTATTCATCTTTCTCCATTGAGAAAATTAGTCATTTAGAACTGCTCTCTGTTTTCTATCTTTTAACCAGTTCCTAATCCACAAAAGTACACTGCCACCTATCCCATGACTTTTCAATTTTGCCAAGAGTTTCTCTTGAGGGGCTTTTTCAAAGGCTCTCAGAAAATCCATACACTATATCAACTGTCTCACCTTTATCTACCTGTTTATTCAAACTTTCAAAATAATATAACAGATTAGTAAGACAAGATCTTCCTTTGATAACTACATATTGGCTTTCTCCCATTAAACCGTGACTATCTACATTTTTAGTAATTTTATTCTTTATAATGGTTTCTACCATTTTGCCCAGTACTGACATCAGGCTCACTGATCTGTAGTTTCTTGGATCACCCCTGGAACCCTTTTTAAAAATTGGTGTTACATTGACCATTCTCCAATTTTCAGGTACTACAGATGATTTTAATGATAGTTTACAGATTACTAATAGTACAGTAGGTCTACAATCTCATATTTCAGTTTTTTCATCACAATCAGATATATAGCATCTGGTCCAGGTGATTTACTACTCTGGTTTATCAAATAATAGTAATACATTTTCCCAGTTTATTGAAATGTGTTTAAATTCCTCTGATACATCACTTTTAAATAACATTCCAAGCATGGGTTACTTCCCTACATTTTCTCCAGTAAAGACCAAAGCAAAGAATTTAATCAGTCTCTTCACTATGGCCTTGTCCTCCCTTAACGCCCTTTTCCCCTCTATCATCAAATGGTCCAACTGACTCTATCACAGGTATTTTGCTATGAACGTACTTGAAAAAGTTGTTATTGTGTGTTCTTGCTTCCATTACAAGTTTTTTTCAAATTCTGTCTTTGCTTGCTTTATCAATGCCTTGCATCTAATTTGTCAGTGTTTATGTTGTTTCCTGTTTGCATCATTTGGCTCCTTTTTCCATTTCCTGAAAGATGCTTTTTTGGCGACAACAGTCTCTTTAACCTCACCATTAAACTGTGCAGACAATTTTTTTGGCTTTCTTTCCACCTTTGCTAAAGCATGGTAAACATGTTGTCTGGGCTTCCAAGATAGTATTTTTAAATAACGTCCATGCTTGATGTAAACCTTTAACCTTTGCAGCTTCTCTTTTAAGTTTTTTCTTAACTATTTTCCTTATTTTATCATAAGGTTATGTTTACTAAGCTGGGCTAACAGTTAACCCGGGCTATCTGCAACTATGTTATTCAATGGGACCTTGTTGCAGATAGCCCGGGTTAAGTGTTAACCTGGCTTAGTAAACATACCCCATAGTCTCCATTTTGAAAGTTAAGACCCGGCTGCGAATCAACGCGGCCGGGCACAGGCACACGGTGGCGAGCCGAGGGCTGGGGGGGAGGGGCAGGGGTACGGCAAAGGGGGGGGCGGGCAACGAGCCGCATTCAAAAGAGCACGCCCGGCGCGGGCGCGGCCTCTTTGCCACTCACCCTCTCTTCCTGGAGGAAGTCGGACACCCCCCCCCCCCCCCCAAAAAACAAAAGGGGGGGGCGGGGGCAAGCGTCGCAGCATGCAAGACGGCTGGAGAAACGCACCCGGTGAGAGAGAGAACACAGCCTAGGCCTTAAGTAAAGGGGGAGAGGTACTGGAGAGATACACGGACCTCCCCCCGGAGAGAGAGAGATGGTGACAAGAACACCGCGCAGAGAGCCCCCCCCCTGCCTTGCTTTGACGGCGGGCAAAGGGGGGGTAAGGAAGAAAGGTTGCTAAGTCTGCTCGAACGGCAGGCGTAACAGCTTTTCGACTGAAGGATATGAAAGACTAAGGGACTGAGAAAAGCTTTCACGGCAAAAGAGTTCCCTCCTGCTATGTACAAAGTCTGTAGGATATTGGCTGTGTCTCTCGAGGGGGGCAAAAGAAAAGAGGTGATACGAGGAATTTGTAGACTGTGTTTTGTTGATTGTTACGTGCATGCTGTGGCCAACAGTTTTTGTACTGTTAATAACCATTGTTGTCAATAAATCGAAATAGTTTGGTGAAAGAAACTCCATGGTGTAACGTGGTGACTCACTGGAGGGAGGGGAGGGGGGAGGAAGGGGAAGGGGGAGGGTCACGGGCTAAGGGGATAGGGACCCGAGGCGGTCATGCCAGTTGCGTGGCTGAGAGGTAGCACTGTGGAGTTCCTTGCCATCCTACCTTTATTTATTAAATCAAATGTGATCATGTTGTGATCACTATTGCTATGTAGCCCTAAAACTTATCTTTTGCACCAGATCCTTTCTTTCACTAAGGACTAGGTCCAAAATAGCTTCCCCACTTGTCAGTTCATGAACCAGTCCCTTGGTGTGCTTATCTCTTCCCATGGCTTTCAGTACCATCTGTATGCTGATGACTCCCAAATCTACCTCTCTACACCTGAACTCTCTCCGGTAATCCAGACCCAGATCTCTGCCTACCTTTCTGACATTGCTGCCTGCCGCTTGAAACTGAAAATGTATACAAACTGTGTACAAGACTGTTAACCTGTTATATGTAAACCGCCCTTGATCTCTGGAAGGGGCGGTATAAAAGAAATAGTTAAATAAATAAATAAATAAATAAAATGGCCAAGACTGAACTTCTTATCTTTCCCCCTAAAACCTCCCCTCCTCTTCCTCCTTTCTCAGTCTCGGTGGACAGCTCTGTACTCCTTCCTGTTTCCTCGGCCCGCAATCTGGAGGTTGTCTTTGACTCCTCTTTCTCTTTCTCCACACATATCCATCTCATAGCTAAGACCTGCCATTTCATTCTCTATAACATTAGCAAAATCCGTCCTTTTCTTTCTGAACACGCTACTAGGACACTTATCCACTCCTTAATCACCTCCCGTCTTGACTACTGTATCCTACTCCTTGCTGGTCTCCCTTTGAATCATCTCTCTCCCCTTCAATCTGTTCAACACTCTGTTGCATGGCAAATCTTCTGCCAGCCTCGTCATGCCCATATTACTCCTCTTCTCAAGTCACTTCACTGGCTCCCTATCCGTTTCCGCATCCAGTTCAAACTTCTCCTGCTGACCTATAAATGCATTCACTCTGCGGCTCCTCACTACCTTTCTTCTCTTATCTCTCCTTATAAACCCCCTTGGGAACTCCGCTCTTCTGGCCAACTGCTTCTATCTGTGCCCTTCTCTCCTACTGCTAACTACAGACTTCGCTACTTTCACCTTGCTGCACCTTACGCCTGGAACAAACTACCTGTGTCTGTGCACCAGGCACCTTCTCTATCCCTCTTCAAATCCAGGTTGAAAGTTCACCTCTTCGCTGCTGCTTTTGGAACCTGACTAACCTGATCTCCTTTCCTTTCCCTTGTTTTACCCCTGCTTACACCTTCTGTGTTTTGTCTTGACTAGATTGTAAGCTCTGATGAGCAGGGACATACATCGCTGCGTACGACTGGTAGCACTATAAAAATGCTCAGTAGTAGTAGTAGTAGTAGTAATTTGATCTACAATATCTTTGTGATATAGTTTGTACCCAAGTATTACAGTATCCCATTGGTTGTCCTTCTTCCTCCAGGTCTCTGAGATGCCCATTATATCTAAGCTTTCATTTAGTGCTATATATTCTAGCTCTCTCATCTTATTTTTTGGACTTCTAGCATTTGCATACAGGCATTATAGAGGTTGCCTTTTATTCATATTAACAATCTGGTTATCATTTCACAAGAGTAATTTGAAATCTTTCAGCTCTGTCTGCTCTGTACTTAAAGGCATTTGGTTACTTTTATCTTTATTGGAACCTCACTATCAGGATACCCTGACTTCCCTCTATTGCTAGTATCCATCAAAGATACGTCTTTCCAAACCATGTGCTCTTGGGGAACTGTTGGCGTTCCCCTATTATCTAGTTTAAAAGCTGCTTTATCTCCTTTTTAAGGGTTAATGCCAGCAGCCTGGTTTCACTACAGTTAAGGTGAAGCCTATCCTTGTGGAAGAGGCCCCCATCCCTTCCCCAGAATGTTGCCCAGTTCCTAACAAATCCAAAATCCTCTTCCTTGCACCATGGTCTCATCCATGCATTGAGACTCTGGAGCTCTGCCTGCCTTTTGGGTCCTGCACATGGAATGGGAACATTTCTGAGAATGCTTCCTTGGAAGTTCTGGATTTCAACTTTCTACCTAAAAGCCTAAATTTGGCCTCCAGAACCTCCCTCCCACATTTTCTTAAATCATTCTACCAACATGTACCAAGACTAAATGAATCCATCTTAATAAGGGGTGTAGTTTGGGGATGGTCGAGGGTAGTATTTCAAAAGTTCATTGTATCCCTCTAGTTCGTTGGATTTGTTTAGTTTTCTTTAAACCTTTTTGACTTGTATTCTCTAGTTCACTGTACTCATCTAGTTTTATGTACACTGTTTTGGCTTGTAGAAAAACGGTATAACAAAACTCAAATAAATAAATAAATAAAATACTGTACATTCAGAAGACAGTTTCATAACAGTCTGCTTATGTGTAAAGACTAAGTAAGTAGCTAGTTTGAGGCTATTTTATAAAGACACTTGGAGGCAAATTCCAATAGGGGCACAGATGGACCAACCAGACATCTAAAAAACTGAAAGGGCCCAAATTGTACCCAATTCTGCAACCGTGGGAGCTAGAAGTTCCCGTATTTGCAGGATCAGGCATTTAGATGGTTCGGTGTGCCCATGATTACGCCATGGGAGTCGTCCTCTACTCTGCCCGGCCAGCCCACCCTATGCTCCTGCTGGTGTCTGGTGCTGTGGCATCCTGTCGCCATGGCACTGGAATGCCCAGCAGGAGCACTAAAAGCCCATCAGAGAAAAGAAAACATTTTCCCCACCGCCCAACCTTCAGCGGTGTCTGCCAGGGCCGGAATCAGATGGAGTGGTCTCAGCTGCTTCTGCCCAGTAGGTCTATGGGTGCTGCCTGCCCGGATTGCCGCCTTTGAAATTACTTTTTCCACCTCCGAGGTGATATAAGTCTCATGACCATCTTCCAATAGCAAGACGTACAGAGCCCTGAACTGAATAGGCCCTGTACATTGGGATGCTTCAGCCCGCCCCCAGTATGCCCACTCTCTGCCTCCAGCCCTCCTCCTCCTGCCCCCATCCAGTGCTCCAGTCTGAAGTTGGCAGTGGCAGAGAAGGGCACAGATAAAAGGGATCTGAAAGAGGAGCAGTATTTCTGATGAGGGGTGTAGAGTGAGGTAAGAGAGGAAAGATAGTGAGGAGCCACAGAATGAATGCACTTGTAGATCTGTAAGATAAGTTTGAACTGGATGCAGAAGCTGATAGCGAGCCAGTAAAGTGACTTGAGAAGAAGTGTTCTATGAGTATAGCGGCACTGGCAGAAGATAAGCCATGTAGCTGAGTTTTGAACAGATTGAAGGGGAGAGAGATGATTCAGAGGGAGACCAGTGAAGAGCAGGTTACAATAGTCTAGGCGGGAGCTGACTAGTGACTGGATAAGGGTCTTACTAGTGTGAGTAAAAATGAAGGGACAAATTTTGCTGATGTTATAGAGAAATGCTCCATGGCATGTGATGAAGTGTGTTTCTTTAATAGAACTTGCCAAGCAAGAGCACTTTTTCCATCTGCAAAACTCTCTTGCTTCTGATCCTTGCCGTCTTCTTTCAATGCTCCACTCACTCCTCAAAGTGTCTCTGCCCTTGACCCCTCCTTCACTTTCTGTCCAAACCTTGGCTGACTTCTTTCATAAGTTTCACAAGATTAGTCTTGAGTTCTCCAGAGGGCCACATCTACCTCCCTTTCCCCCTCCTCACTCTTAAAAACTTTCCTTCAACCTCTGTCACCTTTTCTTCCTCTAAACTCACCAGCTGCTCCATCCATCTACTAAGCTCTGTCTCTCCTGCTGTCATCCCTTATCTCTGTCCTTTCCTCAACCTTTTGTTCTCCACCAAAACTGTTCCTGATGCCTTCAAACATGCTGTGGTTACATCACTCCTCAAAATCCTTCACTAGATCCTACCAGTCCTTCCACTTATTGGCCTATCTCCCTCCCCCCCATATGCATCCAAACTACTCAAACCTTCAGTTCACCACCAATTTCTTGACTTTTGTTTCCTCTTATTTATTTATGTATTTAATGTCTCTTCTATACCACGCTCTTTAAAAATCAGTGTGGTTTACAGGTAACAGATATGTGCAGTGCAGGCAGGCCTACACTGGACTTACAATAAACAGGGGATTATATACAGGGTTAACAGGGTAACTATGTACAAGATAACGTGCTGTCATATGTTATGAGGACAGCTCGACTCTATTACACATTGGCTCAGCTATATACATGGTGACAAGGCAGGGGTGTATATATCTACCCGTCGAGGGGATCGGGGGTCTAGTGGGCTGGGTTGCAGACTCGTGGAGGGGCTGCATTGGGGCGTCACCTGGGTCCTGAGTGTGACTGACTGTGGGTTGTCACCAGGTTCGGTGTAGTGCTGGAGGAACAGATAGTGCTTCAATGCCTTCCTAAACTGGGTGAGGTCATTGATAGCCCGGATGGCAGGTGGCAGGGCATTCCAGCACGTGGGTGCATATAACGCGAAAGCTCTGTTTCTAGTTGCCTGCGAGCATTTTGTGATTGCCCTCGGGAGTTTCAGAGTATTAAAGGCAGCAGATCTCCTTACTCTGTTGGGGGGTTGGTCTGTATGAGGTCTGTGAGTGAGGTGGAGGAGCATTTGTTGATGACTTTGTAGGTCATCATTAGAATCTTAAAGGAGATCCTGTAGTGGACCGGGAGCCAATGCAGGTGTTTCATGATTGGGGTTATATGTTCCCCTCCTGGAGGATCCGTGCAGGGTTCTGGCGGCCGCATTCATTGCCAGTTGCAGAGGATTCAGCGTGTTTTTCGGGAGACCGTGTAGTATGGCGTTCGCATAGTCGAAATGTGGAATTACTAGTGCTTGGTAGACTGTCTGAAAGTCTTCTGGCTCTAGCAGTTGTCGCAGGTGGCGAAGCGTCCGAATTTTGTTATAGATCGCCTTGACCATGTTGCTTATTTGGGCCTTCATATTGAGCTGTTGATCCAGCGTGACCCCTAGTTACCAAACCACGGGCTTGCTGAGGAGCTCTGCGTCCTGTACCTTCAGTGAGGTGGGCGGAGTGAATGTTGTGTTCCTGGTGATAAAGAGGACCTCTGTTTTTTTTTTAAATTTATTATGAGTTTCTGTGAGTGTAGCCAATCCGTGACAGCATCGAAGCAGGCAGATAGTGGTGAGAGGTCTGGATGATCTGTCGAGAAAGGCATGTATAGTAACACGTCGTAAGCGTAGATTAGCCAATTAATATTGAAAGAGCGGATGAGGTTGCAAATGGGCTGCATGTATACGTTGAATAGTAGGGCTGAGAGTAAAGATCCCTGTGGCACGCCTTTCTCTTGCAGGAAAGGTGAAGAGGTGGAGGGGCCGGTGCGAACATGCTGCCATCTATCTGTTAAGTACGATGCGCACCAGGTTAGCGCGGTGCCCTGGATGCCCTGGATCCCCTGCTCTCTGAATTTTCTACAGAAACAGTCCTTTACAAAGCCTCCAAAGACCTTTTCCTGGCCAAATCCAAGGGCCTTTACTCAATCCTCATCTTTCTTGACCTATCTGCTGCTTTTGATACTGTTGATCAGCACCTTCTCTTCGATTTAGGTGCTCTGTTCTGTCTTAGTTTTCTTCTTACTGTATCTCTTCCACTTCACCTTTAGTTTATCTTCTTTATTTTTACTTTTATTTATTTATTACACATTTCTATACCACCCCTTCGAGAGATCAGAGGCAGTTTACAAGGAACCAACATGTTACATATTGTAGATAGTTGTAGATAGCTGTAGATAGTTTCCCCAGTTGAAAACCAAGTTGTATCACCCGTTCAATGTAAGTGCATAACAGTTCCCTTGTTCTGCACAAAACTGTTATCTGTAAACCACACTGATTTTAAAGAGCGTGGTATATAAAAGCAATAAAATAAATAAAAATAAATAAATAAATAAAACAAGTTGAACTTTTTACATTATAATATTAAAAGCTGAGAAACTTAACTGAGCCATAGAACTATATACATATAACTATAAATACATGTTAACTGGGCTTATGTGTGTGGGGTACAGTGTAGCGGGGGAGTTAGGTGCCTGGGTGTGGTCATTATGTGTGTGGCTAATTCACTTGTGAGTTTAGGCTGGTATCATCAACTCCGTAGTGTGCAGTGAAGAGGTGGGTTTTGAGGGTTTTTCTGAAACTCTGAAGGTCTTTAATTGCACGGATTGATGGTGGTAGGGAGTTCCAAAGACTAGGGGCAGTGAAGGTGGAGGATCTGGTCTGTTTAATTTTGTGAATTGAGCTGGGGATCTCAAGGAAGTGTAGTGCATTTTCCCTTCAAGATCTTGTTAGCGATGGGGTATGAAGGAGTGTCGAGAGGGCGGATGGTGCTATATTGTTGACCAATTTAAAGGTTGTTATGCGAGTCTTGTATTTTATTCATCTCAGTATTGTGAGCCAGTGAAGGTCATATAGAATGGGTGTGATATGATTGGTTAGTGGGGCCTTGCTAATGATTCTTGCTGTAGTTTTGTGCTCTTTGGAAGATGCTGAGGTTTTTGGCTGCTAAACCTTGTAATAGACTGCTACAGTAGTCAAAATGGAGGGTGATAATGGCTTGAACTACTGATCTGAAGTCGTATGTCTCGAGGAATGGTCTTATTTGCTGAATAGTCTTTAGTTTGTAGAAGATTGTTTTGACTTTTGTTTTAAATGGGGGAGCATGGTGAGGGATTGATCAAGAATTATACCAAGGTATCTAACTTCTTGTTTCATTGGGAGGATGACAATGTTAATATCGATAGTTTGGGGGAAGGTTGCATCTTGTTTCTTTGTGATGTACATGGCTTCTGTTTTTTTTTTTTGATGCTGAAGTTGTTGGCATTTAGCCAAGATTGAGCTTCATTGATGCAGTCGGATAAGTTGTTAAAGGTGGGGTTATTTATGTTTATGTTTATGTTTATTAAGCTTGATATACCGCTATTACAGTTAGGACATAGCGGTTTACAATAGAAACACAAAGTCTTATACAGAGAGACCAATAGGTCGGAAAAAAAAAGAAAGAGAAGGAGAAAAGAAATTACAATATAGGACAGGAAAGCACCTAAGACATTTAAATAGACATGACTATGGGAGAGAGAGGAGAAGGAAAGCAGGGGGAGGAGGGCATTTGTCACACAAGAGGAGAGGGGAGGTCAAAGGCGGCAGAGAAGAGGTGCGTTTTTAAGTCCTTTTTAAACGTGGAATAGTGCTGTTCTAGCCTGAGAGAAAGGGGTAGAGAATTCCAGTAGGCTGGACCAATAAAGAAAAAAGCTGAGGAGCGTGTAGATTGTAGATGGGCATGTGATGGGGAGGGGAGGTGAAGGCGGTTTATGTGGATTGAGCGAAGTGATCTTCCTCCACTGCTATCCTGTTTTCAGTTGGTGTACCTCAGGACTCTTCCTTGGGACCTCTTCTTTTTTCTTTCTATAATTCATTCCCCTGGTGCCCTTATTTCCTTCCATGGGATTCACTACCATCTTTATACTGATGACTCTCAAATTTACCTCTCTGCACCTGAAATCTCTTCAGGAATTCAGGCCTTCATCTTTCACATAACCTCACCCCCCTCTCTTTTCCTCCTTTCTCTCTGTGGTAACACTAGCATCCTTCTGATTTCCTCAGCTTGCAACCTTGGGGTCTTTGACTCTTTTAACTCTTTCTCTGCAGCTGTCATTTCTTTCTTTATAACAGAAGCAAAATTTGTCCCTTCTTTTCTGAACACACTACCAAGACATTTATCTACTCGTTAGTCACCTCCCATTTAGACTATTGCAGGGGTCTCTAATTCCAGTCCTGGAGTGCCACAAGCCAGTCAGGTTTTCAGGTTGTCCCTAATGATATGCATGAGATATATTTGCATGTTCTGCCCCCATTGTATTCAAATTTATCTCATGCATATTCATTAGAGATATCCTGAAAATTGGACTGGTTTGCGGCCCTCCAGGACTGGAGCTGGAAATCCCGGGGCTATTGCTATCTGATCCTCACTGGCCTCCCCCTGAATCATCTCTCTCCCCTTCAATCCTTTCAAAATTCAGCCATATGGCTAATCTTCCACCAGTGTCACAATTTTCATGTAACTGCTCTATTCAAGTCACTTTACTGGTTTTCTATCCATTTCCATATCCAGTTCAAACTTCTCTTATTGATCTACAAGTGCATTCATTCTGCAGTTCCTCATTACCTCCCCTTTTATCTCTCTCTCCATTCCTCCTCAGAAACTCCACTTATCAGGGTATCCCTTCTTCTATCTATTTCCTTTCCAAAAGTAGCCTTGAAGAGGTAGATTTTTAGCCTGCACTTAAAGAAGACGCAAAATGGATTCTGATGTGCTGATTCAGGCACACTGGAGTTCAAGGGAAGTTGCATCTGGTTGTAGTAGATGTTTTCATGCTACCATAAGGCTTACAAGGGAGGACCGGGTGACTTGCCCAAGATCACAAGGGACAGCAGTGGGATTTAAACCCTGGCTTCCCCGATTCAAGACCACTGCTCTAAACATTAGGCTATTCCTCCATTCTGTGAACTTCTTTTAGAACTTTGGGTTTTACAGGATTATATAGATTTTAGGAAGCATGCGAAAGCCTTTTATTTTAGAAAGTGTTTAATTAATAATTGAATTATCATTTTGTGGTTGATCGGGATCATTTAATCTTATGTTTTATTTTTTTTATGATTTGGTTTAATTTACTGATTTGTTTGTATGATGTTTTTATGTGTGTGATTTAGTTTTATATATATCTGTTACATTTTACTAGTTCTCATGTATATGATCCTTGGTACAGAAGCTAGAAATAAAAAAAAAAAAAACAACTATGTGTGTTATAACCATGTCTCCTAATTTCTATCCTAATTCCATGTTTGTTGTATTTGTTTGTTTTACATAGATTATGAGCTCTATTGAATAGGGATTGTATCTTACATAAACATGCACAATGCTAGTTATGCCTTGCGGTGCTATACAAATGAGAAGCAGCAGTAGTAGTAAAGTAGTAGGTGATAGAAATGATAGAATTTAAAGTGTTCACTTTTCAAACCAGTTTGTGTAGGTTGTGTCAGGGTCAACAAGCATTTGGCATATATCAAGAGTGCTCTGCAGCCACCAGAAACATTCTCTTCCCACTCATGAGAGGGAGTTCTGCGTTCCAGGGCCACATGGTAATGGCCGCAGCAGCATGGGGCCCCGAAATTGCAGTAAGGCAGCCTGACAGCAAAGCAAGGGCACCACCAGCACACCCACACTTCTCCTTCCATCAAGCTCACCAACTGAACAGATGATCTTCGCAGCACAGCACACCCGGGCCGCACAGGTAGTTGCAACAGATTGCCGGCTCTCTTCTTCACCTTAGACTAGCTTATAAGGCAGGTTGTAAGCTATTAAACGGCTCGGAATAGCAGCAACATCACAAGAGCCAGGTTTAGATGCCGCACATGAGGGCACGGGGTATCTAAGACTTACAGGGCTCAGTGTTGGCAGGAGGTTCACCAGGTTTCCAGCGAGAGCAGCACCAGCGTAATCAGCGCTAGTGGCATTTTCTTCTATTGCAATTCATGAAGCGCGGGACTGCCAATCTGCAGTGAAGTTTTAGATAATTGACGATTTTCTTGAATTTCATGGAAGACGGCCAATTTCATGGAAAATGTCACGGCCGTGAAACCGTGAATTTGGTTGGTCCCTAATCAAGACCTACAGCCATTCCGAACTTAGAGCCTTGGGTTCCTGGACTGGCTCCACAGGACCTCAACCTGAGAACACGGAGTATTTTACTCATGCCTCTGGGCTTGCTCCTTGCTGGGTCACTGCATTGTCTTGCACTGTACTGCAGGGTGTTGCACTGCTGCTTGTATCTTGTTCTGTGTTCCACTGCTTGTCTATTATCCAGCCTTGTCTTGCTTCAGTGCGTTCTACATACCTTGCCATGTTTTTTTGTTTTGGATTCCAGTTTATAGACAATTAGAAAGGTTAAATCTTAACTTGCCTGGTGCATTAAAAGCAAAGGCCCTAATGAGTAGACTGCATTATCCTTTAGCCCAGTGATTTACTCCTGATTTTTCCATGCTAATCTTAGTCCTGATACAGTAAGAAATTTTAGTGTGGGAAAACCACTGAACTAAATGCTAGCACAGTGGGCATGCAAAATGCTGAATAATAATACTGGTCCTGATTTGCACTTGCTCCTTCCTCCAGCGCCACCATCTTCTAAAATGGCAGAGCCTGACCCCTAGCAGTGTATTAGGATGCTGTGTCAGGAGGTCATTCTGCTAAATAATGCAGTGCTTCAAGAAATAATTTATTTATCAGATTAGTGCCTAGAAGTGCATCTCAATGAATTGCTAGGGGTCAGGCACCACCGTGTTTGAAGACAGCAGTGCTTAAGTCAGGGATATCATGACCTGGGATGGGGTGCCCAGGTTAGGGGTACCCTGGACCAGATATCCCAAGGGGAAATATGGGGAGGGAGGGGGGTCAGAACTGTTGGGTGTAAAGGGGATTCTGGTTGGGCCAGAGTTATGGAGATTGCTGGACACCAGGGCATTTTTGTGAGGGTTAGAGGCAGGGGACAAGGGGTTGGGAGATCAGGGAGTCCAGCATGACTGTTTTTTTTTTAATGTCTCCCTGTCAATATGTGAGCTCATGCATTGACAAGGAGGGAGATATTTTACCTGTGATGCAGCAACAGCTGCCTATTACTGTAACAATATGTGATCTTTCTGACAGCACATATTTCTTAGTGCTGCTGTAAATTGCATGTCATTAGTTTACTGTATCGACTGTAAACCTTTTTCTTAATGCATGTGTTTGGGTATTAGAGGAGGCAATCGGAAGGCTTGGAGGTCATTGGGGTGGTATAAAGATCAGGGGATGATTGGAGAGTCTGGCTGGGGAATGATCGGGGGAGGCAGCTCTTGACATTGATAACTTACAGCAGACACTTATACGTTTCTCAGGGCAACAATAAATGCCAACATCTATAATCTATGTCTATATTTTAGACCTGCTCAAACCACTCCCTCTCCTCACCCTCACCATGCTTCCAGGAAATTTAAACATGGTAAGCACCTCCACATTAAGAAATGGAATTTACATGTGCATGCCAAGCTACATGTGCAAAGGCGGTTATTTAGACTTAGGAATGCTTATAAAGCAAACCATTTTTGAGGGAAATTTAATAAGGTGTACCTATATTAAAGAACATTTTTATGTGCATATTTCAGAAATATTTTATAAAATAAGGTACATGTGCACTTTACTTTATAAAACAGGAGTATAAGTGGTAAAAAAAATTGTGTTAGTTTAACTCATATTTATTCCAGTCCTATGGCTGGTGTAAATGCCCATGCCTAGATATTTCAAGAACATGCCTAAATTATAGTATTATATAATTTACACACATTAATTTGTACTCTACCTATAGTCCAGCAAACTCCACCCCTTTACACTTCCACAGTGAAAGTATACACAATCAGCCTGATGCACATACTTTGAGAATAAAGACTGCATCAGATATGCACATATGTTCCCAGTTACACATCGATATGACTAAAATAGTAGCTCTCAGTATCACTGATGCACGCAAGCCCTCATGGCATGAAAAAACGTGCAAAAACCATAATGAAATACAATGCGGTCAGTGAATATTTAGGGGCATATTTACTAAAGGTTAACACTTGTTAAGTAAAGTTAACGCAGGTTAAGTGCTGCAATGGCCCAAAGAAATGAAAGGGCAGTAGCAGCACTTAATGTGTGTTAACTTTACCTAACGTGCATTAACCTTTAGTAAACATGCCACTTAATTTCTATTTGTCTATAAGAAAGGTCCATCAATACAGCTACTATTCAGGTATATGCCCCAACAACAGATGAAGAAGAAGATGCAGTTAATCAGTTCTATGAACAAGTACAAGCTGAAATTGAACATGCAAACAAGATACAGTGATAGTCATGGGTGACTGGAAAGCAAAATATGGGAACAAAGAAGAGGGCAGGCTGATTGGAAAATATGGGCTTGCCAACAAAAATGAAGCTGGAGAAAGACCAATATTTAGTCTATTCATCTCAAACTTCATCTTCCAGCAATTCAAGTGGTGACTGCAAACATGGATATTGCCTAATGGATTGCACAAAAATCAGACTGACTATATCTGTGGAAGTCAATGATGGAAAAGCTCAATCATATCAAAAAAGACAAATTGTGGAGCAGACTATGGTACAGATCATCAGCTATCAGAATGCAAACTCAAGCTAAAGATGAAAAAGAACAAGCTACTAGTGAACGCAGCAAATATGATCTTGAAAATATTCCACAGGACTTTAAAGACTGCCTGTGAAATCAATTCACCACTTTTTGATAAAAATGACAGGACGCCAGAAGAGTTATGGGATCACATCAAGAAAGGTTTGCTTGAAGAATGTGAAAAGGTTCTGCAAGCTGCAATGTAACCCATTTAAGACTATTCAGAGAAAATATTTTTTCACTCAACGTGTAATCAAACTCGGGAATTCATTACAGGAGGATGCAGTAAAAGCTGTCAGTGTAGCTGGGTTTAAAAAAGATTAGGACAAGTTCCTGGAGGAAAAGTCCATAAACTATTATTAAAGAGGACCTGGGCAATACACGGCTTACCCTAGGATAAGCAACATTGAATCTGTGTATCTTTTTGGAAACCTCTAGCTTGGAGACCACTGGATATCTTGACTGAAAAAGTAACTGAGACTTCCTTCTGAATGGAAAGGTCAGGGCCAGTGCAAGGATTGGAGGAGCCCTAGGCAAGCCCTTCCATCCTTCCTCTCCCACCCCCATTGCTGCTACTACTGCCTCTCTCTGGGGCCAGCAGAAAGTCTTTGACAAGGTACCTCATGAGAGACTCTTGGCAAAATTAAAAAGTCATGGGATAGGAGGCATTATACTATTGTGGATCAGGAACTGGTTAAAAGATAGAAAGCAGAGAGTAGGACTAAAGGGCCAGTTTTCTCAATGGAGAAAGGTGAATAGTGGAGAGCACCATAGGGATTTGTGCTGGGCCCACTGCTTTTTAAAATATTCATAAATGACCTGGAAATTGGAATAATGAGTGAGGTGATCAAAATTATTCAACGTTGTTAAAATGCAAGAGGACTGTAAAAAATTGCAAGAGGGCCTTGAAAAATTGGAAGGTTGGACATCCAAATGGCAGATGAAATTTAATGCGGACAAGTGCAAAGTTATGCACTTAGGAAAGAACAACCCAAAACTATGGTTACACGATGCAAGGTACCACCTTAGAAACCACCACCCAGGAACAAGATTTCGGCGTCATCATGGATAGTATGTTGAAACCCTCCACCCAGCTTGCTTCGGTCTTTACTGAGGAAGATGTAGGGATGTTACCCATGACTGAAGTGGTATTTAAAGGTGCGGAAGAATTGATGGAAATATCGATACATTGGGAAGATGTATTACACCTATTAGATAAACTGAAGAGTAGCAAATCACCTGGGTCAGATGGTATACATCCAAGGGTGTTGAAAGAACTGAAATATGAGATTGCAGACCTGCTATTAGTAATCTGTGAACTATCATTAAAATCATCTCTAATACCTGAAGACTGGAGGATCGCCATGTAACACCAATTTTTAAAAAGGGCTCCAGGGGTAATCCGGGAAACTACAGACCGGTGAGCCTCACGTCAGTACCGGGAAAAATGGTAGAAACCATCATAAAGAATAAAATTACTCAGCATGTAGATAGTCATGGCCTAATGGGAGACAGCCAACATGGCTTTAGACAAGGAAGATCTTGTCTTACTAATCTGTTATGTTTCTTTGAAAGTGTGAATAAACAGGTGGACAATGGTGAGTCAGTTGATATAGTTTATCTGGACTTTCAGAAAGCCTTTGACAAGGTCCCTCATCAGAGACTTTTGGCAAAACTAAAGAGTCTTGTGATAGGAGGCAGTGTACTACTGTGGATCAAGAACTGGTCAAAAGATAGAAAGCAGAGGGTTGGGCTAAATGGCCAATTTTCCCAATGGAGAAAGGTGAATAGTGGTGTACCCCAGGGATCTGTGCTGGGTTCGCTGCTTTTTGACATATTCATAAATGACCTGGAAAGTGGAATAACGAGTGAGGTTATCAAATTTGCAGATGACACAAAACTATTTAAAGTTGTTAAAACCCAAGAGGATTATGGAAAATTGCAAGAGGATCTTGATAAATTAGAAGACTGGGCATCAAAATGGCAGATGAAATTTAATGTGGACAAATGCAAAGTTATGCACCTAGGGAAGAACAACCCAAACTGGTTACACAATGCAAGGTTCCACATTAGGAACCACCACCCAGGAAAAAGATTTAGGCATCATTGTGGATAACATGTTAAAACCCTCAGCCCAGTGTGCAGCGGCAGCCAAGAAAGCAAATAGAATGCTAGGTATCATAAGGAAAGGAATGGAAAATAAAACAAAAGATATTATAATGCCTCTATATCGTTCCATGGTGAGAACGCACATTGAATATTGCATGCAATTCTGGTCGCCGTATCTTAAAAAGGATATAGGGGTATGTTTACTAAACGGCGCACAAGTGCGCGGCGCACAATAGGTACCTTAGCGCACGCTAATGATGCGTTTTTGTGCCCCGCACACGTGCGCACTGCACTAATGGGCCCGCCCATGTGCGCGGCGCGCAAATGAGCGATAGAGGCGTGGAAAGGCTCCCTGAGGGCGGAGGAAGGCTCCCCAAGGGCGGAGAGACAGGGTCAATGGGCGGAGAGTGGGAGGGGAGAGGCTCCCCGCACAGGAGCGGGGCTGAAATTCAAGCAAAAAAATACCGCGAGTGAAAACCTCGCGGTAGAGCCGATTTAAAGGGAAGAGAAACCATTTCTGTCAGCAATGTACAGCAAAACCAGGGGAAACCTACAAAACGTCAGCAGTGTGATACATGTGCACGGAACAAAACGGCAAATAAACATTAAATATGACCCAAACAAAATATAATAAAATTATAATCAAGCTGGGCAATAGTGATAGCAATGGGGAACATCAAAAAACACACCTAAAAAAGCCCCCCCCCCAAAAAAAAAAGAATTTTAGAAGGGTCTACGCTCCGTCCCCATACAAGGTGAATGATCCCACAGTGAAATAGTACTGATCAGGGTTTCCCTCTCCATTGGACAGGTTACCGATGGCATGCACATTTCCACAACAGCAGGGCAGGCAGGTCGGAATGGGCAATTGGAAAGATGCAGGGAAAGGGGATACAGAGGGCTGCAGGCGGCACATGCTGTGGTGCAGCTGGGGCACAGTGCGGATTAGGCAGATGCCTAGATGGAACCTAGGAATGCTGAAACTGAACAGCAGCCAGACAGCAACTGATGAGGGCCCAAAATGGGCACGAGAGTGTCCATCACAGTGCCACAGGGGATAGCACCCAGCAGGTACCCCCAAGGGCACAGAACATTGGCAGGCGGTGATTGGGGGACATGCGGACAAATTTGCAGGCACCCCTCCCCAGAAACCCCACCATAGGCAGCCGCCTACCCGCACAAAGTATGGCCTCAGACTGCGTACCACCAGCACCACCATCAGAAGGGCATGTCAGCAGGGTGGCACAGGGGTACTGGAGGTGGAGGGGGGCAGTGGTAGCTGCCCAGAACAGACCATGGCCTAGCCCTGTGTAGGTGGGTGCAAAGCACTGCAACAGACAGGCCCTGCCAGATAAACAGTCATGGTATCATCAGGGAATGCACTGTCTCTGTGGCAGCGCGGTGGTGCAGTGCACACAAGCAGTGTGTTTGGAGACAGAAGGTCACAGGTTTAAAGCCCAGCTGGGGCTCCTGCCAATCCAGTCCACATATTTTTTCAACAACTAAACCATGATAGTAAGGACAAACCTTTATTGCAGAGAACATACGCATGGGTAATACGCCTATATTTTACCCCACTGAGCACAGACTCCATAAACAGGCGCATTACCTAGAGCAGAGTCTCCCAAATGCAGTCCTGGAGGGCCCCACACCATTCATGTTTCATGCATCCTCTAATAAAGATGCCTGTGCTGCATATCTATGCACCACCCCCATGGTATGCAGAAGTAGCTCATGCATATTCATGAGAGACAGCATGAAAACCCGAACAGTGTTTGGCACACCAGGACTGGAGTTGGGAACCTCTGCCATAAAGCAGCAGCCAACAGGGGCCGACACACTCGCACCCACACCCACAGGCCCCATTGGCCAATGCCTCCTGGAGAGGCAGGACATTGGGCCCTGCGTGCATCTCCCAATACTAGCACTTGCATACCTTAGCAATGCCATCATACACCTGGGCATACGGTACACAGCTATCAAACGTTTGCTATGAGTACTGGCAGATAGAAATTCCTACGTTAAGCACAGCTTGCTGATTGAGCTCCATCATAACAATCTTTCTGATGTCTGCGGTGTGTGCTTCAGGTCTGGTCTCTGACAGTGTTTACCAGTCTGGGGAGTGACCCCCAACAGTATTGTGTACCATATCCATGCCTGTACTGTGCCCAGGACTGGTGTGGTGGGCAGGGCTGCTAAACTCCTCTATAGTAGCACAATCCTGGCATAGGTGTGGGAGTGTGTGTCTGTCTATACAGTGTGTGGTGGCTGCAAACACCTTCCACAGCCCACACTGCCAGCACTGTTGCCAGTATTGGCCTGCCAATGTGCATAATGAGGAGCAAGGTACCATGGGTATAGCCCAGACAGGGTGGCCTGGCCAGGATGCATCTGCACAGGGCATAGGGCACTGGCTGGGACATTTTAGTGCCCGGCCACCTCCTACACAGACAGGGTGACCTCAGTATGTCCTGCTGGGAGATCACTCTCACCCTGACTGTGCAGTGATGACAGCATGGCTAGGCACCCCCATAGTGCTATATAGTATTTCTGTCATGTGATGTTTATGAGTTTTCTTTTGGAACCCACTCACTGATTTATCTGCTTGTTGTGTATGCTGACATTCCTGGTCTGGGTGCATGCATTTCCACCAGGAACATGCACTATGGGCTAGCTAGTAGACTGTTTGCAGCTGTTATGTGTCTTGATGGAGTGCCTTGCAGGGTGCAGTGGATGAAGGCTTGCTGCAGGAGAATATCAGATGGTGGTGGGGTGCAGCTTAGCATATCCTGGCCTAATGTCTGTCTGCTATTGTGTTATGGATGTGTGCAGAGCTGCATTGACTGCCCTGTGGGGGTGGGGTCTGTTCCCCAGCAGGACTGGGGTTGATGGTCCCCTCTACTGCCACCATTGCAGGGAGGTAGAATGTGCATCTGTTGATGGGAGACCCTGTTTGCCACCCTCAGCCCTGGAGGAGGGTGGTGGTGCATGATCCTCCTGGGGGGTCATGCCTAACTGAGACAGACATATCCAAGGTGTTTCTGCAGAAACTACCTATCTCACACATTAACACTGCTTTGGACATCCAGTATGGCCTTTTTTTGCCATGGAAGGTGCTGTGGACCTGGTGCTGGGTGCCTCATCGCACCCTCAGGGTGAGCACAGAACCCGCACAATGTGACGGTGTGTAGCTACTCTGTGCCAGTAAAACACACAGTCAGTACCCCCTACCAGGCCGAGGTGCTGTGGGGGTGCACATGGTCAGTTCCCCCTACCAGGCCGAGGTGCTGTGGGGGTGCATACCCCATCTTGTGTTTATCTGTGGACAGCTGATTTGCATGTGCAGTGCATCATGGGTACGGGTGGGCTAACCCTATCCTGGTGACCACAGCAGACTGTCTGTGTGGTGACGTGTACTCCCTCTGCAGCCAGCCAGGGACTTGCTAGCAGCTGTAGAGGTGTAGCACAATGGTTGTTTCACTGCCTGTGGAGCTAGAGGTTGTGGGTTCAAACCCCCAGTGGGGTTATTTGATAGGGCTGCCCAAAGCATTATCTCTTTTTAATGTAAATTATTGCTGCCAGCAAAAACACCCTCATCATACTGTACCATAAGGTGCCTCAGAGGGCGCTTTATAGGGCGCCCTATAGGTTACCTTATGGTTACCATCCATATAAGGTGCACTATATGTTATCCTGTGGAGCAACTTATAGGATGCCCTATAGGGGACATTTTAGGGTGCCATGGCGGACAGTGCACTTTATAATGTGCCCTCTGGGGTACCCTATGAGGCGCCTTATGCAGCACCTTATGTTACCATACTATGAGGGTGTGTCTGCTGGCAGCACTAATGAAAATAAAAATAAAATGCCCCCTACAGCAATATTATGTATAACAGGTAATGCCCCAGCCAACCTTCTTCATTAGGCACAGTGGGGGATTGAACCCACAACTCCTGCATTATTGGTCAGTGTTTTAACCATTGTGCTCCACTGCTACTCCTCCTTGCATGTCAGCGCACCTACTTATGCTTTTCATTCCTTAAACTGCACAGTGCTGCCATCAAAAACATATAAAGCGCCCTATAAGCAACATTCTAGGGTGCTTTGGCAGACAGTGCACTTTAAAATGTGCCTTATGGGGCGCCTTATGTTAACACGCTTTGAGAGTGTGTTTGCTAGTGGTAGTAATTACAATAAAATATAAAATGCCTCCTAAAGCAATAGCACACTGCCTTATGCTGCCCAATATTAAACTGCCTCCTAAAGTAGTGTCTCAGTCAGCTTTCTTCATTGGGCACAGTGGGGGATTGAACCGCTGATCCCTGCACCATCGGTCACTGTCTTAACCATTGTACTGTGGCTCTGTGCCTGTGTTTGTGCATCAACGCGCCACTTATGCTTCCCACGCAGGTTTCTCATGCGCTAATGTGCTGGGCGCACATGAGCGCCACGCACATTAGCGCATGATTAATCCCGGTTTTGCTTTTTTCAGCCAGACACGCCCACTCCTTATATGGCACCCACACACTACCGCGGCCCGCACATTACCGGGGTTTTAGTAAACATACCCCTATATATTAATGAATTGAGTGGAATGGTAAACGCAGATCAGTTGTTTACATCATAAAAAAATTCCCTACCACCCCATCACAGACACTAGACCTACACAGCACACACAACACACAACAGATATTACTACTACACATCACCAAGACACACCCACCAACACACACAACTACTATTACTACTACTACCAATCACTTGTATAGCACTACAAGGCGTAAGCAGATTTGAACAGACACATATATGAGATGTTTCTTGCTCACCAGAACTTACAATCTAGTCAAGACAGACAGCACAACAGCTGAAGACAAGGATACATCTAGGGGAATTGTAAGGAAACACATAGGAGACTAGGTGAATCAGGATCCAAAAGTGGCCTTGAAGAAGTGAGTTTTCAGCCTGGATTTGAAAAGGGCTAGAGGTGACGACTGCTGTACAGACTCAGGTTGTTTGTTCCAGGTATAAGGAGCAGCAAGGTGAAAGATGAAAGTCTGGAGTTGGCAGTAGAAGAGAAGGACACAGATAGAAGCAATCTGCCAGAAGCGTGGAGTTCCCGAGAAGGGGTGTAGGGAGAGATAAGAGCGGATAGATAGTGAGGAGCAGCAGAATGCATGCACTTATAGGTCAGTAGGAGAAGTTTGAAACAGATATGGAAATGGATAGGGAGACAATGAAGCGACTGAAGAAGAGAGTTTATATGAACATATTGAGGCTGGTGGAAGATTAGCTGCCTCGATATGTTTTGAACAGTTGAGTCTTGAACAGATTGAAAGGGAGAGAGATGATTCAGAGGGAGACCAGCAAGGAGGAAATTGCAGTAGTCTAGACATGAGATGACTAAAGACTGGATAAGCATCTTAGTAGTGCGTTCAGAGAAGGGATGAGTTTTGCTGATGTTATAGAGAAAGAAGGGAGGAGTCAAAGACGACCCCAAGGATGCGGGCTGAGGAAACAGGGAGTAGTAGAGAGCTGTCCACAGAGACTGAGAAAGGAGGAAAGGGGGAGAGGGTTTAGGGGTAAAATTAAAAAGCTCCGTTTAGGTCATGTTCAGTTTCAAATGGCGGTTAGACATTCATAAAAATAAACTCTGACTCAAAAAGTGGTGAATTTCTCTTTTTTTCTTTTTGTTGGAGCTGCCCCGCCAAAGTGGGTGGAATGAAATCCGTCCCCTCGCTGTAGGCTCTCCTTTTTAATAAGTTAATTTGAATTCTTGACGGCTCCAAAGCTCGATGGATGGCTTGGGAAAGTTCGGCGGCAAAAGCTTGGCTATAATCTCAGCCAAAAAAGTTAAGTGTTGAAAAGTTATTTATTCACTTATGCACTTATTAAAAAGGAGAGCCCACAGCGAGGGGACGGATTTCATTCCATCCACTTTGGCGGGGCAGCTCCAACAAAAAGAAAAAAAGAGAAATTCACCATTTTTTGAGTCAGAGTTTATTTTTATGATTTTGCACGTTATTCTGACAAGGGAGGCAATTTTCTGGGTTAGACATTCAGGCAGCAATGTCAGATAGGCTGGCAGAAGTCCGGACCTGGATTGCCAGAGAGATTTCAGGTGTGGAGTGGTAGATCTGAGAGTCATCAGCATAAAGATGGCACTGATAAGGAAGAGGAGAAGAAAGAGACAGACAGCTGAAAATAGCAGCGAGCTGAACAAGATTACAAAAAAAATACAGATAAGATAGAAAGCACACTAACAATGATAAATAAATAAATATATCTATCTATCTATCTATATAGACAGACAGCACTCACAAGCAAGCAGTTAAATGTCTGACCCAAGCTATGACCTAGAAGCAAATGCTTGTAATGGAGTTGTACTTTCCACAGTACACAAACACGCGCACATGCGCGCTCGCACACACACACACACACACAAACACACACACACACATACACACACACACACACAGAGGCAATGCAGATATGGACGGTTATGCGATTGCATATGCATTCTCACAGAAGAGTTGGAAAGAATTCCATGAGCCATGCTCCGTATGCTTTACCTACTTTACCTATCAAAGAAGTGGTAAAATGCCTCGGCGTCACACTTGACAAACATCTTTCATTCAGAACCCATATTAAAAACACAACAAAGGCAATATTTAATAAAATCAGACTAGTACAACACATGAAACCCCTACTACACAGTAACGATTTCAGAACATTGATGCAAGTCATGATAATCCCACATATCGATCGACTATTGTAACAGTATATTTCATGGACTCCTTAAACAAATGCTTGATCCTCTTTTTATGGTACAACAGATGGCGGCACGCATTATCTGTAATGCTTGTCACATGGATCATACAACACCGATCCTTAGCGCTCTGCACTGGTTACCAGTTCAGAGCAGAGTAAAGTACGTGAAGGGATGTTCAAACTAGTGTCACGCTGGGATAAATGTCTCAATGTTTATGGTGATTATGTGGAGAAGTAAACAAAAGTATGTAGTTTTTGGTGGAATGTATTGAATAATTTCTTTAAATACAAATGTTAATGTAATTTTGGCTTGTACCTTTAATATCAGACACCCCTCGTAGAAAATAATTATGATCTCGTTCAAAATCATTAGAAATCTAGCAACTATAATCCTATCTCAACTAATTAGGGTCACACCCAATAATCGCCAAAGATGGGGCCAATCAAATAACACTCTTTCAATCCCGTCTGACTACCGGAAAACTAAACAATTCACTAGTAGCAGAGCATTCGAGTACTTATCCCCTATGCTCAGATAGACTTAGGGGTATGTTTACTAAACCGCGCACACGTGTGCGGCGCACAAGAGTGGACGCTAATGATGCACTTAAGAGCTCTTAAGCGCCGCGCACGCGTTTGCGTCACATTAACGGGCCGCCGCACGTGTGCGGGGCACTCATGTGCGATAGAGGCGGGGAAACGCTTACGGAGGGCGGAGGAAGGCTCCCAAGGGGCGGGGGGACGGGGTCAATGGGTGGAGAGTGGGAGGGGAGAGGCTCCCCACACAGGAGCGGGGCTGAATGTCGGCATTAAAAATACCACGAGTGAAACCCTCGCGTTAGAGCCGATTTAAAGGGAAGAGAAACCATTTCCGTCAGCAATGTACAGCAAAACCGGGGAAACCTGAAAAACGTGAGCAGTGTGATACCTGTGCACAGAACAAAACAGCAAATATAAATGTAAAATGACCACAAAAAATTCCAAATAAATTACACCCCAGCTGGGCAACAGTGATATTAATGGGCAACCATAAAAAACACTCCCAGGAAAGCTCCAGAAAAAAGAAATGATTTTTGGAAGGGTCTACGCTCCGTAGACCCGTTCAAAAAGCACGGCATATTAATGGAGCTTTCCTGGCAGTGTTTCTCATGTTGCCCATTAATATCACTGTTGCCCAGCTTGGTTTTGGTTTTTTCCCCTTTTTTGGAGGTCAGTTATGAGGTTTAATTGCACCTCTGTCCCCAGACAAGGTAAACGAGCCCACAGTAAAATTGTGCAGAGCAGGGGGCCAGGTTCCCTATCACCAGAGACTGCACTGTCTCTGTGGCCACAGTGTGATGCAGAGAACACAGCCAGTGCCTGTAGGACCAGAGAGTCACAGGTTCAAATCCCAGCTGGGGCTCAAGCCAACCCAGGTCCCATAGTTTTACCCACCACTAAACAGCGATAGTACAGACACTCCTGTATGGCAGAGAACATAAGCATGGTTCCAACACCTATATTTTACCCTACACCGCACACAAACCATAACAATGGGCATTACCAACAGCCGAGTCCCCCAAATTCAGTCCTGGAGTGCCACAACTCAATCAGGTCATATGCTTTTTGCCAGATAGGGACATGTCTGCATGTTGGCAGAAGGGTACAGGTGGTGGAGGGGGCAGTGGCTGCAAACCACAGCAGACAGTGGCCTAGGCCTGTGCAGGCTGGCACCATCCACCGCAACAGACAGGCTCTGTCGGATGTACAGTCATGGACTTCCCAGGGAACACAGCATATCTGTGGCAACACGGTGGTGCAGTGCACACAGACGGTGTGTGCAGGAACAGAAAATCACAGGTTCAAAGCCCAGCTGGGGCTACTGCCAATCCAGTTCACATATTTTTCCTACAACTAAACCATGATAGTACGGACAAACCTTTATTGCTGAGAACATACGCATGGTTCATACGCCGATATTTTACCACACCAAACACAGACACCATAAACAGCCGCATTACCTAGAGCAGAGTCTCCCAAATGCAGTCCTGGAGGGCCCCCACACCATTCAGGATCCATGCTGTCTCTAATAAAGATGCCTGTGCTGCATATCTATGCACCACCCCCATGGTATGCTGATGTAGCTCATGCATATCTATGAGGGACAGCATGAAAAACCGAACAGTGGTTTGAACACCAGGACTGGAGTTGGGACACTCTGCCGTAAAGCAGCAGCCAACAGGGTCAGACATACCCACACCCCCCCCCCCCCACAGGCCCCATTGGCCAATGCCTCATGGAGAGGCAGGACATTGGGCCCTGCCTGTATCTCCCAATACTAGCAGTTGCATACCTTAGCACTGCCACCCTACACCTGGGTATATGGTACACAGCTATCAAACGTTGCCCATGATAACTGGCAGATATCAATTCCTACGTTAAGCACATTTTGCTCATTGATCTCCACCATAACAATCATTGTGATGTCTGCGTTGTGCGCTGCAGGTCTGGTCTCTGACAGTGTTTACCACCCTGGGGAGTGACCCCCAACAGTAGTGCGTACCATATCCATGCCTGTACTGCGCCCAGGACTGGTGTGGTGGGTATGGCTGCTGGACTCCTCTATAGTAGCACAATGCTGGCATAGGTGTGGGGGTGACTGTCTGCCTAACCAGTGTGTGGTGGCTGCAAACACCTTCCACAGCCCACACTGCCAGCAATGTTGCCAGTATTGGGCTGCCAATGTGCATAATGAGGAGCAAGGTACCATGGGTATAGACCGGACAGGGTGGCCTGGCCAGGGTGCATCTGCACAGGGCATAGGGCACTGACTGGGACATTTTAGTGCCCGGCCACCACCTACACAGACAGGGTGACCTCAGTATGTCCTGCTGAGAGATCACTCTCACCCTGACTGTGCAGTGACCACAGCATGGCTAGGCACCCCCATAGTGCTATATAGTATTTCTTTCATGTGATGGATATGGGTTTCCTTTTGGGGCCCAGTCACTGATTTATCTGCTTGCTGTGTATGCTGACATCCCAGTTCTGGGTGCATGCATCTCCACTGGGAACATGCACTGTGGACTAACTAGTACACTGTTTGCAGCTGGTATGTGTCTTGATGGAGCAGGGAGCAGTGGCTGATGATTTGCTGAAGGAGAATATCAGATAGTGGGGGGGGTGCAGCTCAACATATCCAGGCCTAATATTTGTCTGCTATTGCATTATGGATGTGTATAGAGCTGCATTGACTTCCCTGTGGGGTGTCTGCCCCTCAGCAGGACTGGGGTTGATGGACACCTCTACTGCCACCTTTGCAGGGAGATAGAATGTGGATCTATTGATGGGAGACCCTGTTTGCCACCCTCAGCCTGTGGTGGTGTTGCATGGCCCACTTAGGGGTCCATGGGGGCTGTATCTGACTGAGTCAGACAGAGATATCCAAGGTGCTTAATGCAGGAACTACCTATCGCACACATTAACACTGCTTTGGATCTCTGGCATGGTCTCTTTCAGCCATGGAAGGTGTTGTGGATCTGGGATTGGGCGCCTCATTGCACCCTCAGGGTGAGCACAGTACCCGCACAATGTGACGGTGTGTAGCTACTCTGTGCCAGTAAAACACACGGTCAGTACCCCCTACCAGGCCGAGGTGGTGTGTGGGTGCACATGTTCACTTCCCTCTAATGGGCCGAGGTGCTGTGGGGGTGCATTACCCATCTTGTGTTAATCTGTGGACAGCTGATTTGCATGTGCAGTGCATCATGGGTATGGGTGGGCTAACCCTATCCTGGTGACCACAGCAGACTGTCTGTGTGGTGACGTGCATGCTCTCTGCAGCCAGCCAGGGTCTTGCTAACAGCTATAGAGCTGTAGCCCAATGGTTACTTCATTGCTTCTGAAGCCAGAGGTCATGGGTTCAAACCCAGAGTGGGGTTATTTGATAGGGTTGTCCAATGCATCTTTTTTAATGTACATATTTTGATGCCAGCAAAAACACCCTCAGCATACTGTACCCATAAGGTGCCTCTGAGGGTGCTTTATAGGGCGCCCTATAGGGCACCTTATGGTTTCCGTCCACATAAGGTGCACTATACAATATCCTGTGACGCAACCTATAGGGTGCCCTATAGGGGACATTTCAGGGTGCTGTGGCGGACAGTGCAATTTCTAATGTGCCCTATGGAGTGCCTTATAGGGTGCCTTATACGGCACCTTCAATTACGGCACGTGAGAGCGTGTTTGCTGGCAGCAATTAATGACATAAAATTAAAGTGCTGCAGGCCAAAATATGTACAATGCAAAGTTGATGCCACAGACAGCCTTACGTATTAGGCACACTGGGGAGCAAACTCATGACCCCTGTATCAGCAGTCAGTGCCTTAACCATTGTGCTCCACTGCTGCTATTCCTTGCCAGTCAGCGCACCTACTTATGCATTTCATTCCTTAAACTGCACAGTGCTGCCATAAACACCAGTACACTGACCTTGCGGTACCTCATATGGCACCCTCTAAAGCGCCCTATAAGCAACATTCTAGGGTGCCTTGGCTGACAGTGCACTTTAAAATGTGCCTTATAAGGCACCTTATGTTAACACGCTTTGGGAGTGCGTTTTCTAGTAGTGATAATTAAAATATGAATAAAATGCCTCCTAAAGCAATCTTCCCCTTAATATGTTATGCCTCAGCCAGCCTTGTTCATTGGGCACTTTGGGGGATTGAACCCCTGATCCCTGCATCATTGGGCAGTGACTTAACCATTGTGCTGTGGTTCTGTTCCTGTGCTTGCACATCAGCGAGCCGCCCTATGCCTCACAATATTAAAATGCCCCCAAAAACATCAGCGTGCAGCCTTATACCGCCCATTATTTATATGCCTCCTAAAATAATGCCTCAGCAGGCAGCTTTGTTCAGTGGGCACTGTGGGGGATTGAACCCCTAATCCCTGCACCATTGGGCACTGTCTTAACCATTGTGCTGTGGTTCTGTTCCTGTGCTTGCAAATCAGCGAGCCGCCTTATGCCTCACAACATTAACAGCGCACCGCCTTATGCCGTCCACACCTGTCAGCGCACTGCCTTATG
This sequence comes from Ichthyophis bannanicus, assembly GCA_033557465.1. Lineage (NCBI taxonomy): Eukaryota > Metazoa > Chordata > Amphibia > Gymnophiona > Ichthyophiidae > Ichthyophis > Ichthyophis bannanicus. The sequence goes on from CM066033.1 coordinate 529,322,365, forward strand.
CCGCCCAAACCGCCGAAACTTCAACGCACCGCCTTATGCCCAAAATGTACAGTGCACCGCCTTATGACGCCAAAACTTAACAGCGCACCACCTTATGATGCAAAAGATTAACAGTGCGCCTCCTTAGGCCTCACAAAATGAATATGCCTCCTATGGCACTTTTAGAAAAGCATCACTACCTCAGCCAGGCTTTTTTGTTGTGCACAGTGGGGATTGAACCCCTGATCCCTGCACCATTGGGCTGTGTTTTGGTTCCTGTGCTTGCACATCAGCAAGCTGCCATATGCCTCACAATATTAAATTGCCCCCAAAAACATTAGTGTGTTGCCTTATGCAGCCCATTATTAATATGCCTCCACAAACATTAGTATGCTGCCTTATGCTGCCCATTGTTTCAATGCCTTTTAAATTAATGCCTCAGCCAGCAGTCTTTAATGGGCTCTGTGGGGATTGAACCCCTGATCCCTGCACTATTGGTAGGTGCCTTAACCATTGTGCTGTGGCTCTGCTTTTCTGCTTGCACATCAGCACGCCACTTATTTCTCCCACGCAGCCATCTCATGCGATAATGTGCGGGGTGCATATGGGCGCCGCGCACCTTAGCGCATATTTAAATTCCGGCTTTTCTTTTTCAGGACGAACCACCCACTCCTTATATGGCACCCGCACTGTACCGCGGCCCGCACTTTACCGGGGTTTTAGTAAACATACCCCTTAGAAGCATTGCAGACCTATCCACGTTCCGAAGGCAACTTAAAACCTTTCTATTCATTGAACAAATTGGAGAAAACAAACCAAATTTAAAAGTAGACCCAACATAGCACACATTTCCAGGCACAGCACAATTGAAGCATTTTCATCCACAATTGAAACATTTTCACCCATAACTTTACTAGCCTTTCTTTTTAATTCAGTCTCCTCACACTTTTCTGCTATTACACCTCTCCTTTGCCTACCTAGGAATCTATCAATATATGCCTAAAGTTTCTTTAATTAACTAATTTGTATATACAGGGTGGCCCAAAAAAAGTGAGAACATCTCGCAGCATATAAGTTATTTAAAAATTCATAAAGACAATTGACAAATTTAAAAAACAAGATGGCGAACGGAAATTGTTGAAATAAAGACGTTATATAGCTAAAAAAAAGTAAATAAGTAAACTAAGCTTTTAAATTACAAGATGTTCTCACTTTTTTTGGGCCACCCTGTAAGTTAAATCCATTAGATCATGTAAATATCCTTGATTGTTTGATATTCCTGCACCTGTTATATTGTTATAATGTTCAATGTATCCTTATTGTTCTGTATGTAAACTGCTATGATTTCCACATATAGCGGTATAAAAATCACTCAAATAAATACATTTAAATGATGCATCCAGTATTTTATGGTTTTAGGGTTTGCTTTTTTAGTTTGGAATTTTCACATTATTATACATGTGATATTTTTATTTAAGTTCTTCTATATCCCTTTATTGTTTATAGCTTGGCTATTTAAAAAAAAAAACCTGAACAGTTGTCGCAGGGAAAAAGTATTTGCATCACTGTATATCTATGTACATTTCAGCTTATGGAGCTACTACTGAAGATCATACTCCTTAAAACAATCAATGTACACTGTACGTCTCACCTGTGGGAAACCAACTAATTTGTTCTGACTGAAAGGCTTAATGAATAAAGATTAACTTGGCATACTGAGTAATTTTGTGAATGAAACCTTTTGGTGCCTGGTATGAGTTTGTAGAAATGACTCGGTTATTACTGGCTTTAACAGTGAGCTTATGTACAGGAGAACCCTTGGAGATCAGATTTTTCTGATTAGCCTAGTGTAGGAGGCTAAACTGAGACATGTAATATGCACTTGCTTGTGACAAGTATACAGTACTATCTATTATCACATACTGCTGGTGTAATAATTATAGATCTAAGATGGTCCATGAGACTAAATGAAATGTGTTTTTACCTATGAGGTTAGATGCTATATGAAAAGGAAATGGCTAAAACATTACATTTATTTGTTGACTGGAATTCATTATTTCACATTTCCTCTGAGTAAACCAGGAAAAGTTGCTCTGTAAGAGAAAGCGGTCTGAAACATTTGTGGGTTTATGCAATAGAACATGCTCAAAACCAATTTACAGGTATCTTAAAAAGCCACTTAATAAATGACAGAAATAATTGGTGGGATTGCGGAAAAAAATCTCATAAATAGCATGCTCACACTGTTCTAGTTTCTTTGAAACATGAAAATGCATTGGCTAAACAGTGTGAGCATCTTACTTACCAAGGGCTCGTCAGATAAGAAGAGCACATTAACTTGAGTGTGCTCGGTTCTGGTCTACTCTTGGATTCCTCGGCCTGTTCCTAAAGGATAGTGCTAAAACTGATACATGGGAATTGCTTCTCTGCAGATGGAAGACATGGCAAAGTAAGTGACGAAGTAAGAGGAGAGCGAAAGGAGTTCCAGGAAAGTAGAAAACTGACATGAGTGCATGTTTTGAACCCTTGTCGATTGTGTCAGTAATATTCCTAAAATAATGATGTAAAGGGCTATGGTTGGCGACATAAGTGAATATCACAGTTGTCCATTTTTATAGCACCTTTGCAGTGAACAGAGGGCACTTCTGATTATACCTCTCTTTAGAACCGCCCTGTAGTATGGGAGCCAAACAGCTGCATCACACAGTCTGCTGCTGCATCAAATTTCACAAAAATGATCTATAAAGTCAAATCCAAATAATTGGTGAACTGATTTTGAGGGTCACGCTAAAGTTCACCCTCGAGCCCCTGAAGTATTTGCTCATCAATGGCTGACAGAGAAAAATCCTCTAAAAACCTATGATTTGGAAATGCTTTATTCTGTATATAAAGGTAGGTTTATTTTTGAAGTGTTCAAATGTTTGTCAGTGTATCTTCTCTGTTACCACCTTTTTTTTCTTTTAGAAACATGTTTACTGGCGGTTTTGATGTGTGTTAATGAAATTAATGTGCATTAAGTACTACATCCCCTTTTATTTCTATGGGTACAGTGGCACTTAATGCATGTTAATTTTATTAACACACGCTAATCTTTAGTAAACATGCCCCTTAGTCACTCTCTCCCCTTCTTCCTTGTACCCCCTATCCTTCTACTGGGGGGTCCATATTCAAAAGACTTATCCAGTTGGTAGAACCTGCTAAGTGCACAAGTCCCACTGAGAGGGATATTCAGCAGTGCTATCCAGATATGCCACTGAATATTTTCTCTGCCCACCTCGACATTATCTGCATAATGCTGGGGCGGTCCACAGGCGGCACGGAGGCAGAACTATTACTTATCCATACAGTGGCAGTTCGCAATACTGCTATCCGGCTTACATTTTCATAACTTTGTACAGCAAAAAGCCAAGATGGTATCTGAGAAAGATATGAAGTTATGAGTTCCAGTTGAGACTTGTGGATATTATCTGTACTCCGATTCCCTACTTGTTGGAATAGGGAAAAGGAAGGAGAAGCCCAAGACAAACCCCTCCAGGTTAGGTTTACCTTCCTGGTTGCTTCAGCTTACCCTTAGAGCCTGTGGAGGTTGCTCTCAAGTGGAGGTTTCTGCAGCCTTGACTGAGTCTGTGGTGAATGTTGCAGGACAGAGCATGGATGGGGCATTGTTATGCCCCCCCCCCAAAAAAAAAACAGCACCTCTGTGTCTTGGAAGTGCATCTTTTGCATAGACAGTCAGTGGGAGCACAGGCATGCGACTTAGGGATATCCTGAGGCAGCTACGTCCCCACTGGAGCAGAGGTGAAGAAAGTAGAAGGCCAGGTACAGGTATGGCTCTAAGGGAATTTAGGAATATGGACAATTTTGGTGCTTCTGGGATGGGTCTTGCAGAGTCAAATAAGCCAGCTATTTTAACCTTTCAATCTCTTTGAGAAGATTGGAAAAACCGAGAATCTAACTTATTAAAATCCTGTATAATTTAGAGAGGACTTGGTTGTTATTTCATCTTCTATGACTCATCATAATCAAGAACTGGGTCAACATGGCTCTAAACTAGAGAAGTTGGAATTACAGATAGGGATAGGGAATTGGTGCTACATAAGATAAGATTTATTTAGCTAGGCTTATAGACCACTTTTCTATGAGTCAAAGCTGTGTACATTCAGATACTGTACATATAGATTTCCCTTTTCCTCAAAGGGCTCACAATTTGTTTTTGTACCTGAGGGTTAAATGACTTTTCCAAGGCCACAAGAAGCACCTGTGGGACTAGAAACCCCAGTCCTTCCAACCCCAGCAGGATTACAAACCCCTGGCTTTCTGGCTTGAGGTAATGTACCACGACCACTAGGCCACTCCTCCTAAATAAGGTACTTTGAGAACCAGTCTAGACAGGCTAATTTTAGCTATTTGAACTTTCCAAAATGTCCTATAATATCACCGATTGACGTGACTTGGAAATACAGGAGAATCTGCAGACGCAACTGAAAATCTACTCCTGATCTCTTGGTCACATTACCTTTCCCTCTATCTTTGGAGAACAGCCAAGGGGTTCATCCAGTGATATGAAGTTAACTAGATATGTGGGAAATTTTCTAGAGGTTGTAACTCAAAGAGGTACTTACTGGTTTCTTTTGTACTGAAACTGGATCAGAAAAAAAGTCTTACATTTATAGTTTTGTTGTATGAAAGAGCCATTTTTAAGGCAGAATATTTGTATATTTCCTGATTTTTCATGTGCTACCCAATTGAGCTGATAGGAAATCTTGACCTTCAAGTCAAGAGTACTAGCCTTCAGTGGTAGTTTGATGTTAAATTCCCTTGATGTTATATTATGCTTGAGAGTAAATTTTTCTGCTTTTTTTTTTTTACCTTAAACAGCTCAAGAACTTTATTGTTTACTATGGAAGAGCTCAAGATAATGTTCTCTGCTGCCTCAGACAATGTGTAACCATCAGCTCTAGTTTTCTATATATTCTTCTTAGTAGTGTATTACATTTGTCTTTTATTATTTCCTGTCATTTTTATTCTAATTTTTTTCTTGTGGACTAAGGGGTATGTTTAGTAAACCAGGCTAACGGCTAACCCGGGCTATCTGCAACTAGGTCCCATTGAATAATATGGGACCTAGTGGCAGATAGCCCGGGTTAACCATTAGCCCGGTTTAGTAAACATATCCCTAAAGTTTCTTGTATTTGTTTTCTATTCAGTTTATTTAGTGATATTTTTTCTTTTCTTTATTACCTAATCATTCAAGTGATTTTTAAATTCTTGAATGAAATATGTAAAGCTAATAAAAACAACATATAAAAAAACCAGAAGCACTTCACATCTTCTCTAATCCATCTTTTGTTCCCCCAACATCTCTTGTTCTTGGTGATTACACTGTCGCAGTAACGAGCAAAGTCAAATATCTCGGACTAACAAAAGACCAGAACCTCACCTTCCGGGAACAGATACAAAAAACAACTAACACGAGGGGCGGAGCCTGATGTCCAGCGGGTAGGACGCTTTGCGTTGAAGCTCCCGAGAGGCCTACTTAGAATCCTGACTTAATACCTATACAAATTTACTATTTCGCTCCGAGCTGACCGGGGCACCTCGGGGGGGATGGCGGCCCATAAACCAGCGCGCTTGGACTTCGGGTCTCCTTCTTCTTCTCACGGAAAACGCTCCAAAACAGAGGTGTCCTCCCCGCAGAAGATGGTTCCATTTCGTGAAAACCCCGCAATGCACCTGGAGATTTTGGAGGAAATACGCGGCGTGAAGGAATTGGTGCAGTCCAATGGAGAAGCGCTTCGAGCCATGCGAGAAGACTTTGGAGTGCTCCAGGACCGACTTGAAGGTCTTTCATTACGGCAGGACAATATGGCGGGGGTCCTCGACTCGCACGAGGTGCGCTTGGGCAAACTGGACAAGGCTGAGCGCCAGATACAGAATCTTCAAAAGGAGTTGGAAGATAGCAATAATCGAGCCCGTCGCAACAATGTGAGGCTCCTCGGAATGCCGGAGGGGGTGGAAGCAGGAGATATAAGAGAATTCTTGCTCAAAACTCTTCCCTCCTTACTGAAGATCACTTTTCACAGAGAACTGGAAATCGATCGAGCACACCGTGTTCCTGCCCACATGGCGCTCAACCGCACGACCCCCCAGCCTATTCTCTTTAGCTTGCTACGATATCAACAAGTGGAACAAATTTTACATGCTGCCCGAGCGAATCATCATTTGGAATTTGAAGGTCGTAAGGTCTCCTTCTTTCCTGATTTGGCAAAGCCTACCGTTGACCGTCGGAAGAAACTCCTTGCTTTTCGCCCTCGACTTCAACAGCTACAGGCTCGCTTTGGCCTGTTGTATCCAGCGAAGCTCCGAGTGACTCTCCACAACCAGACCAGGACGTTCGAGGATCCTGATCTACTATCAACATTTTTGGACTCCAAAGAAGCAGAGCAGATGCGCTAATCCCAAATCTTGGACTCTTATCTGCCGGCTCTATCCGCCATTTTGAAGGGCCCGATGCGGCGGTCATAGCCAAGCACAGAAATAGCCTGGACTTTCTTTCTTTCTCTGTATGACTTTTGTTTTTTGGTCTCCTATCCCTTCATGATGTGTGCCTCGGTCGGATTCGGAGCACGCACAGTCCTACAGGTTATGTGTTTTTCAATTTCGGCCTTCTCTGGGGTTTCTCCCCGCAGACACATGGTCGCCAGTAATTTTGGGGTTTTGCTTCTCCTCTACCGTACTGCGGTTTTCTTTGTTAATGTGGGGCGCTTCATTGTATTATATTAGCTTATTTTTCCTATGTCATGTGTACAGCCAGATACAGTCAGTTTGAGGGACATAGTGAAATTATGTGTGCTACTATGCTCAGAATTTTTAACTTTTCTGAATGGCCTTATGTAAAATCTTATTATTCATCGTCAAGGCATTAATGGTCCACTCAAAGGAACGTAAATCCTTAGCTATCTTAGCCATGAGCATGTTGATTTGGTGTTTCTTCAGGAAACGCATTTAAACTCTGCTGAAACACTGAAACTCAATGCTAGGCCTCACATGGTAGCTGCCTATTCTCCCACCGTTTCCAAATGGTACGGGATAGCCATTCTGGTTAAGAAGTCTTTGCACGCTACTGTACCTGATATTAGCGCTGACATGGAGGGTAGATGGGCCCGTGTACACCTTGAGGTTGGAGATAGTGAATTCACGTGTATTTGTATTATGCCCCGAATGTGGACAACCCTGCTTACTATGCAAGTATTGCGCAGTTGGCCTCGGCCTCTGCCAATGCTCCATTAATACTTGGTGGCGATTTTACTCAAGTGTTCCCTCACTCTTTTCTTCTCAAACAAGGTGCTCGTTGGTTGGAAGATCCAGTACAGAGTAGACCTGTGTGGCTAGATATAGAAGCGGGCCTTTGCTAACCGATTCCTCTTACTTTTCTCCCTGGTATGACTCTCCCATCAGACTCCCACTATCCACCACTGCTTTTAGACACTTTAGGTGCCTTTAATATTCTTATGCAATCTTTCGACTCCCGACTCTGGTCAGTGCAACTTCAGCATCGCATTCGGAGCACTAGAGTACTCCCGCCATCGGCATTCTCTACATAAGGTTGATTGGAGACTTTCCGATCTCTCGGTAGTTCACCGGGTGTAGCATCCAATTTTACTAAACCTTATGTAATGCTATCACTAGAGATACCTCTATAGCGCAGAAAGTATGGGAGAGAGAATTACATGTGACTTTGCCCTCGGAGCAATGGAGCCTTATCTGGAGTAGAGGGACACGGGTTCCCGACCCGCCTCACTCACTCAGACCCTCTTCTTTCTAGCCCACCGGTGTTTTTACACTCCTCACAGATTAGACAAATGGAACACTACTCAGGGCAATGGTTGCTGGACACGTCCTGCGGCCATTGGTTCATTGCCTCATGTTATGCATGAATATCCCGCACTACAGTATTACTGGCGTCGGGTCTGGGGTCGTATTTAGTCTATCTCGCACTCTCAGGAGTCCCTTTCTTGGAGGATAGTGGGACTTCGCCCAGTTGCGGGGATCCCCTCTCTCCCAAAAATGGCTTATCTCCTTTCGAACTTTATGCTTGGCATTGCTATTTCCCTAATTAAGTAATACTGGAAAATTAGCTCCCATCTGAGCCCCAATGAATGGTGGAATCATGCCTGTCTTTACAGTAAATATGAACAAATTCCTCGTCTGTTCGCTTCCTCCGTTCAGACTCCTTCTCATTGGTCTCAATGGAAGATGCTCAATGACTATGTACATTTAGCTAAATGCTCTCATCTGACTGTCTAATTTTGTATATATCTCTGTCCCATGATCATGCTGTATTGTAGATACTCTTTTGATTGTTCGATGTATAATCACTGTTAATTGGAAGCGCTCACATGCTGATATAATCGGGTAGAGAAGAAGCATCGGGGAGGGGGGTAATGGGTTTACTTTTCCTTATTGTATACTTGTTTTGTCTCTTTTGGTGTGTTGTTTCTTTTGTTTGTTGCAAAATGAAAATAAAAGTTAAAAAAAAAAAAAAAAACCAACTAACACTATATATGCCAAAGTAAGAACTCTGAGAAGCCTCCGCCCCTTACTAAATCCAGACTCTTTCCATACTGTTTGCCGAGCCCTAACCACACCCATCCTCGACTATTGCAATCTCATATATCATGGCCTCCCTAAACACAATATCCAACCCCTCCCAATGGCCCAGAATGCAATTGCATGCCTAATAACCAACACATCCAGACAAGCCCACATCACTCCTATCGTCCATGACCTCCACTGGCTCCCCATGCTGGCCAGAATAAAATTTAAAATCATCACACTAATACATAAAGTAATACACAATGAATCTGCCCTCTGTCTACTCTCCCTTCTCTCCAAACCAAACAACTCCAGATCACGTAGACCAAACACGGCAAACACCCTAATCATACTGCCTCAGAAGAAAAAGTGCAATCCACCTGCAACCGAGCCTTCTTCCTCTACGCCCCCTCCATTTGGAATGCCATCCCATTTGACTTAAGAGGATGCTCTGACCACTCCGAATTCCAGAAAAGGCTCAAAACCTTCCTCTTTCAAGAATACTTTGCCCCGTCCCTAAACCTCAGCCATCCTATTCTAACATAAAACGTATCCTTTAATCCCCCCTCTCACCATATACACCTCCTCCCCCCTTTCCTCTCCCCCACACCCCTGACTTGTAAATATGTAAAAAGTTATTGTTTAAATTTGCCTGTTCATTGTTAAGGAGTTATTGTTCTTTGTAAAACAGCTGTAAAAACACTGTTACCTTCTGTTCCATGTAAACCGTCTTGAATAGTAGAAAGACGGTATATTAAAAAAAAAACATTAAATAACACAGGTACACTAAAAAAAATTTTTTTTAAACTGCCTCTAATGTTTCGATTGATTTTTACGTTTTTTGGTGCGCTGAATCCAAATCTGGTAACCAATTTGCTCCATCACGTACAGATTTTTTGCTACATTGGGTTAGCAGTTTGAGGTGAACATTTCAGATTGAGTGCGATCGAGATAAAAGTTTCTTGGATGAATTCTTTATACTAATTGTTTAGTAGTTATTCAAATAAGAATAAAGAAAATTGTAACAAGGCAGCACATAAGAATAGAGTAATGTCAACAAAACACACTGTGATGGTAGCAAAATTGTCTGCACTTAAAACAGCCACATACATGTGCACAAACATTGAGCATATAAGAGCAAGGTTAGACACAAAGCAAAGCAAAGAAATGTGCAAAAAATGTTGTACAGGTATGTATGTAAGAATAGAAAACGCAAACCGCACCATTGCAATACATGAAGACAAACACCCGATGGTGTGAAAATAAAATTCTAATAAATGAGATCCGACACTGTGGTAATAACTAGCAAATTTTTATTTCAAAGTTTAGTAAAAACACGATATTTGTCAACACAGTTTAGATTTTAAAGTCATTCTTGGGTCAATCAATCTCCTGGTGGGCCCGTTTCTTCTTCCCCCGAATGCTTCTCTTGGTGCGCTGCTTGGCGTATTTTTCATCTGGGGTTTCCCGCAGCAGCAACCAGCAGAAATCAGCCATCATAGTGGTGTTCCATCTTCCTTGGTACCTTCTCTCTGCGTCCTTGATGTCCTGGTGAAACCTTTCACCTTGTTCTTCACTGTACGCCCCCAAGTTTTCGGGAAAGTAGTTCACATGGGAGTGCAAGAAATGGACTTTCAGGCTCATGTTACAGCCTTGTTCTTTGAAGGCATTGAGCATCCTGGCAACAATATCCTTATAGTTCTCATCCCGCCTGTTCCCCAAGAATTTGAGAACAACATCCTTGAAGGAATCCCAGGCTTCTTTTTCCTTCTCAGACATCGTTTCAGCGAATGCTCCATCTGAAATGAGTTTCCTTATATCAGGGCCAACAAACACTCCTTCCTTTAGCTTTGCTTCAGAAAGTCAGGGGAACTTTGAGCAAAGGTACCGAAAGCACTCACCATCTTTTGGAAGGGACTTGATGAATTGCTTAATGAGACCCAACTTAATGTGGAGAGGTGGTAATAGAATTTTATCACGAGGTACCAAGCTCTCATGAAGAACATTTTTCTCACCGGGTCTCAAATACTCCCGAATTGGCCAGTCTTTTTTCCCCCAGTGTAGGTCGCAGGCCCGGCTATCCCACAAGCAAAGGAAGCAGGGATATTTGGTGAAACCGGATTGCTGCCCTAATAGCATGGATAGAATTTTAAAGTCTCCACAAATCATCCACTTATGCTCATCATAACGAATCTTCTGAAGAATCAGGGCCAAATTCTCGTATTTTTCTTGGAGAATAACAGAGTGAGCAATAGGAACTGAAGCGAATGTGTTGCCATTATGAAGAATACCTTTTATGCTGTCTTTTGACGAATCAATGAACAGCCGCCATTCAGCAGGATCATACTTGAGTTTAAACTTTTCCATCACTCCGTATATATCGTTGCAAAATACCAAATCTTCCTCTTTGCTGAAATACTTCAAAAATTGTGTCTCGCGGTTGCGGTACCAATAAAAAGTTGTTCCTGGTGACAATAGATTTTTCTGTTTAAGCCGAGAACCTAGCAGTTGGGCAGCATCTTTTGGGAGTCCTAAATCCTGGACTAAATCATTCAATTCAGCTTGAGAGAAAAGTTCAGGTTTCGGATCTGGTTCAGTTTCAAACTCGGAAGTACTGGACTCATCGGGAAAAGCCATCTGATGAGTCTCATCATGATCAGAACCGTCCACACAAATATGATCCAAAGATTTTGGTGGTTCAGGCACAGGTACTTCGTTGCTATGAGGCATAGGCCTAATTGCTGAGGGAAGGTTGGGGTAACTTATTACGTTCTTATTTTTTAAGTTGTATCCCTTCACAATGCAAGAGCAAAAATAGCAGTCACTGCTGTGGTCTCTTTGTTCACGCCACATCATAGGTATTCCGAAACGAAATGCTTGTTTTTTACCTTTCATCCATAAGCGTAGATCTTCCTCACATGTCTTGCACACTTTGTGAGGAGCCCACGGTTTGTCTTGATCGCCTAACTTCAAACCGAAATAGGCGAAAATATACTTTTTTAATAAATGCAGAAATGTTCCTCTGCCGCTTTTTCACGGTATATTCCCCACAAATAAAACAAAAACTGTTCGGAGAGTTGACGCAACCTCTGGCTCTGTGAGCCATCACAAATACACAGCACTGCAAACTACAACTGTAGTGAACCACTTCGGAATAAAGCTGGATTACGACTAAGCAAACAAAAGGTAATAATGAACTTGCAAGAAACTGAAATTTGACAGGAACGTTCATGTTGCAACCACCGTGTTTGAGCGAGCGAACGAGGCGAGGTGAACAGGAAAGAACATGCGCCAGCGCGAGTACTGGATTTAGCCCCCGCCTCCCAATTGTCCTGTTAATGTATAAAATGAATACAAAACACTCTAAAATATCATGAGGGAGTGTTTCTAGTTAGTTAACCATTACAACCTCTATTTTGGGCCAAGAAAATAAACTGCAGTCGGCTAAAAAGAAATTATGTGAACATTCCTTATATGGGTAAGAAATCTAATTTTGCAAGAAAACGTGACGTGATGGAACATTTTGGCTATTTTTCCTGGATTCAGCACCCCAAAATCTATAGGAATCAGTTGCAAAACTGGAGGCAGTGTTTTGGTAGTGTACCTGTGTAATTAAATAAATATATAAATAAATAAAAATCTGTCCTAAGTGCTATGCAGAGTACCTATTTGGATAATCTCTGAATATCACTGCTGTCTGAATAGTGCTAACAATAACCACTAAATCCAAATATTTGGCGATGGCTAGTACTCTTTTTAGCAATTTAATGAACCTGCTTCAGGTTACATTTTTTATACACACGTGATAGTACATTTTACAATGGGACATCCTAGAGCAATCTGAGACATCAGAACGTTCTAAAAAAAAGCCGTCATGCGCAAGTTTAGGCACAATTTCAGAAATGTGGACGAGCCTGATATGGAAGTCTTTAGAGACGTCTGCATAGTCATCCCCAGAATAGCTTTTCCACAACATGGATGTCTGATAGAATAATGGTTAAAGTAGTGGGTTAGGAGCAGAGTAGCCCAGTGTGGGTGCTCATGATTTTACACTAGTCATTTAACTCTCTGGATGTTTTAAGGCCAAAACAAGCACTTTCCTGATGCTTATTCGTTGCTGCAGCAGGTCTAAACATGAAACCGAATGAAATTGAATGAGGATATACAGTATAAGTCCATTGCACCTCCCCAGACCTGCCTCCACTATGCCCCCTTGCCTACTTGTACATCCCTGCACTGGAGATATCTGTAAATATCATTTGTGTAATAGCTTTGGAGACGTCTTTGTGATTGTGATGCCCAAGTGCACATCTTCAGACGTCCTAAATCACAACTAAGCCTTTTAAAATGAGCCCATTTGTGTTTATTTCATATATTTTTAGCTTTCATCGATTTGATTGTTGACTACCTGGTTGATTTTGACCCCTGATTCAGGTGATGTGGGCCGAAACAAGGTTCATCACAACCACCAACCCAGCAAACAGTCACCTGTCAGACTGCTTCATTGATGTCTCCAGCTGGCTACAAGAGAACAACCTATCCATCAACATTAAAAAAACAGAAGCCCTCATGGTGACCAAGGACCCTAACTTCACCCCACCGCCACACCTCACCTTGGGAACCACCCAAATACAAGTTCAACCCTACATAAAATATTTGGGAATCATCATTGATCAAGTGCTTACATTTAAACAATAGATTAAAAAGACTACCAGAGCAATATTCCACAAAGCAAAGATGGTACAACGACTCAGACCACTAATCGACCCACAGGACCTCAAAACAGTCATGCAGGCTATGACGCTCCCCACCTGGACTACTGTAATGCAATTTATGATGGGGCACCCACACCAACCCCCTATGAACTGCCTTAAACACCACCGCAAGAATCATCCAGAAAGCGAAACAACACGATCACATCAGCCCTGTCCTGAGAGAGCTTCATACCCTGCCTCTCGAAGCAAGGATGAAATACAAATCTCTCCTACTTATCCACAAAGCTCTCCATCAAACGCAGACTTCTCAACTCCAGACTCTACTACCCCAGCCTATCCTCAACAGACCAACCCGACAGACCACCAGCAACACTCTCACCATCCCCCACGAACGAACTAAGTTCAATCAACAAACCTGCAACAGAGCATTCTAACTGTACGCACCCTCCCTCTAGAACTCCTTTCCGAGCCAGATCCGAAACAACAGAGACCTTTCCACATTCCAGAAACAGTTAAAAAACATCCTGTTTCATGAATATCTTGGACCTGAAACAGACATCTCTCACTGACTGCACATCCAGACCCTCTGTCCTAACCCCTCTGCTACCAACTAAGAGACTTACGTCAACTGTCTAATTCTGTTACCTTCTGTTCAGATCATCAATGTTGGCCCTCATGGTGACGCCCCCCTTTCTCTGTCGAATTGATTATTGCCCCCCCCTTTTTTTGTTAAACCGCTTTGACAAGGTGAAAAGCAGGATATAAATGCAGCTAAATAAAATAAATAAATAAATAAATAAGTTGTTAGCATTGCATGGTATTTTCATGTATATGGGAGCATACATAATGCGCTCCTATCTGCACTTCCACCTTTGAGCTGATCTCCCTTGTACCTCCAAGATGTGTAATTGACATGTGTCCTAGTTGTGTGAAGGGCACATCACCTGAATAAACATATGTACACCAGTTACCTCTTCCATATTATAGTGATTATTTTGTAGTGCTGGGAATGCTGTGTGTGCTGGAAAGCCAATGGCCTGATTACTTTCAAATCACAGGTATTTGACTAGTGGCATCCTAATGACATGAAGCCAAAAGGAAGGGTTGCCAAAGAATCCTGCATGATTATAGGTGTGGAAGACTCCTGAAGGGATACATGCAGGCATGTGTAGGGATAGGCTGAATATTGCACTTAGTCTCCATCTCTATAGTTTGGCTGTGTATGGAGTCCTCAACTCTGGAAATTCCCTTTCGGTCGCTAGCATCCCAGTCATGTTGTGCTGTTGTTGGGCCTCCCCACAAGGCTGTATGCCTCCAAGATTGGCCATTGACTATGATATGTGAAAAGGGAATCATAAGATCTCTGTGACTGCACCATGTTACAGATAACAGAGGGCTTCTCTGCCACAGATTGGGGGACCTAGTTGATAATGATAATATGCTGTTACAGGAGGACTTTTGTTTACACTCAGTGATGAAGATATGCTATGGCAAGAGTCCTGATCAGAGTGGTCAGATATGTATGGATCAGTGTGCTTCAGAGGGCATACTTTGTGAATTCCAATATATGTCAACTAGTCTCCCCAGTGGTCCCCACAGGTCCCCTGTTTGACCAACAAGGCAGCATGTGGTATGAGAATCAGGATGACATAGGTGTTTCTCATATATACAATAGTTATGCTTTTAGCCAGTGACTATGTAATTTGAGGGTTTATTTTTATTAAATTGCTAGCTCTCTGACTGGCAGCTCTTAAAAGTGTTTTTGTACATTTTAAAAAGCAAAGTTACTTTCTTTTTGGTGCTTTAGTAGAAATTTCCTTGAGCAGAGTAGGTTGTTAAACTCTAGTAATCTTCTCAGCTTTTGGGAACTGCTGACACCTAATCAGGTGTTAGTTCCCTCCCTACCCACCCCGACTCCCACCCACCCCTAGTGAGCAGTCTTGCTTTATAGGGCACCTCCCTATTTAACAAAGCACAGAGACTTGGAGCAGCACATTTTGAAAATAATTAAAGAGATTTAACTGCTTTTTCTCTGAAAGGACAGCTGGGAAACCGGCTGGTACTTGGTAGATCTCTCTCTTTTGCTTTAACAGATACTTAAGCTCCACAAACAGAACAATGGTGAGACTCATCAAGCCCACCCAATGTTACTAATCCATGTTGGAACAAATGATACTGCCAGGTATCCCTCAGAATCTATCAAAAGTGACTTCATGGCTATGGGACAGAGGGTGAAGCAGTTAGGTGCAAGGGGGTGTTCTCTTCAATCCTCCCTGTTGAGGCTAAAGGCCAAGGCAGAGAGGCTCGCATCCTGGAGATGAATGCATGTCTGCATGGATGGTGTCATCAAGAACGTTTTGGTTTCCTAGACCATGGGATGCTGTTCCAAGAATTGCAGAGCAGAGATGGCATCCATCTGTCCAAGAAAAGTCAACGCGTCTTCGGTAGTAGACTGGCTAATCTACTGAAGAGGGCTTTAAACTAGATTCTTTGGGGATGGGTGAAGAAAGCTCCCAGGTAGGTGATACATTAAATACCTTTATGGAAATGGGTAACAGGAGTAACATATGGAAAGCAGTGTGTATAAATGCCCGTAGCATGGGAAATAAGATTCCTGATGTTGAATCTTTGGTGGGAGTGGCTGACTTGGATTTAGTGGCAGTTACAGAAACATGGTTCACAGAAAACCATGATTGGGATGTAACTAAACCTGGCTATACTTTATTCAGAAAGGACAGGGTAGGAAAAAGGGGAGGAGGAGTAGCACTATATGTAAAAACTACTATTAAGGCTTTGGAATTACAGAACTTAAAAGAGAGAGAGGAGGCATTGTGGGTTAAACTAGAAAGAGGGAAAGAAAAATCTATTTGCATTGGCGAGATATACAGACCTCCCTCACAAGAGGAAGAGGTGGACAGAGAGTTAATTGAAGACATACGCAGCATTGCTAGGAAAGGGGAAGTGCTACGGATAGGGGATTTCCATATGCCAGATGTTGATTGGCACATTCCTGCTGCAGTATCATCTAGAAGAAAGGAGATCCTGGATTCTCTACAGGGAGATCTATTCAGGCAATTGGTAACAGACCCCACATGTGAAGGGGCCATACTGTACTTGGTGCTTACCAGTGGTGAAAGTATTTTTGATGTTGTAGTGGGGGATCATTTTACATCCAGTGATCACCAGATGGTGTGGTTAAGTATTAGGACTAGGGCTGTTAGAATCCATTCAAGGGTGAGGATCTTAGACTTTAGGAAGACTAACTTTGCCAAGATGGGCCAATACCTCAGGGAGTCGTTAGTGGGATGGGAACAGCTGGGGGATGTAGAAAAACAGTGGGCAAAACTGAAAGGGGATATTTTAAGGGCAACCAACCTTTTTGTTAAAATGGTAAATAAAGGTAAAAAGAAAAGGAGACCACTATGGCTTTCGAAAGAAGTAGCTGATAAAGTGAGGAAAAAGAGGGAGGCCTTCATGAAATACAAGAGATCACAGAGAGAGGAAGACAAACATCTATATTTGGAAAAACTTAGAGAAGCAAGCAAAGTAGTCAGGAAGGCAAAGATTCAAAAGGAGGAGGAAATAGCCAATGCAATAAAATGGGGGGGGGGGGGGGGATAAGACATTTTTCAGATATATTAGTGAGAAGAGGAAGGGCAAAAGTGGTATTGTCAGACTCAAGGATGCAGGGGAGAAATATGTAGAAGCTGATAAGGATAAAGCGGAATTGCTTAACAAATATTTCTGTTCTGTGTTCAAAGATGAAGAACCAGGAGCAGGACCTCAGAAAACACCCACAAACAGGAACAGAAGCGAGGGACATCTTGAACAATTTTCAGAAGACTGTGTTCATTAGAAACTAGCTCAGCTTAAAGTAGACAAAGTGATGGGACTGGATGGGTTACACCCTAGTATACTAAGGAAACTTGGGGACGTTCTAGTTGCTCCACTGACTGACCTTTTCAATGCCTCGTTGGAGTCGGGAGTGGTGCCAAATGACTGGAGAGAGGCTCATGTGGTGCCTTTACACAAAAGCAGAAGTAAGGATGTTGTTGAAAACTACAGGCCGGTTAGTTTAACTTTGGTGGTGAGTAAATTATTGGAAACGCTGCTGAAAGAGAAAATAGTGAGGTTTCTAGAGTTCAGCGGATTACAGGATCTGAGGCAGCATGGATTAACCAGAGGCAGGTCTTGTCAGACAATCTAATTGATTTCTTTGACTGGGTGAAAAAGGAGTGGGATCGAGGGAGAGCCCTAGATGTGGTGTATTTAGATTTCAGTAAAGCCTTTGTCACTGTTCCTCACAGGCGACTTATAAACAAACTGAGCACCCTAGGGATGGACCCTAAAGTTACTGCTTGGGTTGAAAATTGGTTGGGTGGGAGGCGACAAAGAGTACAGGTAAATGGAGGAGAAGGATGTTACCAGTGGTGTGCCCCAGGGATCAGTCCTTGGTCCAATTCTTTTTAACATCTTTGTTAGTGATATAGCGGAAGGGCTGTTGGGTAAGGTTTGCCTCTTTGTGGATGATACCAAAATCTGCAATAGAGTAGACACCCAGGAAGGTATAGATAACATGAGGAGGGATCTAGCTAAGGTTGAAGAATGGTCTAGAATTTGGCAGCTGAGATTTCATGTTAAAAAATGTAAGGTCATGCATTTGGGCTGCAGCAATCCAAGGGAGCAATATAGTATAGGGGGTGAAGTACTTTTGTCCACTAAAGAAGAGCGGGACCTAGGCGTGGTTGTGTCTGATGATCTTAAAGTAGCTAAACAGGTAGAAAAGGCGACAGCAAAAGCTAGAAGGATGCTTGGGTGCATAGAGAGAGGAATGGTTAGTAGAAAAAAGGAGGTGATAATGCCTCTGTATAAGTCTTTGGTGCGACCTCATTTGGAGTATTGTGTGCAATTCTGGAGACCGCACCTTTAAAAGGATCTGAACAGGATGGAGTCGGTGCAGAGGGTGGCTACTAAAATGATTAGTGGTCTTCATTATAAAGCATATGAGGACAGACTTAAGGATCTTAATATGTACACCTTAGAGGAAAGGCGGGATATAGGTGATATGATTGAGATGTTTAAATACCTCCATGGAGAGAGCCTCTTTCAATTGAAAGCAAATTCTGCTACGAGGGGACATGGGATGAGGATGAAGGGAGATAGATTCAGGAGTGATATGCGGAAATATTTCTTTACGGAAAGAGTAGTAGATCCGTGGAATAGTCTCCCAGTGGAGGTGGTAGAGATGAGGACAGTAACTGAATTCAAAAAATCATGGGACAAACACAGAGGATCTCTAAAGGTAAAAAGGGGATTGTTGTAGTTGTTGATATGGAAGGACAGACTAGATAGGCCATGTGGTCTTTTTCTGTCATCATATTTCTATGTTTCTATGTTTCTATATAATTAGGGTGATGTGTGGCCCCCTCTAGCAACCTTTCCAATGTGAACCACATACATTTCTGCCCCAAAGTAAATTTAGCCATGGCAAGGGCGTGTGGTGGGGCTCTTCTGAGAGGTAGATATAGGAGAATGATCGCATGGATATGGATATAAGATGTTATGAGTATGGTGATAGGGCAGTAGCAAGTAGAAATGGTGTAGGCAGAAAACATCATAGGAGACAAAGATATCCATCAAATCATATATTTTGAAAGGCCCGCTGAGCCAAACATAATGGAAAATGACTACCTCACTCTTTGGCATGGGAGAGATAGAGCCACATACCACTAGCTGCTATATAGCAAGCAGGATGTTATGTAGCTTTGCCTACATGCCTTCCATGAGGGCCACATACTGTAGTACAAAATGCAATATCAAGAATGCAGTCAGAGACCAATAAAATGTGGCAGAAAGATACTAAGTTATTTTCATTTGTGTTGGGTGCCACACACTTAAGACGAATTTTGAAGCACACCTTGATAAATTACCCCTACATGTTAAATCTTATGACTCAAGAAGAAGACTCTCTTTGGAATTATGCAAGTAAATTTGAGAGACTGAGATCATACTCCGCATAACCTGGTTTAGAAGTGAGGTTCAGGACTGTCGTGGTATGTACAAAACTAACCTATTTGCAGAAATTTTCCTGATACAAGATGTCCAAGAAGCCTGTGCATTTCATGTTACATGGACATTATATGCAGCAGGGCTTCTGGATTAATGAACTCCTCTTGTACTTCATAGTGATCCATTTGGTTCAGTAATGAAGCAGGCTGTGATTCTAGGAACTACAGCAGATTCCCAGTCTGCCCTCTGCCTCCTCTTTGAACCCCTCCTTCTCTGGTCATGGAGACCCCGATCTCTATGGGGTGCTCCTGCTGTTCATGTTCTTACTCAAATCCTTCCTCATCCTCCCCAGTTCTCCTCCAATCCGCCTTCCTTCTCCTCTTTCTCGTCACTCTTGGAGATGCAAATGTGGCAGCTGTAGGAAGTAAAGCATTTGTATCGGGCTACAGACCAACTGGAGGGTTTATGAGCAACAACACATGTCCAGGATCACCTGAGTGTAGTTATTAGACTACTTCATTAGTTTGTTGGCAAGGCCAAGCCTATATGCAGGTAGCAACAAGTGGCCATGGCAATGGTTAAGAGTGGTGATTATTCTGGAAACAATATTGAGGGATAGATGTAGCTCTGGTCAAAACTGGTGACTATTTGACCAGGTTGGGGGCTCAGCCTGGACATGCCAAAGGCCTCAGTAATGTTGCTGGTCCTTTAGCTACATTGTCCCAACACAGCATAGGTTAGAGCTTGGCAATACTTATATTGAAAGTAGTGCAGTGGCAGTAGGAAATATATAGGTGGCATGTAATGTTTCCTCTTTATTACTATCTGCAAAGGGTATGGTGTGAGGAGCCCTCTGTAGCTGTCTTAGGGCTCACTGCTGGGCTGCAAGTGTCTTTGCTGGTGGTCGGTGTTGGGTCAGGTGCTGGTTTTTGGCAGCTGCCATAGGCAGCCATTATATTATGCCAGCTTTATGGATTCCATTGTGTGGAGCCTATACATGGGTGAGGGGTGTTGCAACCTTCATTTCTTGCTGCCAGCTACCATAGGGATAGAGTACAACATTTATGGCAATTTTCTTATGGATGGATGAATACAGCTAAGTAGCCAGGTCCATTCGCCACACAAGTGTGTAGGCCTGGGTGGTACCTGTGTTCATATCTGCTAAGTAGGACCAGTGCAAGGTTATTATTGCATTCTACAGAAACTTTTAGCCTCTCCCCCTTCTATTAATTCTCAGGCTCCAGGTTTGACGCCTTCCCTAAGCATCAGAGAATGAAACTTACCTAACACAATCAGCTTCAATAGAACCCCAGTTAGTGGCATGTCAAGTGGCATGTGTATAAGAGGGCACCACTGCATGCTTATTGGCTGACTTGATCAACCCTCTTTCTCCCTATCTCCTGCTCTATGTTTGGTTTCACTTTTCTATAAGTTTAATGGAGTTCCTTTCCTTTTTCTTTTCCATTTTAACGTTGATTTTATGAAAACCGCTCTGCTGATCTCAAAGGGTGATATGGAAATTTTTAATAAACCATATGTATGCAGCACCACCCAAGTTACTAATTTGTATGCTTTATGGTTTGAGGGTCCAGCATAGAAAAGCCATGGAAGCTAGAGGGTATGCCTGCTAAGTTAACAAACCCAACTGAGAACCCATTTATCTAAACAGAAGTCATCTCCCCAGAGGAGCTGAGAGACTATTACTTGATTTTGCAAGCAGGGAAGTCTGGGGAAACTGCACCATGCCAGTGGAAAGAAGAGATTTGTGCAGAGCCCTGAAGATAATGTCATCAGCAAACCACTCATAAAGAAAGGGGTTTTACCTATTTGAGGAATATACACAAGCCACACTTCCTGTGAGCGTTACCTGACAACTACACCCAGCATCAGAGCTTTGTAGGGAGAATGCCTTTTAGATAGGGGTCACAGAGGACTGAGAGTAAGGGGGTCTGGGAGCAAAGGTGTGTAATAGGTACCTACTGATTGTCTCTGTCAACTGTGATACATCAGTTGGCTGATCCCTAAAATGAGTCCTCATCCCTGGTCTTTAGTACCTGGTGCTCTCCTGGCTAAGCCAGTATCTGTCGTTCACCTTTTTTCTTAGCAATGCCCTTCAGTTCCCTCCATTTCCTTTGCAAATCTTCTCTAACTCTGTTGTTGTGGAAGAAGCCATTTATTTTGTAGAAAATGCTCATCCAGATTTTTTGTGGGTGATGATTTTTGGGTCTGGATTTCCAGAGTCCACTGATTCATCAAAATCTCTTTGGATACATCATATCAATTTCAGCAGGTAATAAAATGACTTTTCTCATCAGGCTTTTTTTCTTTGATGACATGGTATAAAGTATGTAGTGGCACAGATCAGTATCAAATGGATGGATCCATGGGTAATAGTTGGATCAGATTTGCTGCAGCCATCCCAAATCAACATCTACATATGATGACATGCCTGCACTCTACCCCCACTTCCCTCCCCCCATCACATCAACACTCTGGGCTGAAGACTCAGACAGAGCTGTCAGAGAAGCAGAGGCCCATTTGCTCTGTCAGCAAGTAGCAAAGTTGTAAATGTGCAGGCATATTTAAATTTCCCTTACCTCATGTGCAAAGCTATCTCTAAAATTGCTCTTGAAGGCAAGTAAAGAGACTAGATAAGTACAACCAGCAGCTAGTTTAGAAAGAACCATATGTAAAAATCTGGACCATGTATACAAATGCTGGATTTTTATACATGGTTCTATCTAAAGAGTCTGGGGATCCCTGTCTTAATTTCTAATATTGTAGACTGTTAACATAACATAACATAACAGATGCAGATCTGATCACCTCACTCATTATTCCTATTTCCATGTTATTTATGAATATGTTAAAAAGCAGCGGACCTGGCACAGATCCCTGGGTCCTCCACTATTCATCTTTCTCCATTGAAAAAATATTCTCTGCTTTCTATCTTTTAACCAGTTCCTGATCCACAATATTTTGGACGTCCTGATGGCCCGGATGTGCCCCAGTTGGAATTGGCCTCTAATTGTTTTGCCTGAAAGCAAGTACTGTCCAAACAAAAACATAGATTTATCTCAAATCCAGTCAAAGATGTGTATGTATTTTAGTAATTTATGTTTTAAATTGCAATCTCTTCCCATTATAGCTCACATATTCTTAGCACTTCTGAAGTTGAGGTCATATGTACTGATCCAGTAGTGAAAATTGAAAGCTATAGCTAATAAAGAAATATGTTGTTTTGGGTAAGATTTCTAGATGACATCTTTTTTCTTTGGACTTCTACAAAAACAGAGTTACAGAGTTTTGTGTCCTGGTTAAATACCATCAAACCTAATATAAAATTTACGGAATACATCAGCCGGCAGAGCGTTGACTTTTTGGACATGACTATTTTTTTCCATGATGGCGATTTAAGAACTATGCTCTTTAGAAAATCAGTTCAGAGAAACAGTCTGTTGAATTATAAAAGCTTTCATCCAGGCCCTCTTCGCCGTGGCCTTTCTTTCGGCCAATTTTTGAGATTACGTTGACTTTGTTCATCATTTAGGGATTTCAAGCAACACGCTACTGATTTGAAGGCTCGTCTTCTGCATCGTGGATATCCCCAACGGATCATTGATAGGGCTTATCGTAGAGCCTGTTTTGTTCATCGGGAGTGGCTCATCCCTGAGGGAAGTTCTTCCAGCACTTCAACATTGCAGGATTTTGTTGTTGACGTGATTCCCTATATGCGTCATGCCACAGTGATCGTTGACCTATTGAAAGAACATTGGCCAGTTTTGGGCTGTATTCTTGCTTTCTTAAACCATTGATGGTTGCTTTCTTGTGTGTGTCTAGTCTGCATGACATACTGGTTAGGTCAACATTGCCGGTGGACAGATTTTCTAATCCACTGGTGGACTCAGTCGGTCATTTTCCTTGTGGGGGGTGTTCACATTGCTCCATGGTTTTGATGGGCCTGGTTTGGACAGATCCGAGTTCAGGTCGTTCTTATGAACGCCATTGGTTCACCACCTGCACATCTAACTTTGTGGTTTACTATTATTTATTTTTATTTTATTTATTTATTTAATTGGATTTCTATACCGCCTTATCTTGTAATCAAAGCGGTTTAACATACAAAAAACACAAAAAGCAAAAGTGAAAACAATCATGATAAAATATGACATTGTGTCTTGGAAAAAGTTGCGCTATCTACATGGTGAGCTATACTATAATGTGAGCTATTATACAACATATATAAGACTAATTTTTCCAAAAACTTAATTAATTGTTTACATGACTGTAGTATTCAATAAACAAGACCGTTTTCAGTTGTTTCCTAAAGTCCTTGAGGTCTTGAGCTGCTCTTAAATCATAAGGTAGAGAGTTCCAGATGGTAGGTGCCGCAAAAGAGAATGCCCGCTCTGAGGTGACCTTACGTGTTTTTCTAACATCATTTGAAGTGCTGACTCTGTTGGAAGACTCCTTTCTTCTTGGTCTGTTGCTGATATCTGACTGAATGAGAGAAGTCAGACTTTCTGCAGAACAGTGTTGTTTAATTTAAAAAATATAAATTATTGTTTTATATTTAATACGAGATGCTATGGGTAGCCAATGAAGCTCTTTCAAAATTGGAGTTATATGCTCATTACTAGATAATCCCAAAATTATTCTTGCAGCGGTGTTTTGCGCTAGCTGTAAAGGCTTGAGAGACTGTTTAGATAAGCCTAGGTATATAGGATTACAGAAGTCAAATAATGGGGTAATTAACGCTTGACAAACATTTCTAAAGTGAACAGTCTCAAGAAGGGGCCTTAATCTTCTGATGATCTTCATTCTGTAGTAGGCATTTCTGATAGTCTTACTTATGTGTGAATTAAGATTCAACTCATTATCCAAAGTCACACCAAGATATTTTACTTTAGAACTGATATGAATAGATGAGTTATCTATGATGATGTCAGGTGGATGTGCAAAACCATGGCTACGAGTTACGAATAAAGCTTCAGTTTTGCTAAAATTGATTTCCATGTTGTTGTTTTTACACCAATTAGACATTTTTGAGAGACACTCTGTAATGCTGGAATAATCAGGGTTATCCATAGAGACAGTTGTGAATAACATAATGTCATCAGCATAAATAGTATATTTAATGCCATATTGCATCGGAATGGTGCATATAGGCTGTATATAAATATTGAATAGAAGAGATGAAAGAGCTGAACCTTGTGGTACACCTTGTAAAACTTTTATGGGTTGAGATGTTTTTTGCCCTATCTTTACTTGTAAATGTCTCTCTGTCAGATAGGAATGGAACCATTTTAATGTGGTCCCATATAGACCAATTTCTTCTAGTCTATCTAGTAACCTTTTGTGATCTACAGAGTCGAATGCAGCAGAAATGTCTATGAAAATCATTAAGATACCCTTCTTAATGTCATCTATGGTACGGAGTACGCTGTCAAAGAGGTAAATCATTAAAGTTTCAACTCCGTGATTTGGGCGAAAACCATGTTGGTTGTTATCTAAAGGCGCGTGAACATCAATGTGTTCTTGAAGTTGCAGTTGTACTGTCTTTTCAATGATCTTCGCTAAAAAGGGTATACTGGATATTGGCCGGTAAGCAGCCGGGTTGCTCTTGTCTAGCGAAGTCTTCTTTGGTATTGGTCTAACAGTGGCAAGCTTTAAAGATCCGCTTGGGTGAGCATGCCTCTCAAGTCCGTTCAAAGGTTTTATCAGTTCCGATCGTGGAACACAGCTTGATACACCATCATCTTTTTTCTGATTTACATTGGAGTATTATAGATCATGTTCCTCAGAATCCTCGAGGGGGCGATCGGATTTTTCGCCTGCAAAGTCTTGAGCAACGATGGATTTTTACTTTGGGCACAGTTCAGCCTTTTGGCTTGAATGAGGAGATCAATTGGTTCAGCATATTTTGATTAGGACCAATGGGATTGGGGCTCCCCTGATGATGCTGGGGAATTCCGCTTCTTAGTTGGTGGTTTTGATGATTGATGCTGGCTATTTTAACATGGCCCAGCCTTTTGGTTTTGTAGGCGAGATCCATTGGTTCCATCTGTTCTAATCTTGTCCTATGGGAGTTAGGTTACCCCAACTACAGTGGGGTTTTCCCTGCTTCTATTGGAGGTTCTATTATGAGTGATGTGTTCATTCAACCTATCTGGATCGAAGTTGTCCTTCAGAAGAACCACTGTGTGAAACAGCAGCGTTTATTGACGGTTAAAGCATTAAATTGAGGAAGGCACAGCACTTAATACAGGGTTTTCTCTCGAAACGTGCACGTCGTGCTTCCTGGTTACTGTTCTTTATGGCTCCCCATTTAAGATAAGTGCTATTACATATTGAATTGATTTATGAAGCTGTTAGAACCTTATTGATAAAAAGGATTCTGCAGTCTGGTGTGGGTGATTTCTGTTCTCCCCTCCCACAGCAATAATCGACAAAAAAAAGATTTTTTGAAGGACACTGTGGGTGACTCTTCTAGTATTCATAATTTAGGTCACTTCATCTGGGTTTTTCTTTTCTTGAATAAACAATTTTAAGCATCATTTTTTCTCAGTATCTCAGACTTAGGGGTATGTTTACTAAAACCCCGGTAATGTGCGGGCCGCGCTAGTGTGCGGGTGCCATATAAGGAGTGGGCGTTTCTTTCTGAAAAAGAAAAACCGGGATTTAAATATGTGCTAAGGTGCACGGTGCCCATGTGCGCCCCGCACATTAGTGCATGAGAAAGCTGCGCGGGAGGCATAAGTGGCGCGCTGATGTGCAAGCAGAAGAGCAGAGCCACAGCACAATGGTTATGACACTTACCAATGGTACAGGGATCAGGGGCTCAATCCCCCACAGTGCCCAATGAAGACAGCTGGCTGAGGCATTACTTTAGGAGCCAGTTTAATATTGGGCGGCATAAGGAGGCACGCTGATGGGCATAAGGCGGCACGCTATTGCTTTAGGAGGCATTTTAATATTGGGCAGCATAAGGCGGCACGCTGATGTGTAAGCACAGGAACAGAACCACAGCACAATGGTGAAGACACTGACCAATGTTGCAGGGATCAGGGGTTCAATCCCCCACAGTGCCCAATGAACAAGGCAGGCTGAGGCATTACATATTATGGGGAAGATTGCTTTAGGAGGTATTTTAATTATCACTACTAGCAAACGCACTCTCAAAGCATGTTAACATAAGGCGCCCCATAAGGCACATTTTAAAGTGCACTGTCCGCCAAGGCACCCTAGAATGTTGCTTATAGGGCGCTGTATAGGGTGCCGTATGAGGTACCGCAAGGTCAGAGTACTGTTTTTGATGGCAGCACTGTGCAGTTTAAGGAATGAAAAGCATAAGTAGGTGCGCTGACATGCAAGAAGGAGCAGCGAGGGGAGCACAATGGTTAAGGCATTGATTGCTGATACAGGGGTCATGAGTTTGCTCCCCAGTATGCCTAATATGTAAGGCTGGCTGAGGCATCAGCTTTGCAATGTACGTTTTGTTTCTTGCAGCACTTTATTTTTATTTTATTAATTGCTGCCAGCAAACACGCCCTCACATGCCGTAATTGAAGGTGCCGTATAAGGCACCCTATAAGGCACTCCATAGGGCACATTATAAAGTGCACTGTCCGCCACAGCACCCTAAAATGTCCCCTACAGGGCACCCTATAAGTTGCGTCACAGGATAATGTATAGTGCACCTTATATGGACGGGAACCATAAGGTGCCCTATAGGGCGCCCTGTAAAGCGCCCTCAGAGGCACCTTATGGGTACAGTATGCTGAGGGTGTTTTTGCTGGCAGCAAAAATGTACATTAAAAAGAGATAATGCTTTGGGCAGCCCTATCAAATGACCCCACTGTGGGTTTGAACCCATGACTTTTGGTTTCACAGGCAGTGAAGTAACCATTGGCCTACAGCTCTATAGCTACTAGCAAGCCCCTGGCTGGCTGCAGAGAGCCTGCATGTCACCACACAGACAGTCTGTTGTGGTCACCAGGATAGGGTTAGCACACCCGTACCCTTGAAGCACTGCACATGCAAATCAGCTGTCCACAGATGAACACAAGATGGGAAATGCACCCCCACAACACCTCGGCCTGGTAGGGGGAACTGACTATGTGCACCCCCACAGCACCTCGGCCTTGTAGGGGGTACAGACCGTGTGTTTTACTGGCACAGAGTAGCTACACACCGTCACATTGTGCGGGTACTGTGCTCACCCTGATGGTGCGGTGAGGCGCCCAGCACCAGGTCCACAGCACCTTCCATAGCAGAAGTAGGCCATGATGCAGGTTCAAAGCAGTGTTAATGTGTGAGATAGGTAGTTTCTGCAGATAATACCTTGGATATATCTGTTTGTCTCAGTCAGGTGTAGCCCCCATGGACCCCCAGGAGGATTATGTACCATCACTCTCCTCCTCCAGGGCTGAGGGTGGTAAACAGGGTCTCCCATCAACAGATTCACATCCTACCTCCCTGCAATGGTGGCAGTAGAGGGGACCTTCAACCCCGGTCCTGCTGTGGAAAAGACACCCTTCAGGGAAGTCAATGCAGCTCTGTACATATCCATAACACAATAGCAGACAGACATTAGGCCTGTATATGCTAAGCTGCACCCCACCACTATCTTATATTCTCCTGCAGCAAGCCTTCAGCCGCTGCACCATGCAAGGCGCTCCATCAAGACACATACCAGCTGCAAACAGTCTGCTAGTTAGTCCATAGTGCATGCTCCTGGTGAAAATGCATGCACCCAGAACTGGGATGGCAGCACACACAACAAGCAGATAAGTCAGTGACTGGCCCCCAAAAGGAAACCCATAAATATCACATGACAAAAATACTATATAGCACTATGGGGGTGCCTAACCATGCTGTCGTCACTGCACAGTCAGGGTGAGAGTGATCTCCCAGCAGGACATACTGAGGTCACCCTGTCTGTGTAGGTGGTGGCCAGGCACTAAAATGTCCCAGTCAGTGCCCTATGCCCTGTGCAGATGCACCCTGGCCAGGCCACCCTGTCTGGGCTATACCCATGGTACCTTGCTCCTCATTGTGCACATTGGCAGGCCAATACTGGCAACAGTGCTGGCAGTGTGGGCTGTGGAAGGTATTTGCAGCCACCACACACTGTATAGACAGACACACACTCCGACACCTATGCCAGCATTGTGCTATTATAGAGGAGTCTATCAGCCCTGGCCACCACACTAGTCCTGGGCACAGTACAGGCATGCATATGGTACTCAATACTGTTGGGGGGCACTCCCAGGGTGGTAAACACTGTCAGAGACCAGACCTGAAGCACACACCACAGACATCCGAAAGATTGTTATGATGGAGCTCAAACATCAAACTGTGCTTAACGTAGAAATCGCTATCTGGCAGTAATCATAAAAAACGTTTGATAGCTGTGTACCATATACCCAGGTGTAGGGTGGCATTGCTAAGGTATGCAAGTGCTAGTATTGGAGGATGCACGCAGAGCCCAATGTCCTGCCTCTCCAGGAGGCATTGGCTAATGGGGCCTGTGGGTGTGGGTGTGTCTGCCCTTGTTGGCTGCTGCTTTACAGTAGAGGTTCCCAACTCCAGTCCTGGTTTGCCAAACACTGTTCGGGTTTTCATGCTGTCCCTCATGAATATGCATGAGCTACATCTGCATACCATGGGGGTGGTGCATAGATATGCAGCACAGGCATCTTTATTAGAGGCAGCATGGAACCTGAATGGTGTTTGGCCCTCCAGGACTGCATTTGGAAGACTCTGCTCTAGGTAATGCACATTTCTATGATGTTTGTGCTGTGTGGCGTAAAATATAGGTGTTTGACCCATGCTTATGTTTTCAGCAATAAAGGTTCAGTCTTTACTACCATGTTTTCTGCATAGGTAAAATAAAGGGACTGGGTTGGCAGGAGCCCCAGCTGGGATTTGAACCTGTGACCTTCTGGTCCTAAAGGCACTGGCTGTGTTCGCTGCTCCACCGTCTTAGCAACACAACAGTGCATTCCCTGGGGAGTCCATGGCTGTTTGTCAGACAGGGCCTGTCTGTTGGAGTGCACTGCACCCACATGAAGGGGGCTAGGCCACCATCTGCTGTGGGTAGCAGCCACTGCCCCCTCCACCAACGGTACCCCTCCACCACCATGCTGACATGGCCTTATATTGGAGACAGCATCACAGCTGAATGATATGTGGCCCTCCAGGACTGCATTTAGGGGACTGTGGTCTAGGTAATGCACATGTTTCTGGTGTCTGTGCTCTGTAGGGTAAAATACAGGTGTTTGGACCATGCTTATGTTCTCTGCAAAAAAGGTTGGTCGTTACTATCACGGTTTAGTGGTGGGTAAAATATAGGGATTGGGTTTGCAGGGGCCCCAGCTGGGACTTGAGCTGCTGACCTTTGGCTCCTGAACACACTGTCTGTGTTCACTGCACCACACTGTGGCCACAGAGACAGTGCAGTCCTTGGAGATAGGAAACCTGGCCAAAGAAAACAGAAACCCTGCTCTGCACAATTTCACTGTGGGCTCATTCACCTTGTATGGAGACAAAAGGGCAACTAAACATTAGAAATGCCCTCGAAAAAGGGGAAAGAAACATAACCAAGCTGGGCAATAGTGATATCAATGGGCAACAGTAAAAAACACTCCCAGGAAACCTCCAAAACAAAAAGAGATTTTTGGAAGGGTCTACAGAGCGTAGACCCTTCCAAAAATAATTTCCTTTTTTTGGAGCTTTCCTGGGAGTGTTTTTTATTGTTGCCCATTGATATCACTGTTGCCCAGCTGGATTATAATTTTTTAGAATTTTGTTGTGGTCATTTTCTATTTTTATTTGCTATTTTGTTCTGTGCACATGTATCATACTGCTCACGTTTTGTAGGTTTCCCTGGTTTTGCTGTATATTGCTGAGAGAAATGGTTTCTCTTCCCTTTAAATCGGCTCTGCCGCGAGGTTTTCACTCGCGGTATTTTTTTAGTTGAATTTCATCCCCGCTCCTGTGTGGGGAGCCTCTCCCCTCCCACTCTCCACCCATTGACCCCATTCCTCCGCCCCTCGGGAGCCTTCCTCCGCCCTCAGAATGCCTCTCCATGCCTCTATCGCACATCAGCGCGCCACGCACTTGTGCGGACCAGTTAGTGTGGCGCGCACGTGTGTGGGGTACAAAACGCACTATTAGCGTGCGCTAAGGTACCTTAGCGCACGCTCAAGTGCGCCCCGCACAATTGAGCGGTTTAGTAAACATACCCCTTAGTAAAGTGTGACTGAATTTATTTCAAAAGCATTTTGGCTGTAGAACAGTGTAAATATATGAACTTCTATGTTCCTATGAACCTATGAGGAAGACCGCAAAACCTCATTTGGAGAAAGAAAAATATTTTTAGGAATTTGAATCATAATGTATAATGTTTCATGTACCTTATGTTATTTGTAACCTTCCATTTGTAATGTGACCATTTTGATTGTAGGATAAGGTGGGATACAAACCTGTCTAAATCAATCAATAAATAAATAAAATAATAACTGGGAAGGCTAGAGGGGCCAAGCAGTCTATGGGGCATATTGACTAAAGTGTGCTAAGGGAGTCTCTGTTACAAGTCAAAACTTAGTACAGGAAGGGAAATTGGCCCACGCTGTCAAGGATACACCAAATATGTTCTTCAGTAGTTAGCACGCTGTTAAGTATCCCAGCATGCTAAACTGGCAACAGCAGTTGAAGTGGGTGCATTTCCTGCCACTCACTGAGGTGGCTGTAAGAGCACCTGCACTAACAACAACATGGACGCAGGCTATGCACATTTCCACATATGCACGCAGGCCCTGTTTTATAAAATAAAGTGTCAACGCACTTGATTTTATAAATTACTAGTGGTTGGAGGCACTGGAACCTAGGCATGACTTAGGGCAGACGTAATCTGGGCTGCATAGATCAGTGCACTGACATATGCAAGTCACAGTATTATCTAATATGTGTCAGATGAGGCCATACCTACACTCTACCCAAGCACCCCCTCCCCAGTGCATAGCCCATTATAAGTTACACATGAGCAGCACTTCCATGTGCGTGTACAGAGTAGTGACCAGCTAACACACATACATAAATCCTTGAAAAGAAGGATTTACAGACATAAACAGCGCATAATATTTGCCCTGCCCTTTATAAATCAGCTCCTTAGTGCACAATAAACCCCATGCTAACCATTAGCATACTTCAGTAAACATACCTTTATACAGTATCTGTTATTTATTTTACTATAATAGACCAGGCAAAGTAGCTCAGGTTTGCTCTATCACTGTCACTTCATCTATCTTTGTTTTAATTGCAAATTGGAAGATATAAGATACTAGGTTTCAAAGGGCTAAGCCAATCTCCATTATAGTATATGAAGGAGATGCTTCATTAATTTCACTGGCACAGTCTGCAGTAATAATTACTATTGATTGTCACAAACTATCTACCAAATGATGCTAACGTGTAATTAGTTTTCAAACTAAAGGGACAATTCATCTGAGTTTTCTAAGAATGCAGCAATAATAAAGAAAGTGAAATTTCACCCATCTAGTTCTTTAGATTTTGATGTGGCAGTAAATAAAAATCAAACATCTCTTGAATATCCAGAGGAGCTGGGATGTGAGCCAAAGTGCTATAAGGCAGGCACTATTAAAAGACCAAAATCAGAGCTATAGATAACACAAGGTAGTAAAGGCTTGTATTAGCCATAATAACCCAATATGTCATGCGCTCTTTGACCTTTTGTAATTGTCTTTGGTTCAGTCCTCGGTGTGTTAGAGAAATATTCCTAACTGATTTCTTTTCTGTTCTTTTGTAAGATAAAGGAAAGTGAGCTATTTACATGCTTTAAATAAGGATAACATTTATCTTATACCATAGCAACTAAATAAACATCATAACTGATGAATCGCAAGCATTATTTCCTGACTTTTTTCTATATTCCAGAGCTTGTGGTTGTTATTATTAAGTGCCATCGAGTCAGTGTCGACTCACGGTGACCCTCTGGATAACTGTCCTAAACTGTGTTCAGTCTTCAGTCAGGCGGCTCTTTGTTGACAGACTGGCATCCATAGCTGCTCTTATTGAATTGATCCATCTCATTACTGGCCTTCCTCTTTTGCAGTGACCTTCAACCTTGCCAAGCAAGATGTCTTTCTTTAATGATCTCTCTATTTGCATGATGTGTCCAAAGTATGAAAGTCAAAGTCTTATCATTTGAGCTTTTAAGGAAAACTTAGGTTTGCTTTCCTCTAGTACTGACTGGTTTGTTCTTCTGGCAATCCATGGAATACACAGTATTTGACGCCAGCACCATAATTCAAAGGCATCAATTCTCTTCCTATCTTTTTCATTGTCCAACTTTTGCAACAAGTTGATTCTTTGTATGGAGAGAGACATCTCCGCTCTTGGAAATCTTGTCTAGGTCCTTCATAGTCATTCTGCCAAGAGCAATGCATTGTTGGATTTCTTGACTGCTTGTCATTTCTTTATTATTGATCCAAGCAGGTTAAAGTTGTCCACTATTTCAATTTCTTCTCCATCAATGATGATCTTATTATTTTTGCCAGTTGTCATTTTTTTGTCTTCTTTATGTTAAGGTGCAGGCCCATTTTAAGACCATGTTCCTTGTTCTTGGGAAGCAAATTTTTCAGATTGTCTTCACTTTCAGAAGCCAGTATTATGGGGTCATCAGCATAGCGAAGATGATTGATGAGTCTTCCACCAATCTTCTCACCTCAATTGTCTTCATACAGTCCTGCTTCTCTGATGAATTGTTCTACACATAAATTAAATAGGTGGAGACCCATTCCATTTTGTGCATCTATGGGCAGTCTGTACATGCAGACATCTGAATGGTCCAGAGTTGCACCCAGTTCTGCTCCTGTGAGGGCTAGACATCCCTGCATGATTAGAATCACGGCATAGTGGCCTGGTATCTGGAATGTGCCCCGATTCAGACATCCCAGATGTCCAGCCAACTACCTGGCTAGCTCAGCCAGGCTCCATCCAGGAGCTAAGATCCCTGGCGGTCCTCAAAAACATGCTTTCCCGCAGCCTGTGACGCAGCGCTAGGCGCGGAGGCCATGGAGACCGACACTGACCCCCTGGTAGAGTCCAGTATTGCAGGGAAAAGAAGAAATTCCCACTCTCAGCATAGCCTACAGGCAGCCAATCAGCTCACCTCAGAGGAGGAGAGAAGCAGAGCTATGGATTGGGCACGCCCTAGGAGGAGGCGGGCATCCCAGAGTAAGGGATCCTTCTTAAACAGAGAGAGGGAACACTCAGTAGAGAGGAGCAGAAGGACTAGAATGAATGGAGGAACAGGACCAAGCCAGAGGCTGTCAAGAAGGAATGAAGGAATAAGCTCTGCTAGTGGATTGAGAGGAGAGTTTGCTTTAAATCCACAAGAAAGAAAGCCAAAGGTATTGGGAAGGCAGGA
This sequence comes from Ichthyophis bannanicus, assembly GCA_033557465.1. Classification (NCBI taxonomy): domain Eukaryota; kingdom Metazoa; phylum Chordata; class Amphibia; order Gymnophiona; family Ichthyophiidae; genus Ichthyophis; species Ichthyophis bannanicus. The sequence continues at coordinate 529,356,118 of CM066033.1, forward strand.
AGTTACATTGTCTGCAGAACCCTTTGACCTGATTACAGAAGCTGTGCCCAGCTGCAACAGAAGGGAAGCTAATCCAACACAAGGAAAAGAGCCCACGTTGTGGAGAAGCAGTTTTTATCCCGGGGGAGAAAAGCATGCTGGCCAGATAATTCCTGAACAGTCTCATTTGAAGGTACCTGCTAGTTTTAATCCTTCTGATAAATGTTATATGCCAAGAAGAGAGACTCCTGTTTGTAGAGGACAGGATAGTTTTAGGGAGTATGAAGGAAGATGGTTTTACCCTGAAAACTCTCCATACAAGCCAGGTTTTACTCAGTCAGTAATACCTGTTCCTAATAAACAAGCTGAGGAAAGAGATGCAGCACAACTCTTTACAAAGGGATTAGGATATCCTGATATAAAAGATCCTACCTTTGAAGCCTTCCTGAGAAGTAGAGCTGCTGAGAACGAAAGGGAAATTCCACCATTCATTAACAGAGAGAAGTGGGGGAAGGGAATTTCCACCTCGAGCACAGAATGTCTGAATAGGGAAAGCCGTGATTGCCCACCAGAGGCAGATAATCAAGCAGGAGCTTTACCCTTGACTCCTGTTAGGGGACAGGCAGAACAACTCTTAACAGACCTTATACAATTCCTGAATGAAAGAATTATTTCATAACAAGCTATTCTTCCAGCAGTGAATAATCCTGAAGAAAAGATTATTCCCCAAGCTCAAGTTCCTAGGATTGATGTCAATCAGCCAATGCAGTGCTATGTGGCATTAATAGAGAGAATCCATGAGACAAAAAGCTTGAATGATTATACCTGACTTTTATTCTGGTTGTGCTAGTCCAGAATTGCTGAGAAAAGGTACCGGACAAAAGTAGTGTTGAAGCAATTGAAAGGAAAGCCTATTTTGCATTGAATGTATGCTGGACTGTGACCTAATTGCTAAAAGAATCAATTATACTTCTTACCTGAGCACCTGTATATATATTGCACGGAGAGAACACATGAAGCAATGTGTTTCTCCATATGAGAAGTTTGAAGCACAATACTGAAAGCCTCTGTTTGCATAATTCCTGATTTACTAACCTTTTCTGTTCCTGTCTCTCTCACGGAGCGGGGAAATAAAAATCCTTGAAAACAAATAAATTTCTTGTCACCGCATATTCATTGGCCCCCACAACTACACATGGCCTATCCCTCCTTAACCCATAAGGTTGGGGAGTGGGTGAAGGTTTGACAAGCCTCACCCCTGATTGGGCCTGCAATGACCAGGGTCAGGCCGCAGGGAACCCCCTGCATTTCCTCACCTCCACAGCTGGCCCATGCTCTGGCTTCCCCTGACATACAGGGGATTTATTCCACCTCCGTGGTGGAATAAGTCTCCCATTTACATGTCCACTCCCAGACATACAGGGCTGACCTCGGAATTGGCCCTGTATGTCCGAGGTCATGGCGCCTTCCACTGCATGCCCTCTCTCCTCCCTCAGTCTGCCCTCTCCCGCCCACGAACAGAGCTCCCCGCACAAGTCAACTATATATGCAGGGAGTTCTGTGGCCGCCAATGCGATCCAGATGTTTAGCGGGTCTGGCCATCTGGATCGGACATCCAGATCTGCTAAACAAGGATCAGAATGACCTCCATAGGGGAAAATTATGCAGCCTTGTCATGCACCTTTCTTGATTTTAAACCATTCTGTTTCTCCTTGTTCTATTTGAACTGTTGCTTCTTGATCAATGCAAAGGTTGTGCAAGAGAACTATCAGGTGTTCTGGTATACCTATGCTTCTTAATGTGACCCAGAGTTTCCCATCGTTTACTCAGTCAAAAGCCTTGCTATAGTCAATAAAACACATATAGATATCCTTTTGGTATTCTTTTGTCTTTTCAAGGATGCATCTCACATCTGCGGTGATGTCTCTCATTCCTCACCCTTTCCTGAACCTTGCTTGCACTTCACAAAGTTCTCGTTCCAGGTATGGTTGTAGTATCTGTTGGATGATCTTTAGTAGAATTTTGCTGGCATGTGGGATCAGAATGATTGTGAGCTAATTTCCACAGTCAGTTGGATCACCTTTCTTCAGCATTGGTATAAACACAGATCTTTTCCAGTCAGTTGGCCATGATGTTGTCTTCCAAATTTACCAGCAGAGTCTTGTAAGTATAGTAACAGCCACATCCGATTACTGTAATACTTAAGTGGGAATGCCATAATTACCTGGTGCTTTGTTCTTTGATAATGCTTTCAATGCTGCTTTGATTTCTTCTTTCATCACCAACGGTTCCTGATCATAAGATACAGGTTAAAACTTGATTTTATGGTATAATGACTCTGTATATTCTTTCTACCTTTTCTTGATCTTCTTAGCATCATTCAACATGGATCCTTGAGCATCCTGTAGCATTCCAATTCAGATCTGGAATTTTCTCTTTAAATCTCGTAGCTTTAAGAAAGCTGGTCTTGCTCTTCCTTTAATAGTTTATGATTCTATTTCCTTGCATGCATCATTGTAGTACTTCTTGTCTCATCTTGCTGCATGTTGGAAATCTCTGTTGAGTTCTGTGATTGCCTTTCTTTCTTCTTTGGCTTTAGCTTCTCTGGGTTTCTGGGCAATTTTCAATGTTTCTTTGGTCATCCATTTTGGCCATTTTTGCTTTTTCACTTTTTGTAGAGACTTCTTAACTTCTTTGAGCACAACTTTCCTGATGTCATCCCATAACTCTTCTTGTGCACTGTCATTTGTATCCAAAGCAGCAAACTGATTTTGCAGACAGTCTTTACATTTTGGTTGCATATTCTCAGGGCCATATTTTGCTATTTTCATGAGTGGCTTGCTCTTTATCAGCTTTAGCTTAAGTTTACATGGTAGTTGGTGATCTGTACCACAGTTAGCGCCAGGTTTTGTCTTTGTTGATGTTGAGTTTTTCCAACGTTGACATTCACAGATGTAGTCAATTTGATTTTTGCACAATCCATTGGGTGAAGCCCATGTGTTGTTAGAAGAAGGTTTTTAAGATGAATAGTCTTGCAGAGGTCTATCAGTCTTTCTTGAGCTTCATTTCTGTTGACAATTCCATATTTTCTAAACACTTTGACTATTTCTCTATTGCCAACCTTTGTGTTCCAGTCACCCATGACTATCAGGATATCCTATTTGCATGTTCTATCAGTTTCAGCTTGTACTTGTTCATAGAACTCATCAACATCTTCTTCTGCAGCTGTTGTTGGGACATAGACCCGAATAATAGCTGTGTCGATGGGCATTCTGCACAGTCAAATAGAAATTAAGCATTTACTAATTGCATTGTATTTCATTAAAGTTTTTGCAAGTTTCTTTTTGATTATTTCTTCTTTGTCTTTCATTTCCAGCATAGTATACCATGTGATCATCAGATGCAAAGTGCCCGATGCTAGTTCATTTCAGTTTGTTGACACCCAACAGATCAAGTTGTACACGCTCATCGTATTCTGAAATGCTACATAGTGTCAAGTCCCAGCCCTCAGCCTAGGGCTCAGAGGATTGGGGTTGCCATTATATGTTCCTTGCAGAAGGTGAGATAAACCTTTTGCTCCTGCTATGCCTGCTGGGAGTGGTAGTTCTTTTGCCCTCTGATAAAGAAATAGTTGTGAGACCAGTGGTAAGGCAAAATGACAAGAATTTATTCCCCAACAAAAAGATTCAGTGCAGATTAAATCAGGATACTCCTCAGGTGTTTGTTCGAGGATATTTACAGAACTTAAACTGATTGAGCTTCACACTCTTTGCTCACAAAACGTGCAATGCATATCACATGTAATAGATAGAAAACATTACAGCTTCTTCTCACAAAGAAAAATATCTTCTTTCCCTTTGTTCACACTCAGCTTCCTCATACACCTTTAGCAAAGGGATTCTATATCATCTGCCAAACACAGTGTACAGTCCATAGGCACTTCTGCTGAGTCACTCTCATTAAAGTCCTGTTGCGTCCCTTCAAACTCTGGAACTATGGAGTTTGGCTTTAAGCTGTTATTATACGGCTTAGGATAATTTCCCCCTAAGACCTCTGGTGCTTCCTTTGGGCACAGTTCTATATGGAAAGGATTGGAAATACCTGAGGTTGTGGAGATTCCTCTCTGGCTTTGTTCAGCTATCTTTTTCCAGCTGTAGGGAAACGCTCTCTGATTTCCTGTTTGGAGTTCTTGTCTGGAGCACTGGCCTGGTTCCCAGTCCCAAACTGAGCTTTGCAAACTCCTGGGTTTAGTGCTAGGTTCCCACCTGTGAGCTCCTTGAAGCTTTTTATCTGGCAATGAGGTCTGTAGGTCTCTCTGCTCTCCCCCTCTAGGCAGGTTTCTGACAGCAGTCTGTCCCTTCTCTCCTTCTGCTCTGTCTGCTTCAATTCCAGAACTGCAGCTGGGTTTCCTCAAAGGTCTCCTCCCAGCTCTTCTCCAACCATCTCTCCAACCACCTCTCCAATGAATACTCTCATCAACACTCTTATCGGCTCTCTCAGGGAGACTCCAATCACCAACTCCTCCTCCCTTGCTTTCTCCTAGCCCGGGTTTATATTCCTGTTCCCTGAGCCTTGGGTCTGCCTTCCTGAACAGGTGTGTGTAATTAGGTTCTAGGCTTGCAGTTACGTCAGAGCTTGGGTGTGTCAGCCTAGCTCCTGTTTCCCTATGCTTGCCTCTCTCTTGCAAACGCTGAAACGTCTGTGCAGCCTGTCAGTTTGTTTAAAGGTAAAATCACCCTTTTCTTCTACTTCCATATGTTCAGTATGGGCTTCTTCATCACAATAGAAACATAGAAAAATGATGACAGAAAAAGACCAAATGGCCTATCTAGTCTGTCCTTCCATATCGACAACTACAACAGTCCCTTTTTTCCTTTAGAGATCCTCTGTGTTTGTCCCATGCTTTTTTGAATTCAGATACTGTCCTCATCTCTACCACCTCCACTGGGAGACTATTCCATGGATCCACTACTCTTTCCATAAAGAAATATTTCTGCATATCACTCCTGAATCTATCCCCTTTCACCATCAGCCCATTTCCCCTCATAGCAGAACTTGCTTTCAGTCGAAAGAGGCTCTCCCCCTGTGTGTTTATGCCACGGAGATATTTAAACATCTCAATCATATCACCTCTATCCCGACTTTCCTCTAAAGTGTACATATCAAGATGCTTAAGTCTGTCCTCATATGCTTTATAATGAAGACCACTAACCATTTTAGTAGCCACTCTCTGTACTGACTCCATCCTGTTTATATCCTTTTGAAGACGCGGTCTCCAGAATTGCACACAATACTCCAAATGAGGTTGCACCAAAGACTTATACAGAGGCACTATCACCTCCTTTTTTCTGCTAGCCATTCCTCTCCGTATGCACCCAAGCATCCTTCTAGCTTTTGCTATCGCCTATTCTACTTGTTTAGCTACTTTAACATTACAGACACTCTTCTTTAGTGGACAAAAGAACTTCACCCTCTATACTATATTGCTCCCTTGGATTGCTGCAGCCCAAATGCATGACCTTACATTTTTTAATATTAAATCCCATCTGCCAAATTCTAGTACATTCTTCAAGCTTAGCTAGATCCCTCCTCATGTTATCTACACCTTCCTGGGTGTCTACTCTATTTCAGATTTTGGTATCATCCACAAAGAGTCAAACCTTACCTGACAGCCCTTCCACTATAACACTAACAAAGATGTTAAAAAGAATCCGAATTTTCTCTTTCAGCAGCGTTTCCAATAATTTACTCACCACCAAAGTTAAACTAACTGGCCTGTAGTTTTCAACCACATCCTTACTTCCACTTCTGTGTAAAGGCACCGTATGAGCCTCTCTCCAGTCATTTGGCACCACTCCCAACTCCAACGAGGCATTGAAAAGTTCAGTCAGTGGAGCTGCTAGAATGTCCCCAAGTTCCCTCAGTATTCTAGGGTGTATCCCATCCGGTCCCATCGCTTTGTCTACTTTAAGTTGAGCTACTTTCTCATGAACACAGTCTTGTTCAAAATGCTCCTCGCTTTGATCCTGTTTGTGGGTATTTTCTGAGGTCCTCTTCCTTGTTCTTCACCTGTGAACACAGAACAGAAATATTTGTTAAGCAATTCCGCTTTATCCTCATCAGCTTCCACATATTCCTTCACTTCACCCTTGAGTCTGACAAGACCACTTTTACCCTTCCTCTTTTCACTAACATATCTGAAAAATGTCTTATCCCCCCCATTTTATTGCATTAGCTATTTCCTCCTCTTTTTGAATCTTTGCTTTCCTGACTACTTTGCTAGCTTCTCTAAGTTTTTCCAAATATAGATGCCTGTCTTCCTCTCTCTGTAATCTCTTGTATTTCATGAGGGCCTCCCTCTTTTTCTTCATCTTTTCAGCTACTTCTTTCGAAAGCCATAGTGGACTCCTTTATCCTTTTACCTTTATTTGCCATTTTAACAAAAAGATTGGTTGCCCTTAAAATATCCCCTTTCAGTTTTGCCCACTGTTTTTCTACATCCCCCAGTTGTTCACATCCCGCTAATGACTCCCTGAGGTATTAGCCCATCTTGGCAAAGTCAGTTTTCCTAAAGTCTAAGACCCTCACTTTTGAATGGATTCTAACAGCTCTAGTCCTAATACTGAACCACATCATCTGGTGATCACTGGATGCAAAATGATGTCCCACTATAACATCAGAAACACTTTCACCATTGGTAAGCATCAAGTTCAGTATGGCCACTTCACGTGTGGGGTCTCTTAGCAATTGCCTGAATAGTTCTCCCTGTAGAGAATCCAGGATCTCCTTACTTCTAGATGATACTGCAGCACGAATGTGCCTATCAACATCTGCCATATTGAAATCCCCTATCCATAGCACTTCCCCTTTCCTAGCAATGCTGCGTATGTCTTCAATTAACTCTCTGTCCACCTCTTCCTCTTGTGAGGGAGGTCTGTATATCTCGCCAATGTAAATAGATTTCTCTTTCCCTCTTTTTAGTTTAACCTACAATGCATCCTCTCTCCCTTTTTAGCTCTGAAATTCCAAAGCTTTAATATTATTTTTTACATATAGTGCCACTCCTCCTCCCCTTCTTCCTACCCTGTCCTTTCTGAATAAAGTATAATCTGGTATAGTTAGATCCCAGTCATAGTTTTCTGTGAATCATGTTTCTATAACTGCCACTAATCCAAGTCCACTCCCACCAAAGCTTCAACATTAGGGATCTTATTTCCCATGCTACAGGCATTTATACACACTGCTTTCCATATGTTACCCCTTTTACCCATTTCCATAAAGGTATGTAATGTATCACTTACCTGGGGGGGCTTTCACTTACCTGGGGGGCTTTCTTCACCCATCCCCAATGAATCTAGTTTAAAGCCCTCTTCAGTAGATTAGCCAGTCGACTACTGAAGACGTGTCAACCTTTCTTGGACAGATGGACACCATTTCTGCTCTGCAACTCTTGGAACAGCATCCCATGGTCCAGGAAACCAAAACGCTCTCGATGACACCATCCATGCAGCCATGCATTCATTTCCAGGATGCGAGCCTCTCCCGCCTTGGCCTTTACCCTCAACAGGGAGTATTGAAGAGAACACCACTTGTGCACCTATCTGCTTCACCCTCTGTCCCAGAGCCATGAAGTCACTTTTGATACACTCAGAGGGATACCTGGCAGTATCATTTGTTCTGACATGGATTAGCAACATTGGGTAATAGTCAGTGGACTCGATGAGTCTTGGCAAACTCTACGTAACATCTTGGATTTTGGCACCTGGCAGCCAGCATACCTCTCTGGACATCAAGTCTGGTTGGCAGATGGATGCCTCAATACCACTCAGAAGAGAGTCACCAACCACCACTACCCTTTGCTTCCTTGTGGTCACTGATTCTGCAACTTTCGGGTACTTGAGCTCTGGTTCTTCTCTTTCCAGGGATGCTTTCACCATCTCTACTTCCAGGGCTGCATCAAGGTTCTTCAATTCAAGGGCTGGAGAAGTCGGATTGGTGATTCTGCAGACCCTGGTGATTTGTGTCCAACCTTCATCATTCTGTAGGAACCCATCATTCTGTAGGAACCCTTCATTCTGTAGGAACCCAACAGATTTCAACTCATCCAAACCAGCACCACTACCTCTTCCCCCTTTAAACAAACTCAAGGAATACCCCAAGGTTCCTCGCTCTCAACAACTCTCTTTAACATTTATCTCCTACCCCTCTGTGAAATAATACGATCCCACAATATCAACTACCACCTATATGCAGATGACATCATGCTGTATGGACCCATTACAACAACTGATCCAAATAACCCAAAACTAATGAACTGCTTTAATGATGTCTCCAGATGGCTACAAGAAAACAATCTTACCATAAACCTTAAAAAAACAGAAGCAATGTTTGTAACCAAGGACCAATCCTTCGCTCCCCCTCCACTCCTCAACCTAGGCGCAACTAAAATAACAGTACAACCACACATAAAATATCTGGGAATCATCCTTGTCAAGACACTATCATTTAAACAGCAGGCTGCAAAAACCGCAAGAGCAGTTTACTTCAAAGCAAAGATGGTACAGAGACTCAGATTGCTCATCGACCCACAAGACTTCCGTACAGTTATGCAGACATTGACACTACCTCACTTAGACTATTGCAATACAATATACCAAGGACTCACCACCGCCACCATCAATCCACTACGGATCATCCTTAACAGTACAGTACGGATCATATAGAAGGCAAAGAAACACGAGCACATAACCCCTGTCCTAAGAGATCTGCACATCCTTCCACTAGAAGCACGCATAAAATATAAAGCACTGATCCTCATACATAAAGCAATCCACCAACAGCCATCATCTCACCTGCAAACCCTGCTATCCCGGATGAACTCTGGAAGACCCACACGGCAGACCTCGAACAATACTCTCGTTGTTTCGCATGACAGAACAAAATTTAATCTTCAAACCTGTAACCGTGCATTCAACCTTTATGCACCCTCCTTCTGGAACTCCCTCCCAAACCTAATCCACAACAAGAAGGATCTCCCTACATTTAGAAAGCAGATAAAAACTCTCCTCTTCAGGGAGCATCTTGGGACAACACAGACCAAAACTACTCAAGACAGGCTGAGATAACGAAGAGAGCATGGAATGTAAATATTACTGAACTGCAAACATGACTGAAGAGAAGGACAGTAATGTCAAAAAATGTAAATGCTATGCCTCTATACTATGATAACATTGTAAATATGCTATACCTCCCCCCCCCCCCGCCCGGGTGATGGTATGATGGTATCCCCCTCCCCCCTTGTGTCTGTTCATTGTATCTCCCCACCCCCACCCCTGTTTGTTGTAACCGCTTTGACCCGGTGAAAAGCGGTATATAAATATGGCTAAATAAATAAATCTTCTCCTCTGCTGGAGAGCTTGGTTGCTGCAAGAAGCATCTCGTCAATATACTTCTCACTGTCTTGAATGCTCCTCAGCCTTGCCACTTCCTCTCTGAGTTCCTCCATTTGTTTCCTGAGAGCTTCAGCATGCAGGCATCCTGCACATGGAACCGGTCCTTCACATGGCATTGGAACCTTTGTGTGGACAGAGGCAGAAGCTGTAACGGGAGCAACTGCTTTAGCGATATGATTTTTCACAGCCATTGTTCTTTTTGTGGCGCTTAGGAATCTGAAAGGATAACTATGGATTTCTTCTACTACATGTTTCCGATCCTGCCCATCTCCACCATATACCCATGGACATCTTGGATGGCCACACCTCCTTTGTTAAAACGTGCATCTCCTAGGCTGCTCCTCTTACTAGCAGTGTTGTGATGATGCAAACTACACATAAATACTGAGGATACATAAATGTTGATGCAAACTAGAGAAACTAGTCTGCTGCATGCCCAGAACAGTGCAAGGTGGTCACAGTGCACTAAAAAATCCAATAACAGCAAGTAGAAAGTGATATAGTTGTCATGACATACCTTGCCCCGTCCCTCTCCAGGCGGCTGGCTTCTTTTATTCTTTATTTAATATCATCCAAGCTTCGTACGATAATCCTCCCGATTTTTTAAAATTATCAATAGTTTCATATCTCTATATTTCAAACCGTGTCACTGCTCTTGAGAAAAATAATCAGCACGACGTGCACGTTTCGGGCTGAACACCCTGTGTCAAGTGCTCTTCCTCGAAAGTTGAAAATGGCAACAGAAAAACGCCGTCTCTGCGGCTAGAATCTCGCTCATCATAGGCTCACACAAAATGTAATAGCATTTAAAGAGGAAACATCCAATAGGGACCGGGACAACCCCATGGAAAGGGGGATTCCCATCCTCATTGGTGTAGTAAGCGCTGACATCACAAAACCTCCTGCCAATCGATTTCCCGATTCAAACCTGCAGGTTCTACGGTGTTCAAGGAATATATCCATCTTTGTTCAAAGAGGAAGAGCACTTGACACAGGGCGTCTAGCCCGAAACGTGCACGTCGTGCTGATTATTTTTCTCAAGAGCAGCGACACGGTTTGAAATATAGAGATATGCAACTATTGATAATTTAAAAAAATCGGGAGGATTATCGTACGAAGCTTGGATGATATTAAATAAAGAATAAAAGAAGCCAGCCGCCTGGAGAGGGACGGGACTTGGTACTTTCCCTACTACGGCTGACTCCGACAAAAAGATAAGTTCATCTATATATTTATGGTGATTCTTGGATATTGGATTGCTTGATTTGTTTCACTAGGGGGATAGGTTTCTGGATGACATACCTTGCAGCAAAACATACATGGCAGTAGAAGAAATCTACAGTTATCCTTTCACTAGTCATCTCTTAAAAACAGTCTTTACCAAGCTAAGTATGGACCCTTACCAACAACACACAATATGGTGCTTTTGAGCATGTTTCAGTGTTGTTTGCACTGCTGAATGCTCTTATTCAGAGGGTCTCTTGTTATTGAAAGGGACAGATTTTGACATTTATCTATGGAGACCCTTTTGTGATGTTTTCTGTCCTAACACACTGGCACCTGGTAAAGCTGCAGTCATCTGTACAGTCCAGGTACTGGCCAGGTTTTCATGTCCCCCCTGAACTGCAGATTAGCACACCAGATCATCCCTTGCAACCCTCAAACCACACACATACACACTCTCAATTTTAGTCAAAAGAAACATATATCCTAGTATAACAGAATAGCATGGAGTCCAAGGACTAAAAATATGATCTCCATTTCTCACCCAAACAAGATTCCTTTCCATATTCACTCACATACTAGTCCAACATCAATAATCCAATTTTTCAGAGCACAGGACTTATTAAGGTCCCCTAAATTAGCTCCTTTAGCACAAACAACAAGTATCAGCATGGCCAGAATAATCACTAGTGCTCTCCTTAATATTTCTTTCAGGGTAGTTAATAATGCCTCTTGAGCTTACAAGATTTTCACACCTCTGATTTTTATTCTTTATACATGCATCTTGTGGTGTTATTCCATACTGCAGTCCACCACTTTTCTACAACACAGCAGAATATTTTCTAAGTACTGCCCTTATTCCATGTCTCCAGCAGGTATAACAGGAACGTCTGCAGAGACCTCCAAAAATATCCACAGGCCTTTTCTGAATATGCTTTATATGTCTCTGCTACAAATCACACCCCCATTCTGCCTCTCCCAGACATGTTCTGAGATCCCGATGTTAGCGAGATAAATGTCCATGGGTACTATGTTCCAGAATATGTCTGTAGACATTTTTGGGAGATAAACATTTCTTGCACACATACAAAGCCTTATTCGTTTTTTGGAATGACCTCCTTAGTGCGTGATCGGCAGGGATTGGATGGGTTAAGGGTGGAGAGCAGATGTTCCTGCACATCACAATTAGCATGGGTATCATTAGCATATTCTAATTGTCAATGTTGCAGTTAGCGTGGGTGCACTTATGACCAACTCAATGGGTGACAGTAGATACAGCCACCATCGCGATTGCAAGTTAGCACAGTGAGGTGATTCCCACCATGCAAACTTGATAGGAACTTGCAGGGAATACCCCTAATAATGCAGGTTGGCCACAGCTATTGGGCTCATTTTTGGTACTATATGTGAGATAAAATGCCAGCTCTTAACTTTCTTGAATATAAGTAACTTGGGATGTTCTTATGAGACTAGTGAAGGTTGGAGCACCATTTATTATCACTAAGAGGCCCTTTTATACTTAATATGCATTTAGTGTGAATACTAACATGTGGTAAGTGCAAAGCCTCCACGGTAAGTGTCGGGACATGGCCAGCATTTGCCCAGCAGTTTCCGCATGCATGCATACATAACACAAGGCAGCAGCATTTGCAGTTAACATGGGCTAACTTATTGGCACCCATAGAAGTATCGTTATGTGCACCCATGCTAACTGCCACATAAACAATTAATGTCCCATGCTAACTGCAATGTGCTCTCCACACCCATACTCCAATCATAGCCCACCCATTCCCTGACCCTTCATGCGATGAGCAATTAATGAGTGTTTCAGTGGATAGTAGCTGTCATGCCCATGCATTAAGTGTTACAGTGGCCCATGTGCTAATATGCATGTTAACCACTTAGCAGGCTTTAATAAGCAGTCCTCTAATTTTATTTTAGGATCAAGTCCTTCTTCCAAAATCTTCTAAATAGCTATCCATGTTAGTTCAGAATTAACTATTCTTGGCAAGATGTAGTATGGGTAATTTTATAAGGGTCAGCTAGGTGTATGCGTATTTGTGCATATTTTATAAAGTAAGGTAGGTAGGTACTTCACTTCATAAAATAGGGGTATAAGTGGTGGTAAATTTCTGGCACAAACGCTTATATCATCCCTATGGCTGTATAGATGCCCACGTCTACATTTTCCCAGAATGTAAATTATAATATTTTGTAATTTGCATGCATAAATCTGTGCTCCACCCATGCTCCTCACAACTCTGCCTTTGTACATGCATACTGTGCAAGTACATACAATCAGCCCGATGTGTGCACTTACAAAATAGCAGTCTCATAATGTACATGCATAAAACACTAAAATACCATAATTTATGTGTATACATGACACAAACCTTTATGCGACTCTTTATTAAATTGCCCCTTGTGCATTAAGTATGCATACTAACTGTTAGTGCACAATCACGGTAACTGTTACTGTGTTGGCATGCAAGCGTGCTGTAATTCACAGAATGAACAGACATGATGAAATGCTGACAGAAATTAGGGAAGCTTGTGAAGTTTGCAACACAATAATAATGAGAGATTTTAATTATCCCATATTGACTGGGTCAATGTTACATCAGGCCATGCTAGGGAGATAATGTTTCTGGATGAAATAAATGACTGCTTCATGGAGCAGCTGGTTCAGGAACTAACTCAAGGAGAAGCTATTTTAGATCTAGTCCTTAGTGGAATGCAGGATCTAGTGTGAGAGGTAACCATGTTGAGGAAACATGATCGCATTTGATTTAATAAATAGAGGGAGGATAACAAGTAAATCTACTGTGCTAGCATTTAACTTTCATAAAGGAGACTATGATAAAACGAGAGCAATGGTTAAGAAAAAACTAACCTTCTTCTTATCACCCTATCCTCACTTGGATTCAAAGACTCTGTACTATCTTGGTTCTCTTCCTATCTATCCCATTGCTCTTTCAGTGTGTGCTTCGATGGCTCCTCCCCCTCTAAAACCCCACTACCTGTAGGAGTTCCTCAGGGTTCCGTCTTAGGTCCACTCCTCTTCTCTCTCTATACCCAATCCTTTGGCACCCTTATCTCTTCCCATGGTTTTCACTATTGTCTCTATGCCGACGACTCTCAAATCTATTTTTCTGCACCTGTTATCTCTCCTGATATCCAGTCTAAGATCTCACTCTGCCTCTCTGACATTGCTGCCTGGATGTCCCGCCACTTAAAACTGAACATCGCCAAAACTGAACTTCTTATCTTTCCCCCGAATGCTTCCCCTCCTCTTTCCCCTTTCTCTCTCTCTGTTGATAACTCTGTACTCCTCCCTGTTTCTTCAGCACATAACCTTGGTGTTATCTTCGATTCCTCTCTCTCTTTCTCTTCACATATCCAGCTCATTGCTAAAACTTGTCATTTCTTTCTATACATAGAAACATAGAAACATGATGACAGAAAAAGACCACATGGCCTATCTAGTCTGTCCTTCCATAACAACTACAACAGTCCACTTTTTACCTTTAGAGATCCTCTGTGTTGGTCCCATGCTTTTTTGAATTCAGTTACTGTCCTCATCTCTACCAACTCCACTGGGAGACTATTCCATGGATCTACTACTCTTTCTGTAAAGAAATATTTCCGCATATCACTCCTGAATCTATCTCCCTTCACCCTCATCCCATGTCCCCTCGTAGCAGAACTTGTTTTCAATTGAAAGAGGCTCTCTCCCTGAACATTTATGCCACAGAGGTATTTAAACATCTCAATCATATCACCTCTATCCCGCCTTTCCTCTAAGGTGTACATATTAAGATCCTTAAGTCTGTCCTCATATGCTTTATAATGAAGCCCACTAATCATTTTAGTAGCCACCCTCTGCACCGACTCCATCCTGTTCACATCCTTTTGAAGGTGCGGTCTCCAGAATTGCACACCATACTCCAAATGAGGTCGCACCAAAGACTTATACAGAGGCATTATCACCTCCTTTTTTCTGCTAGCCATTCCTCTCCATATGCACCCAAGCATCCTTCCAGCTTCTGCCGTCGCCTTTTCTACCTGTTTAGCTACTTTAAGATCATCAGACACAACCACGCCTAGGTCCCGCTCTTCTTTAGTGGACAAAAGTACTTCACCTCCTATACTGTATTGCTCCCTTGGATTGCTGCAGCCCAAATGCATGACCTTACATTTTTTAACATTAAATCCCAGCTGCCAAATTCTAGACCATGCTTCAAGCTTAGCTAGATCCCTCCTCATGTTATCTACACCTTCCTGGGTGTCTACTCTATTGCAGATTTTGGTATCATCTGCAAAGAGGCAAACCTTACCCGACAGCCCTTCCGCTATATCACTAACAAAGATGTTAAAAAGAATCGGACCAAGGACAGATCCCTGGGGCACACCACTGGTAACATCCTTCTCCTCAGAGTGAGCTCCATTTACTTGTACTCTTTGTCGCCTCCCACCCAACCAATTTCTATCCCAAGCAGTAACTTTAGGGTCCATCCCTAGGGTGCTCAGTTTGTTTATAAGTCTCCTGTGAGGAACAGTGTCAAGGGCTTTACTGAAATCTAAATACACCACATCTAGAGCTCTCCCTCGGTCCAACTCCCTGGTCACCCAGTCAAAGAAATCAATCAGATTTGTCTGACAAGACCTGCCTCTGGTGAATCCATGCTGCCTCGGATCCTGTAATCCGCTGGACTCCAGAAACCTCACTATTTTCTCTTTCAGCAGCGTTTCCAATAATTTACTCACCACCGAAGTTAAACTAACCAGCCTGTAGTTTTCAACCACATCCTTACTTCCGCTTTTGTGTAAAGGCACCACATGAGTCTCTCTCCAGTCCTTTGGCACCACTCCCGACTCCAATGAGGCATTGAAAAGGTCAGTCAGTGGAGTTGCTAGAACATCCCCAAGTTCCCTCAGTATTCTAGAGTATATCCCATCCGGTCCCATCGCTTTGTCTACTTTAAGTTGAGCTAGTTTCTCACGAACACAGTCTTCTGAAAATTGTTCAAGATGTCCCTCGCTTCTGTTCTTATTTGTGGGTGTTTTCTGAGGTCCTGCTCCTTGTTCTTCATCTGTGAACACAGAACAAAAATATTTGTTAGGGAATTCCGCTTTATCCTTATCAGCTTCTACATATTCCCCCCCTCCACCCTTGAGTCTGACAATACCACTTTTGCCCTTCCTCTTCTCACTAATATATCTGAAAAATGTATTATCCCCCCATTTTATTGCATTGGCTATTTCCTCCTACTTTTGAATCTTTGCCTTCTTGACTACTTTGCTAGCTTCTCTAAGTTTTTCCAAATACAGATGCCTGTCTTCCTCTCTCTGTGATCTCTTGTATTTCATGAAGGCCTCCCTCTTTTTCTTCACTTTTTCAGCTACTTCCTTCGAAAACCAAAGCGGTCTCCTTTTCCTTTTTGCCTTTATTTACCATTTTAACAATATTTCCAAAATTTGCCCCTTTCTCTCTGTTGACACCACTAAATTGATTGTCCACTCCTTAATCACCTCCCGTCTTGATTATTGTAACGTTCTCCTTGCCAGCCTCCCTGCAAGCCACCTCTTTCCTCTTCAGTCAATTCAACATTCCGCTGCTCGACTCATTTTCTGCCAGTCTCGTTTTTCTCATGTCACTCCTCTCCTCATGTCGCTTCATTGGCTTCCCATCTGTCTCCATATTCAATTTAAACTTCTCTTCCTGACCTATAAATGTATTCACTCTTTTGCCCCCCCCCCTCCGTACCTTTCATCTCTCATCTCTCCTTACACCCCCTCTCGGTTGCTTTGCTCTTCTAATAGTCTTCGTTTATCTGTGCCCTTTACTCGTACTGCCAATTCCAGACTTCACTCCTTCCAAATGGCAGCACCCATTGCTTGGAATAGTCTTCTTATATCTGTGTGCCAGGCGTCCTCCCTGGCCATTTTCAAGTCCAGACTAAAATCCCATCTCTTCACTATTGCTTTCTGTTCCTATCTTACCTTATCTTGATCTGTCTATCAATATTTGCTTACTTTGTCCTGTAAATTTTTGTTATTTGTATTATGTAACTTATTTTGTTTTCTGTCTTATTAGATTGTGAGCTCTGATGAGCAGGGACTGCCTCTCTTCTATGTTTGTGCAGCGCTTCATATGACTTTATAAGTCTTTAATAACAGTAATAATAATAACAATAATAGTATGATTGGAACCATGTTAATGTATTTTTGCAGAGACTGATTTCTTGTAGGCGTCTTATAAGTATGGGGTGTGATATTGAGTCAAAAGCTGTTGATATGTCGAGAAATATTAGGATGATGCTCTTTTTCTTATTGTCAATTTCTCTGATGATGTGGTCAAATAAAGCTGTAATTAATGTTTACTCCACGTGGTGCTGCTTGAATCCATGTTGGTGTGAGTCCAAGGGTACATACAAGTTGATATAATCATGTAGTTGTATGGTCCTGGACTACCTTCTCTACTATTTTGGCCATGAAAGGTAAGCTAGAGACTGGTCAGTATGATATTGGGTCTGCTTTGTCAGATTTGTTTTTTTTTAGGATGGGCCTGATTGATGCTAGTTTGAGGGATGCAGGCATTTGCCCCTGAGTAAGGGATGTGTGTATAATGTGATGTATAAAAGGGATGAGTGGTTCCTTAGCTGATTTTATCCATGTCATTGGTCAAGGGTCGGTTGGTGAGGTTGTTGTATTTAGGGTTGTTATGATGTGTTCCATTTATCTGAACATTGGGATAGTGAAGTCTCCCCATGTATCAGTGTGTCATATGTTATTGGATTCAATTGATGTTGTCTTTGTTTTTGGCTGGTTGCTGAGCTGCTTTGACATTATGTGGACTGCTGTTCTTTGCAGATATATGTCAGTGGAGTTTTCTTGTGAGGGTTCTTTTGTTAGCATGTGGACTATTCCAAAAAGTTCTCTTGATTTGTTCGCTGCCTTCATTACCTAGGTTTGTGTTATATTCCTGCTTGCATCTGTTGATCATGTTGTTATAATCGTATTGCCAATTAAAAACTGTAAAATAAATAAATAAATAAATTGCGTAGTTCTGTATTTTTGTAGTGTATCGTGATCTTTTGTCCATCTCCATTTCCTCTCTACTCTCCTAAGATTTCTTTTGGCTTCTCTGATTTCTTGAGTACCAGGGGGTTTGTGGTTTCTTTGTGCAGTAGTCATTTTATTTATGCCTCTGCCACATTTATAATGGAATGGTTCCAGTTCTCCATTATGCTTTCAAGGTTGGTGTGGTTGTTGTCTAGGCAATATTTCATTCAGGAATTGTTCTTTGTTGTATGCCTTGAATCTCCTCTTGCCCTCTGGGTGGGAATATTTGGGGTGGGAATCATTATGTTAAATGCTATCATATAGTGGTCAGACAAGGGAGTTGGTATTATAGTAGGTGGGGTTATGCATTTGTCATTTACCAGATTGGATGGGGTGAAAATGAGATCCAAGGTGGAGTCCTATCTGATTGTTGGTTCATGTATTACTTGGTTTTTTGTTCATGGCCTCCTTTTGGGTCGCGGATTTGAGGTTGAAATCCCCCATTGTCAGCATGGGTTTCTGATATGAGGTGAGAGTGCATACTGCTTCTAGTATTGATGAGAGTTCATCGGTTCTGGTGTTGGGGGCTCTATAAGCGAAGCAAAGTGAGATGCATTTGTTTGAAATAATCACAAGGTTGCTTTCCTCTGAACTGAATGTTGAGGTTATTTTGAATTTAAAGTGAGTCTTGGCAAACATCAACACTCTTCTTCTTCGCTTGTATGTTCTTGGATGGTTAAATGCCATGTATGTGTGTGGCATGAGTTGATTTAGAAGTACTTGGTTGGTTTCTGAGAGCAATGTTTCTGTTATGCACATTATGTCTATGTTGTTGTCTTGAATGTAGTCTTCTATTGTGTTAATTTTATTTCTAACTGATGTAGCATTAATTAATGCGCAGTTGGCCATGAAATCCAGTACTGGGTTTTTTTTTGTAGGTTTCTATTTGGTTGTTGCTTCTGATGGGTATGAGTCTTTGTGTGCACTTGATTGGCTGCCTGGGTTGGAGATGCCATATAGCGTTACAATGTAGGCCTGCTGGTAGTAGTGCAATTGGAGTATTGCTGTATTCTGGGAAGGCTTTGGCTTGTCTTAGTAGAAGAGGTAGGAGGCAGATAAATAATAGGAGAATGGATGTGAGTTTGGTATCCATTTTTTTTTCTTAACACTAGAAGCCCCAAAGTGCGTCAATTGATGCAAATGCATTATCTTCGAAGTTGTATACCAGTGCCACTGCTAGAACCATATCAGTCATGTTCCATGACTTTGTTAGCAAGGTCAAGATGTTCAAATATGTGCATTTAAAATTAATGACAGATGCACCACCTAACGGGAAAATGAATTTATACCTAGAAGCCCCAAAGTATGTCAATTGATGCACTCAATTGTCTTGGATGCGTCAATTGATGTACTTTGGGGCTTCTAGGTATAAATTCATGTTCCCACTAGGTGGCGCATCTCAATCACTGTTTACAGTTTTACTCCGACATTATAAACAATAAACACACGATGACATCATGTAATGACATCACATACTGCACGTATTTAACAAATAAGTAACTTCACATTAATTCACATCTGCATTTCATGCTAAATGCAGTCATCGTGATAATGCATCAATTGACACACTTTGGGGTTTCTAGGTAAAATTCCTTTTGGGGCTTCTAGTGTTAATGAGTGTTGTGTTTTTGTGTTGTTGGCAGAGAGGTGAAAGCCCTTTGTTTCTTTCTGTGCTATCCCGCATCCTACAGCGTCAGACCCCACACCTACCTCCTGAGATTACATGACGGCATTAGGGTAAACCATGGTTGTTCATTGTTGCTGAGGGAAGTGTAGAGCTGGGTTGTTTGCACAGAGAGTCAGTGTGGCTCTCATATTGGTCCTCACCTCTAGTTTGTCTTCTGTATGTGTTTCGTGGTCTTCTTCTAAGGGTATTGTTTAACAGCTTTCCGAGAAAAAGGAGTATAAATTAATGTTCAAGTCCAATTCTAAATTGTTCCTGAGCAGGATGTTTTGTGTCTTCTGTTGCGGTCTACACCTAAGGGCCACACCAAAGGGCTCTCTGGCAAGGCCCTTGGGTGTGGGCCTGCCAGCGCCTATTTTTAAATGCTGTTTGTGTGCAGTGGGCCAGATTGGACTTGTGGCGGCCATCGGGGAGGGGCTTTCCTTCCCCCTCACCTCCCCGATGCCAATCTGGCCAGGAGTGGAGGCTGAAAGAGTCCCTGTGCCTGTTGGCCACTGTTTTTAAATGCTACTTGTGTGCAGTGGGCCATACCGGACTTGTGGAGGCAATTGGGGAGGGATTTTCTTTCCTGCTCACCTCCTGATGCTGTTCTGGCCAGGAGTGGGGGCTGAAAGAGTCCCTGCGGATGCCGGCGCTTGCTTTATTTTCCACAATGCTTGCCCCAATACAAGCATTGTGGAACCTGTGTGTCTTTTTGGAAACTGTTAGGTGCTTGTGACCTGGATTGGCCACTATTGGAAACAGGATACTGGGCTTGATGGTCCTTGGTATGACCCAGTAAGGCATTGCTTATGTTCTTATGAGAAAGCATCTCACTGATGAGCTGGCATGTTGGGAAAGGATAAGGTAATTGGGAAAGAGGCTATAAAAAAGGAAATAAAAGTAAATAAAAGCAAGAGGAAAAGGAAACCTATATCGATCTCCAAAGAAGTGGCTGCAAAAGTAAAGGCAAAAAAGTAGAGTTCATAGAATTCTGAAGATAACAAAAAGAGGAACACAGAAAAGAATATCGGATAAAGCCAAAAGAGGCAAAGAGAAAAATCAGGATGGCAAAAGCCCATATTGAAGGAAAAATGGCAAAAGGTATGAAGCAAGGAGACACAACTTTTTTCAGTTATATTTGGGAGGAGGCATGCCAGCGGTGGAATTGCAAGCTGCTGAAGGCTGATTTGTGGAAAGTGACAAAGAAAAAGCAGAAATACTAAACAAATGCTTCTGTTCCATTTTAACAAAAGAAAATGATTGACAAAGGTATTTATAGGAATGGAGTGGGGCACCTTGGAGGGAACAGACAGCATGAGAAAAGATCTATAAAAATTAGAAGAATTGTGTAATGCAGAGTGATGGACTTGGGATGCAGAAATCCAAAAGAGCTGTATGAGAGTTTAATAGTTTTTGTGTCTTTGAAAAAGGTTGTTTGATACTTGAAATGTATTAATGAACAAACAAACATACAGAAGTTATAAAACTAGAGGAAATGAAGCAATATCAGGAAGTAGTTCTTTACAGAAAGAGTGGTGGATGCCTGGAATGCCCTCCTGCTGGAGGACTTGAGGACAAAAACAGTGACTGAATTCAAAAAGGCATGGGATAAACACAGAGGATCCATATATAGTAAGAGGAGCATGCCTGCTCAAAGCAAAACTTAAATGACTTTTATGCTTAAAAAAGGCACAGAGTAGGGGTTACCTGCACAGAGCAGCAGTTGCAGTCCAAAGTTGAAGCACCTTCCTGGGCAGACTAGATAGGCCATGCTGGTCTTTATGTGCTGTCATTTAATATGTTACTTTGAGATAGAGGGTAACAGAATGATATGCATGGACCAGGAGATGGACCTTGGGGTAATAGTGTCCGAGAATTTCAAAGTGAGTAGAAGATGCGACAAGGCGGATGGACAAAACCAGATGGATGCTGGGCAGCATACTAAAAGGAATAACCAGAAGTAAGGAAAGAGGTATTAATGCTCCTGAACAACTTGTTGGTGAGGCCTCTCTTCAAGTACTGTGCTCAGTTTTGGAGACTGTACCTCACAAAGGATATAAAAAGACTTGGGACATATATGGTTTTTCCTTGATTTTTTGAATCGGATCGCCTCTAAATTTGTTGGCTAGTGTCTCAGGTGGAATTTAATTGAGTATGCTTTTTTTTTTAAATTGTATTTTATTTATTTATTTAGCTAGTCTTACATACTGCCCATCTAAGGGGTATGTTTACTAAACGGTCCTAATGTTACCGGCGCTAGTTGCAGCGATAATGTGAAGAATGCCATACAAGGTATAAGGAGTGGGCATTCCAGTCCTAAGGCAGCAAGAAACTGTATTGCGCGATAGTGGGCGCCGTGGCACGTTAATGCACATTAACCCTAAGTACATGCCAGCGCAGTGTTAGAAACTATAGCACTGGTTACTGCAATGACTGTGGAGGCAGAGGTCATGGGTTTGATCCCACAGTGGTGTAATCTAAAAAGGCTGTCTGAGGAATTTTCTTTTAATTTAAATCAGTGCTGCCAGCAAAAACACCCTCACAGTGCCATAACCTAAGGTGCCTCATAAGGCGCCCTATAAGGCGCCCCATAGGTCACATTATAAAGTGCCCTGCCTGCCAAAGCACCCTATAATGTGCCCTATAGGACGCTATATAGGGCACCTTATAGGGCCCCTGCAGGGCACTCTATAGTGCGCCTATGAGGCACCTTAGGCTACAGCACTGTGAGGGTGTTTCTGCTGGCAGCACTGATTGAAATGAAAAGGAAAAGCCTCAGACAGCATTCCTAAATCACACCACTGCCTCCACAGTCATTGAAGTAACAAGTAGGCTACATCTCTATAACTACTACCACATTGCTGGATGGCTACAGAAAGACTGCAGGTCACCACACAAACTGTCTGCTATGGTTACCAGGATAGGGTAAACCCACCCGTACCCATGATGCACTGCACATGCAGATCAGCAGTCTACAGCTGATCACAAGATGGGGTATGCACCCCCACAGCACCTAGGCCTGGTAGGGGGAACTGACTGTGTGTGTTACTGGCACAGAGTAGCTACAGACCGTGACATCGTGCAGTTCCCGTGCTCACCCTGAGGGTGAAGTGGGGGGCCCAGCACTAGGTCCGCAGCACATGGCAAGGCTGAGATAGGCTGCGCTGCAGGTCCCTATCAGTGCCAATGTGTGATGGGTAGTCCCTGCAGACATACCTAGAATATACCTGTGTCCATCTGTATTTCCCAGTCATATCTAGGTCTTGTGGACTATGATGCACCCAGACTAATGCATATCCTGTGCGGGTGCCATGGTCATATGTTATAAGTGGATTACCTAGCACCACCCAACCTGCTCCTGTGGGTCAGGGTGGGGGACAGGATCTCCTACCAACAGATCCACATTCTACATCTCTGCAATGGTGGCAGTAGAGGGGAATGGGCATCCCTACAGGGAGTTCAATGCAGATCTGTATGCATCACATAGGGCAGTAGGCCTGGAAAAGTTCAGCTGCCCCCACACCTATCTGACATTCACCTGCAGAGGGCACGGTCAGTCTCCACCCATTGCACCCTGCAAGGTGCTCCAGCCATACACGTGCTAACTGCAGACAGTCCACTAGCTAGTACATAGTACATGTTCCTAGAGGAACCATGTGCACCGCAAAAAAAAAGGATGTGAGCACACACACCAAGCAGGTATGTCAGTGATTGGGCCCCAGAAAAGGGAACCCATAAATATTACTTGAGAGAAATACTATATAGCACTATGGGGGAACCTAGCCATGCTGTGGTCACTGCTCAGTCAGGGTGAGAGTGACCTCCCAGCGTGACATGCTGTGGCCACTCTGTCTGTGTAAGTGGTGGTCGGGCACTACAATGTCCCAGCCATTGCCCTATGCCCTGTGCAGATGCATCCTGCCCAGGCCACCCTGTCCGGGCCATACCCACAGTACCTTGCTCCTCATTATGCACATTGACAGGTTAACACTGGAAACAGTTCAAGCAGTGTGGGCTCAGTGAGGTGTAGGCAGCCACAACACACTGGATAGACATACATACACTCCCACACCTCTTTCAATATTGTGCAAATATAGAGGTTTTTGGCAGCCCTGGCCACCACACCAGTCCTGGGTACAGTGCAGGCATGGCTATGGTACTCAGTACTGTTGGGGGTCACTCCCCGGGGTGGTAAACACTGTCAGAAACCAAAACTGAAACACACTCCACAGATATCAGAAAGGTTGCTGTGATGCAGCTCTGTCAACAAATTGTATTTAACTTAGGATTTGTTATCTGCCATTAATCATAGCAACCTTTTGATATTTATTTATTTTATTTATTTACATTCTCTTATATACCGCACTATTCTGCATCAGCGCGGTTTACATTGAACAAACTGAAATTACATTGAACAGGGTATTATAACTTGGAGAAAACTATTTTACAGGGAACATGGGCTATGGAGGGTTAAGTGGCTTGCCCAAGACCACAAGGAGCACCTGTGGGACTAGAAACCCCAGTCCTTCCAGCCCAAGTTTGCTGTCCTCTAGTGGGATTTGAACCCCCGACCTTCCGGCCTGAAGTACCTTGCCCCAACCACTAGGCTACTCCTCCACTCCATATATGTGTAATGTGTTCACAAGTTTAGGGCGGCATTGCTAAAGTATGCAGGTGCCAATATTGGGAGATGCTGCTCCGCGCAGGGCCCAACAGCCTGACTCTCCATGAGGCATTGGATAGTGGAGCCTGTGGGTGTGAGTGTTTGCGCCCCTGTTGGCCTCTGCTCTAGGGCTGAGTTTCCCAATTCCGGTCCTGATGGGCCAAACATGGTTAAGGTTTTCATGCTGTCCCTAATGAATAAGCATGAGATACATTTGCATACAATGGAGGCAGTGCATTCAAATGCAGAACAGGCATATTTATTAGGGACAGCATGGAACGTGAATGGTGTTTGGCCCTCCAGGACTGCAGTTGGGAAACTCTGCTCTAGGGATTGCACATGTTTATGGGTTCTGTGCCCTGTAGGGTAAAATATAGGTATTTATTTAATCTGAAATAATGGTTTCATCTTTATTACTACGGTTTAGTACTGTGTAAAATATAGGGACATGGTTTGCAGGAACCACAGCTGGGACTTGAACCTGTGACCTTCTGCCCCTGAACACACTGGCTGTGTGAACTGCACCAAAAGTGAGCTCGTCCTTTTTCCTCTTTATAGGTTGTGTTCATTACCACTTGTCATTATTTGTTCTATTGGCCAGCTCGGTGTTTTGGATTTCAATTTTGGTTCGGGTCATTATTTATGGTTTGTGCCTTTTTGGTTGCTGCACATGTATCACTACTATCACTTTTCAGGGTCTCCCTGCCTTTGCTGTACATTGCTGACTGAAATGGTTTCTCTGTCCTGCAAATGTGCCTAGCGTGAGGTTTTCACTGGCGCTAATTTTCAGAGCTTCATTTCACGGCGTAAGTGTGCATGGAGCCTTTCCCCGCCCACTCTCCTTCCATTGACCCCCTTCTCTCCGCCCCTGGGGAGCCTTACTCCACCCTCTGCACACCTTAACGCCGCCGCAGACATTATCACGCGATACGTGACGTTCTCGCACGGTAATGTGCCATTGTCGCGTGATAATGTCACGTATCGCGAGATAACGTCACAGCTGCGACGTTAGCACCATTTAGTAAACATACCCCTAAGAGTCTAGGCAGTTTATAACAAACATGCCAAGTAGGCTTTACATAGAACAAAAAGAAAAGGAGTTAATACATAAGTATAATACTATATAAGGGGTAAAATAATTTAATTTATTGTTGTATTGTATTTCATTTCTTAAGACTTTTCTGTACAAGTATGATTACTTGATCGTTATTGTAAACCTTCTTAAAGATTAAAAAAAAAAAGACTTGATAGTTCAACAAAGACAACCAAAATGATATGAGGACTGCCGCAGAAGACGCATGAGAAGAAACTTGAAGACCTACATATGTACACCCTAA
Organism: Ichthyophis bannanicus; assembly: GCA_033557465.1. Lineage (NCBI taxonomy): Eukaryota > Metazoa > Chordata > Amphibia > Gymnophiona > Ichthyophiidae > Ichthyophis > Ichthyophis bannanicus. Next base: position 529,381,564 of record CM066033.1, read on the forward strand.
AAGAGAATAGAGGCATGGGGGGGGGTATGATACAGACTTTTAAATACTTAAAGAATACTAATGAACAAACAAACCTTTTTCAAAGATGGGGCACTTGTAGAACAAGAGGACATGAAATGAAGCTGATAGGAGTAAATTTAAAGGCAGCATCAGGAAATACTTTTTTCACGGAAAGGGTGGTGGATGCCTGGAATGCTCTCCCAATGAAGCTGGTAAGGACACAAATAGTGACAGCATTTAAAAAGGCATGGCACAGACACAGAGGACCCCTATATAGCAAGAGGACAGCATCAAAACAAACTGAAAATGTTTAACACTTCAAGAAATAGAGGTGCAACCTGCACAGAATGATAGATACCTTACTAGCCTCTTTACTGGGCCAACTAGATGGACCATGCTGGATTTTATCTTGAAACACATCAATGCCAAAACTGAAGGTACGTAACATCAAACAATATATCAAAACCCTTCAACATTTATACTATAATATAATATACTCTAATTAACAACAAGGTGGATACCTTTATATTCTAATTCATAAATAGAAATTTATTTAAATACCATAACAGGACCTTAAACATAATATGAGCTACAAAAGATCGAATTCGACCTTCCAGTATATCAGCCACTAAGGCCTGTATTAGAGTGCTCAAATTTCATCATCAGTCTGTCACAAGCCTTTCGTACAAACTTTACAATATATAACACAATGCTACCCGACACAATATTGTGTTTAGATAAGTAACAGATACACTTATCTGCATCAGGGGAGCAGAATCTTCAAAAATACAGAATCTTCAAAAATACGTATTCCGAACAAAACAACCCTCCAACAGGCTGAGTGTTCCGCTATTGCTTCGACACTCTTATAAACATGAAATAATTAGCACTGTTGTTCACATGGTCAGAGATACCTTTTCACAGCAGGGCAAACAAATGAACAGCTTGATTCAAGCCCCACGGTTCAATAGAACCAAGCCAGTGCATCCAAATATGCTCATGAATAGCTAATTGCTTAGCATAATTATCCCATCTCCAGGTACGTAGTACATGTTCCAACACCCGCCAATGGATATCTGTAATCAAATGATGACATTACAGCTAATGAGCCACTATCAGGGCAGACTCTACCAACTTCTATGCTCTACCAATCGCAAACGGATTTTCCTTGTGGCACACCCCATACAGATCAAAGAACATGGACAAACAATCAAGTAGATCACCCCTATTGTGTCACATGTAGAGTAGTGCTTCGATGTATACACTCTACCTTTAGGATGAGTCCAACAGGATCTAATTAATGCTAAATCATACCAGCTGCAGCTCAGGCAAGGAAAATGCCCGACTAGGTGACCATTATCTCTTATCTCTCCTCTGGTGCCTCCTGATAATTAGCCAATAATTTCCCCAGGGTATGGGGATTCAGGGTATGGGGAATTTTTCACAAGCACACCTGCATATGGGAGTCTGAAAAGATCTTAACTGCATGCCCTTCCTTCGCTACTGATGTCTGTACCTGTGAGCCCATAGCACTCCCCTGATGGATGACAGGATTCACCAACATAGATCCCAAATAAAGCTTTCTGACAGGTCTGCTCCAAGGGACAGTTTTAGTTGTCCACCCCAACAGACCAGCGGAGGTCACATGAGCCATCCCACATGGGGCCATTGCATAGCCACCCATGGTTGGCGAGCCATATGTGCGATATCCCAAGACAGCCCACACAGAATGGCGAGGCACTGCATGAGTGTGTCATGACTGCATGAAATGCTAGTTGTCATGCTGCATCCCCTTGGATATCCTGGTGTTCCTGGCCACATGTTGTGTATGAGTGTAGGCTGGTGCATAGCTGCTCCCCTATACCTCACAGTTTTGGGGTCTTGTGCAAGCATCACTGTCTGTGTCCATACTGACATTGCATAACAGCTCCCACACCCTTGTATATGCTGTAGCTCAGCCAGGATGTGCCTTGTCTGTTAAAGGCAAAGTTGTAGGTTTAAGGTCAATCCTTGGACAGTGTCACTGGACATGCTTCTCCTGGAAGGTGTGCCTTATCCTGTGAATCACAGTCATGGCCATACCCAGGTCCTCTTATTGCCATTGTCAGCAGAGGATAAAGTATGTATTATGTTACATGGAGTGCCATGTGCCCTGCCTTTTTAGCACAGCCTCAAAATCAATCAGGGACATTTTGCTGGCTATGGCAGGCACCATCCCCTGCTACGCACATTATATGGTAAAGGTATTGCTACATACCAGAGTGCCACAACACCTGCAGCTGCAGGCAGAAGCGACAGACCTGTACAGTCTCCCTAGTGATGGATTCACTTGCAGGGTTGTTGTGTAAACAAGCAGCCTGAGGCTGATGGCAAACAAGGTCTGGCTGTACATCTGCATGGTTAACCTGAGATGCCCCACACATCTTTAGAACAGCAGACCTCCACAAAAGCTGCTTACTGTGACCTCACAGTGATATCTTGGGGCCCTGTGTCACATACTGTCACGGGGCTGCAGGCCTTCGCCTAGGGCCCCGAGGTTGGAGTTGCCTTGCTATCTTCTAGTGGTCAAAAATACTCTCAAGTTGAGTGGTTAAGGCAAACAAAACAAGGGCTTTATTCCCCTTCCCCCAAGGATATCATGTGTATAACCAAAAACAGGGAAAACAAAACAGTTTCTCACAAAGAAAAATATCTTCTTTTTCTTTGCTCTTTTTTTACAGGGCTTTAGCACAAAGATTCAATATCATCCGCAAGACATAATGTACAATCCATAGGAGCCTGTTCTGGAACCCTGGTGTTACTTTCCCATTGCATCTCCTCACCTTCAGCATACGTTGTGCTTGGGTTTAAACCTTCACAGCTGTTTTTATGAAAACCCCTCTCTGAAAGTTCAGATAGCGTACAGGGACACAGTTCTGTGCAAGTATGTTTAAGAGTACCTGTATCTGTAGGGTTGCCTCTCCAGCTCTCCTTTTCCACCCTCCAGTTGTTAGGGATTGTTTTATAGCTTCCTGCAGATATTTCTGGTCTGGAGCACTGCTCTGACCCTCCGTTCCGAATGGAGCTTCTAGCTTTCCCTCTCACAGTGCTAGGCTCCCACCTGTATAATTGTTGAGGTCTTTCCTCTGGCAGTGAGGACTGGGGACTTTCCTGCTCACTTGGTCTAGGCAGCCTCCTAGCCCCAGGTTGTGCCCTCCTTCTCTCTGGAGCACTGGCTTCCCTCCCTGGGCTGTAAACAGGTTCCTCGTAGGACCTCCAGCTATCTGCAGTCTGAGCACTTCCCCTGCCACGTTCCTCTGAAGCCTTGCCTCTGCTGCTTCCTGTTCCAGTGACATGCCCAGAGCTTCCTCTGTTCAGCAGGCTTCTCCCTCTGTGACCTCTGCCTCCCTGGTTGCTGACCTCTGCTCTCTCCTTCTGCTTCTCTTCCTCTTCCTCCTCCTTCTCCTTCCCCTTCTCCCTTGCTGGATCTACCAACCAGCTTTTATCTCCCTGTTCGCTGTAAGCTGTGCTTTCTTGGACAGGTGATCATAATCAGTCCCCAAGCTTTCTGCTACTTCATAGCTTGGATGTGGTAGTTCTGCTCCTCTGTTCCTTTGCTTCTCCTGAGCTGCACATGCTGGCTGCCTAACAGATTCTAAGGTAAATTTCTCCTTTGTATCTATCTGCATAGGCTCTGTGTGGGCTTCTACGTCACAATACATATGGATGGGTCAAAGCTACTGTCAGCCACACCTGCTGAACATAGATGTGCCAATCCCATGCCAGTCAAGCACTGAATGCCATATGCAGAGATGTAGGTGGATATGGTCAATTGGGTTTGTAGCATTATCAAAGATAGTGTTGATGGGTACTGTGTTGATGTGCGGGAGGTGAGAATGATTTCAGGACATCAAACTATTGAGCTAGGCATTGAGCATGGCACAAATTATCATGTTGTGCTTTAATGGGTGCTCTATGGAGTACAGTGTCATGTGGACAGTATGAGGTTTCCTATTGTTCAGACCAATGTTTACAGCAAGGTGGAATATTCCAACTATTCCCTTATGCTAACTAAGGCCATCCTCATAAGCCTTGAGAGGATCAAAAAGTCATGGGATAGGAGGCAGTGTACTATTGTGGATCGGGAACTGGTTAAAAGATAGAAAGCAGAGGGTAGGGCTAAATGGCCAATTTTCCCACTGGAAAAAGGTGAACAGTGGAGTACCCCAGGGATCTGTACTGGGTCCGCTACTTTTTGACATATTCATAAATGACCTGGAAAAGGGAATAACTAGTGAGGTTATCAAATTTGTAGACAATACAAAACTGTTTAAAGTTGTTAAAACCCAAGAGGACTTGGAAAACTGCAGGAGGATCTGGATAAATTGGAAGACTGGGCATCCAAATGGCAGATGAAATTTAATGTGGACAAGTGCAAAGTTATGCACCTAGGAAAGAACAACCCACACTATGGTTACACAATGCAAAGTTCCACATTGGGAACCACCACCCAGGAAAAAGATTTAGGAGTCATTGTGGATAACATGTTAAAACCCTCCGCCCAGTGTGCAGCGGCAGCCAAGAAAGCAAATAGAATGCTAGGTATCATAAGGAAAGGAATGGAAAATAAAACAAAGGATATTATAATGCCTCTGTATCGCTCCATGGTACGACCGCACCTTGAATATTGTGTGCAATTCTGGTCACCATATCTTAAAAAGGATATAGCGTTATTAGAAAAGGTACAGAGAAGAGTCACCAAAATGGTAAAGGGGATGGAAGGCTACTCCTATGAAGAGAGGCTACAAAGGTTAGGGCTCTTCAACCTGGAAAAGAGACAGCTGAGGGCAGATATGATAGAGGTCTATAAATTAATGAATGGAGTGGAATGGGTAAACGTAGATCGATTGTTTACGCTATCAGAATATAGAAAGACTAGGGGACATGTAATGAAGCTACAGGGTAAACTATTTAAGACAAATAAGAGAAAATATTTTTTCACTCAACGTGTAATCAAACTCTGGAATTTGTTACCGGAGGATGTAGTAAGAGCTGTTAGTGTAGCTGAGTTTAAAAAAGGTTTGGACAAGTTCCTGGAGGAAAGGTCCATAAACCATTAAAAAGGGACCCAGGATATCAATTCTTGACCCAATTCAAGCATTGTGGAACCTGTGTCTTTTGGGATACTGCAAGGTACGTATGACCTAGATTGGCCACTGTTGGAAACAGGATACTGGCCTTGATGGACCTTGGTCTGACCCAGTATGGCATATCTTATGTTCTTATATAACAGTGCAGCAGGCCCTATAGTGGGTGGGAATGCCATGTGCTGTGTCCCCCAAGTGGACTGACATAGATCCATGCAGCTGGGTTGACAACCACCTTAGCATGTACCCCTTGGACACCATCCATAGTTGGAGGGACTCGCAGACATTGTGTCGACTGTTGTATGGACCAAATTGCATGGCGTTACCTGTTAGAGCCCCAGTGGACAAAGGGGAGTGAAAGAGGTAAAGTGCATGTATCATAGGCAGATGCCCAGTGTGTGAAAAACACAGAGAGGGAGAGCACATGATTGTCTCCATCACACATTGAAATCATACTTTGTGAGGGGCACTTTTTTTTCAGAATGCCTGGAGTGCCCACACCTCTGACAACTGTGTCCAGCCCTGAAAAGGGATGTGCACATTCCTGAGTGTTTTGGGACTATGCGCCATCCTAACCAGCTATGCTCCTCAATGGCATATTGATCATACATGGTCAGCTCTACATACATGGGTAAGACATCAGATATTGAAGCAGTTGTCACTAACCAGATATCTCCTCAACAGGTATGTAGCTCAATCCTCAATGTTGAGTGGCAAGATACCTTTTTTCGCATGCACCGATGAGGCTGCTATTTGTGTGTGGGCATGGCCATGTATACCCATGTCAATGTGCAATATCCATGGATAGGTTGCTGTCTGCTCATGTCATAACCATGTATGTGAAAGATATGTGCTGTTAGGTCACAGATGCTGGATTTCAGCCATGAAGAGGACAAGAAAGTAGAACTTCTTGGCAGCGGAGGTGGATCTTGCCATTGGCCTCATCCTTAGGGAGCATAATTGTTTCTTTGGATCTGGAGATGCCCACAACCAGCAGCGTGCCTGGCATGACATTTCCAGACAAGTGAATAATGTGCACCACCATAATAGGGAGGCCAAGGATATCAAAAAGAAGTGGCATCTGCTTTGCCAGTGCATTAAGGAGAAGCAGGCTGCAAACCTGAGTGACCTGGAGCAGAGGGTGGTTGCATGTAGTGATGACCGCTGTATCGCTGGGTTAACTGGCCTACACACCACTCCAGCTGCACCTGAGAGTGAGTAGACCCAGTTTATCACTTACATTTTTCCCAGCCCCAACCACCCCTACAGCACAACCCGCCAGGCCAGCAACACGTGTGTGTTGCATTTCCTTCCTTGCATGCCCCCTCTTCCCTGCAAACAACATGCTCCCAAATTACAGGCTTTCACAGTGTCCAGTCCCCAAACTGCTCCCCTAACTTTGGCTGCTGCTCACCCTTGAATCTTCCCGGGTTCCTTGCAATGTTCTCAAGCTGCCCTGCCTCCCAGTGCCACCACCATGCCTGACCACACATGACACAAGGAAAGGTAGGCACCACATTAGTCAACAGAGTGTGTTTCCACATTGCCACATTGTCCATTTAGCAAGGTCCGGGTTAGCCAGATGTCCCCCTTCTCCTCCCTGTGCCATGCATCCAGATGTCTTCCCCTTCTGTGCAGTCAGAGCAGTTCATCCCTGAGGGACGGTGACCCCTGTGAGGCATGTGGGGAATTACAGTGAGTGATTCTAACATGTGCTGTGTACCCTCCTTCCAAATTAGCAACTGAACATTTGTACACTCATGGGTGTTCCAGCATTAGCAATACGCGTGTGTCTAACACAGTGCCATACGGCTAGCATGGGCTTTCCAATTCCACTCTGTGCCATGGCCTACATTCACTGCCCTTCTTCTCCATGGGGGGGGGGGGGTATGGAATCCACATGTATCATCCCACACATCCCCCACCTCCTTATGTAGACGGCTGACATTCCCCTTGACCTAACCCTTTGCTAATTGCCTCTCCCACAGATGGACCCCCAACCAGACCATCAGACAAGAACCCAGGTCTTTCTGGAGTGTGAACACAGCTGTGTCCTGGTATCCCTGAACAACCCAGCCACATCACTGCACCTGCCATGCTCCCCAGCACTCAGGAAGACTCCACTGCTGCAACAACAACTCTATCTCCTCAGCCACAAGGTCATCCCCAGGATCTGCTGGAGCTGGAGTTCCCCATCCATGAGCAACCCATGGACACCTGCTTTGATGCTGCTGAACAATAGATGCTGCGAGATGGGGCAGAGATGGTCAGCCTGACTAAGGCCATTCTCATAAGCCTTGAGAGGATAAGCCTGGAGTTCTGTGATACAACCCAGTTGATGCATTAAATAGCAGAGTGGCAGGAGAGGCACCAGGAGGCAGTGTGCCACCTATCCAGGGAGACAGCTGCCTACATGCCTTCATCTTGCACTCCCTGTGTGATATTGCAGCTACTAGACAGGCACCTGAGGCAGATGCCCCCTGGGCAGGAACAACATGACATCAGGGATCTTCAGGCCACAGCCTGATGAGGCCTCCAACCTCGGAGAGGAAGATGAAACAGTTAGCAATGCCTCAGAGACAGCACCACTGAGGGATAGTGCCTGGGTTGGGAAGAGGGTTGGAGGATCACAGGAGGAGATTCAGGGTGGGAAGAGGGCACATCACTGATGGCGTTGGTGATCTGTACTGCATGTTCTGTGAATAAATGGGTGTACTTACACTAGAAGTTTTCCCGGTGGAACATAATAAACCTTTAATATTGGAGGTTGAGATTCAGGTGCAAATCAAGTACTTATGCCAAATATTGTTTAAGCATGTCTCTTGCCGAAATTAAAGGTGAATATGGAAAATTACCAAATGAAGATTCATAGAATGAAATTGATTCTCCAGCAGTTCAGCTTTAAATTTCATAGCAGAAAGATCTTTCATTACTAAAGAATATTACGTTTAATGCTTTTGACCTCCAATTGTAATTTCACTACAATCTCTATCATACTAGCCAGTTCATTTGCATTAGTGTGAGATGCCAAGGTATTAGACTGAACCTGCAAAGCCATTTTATTGGTCTGTTGCACCATTACTTCACCAAGCATGGAGATTGCTGTCCACCTCGGAAGAAAGGTCCTGCTAGATCTCAGCAGCCTTCCCTTCCTGAACTACAATATGCTGATGTTTCAAATATGTTGAATATACTTGAATCCAGTGATTTGGAATCTGTAGTTGCCTCTACCATGTTAATAACATTGGCACTGCCATCTGATCGTGAATGGCTCTTTAAACTTTATTTTAGGAAGCGCTCCATGCCCTTTAGAGGGCTATTAGTTTATATTTATCTGGATCTGGCCCGTGAAACCCAAAGGAGATGGAAGGAATTCCTCTTTCTCAAACCAGCATACTCAGGATATAGTTGAGTAAAACTTGTGACAGCATTATAAGAATGAAGTTTGTAGATTCTGTAGATTAAGTTGCCTCTCATGCTTTTCTTCGGGCTAGTGGGATCGGGACATCTAAATTATACTTCTTCTTTTATGATCTTATTTGTTTAGTTTTGTTATTTTTTATGCCTTCTTTTTCTTTTGCAAGTGTTAATGCTTGGAAAATATGTTTAAATTCACAAATACAAAAATAAAAATTAAATTAAAAAAAGAAGTACTCCCGGATCAGTCAATCTCTTGCTGCTTGCACTGCTGCTGTCACATGCTGGCTGCCAATAAGGTGATCCTCCACCAGCTCTTCACTAGAGCGTTCCACATCAACAGATGTCTCCTCCTGTGGCAGCTCAATCCCTCACTACATGGCAATATTGCGGAGAATGCAGCATGCCATAGAGATGTGGCAGACTTGTTCAGGGCTGTACAGCAGCTCTCTCCCACTCCTGTCAAGGCAACAGAACCTGCTTTTCAGGAGGCCAAATGCCCGCTTCACCACTGCCCTTGTACATGCCAGCATTCTGTTATTGTTCTTCTCCTGGGACGTTTGTGGTTTGTGCACCGGTGTCATGAGCCAGGCTCTCAACGGGTATCCCCTATTACCTGTGGAGTCAAAGGAGGGAGGGACATGCATGTAGAACCATTGGCAGGGGAATGTGGTCTCTGTAACAACAACTGTAAGAACTATGGGGCACAAGGTACATATGTGAGATCTTCTATAACCATGTTTTGCAACCCCGGCATCCCAGCGTCCTGCTACAGCTCTGGAGTGGCTGTCTGGTGCTGCCGCCCTGGCACAGTGCCATCTGTCACCATATACTTATCCCCTCTACACAGTCATCAGCACTGGGCAAACCCTGATAATTCTGTGCATCAACCATGCCAAATACATGCTGCCATCACCCCCTTAGTTGGGCTGCCAGGAAATGTGCTGTTGGCACTTGCTAACACATAATTACCCAAACAATAAGACCAGGTCAGCAGAGCAATGGAAAACACTATTTTTGTTAGACTGATCATAGAGAGGGAAAACCCTCTTGAAATGAACTGTCAATTTTAATCATATTACAAATAGGCAAGACGTACTTAGCTATAAAGGCGTTAGCTTGAAATTCAGCCCATTCATTCATGCAGACCTATTTATAATAGATATACAGTATGTACTAACACATATTCAATGACAGGGGTCAGATGGGGCACCTGTCTACCTATGGCATGACTACCTTCCTCCCACACTGGGGCCATCCTCCATCCTAGCACACGCAGCATCCCCCCATACAAGTGACTGAGCTCTCCCTCCACCATCCCCAATTTGTGCCTGTCTCACATAGACTGGACACTTCCTCATGCTCCCAACAGGTCGTCAGTAGCCTTTAAAGCCCCACACCCACATACCAGCATGCAAAAATAGCTTCAGTTATGCATCACTCACCTAGTAGCCAGACATCACTGAGGTGTCCAGTGGCAGCTGCCTGGTCCAGGGCAGACTGCGATAATACAAAGACATCATGACAGGACCCAGGGAAGCATGCACAGAGGTCCGTGATGTGCATGTGGGCATCATCAACAAGCTGCATGTTTATTGAGTGGTATAGGTGCCTGTTGCAGTATGCCCTCTCATCATGATGAGATGGTCTCAGGGCCACATGGGTGCGGTCAATCACACCTAGAACCGATATGAAGGATGCAGTTTGGTGAAAAGGCTGCATGGTCTCTTGTCTGGCCTCTGGAGTGGTTGGGAAGTGCACATATTCATGGAGCCATCTGAGGAGAGCAGTTGTCATTGCTGCAATGCAAAGTGATGTTGCTGACAGTGTGATACCTGTGGTTGCCCCCACAACATGTTGGAAGCTTCCAGTGGCAAAGAAAGCCAGGGCAGTGGTCACCTTGAGAGCCACAGGCATTACATACCTTCAAACAGTAGAGGGCTCCAGGTCACATCTCAGCATGGCACAGAGGTCTGTGATAGTGGCAGCATTAAGGCAGTAATGATGGAACAGCTCCTCTGCTGTCACCTGCAGATATGTGACCTTGATCAGTACATCCTGGGCATCCATTAGCATCTCCTCCCTTCCCTATCCCTCCTCCAATGTACATTATCTCCCTATTCCCCCCATGTCCTGCATCCCCTTCTCTGTCTCTATCTCCTTTCTATGTTTATCATACCCTTCTCTGTCCAGCATGTTCTATTTCATCCCCTCCAGCATTTCCACTGTCACCCTCCTCTGTCACTGTGTATCTCTATCTGTCCTCTGAGTCTCCATCCCCTACTATGCCCTTAAGTTCCCATCTCCACTTGTAAGTCCTTGAAAGACGGTGACTTGGGCACATTGATGATGTTCCTTGTTGTTGCAATATCATTCTAAGGAACCTGAAGAAGCTCTTACATGCATTTTGCCATATGTGGTGGGCACCCACAGGATTACTAGGCCAATTCGCAAATATTGGTCAATGCTACAATTATATCGTTGTTTGTCAGTTCCTTTAAGACTAGCATTCACAAGAGGTAAGGATTTGGGTGAACTACTTAGTAATTATTATGAATCATCAACAACACATGGGAGCATTCAACTGCAGGGTCATTATCCATGTACTAAATGTAGTTGGTGTTCTTCAGCATTGATAGGACCCAGGGGCACACATACTGATGGTAATGAACATCAATTGAGATGTCATACTTCTTGTGATACTGCTAGGGTAATTTATTTAATAACTTGCCCTTCTCTTATGGTTTAATTTGGTTGTACTAGTAGGAGGATTTGTCAGCATTTATCAGAGCATTAATAATAATGTGACTTCTGCTCCATTAGTATTACATTGGCAAAAATATCAACATTCAGTTGATGACATCCATTGGCGAGTGTTGGAATAGCTGCCTCGACCAAAAGGGGGGGGGGGGGCAATTATAAGAAAATGTTACTTTATCGTGAGCACTTGTGTATGTTTAAATTAAAATCCATTGAACCTTTAGGGTTAAACCAATCGGTGAATTGGTTTTCTCTATTGTGACTCTGACCACGTGACCTTAAAGAGGCTGGTTATTGAAGAAGGAGCTTCTGAGCCTTAGATGTTTCGGCTTGGTAATGTAATTCCCCTGATGCAGATAAGTGTTTATGCTTATCGAAACGCAATATTGTGTTGGGTGTTGTATTGATAATTGGATTTTGTATCATATTAAATGAATATTAAATATTATTGATACTTGTTAATTACCAAGGGTATGTGTATGTACCCGACAGGTTTGATGATGATATGTGAGCATTCCAGTATAAGCCTTTTGGGGCTGCTATGCTAGAAGGTCTTTTTTTGACCTATTATAGCTCAAAATAATTTTGAGATCCTGTTGGGTGATTTGCTGTTTAAGATATTAGTAGCAGTTGCTCCTTTTGAGGTGATATATATATAAGTATTTAAATTTAGTATTTTAGTTTTGATAAATGCAGGGGTTGAGTTGTTTTGTGGCTGTTATTGTACCTTTGTGATTGGCTTTGTTTGATCTCTCTGAACCTATATATAACAGCTATGACATAACATAATAGCATGGGGTACCAGGACTAAATATATGATCTCCATTTCTCACCTAAACAAGAATCCTTTCCCTGCTCATATCCATACTACCCCTGCATCAGCAGTCCAATTTTTCAGAACATAGGAATTTTTAGGGTCCCATAGATTGTCTCCTTTAGCATAAACAGCATATTTAAATATAGCCAGAATAAACACTATTGCTCTTCTTACTATTTCTGTAAGGGTGTTTATTAATGTGTCTAAATCTTACAACATTCCTTCGCCTCTGCTCTCTCTACCTCTGCTCTCTAAACCTACATCATGTGTTTTTCCAGACTGCAGTCAACTTACTTGTCACAACCATTCTTCAATATGGGATGCATTGCAGAGAAGAGCAGAATTTTTTCTAAGTCCTGGCCTTATTCCAAATTTCAGCAGGAATAACATGGAAGTTTCCGGGAAACACTTAATACATACACGGACCTTTCCTTAATATGTATTTATACATCTCCGCAGCTGACCAGGTCCCCACATTTAAGCACATTTAAGACTAATTTGAGAAACTATTTTTTCACTCAGCGCATAATAAAACTCTGGAAGTTGTTGCCGGAGGATATAGTAAAAGCTGTTAGTGTAGGTGGGTTTAAAAAAGGTTTGGATGAGTTCCTGGAAAAAAAGTTCATCAACCATTATTAAATTGGACTGGGGAAATCCCCTGCTTACCCCTGGGATCAGCAGCATGGAATCTGTCCACATTTTGAGAACTCGACAGATACTTGTAATCTTGATTGGCTGCTGTTGGAAACAGGATGGGGGCTTATTAAACCTTTGCTCTGTTCCAGTATGGCATTTCTTATGCTCTTATGTTCTAAGGCTACATATTTTGCAGTGTGGGTTAGAAAGCCCTCAGGAACTGGGAAATGCACTGTGATATGGCTGACTGAGATACACAGTGTGTCCAACATACTGGACTAGGAAAGCGAGGTCTGCGATGACCTTGACGTGAACAGGTATGGACTGGCCTCTCAGTGTGATGGAGCAGAAAAGTAGCTCTAGCTCCTGGCAGAGATGATGAATAGCTGAGGCATTGTTTGTTCGTGAGTTCCAGGAATTGGGTCCTGGACCTTGTGATAAGGAAGCTTATCATAGCTCAGGTAGGAGCTATAGAAAAGATGATGTGACTCTGAACAAGCAACCTGTCAGTTCTGGTAGAAGCAAGAAAACAGAGTTTTCACATAAAAGACTACCAGTCCCAGAATGCACCAGGTTTCCAGCAGCCATGAGAGGGGCTGAAGTGAGAAAATGTGTGTGCAATCAAGAGAGCTATGAGGTAATCCCTAAGCACTCATCTCAAAGGGCAGGGCCTGATTCAACACAGCTGCGCTGTGTTAGGGAGGAGCACACATTAGGACAGAATAAGAATAGAGCTTATTCTTCAGATAACAGTTACTACAAGCTCCAGCCAAGCTTCAGGAAAAGATACAGCAACGGCTACAAGCACCAACATCACTTGGAGAAACAGAAGCCAAGCCAAGCGGATAGAGAGATAAGGAAACTCTCTGGAAGGAAAAGAAGGAAGGCTATTGGCAGGTCTGGGAGAGTCCAAGGCAGTACCCATACTGGGAGGTATTCCAAGTGCCAGCAGAGTCCATTGGACTGATGTCAGCCAGAGGAATGGAATGGCAGAGATAGGAATCACCAGTGGCTACCTGGGAGAGAGAAGACTACACGTGGAAGGGACTTTCAGACCTATGCCAGAAGGTATGTGAGGAAAGATCCAGTGTCCAGGGATCAAGATTGGAAGGCTGGACATCAGAATTGGATTACATACTGGCCAGGCTATACAGAGAGGAATTATGATAGCAGGAGAGGCTCAGGTATGAACACTGATCCAGACCCTATCTATAATAGTGAATGGCAGCAAGGGAATAAGCATTCTCATGATAGTGCCTTATTGAAAGACTCATCTGTGCCAATGTATGATAGTGACCCTATGCTGATTGATGAAGGGGAAGATACAGCAGATGAAACTATTAATTACATGGACTGTTCTCTATCTAAATGCTATTGCTAGCTTTCTGTGAGCAAACACATCAGCCATCACAAAGAAACCTAACTTTCTTCTTTATTTTCACTGCAAACAGCTCTTAAAGCAGGATTTGGGTTCACACAGTAGCAGCCAGCCAGCTAAAGGCTTTCAGCTGGTCAATTGATAGTAATTAAAGCTGCACCTGATTGTGTGTGTGAGCAAGGGAGAATCACTGCTGGGATCTGCGTGGAAAATAAGCAGAAGTTAACCTAACAAGCAAAGTTTATTCATTTCTTTGTGCCTTTTTATTTGGTAATTATTTGCTAAGAAAACATTAGCTAATTGCCTGACAAGCTGAAGGTTGTTTTCTGGTTTGCTTTGTGACTTTATGTTATCCATTTAAACACTGCAAGCAAGTAACCTCATTTATATTGCTACCAAGCATATTTGTGCTGGGTGAATTAAACCCCATCAATAAAAGAAGTATTTTATTGGCCTTACCACTGGTATCACAACTCAATTATTGTCTTCAGCTGTGTTTGGGAGTGAATGAACTACATTACCCACAATACCTTGCAAGAATCATATGAATATATGCATCATCAAGATTGTGTAAGTTCTCACCCTAGGCAGCCGTCTGACAAATGGCGTAGTTTTTTGGATTGCTTTTGCACCAAGAGGATTTATTTGCTGTGGATTACAAATAAAATTCAAGTTTGAAGCTGAAAGAAGATTTTTTTCCCTCATCTGCCCTTTGGAGGAGAAGTGGTTGTTCCAGGAAGCTGTCCCAGATGAAAAGACCCTGTGCAAAGCTGGATTCATCACTGAGACAAGGTAATATGTACCTGGGCATGTCTAGTGGTGGATGTGTGTAAGCACAGGGGGTAATTGGAAAAAAAAAAAAGTTGAAAAAAACATACCTGGTTGGAAGGTGCTGCACTTTGTTTTTTTTTTTTTCTTTATTTCTTGCAGGGGTCAAGATGGATCCGAGGGAGATGGCTCAGTGGATGGCAGCCCAATTTTGCAAGCAGCAGGAGCTATCACAGCAGGCCCAGGACACTGCTATGAAGGCCTTAATGGAACAGCAGAAACCAGTGCTTGATCTGGTGCAAGCTCTAGTACAGCTGCAGAGCCAAAGTGGAACAGATGCAAGACCAACAGTTAGTACTGGTACACCACATGTGGACAGTGTGGGACTCAATCAAGGGATTGGGGCATTTAATTTTGGGAAATTAACTCCAGATGATAATGTTGATGATTTTCTAGAGTCTTTTGAAAGAGTGGCACAGGCTTTGGCATGGCCAGAGACCCAGTGGGCAGTAAGGCTGGCAGCCTCATTAACTGGAGAGGCACTTGCAGCCTACAGAGCAATGCCAGCAGCCCAGGCTTTGAATTATAAGGATGTAAAGGCAGCTATTAGAGATCGCCTAGGGCTGTCTATTTCAGAGTATAGGCGAATGTTTAGAGCTGTTACATTGAAAGTGGGTGAGACACCCAGGGCTCTGAGTCAGAGAATCAGAAGTTTAGCTGTAAAATGGTTGGAGCCTGAGCAAAAGACAGTAGAAATGTTATTAGATATTATAATGCTGGAACAATTTATGCTTGGGGTACCTAAAGATTTGAATGTTTTTCTTATACAGCAAAATTGCCAAAATCTTGGAGAGGCAACCATGCTAGCAGAGAGATTCTTGGAAGCCACACAGGCTTGCCATAGAATGGGTGGCCCTCTAAAGATGGATGCTGAGGCTAAATGTGCTGTATCAGAAAAGGGAATAATTAAGAATGTTTCTGAAAATGAATGTACTGTATCAAACCAGATGACACAGTGGAATAGGAAGAAATGTTTCAAGTGTGGAAAATTGGGACATTTAGAGAAGAGATGCCAGACACACACTAGTCTAATGGGTCTGGATTTAAAACAGCCCAAGGAAGGATTTCTTTTGATGGTTGATGTGCAGGGAATTACCACAAATGCTTTATTAGACTCTGGGGCAGACCAGAGTATGATGTCAAAAAGGCTTTGGAAGAGGATAGAGGCCCAAGAAAGATTTGTGCCTAGAACCCCTGAAAGCCAAGTTCACATCAGATGCATTCATGGTGCTGCATCATCATATCCCACCTATAGGCTAAAGGTTAAGTGCCTAGGAGAACAAGAGGAAGTCCTGTTAGCGGTGGTGCCTAGGCTACCCTTTGATTTGGTTCTAGGAAGAGACTGGCCAAGATTTAAGCAGGGTCTAGTGAAAGGACTAGGAAAGAAGGAGGGAGAAGGTTTAATGGTAGTAGCTCCCGGGCCTTTATTTGGAAGTCCTCAGACCCCAGCTAAAAAGATGGTTAAGCGTCCAGAAGACCAAGCTACCCCAAAGCAGATATTCGTCCTAAAGTACCATAAGGTCTCTGAGAAGGCCCAAGCTCCTAAGCGGGCAACCCCTCAGTCTGCTGGGTTTGACCTGTGCAGCATAGAAAATGTGACTGTACCTAGCCAAGGGAGAGCCCTGGTTGACACCGGTCTCCAAGTGGAAATACCAATTGGATGTTATGGGAGAATAGCCCCAAGGTCCGGATTAGCCCTTAAATATTTCATCGATGTGGGTGCGGGAGTAATTGATCCCGATTACAGGGGCAATATTAAAGTTCTGTTGTTTAACTTTGGACAGAATGAGTATCATGTGAAGACAGGAGACAAAATTGCCCAATTGATCTGTGAGAGGCTGGGTTTTCCACCTGTGGAGGAGGTCACATCCCTAGAGAATTCTGAACGTGGAGCCAAAGGCTTTGGTTCTACTGATGTCAAAGGGGTTAAAAGCTTAGCTGCCACCTGTGCCCGAGAGAGGGAGGTGAGTGAAGAGGAAGATTTGGGACCCCAGGTATCTGATTGTAAAGAAAAATCAGAGCCCCAAATAGGTGAGGACCTGACAATGGTACAACAGGAAGAAATTAGGAAGTTGCTTAAGGAATTCCCAGATGTGTTGACACCCATACCTGGGGAGACCCATTTGGTGGCCCATGAAATAATAACTCCACCTGGGAAATTGGTTCGTCAAAGGCCATACCGCTTGCCTGAAGCCAAAAGACAGGAGGTAGTGGCACAAGTCCAGGAGATGTTGGATATGGGGATAATAGAGGAGTCAAAGAGTCCCTGGAATAGCCCCATAGTCTTGGTGCCGAAGCCTGATGGATCCTTAAGATTTTGTATTGACTTCCGGCAGGTAAACACCATATCAGTTTTTGATGCATATCCAATGCCAAGAATTGAGGAGCTGTTGGACCAGCTGGGACAGGCTCAATACTTAACCACCCTTGATATGACAAAAGGATATTGGCAAATCCCGCTCACCAGGGAGTCGAAGCCGAAGACTGCGTTCAGCACCCCGTTGGCCTTTTCCAGTTCAAGAGGATGCCTTTCGGACTGCATGGAGCAGCGGCTACTTGCCAAAGGTTAGTGGATCAGGTACTTCGACCCCACCAAAGTTATGCTTTTGCATACATGGATGATGTCATAATCCATAGTAACACCTGGGCGGAGCATTTGAAGAGGATCAGGGCAGTCTTGTGCTCTATGAAGCAAGCGGGAATCACTTTAAACCCGAAGAAGTGTGCCTTTGCAAATAGGGAGGTAAAATACCCAGGCCACCTAGTGGGAAGAGGAAAAATTAAACCTCTATTAAGCAAAATAGATAGCATCAGGAATTTTCCTCCTCCAACAACAAAGAAACAACTAAGAAGTTTCTTAGGACTTATTGGATACTACTACCGCCGGTTTATACCGCAATTCGCAGAGAAAAGTGCCATTTTCACGGATATGCTGCGAAAGAATTGTCCAAACCAGATAAAGTGGACACCAGAAGCTGAAAAAGCGTTTTCAGTATTAAAAGAAAAATTGTGTACAGGACCGGTACTGAAAGGAGTAGACTTCAAGAAACCCTTTCTGGTTCAAACCGATGCATCGGATGTAGAGCTAGGAGTGGTCCTATCCCAGTGCCATGATGGGGAGGAGCATCCTGTGATGTACCTAAGCAGGAAGTTGTCACCGGCTGAACAAAAGTATTCCACGATAGAAAAAGAGTGTTTGGCTATCAAGTGGTCAGTGGAGGCGTTAAGGTTTTACCTTACAGGGAGAAAGTTCCAGTTGGTCACGGACCATGCCCCACTTAAGTGGTTGCAGCAAATGAAGAACCACAATGCCAGGTTGACACGCTGGTACATGGCCTTACAGGCGTTTGATTTTCAGGTTGAACATCGTGCCGGGAAGTTACACAAGAATGCGGATGCACTTTCCCGTATTACGGACTGTAGAGAAGAAGTTTCACCAGTAAAACCAGTCCGTAATAACTTAAGCAGGGGGTATGTGATAAGGAAGCTTATCATAGCTCAGGTAGGAGCTATAGAAAAGATGATGTGACTCTGAACAAGCAACCTGTCAGTTCTGGTAGAAGCAAGAAAACAGAGTTTTCACATAAAAGACTACCAGTCCCAGAATGCACCAGGTTTCCAGCAGCCATGAGAGGGGCTGAAGTGAGAAAATGTGTGTGCAATCAAGAGAGCTATGAGGTAATCCCTAAGCACTCATCTCAAAGGGCAGGGCCTGATTCAACACAGCTGCGCTGTGTTAGGGAGGAGCACACATTAGGACAGAATAAGAATAGAGCTTATTCTTCAGATAACAGTTACTACAAGCTCCAGCCAAGCTTCAGGAAAAGATACAGCAACGGCTACAAGCACCAACATCACTTGGAGAAACAGAAGCCAAGCCAAGCGGATAGAGAGATAAGGAAACTCTCTGGAAGGAAAAGAAGGAAGGCTATTGGCAGGTCTGGGAGAGTCCAAGGCAGTACCCATACTGGGAGGTATTCCAAGTGCCAGCAGAGTCCATTGGACTGGTGTCAGCCAGAGGAATGGAATGGCAGAGATAGGAATCACCAGTGGCTACCTGGGAGAGAGAAGACTACACGTGGAAGGGACTTTCAGACCTATGCCAGAAGGTATGTGAGGAAAGATCCAGTGTCCAGGGATCAAGATTGGAAGGCTGGACATCAGAATTGGATTACATACTGGCCAGGCTATACAGAGAGGAATTATGATAGCAGGAGAGGCTCAGGTATGAACACTGATCCAGACCCTATCTATAATAGTGAATGGCAGCAAGGGAATAAGCATTCTCATGATAGTGCCTTATTGAAAGACTCATCTGTGCCAATGTATGATAGTGACCCTATGCTGATTGATGAAGGGGAAGATACAGCAGATGAAACTATTAATTACATGGACTGTTCTCTATCTAAATGCTATTGCTAGCTTTCTGTGAGCAAACACATCAGCCATCACAAAGAAACCTAACTTTCTTCTTTATTTCCACTGCAAACAGCTCTTAAAGCAGGATTTGGGTTCACACAGTAGCAGCCAGCCAGCTAAAGGCTTTCAGCTGGTCAATTGATAGTAATTAAAGCTGCACCTGATTGTGTGTGTGAGCAAGGGAGAATCACTGCTGGGATCTGCGTGGAAAATAAGCAGAAGTTAACCTAACAAGCAAAGTTTATTCATTTCTTTGTGCCTTTTTATTTGGTAATTATTTGCTAAGAAAACATTAGCTAATTGCCTGACAAGCTGAAAGTTGTTTTCTGGTTTGCTTTGTGACTTTATGTTATCCATTTAAACACTGCAAGCAAGTAACCTCATTTATATTGCTACCAAGCATATTTGTGCTGGGTGAATTAAACCCCATCAATAAAAGAAGTATTTTATTGGCCTTACCACTGGTATCACAACTCAATTATTGTCTTCAGCTGTGTTTGGGAGTGAATGAACTACATTACCCACAATACCTTGCAAGAATCATATGAATATATGCATCGTCAAGATTGTGTAAGTTCTCACCCTAGGCAGCCGTCTGACAACCTCTAGACCCTGTGATATGCCAGTGTAAAGCCATGTGTTGATGTCATCCATGACACCTATTTCTCTTCACCATCACTCAGTGACTCAAAGCTGCAGGGAACCTTAGGATACATACAGACAGTCAGCAAGCAAATGGGCAAAGGGAAGACTGATACACCAAGGACCAGGGAGTAAGACACTAGCAGTATGGGATTGGCATAGCTGGGGGGGGGGGAGGGGATTAGGGAGTGTGAATATATAGGGATCTTGGAATTGGGGAGGAGGTTTGAAAAAGGCACAGGAAAATAAATGGTAGCTCAAAAGTCACCTACATGGATATGTACAACACTCAAGCCAAAAACTTGTAAGTCAAATTCCTCTAATCACCAACGCCACAAGCAGTCCCAAAAAACAACAAAGTCCCATGCTTATTCATGATTTATATCAGGTGTAAATTGGCACGTTCAAAAAATCCATGCTGCCCATTGCCAACCTATGTGAAATACATCATAGACATGTAGGTGCCTGCACAGCACAGGTTGCACCCCGAAACACCCCCAGCATGCCTCCCATTGATGTGCCTGTTGCTGAAATGATCATCTTGTGGCCATTCTGGTATTGCATTTTGGATATGGGCATGGCTTCCTCATTTTTATAATGCCATATCCACATTTAAAACGTGCATACAGCACTATAAATGACACTCTTACCTCCAGACCTCTCCTGAACCACTGATCCGGTGTCGGGGGTGGAAGCGGAAGCTGCTTTCCCCTCCTACTCCCCCCACCAAGGCCCAATTGAGGAACTGCAACTCTTTTAAAATAGCAGCATGCTGACAAAGAAGCCTCTTACCTCCGGACTCCTCCTGAACCACTGATCCGGCGTCGGGGGTGGAAGTGGGAGCTGCCTGCCCCTCCCGCTACCCCCACCAAAGCCCAATCGGGGCACTGCAATTCTTTTAAAAAAGCAGCACGCACCATGCGTACCCACGCCAGAGGGGCCTTTGGCATGGCCCTTCAGCAGGAGACCGAGGCGAGAACATTAAAACCATCAGCGAAATCCCTCCACATCTGAACCTGAAGATATCTTGACTTCTACTAAAATCTACCTCTGCAAAACTGTAAGCTCCTCCTGAACACCATTCGAGACTAGTCCTTCCACCTCCCTCAAGCACGGAAATAAGATCTCATCGACAACTCAAACGGAAATCAACAAAACCTAATTCTCATACTTGTTACCTCCATACTGACGCAAATCAGCCTGAACTTAAAAAATCAACTGGACCAACACACCTTATTGAGAAAAAAGTCCATACTCAAAACCACATTGGGCTCTAACATTACTACACCCTGCACAGAATACTTGTGACACATAATCTTCTACACACATTTGGAATCCACGCTGTGCGATACGTTCTAACTGGACTAGATGCGAGACGACTACTGCCCACTGAATTCACATTGCATCTAATTGCCTCTATACCATGTGATCATTAAACTTACTGCAACTATTGTATGGTTCTGTTACCACCTAAAGCTTTATCCACATTCAAACGCACTAAAGAGTTACTGCTTTATCTAATACTCTGTTCCACCAGCACCGTTAGCACTGCTCGTTATGCTCCTATCTCACATCCTTGTAAATCTTTAGGCAATGATCTGTATGATTTTGATCCACCTTAAAAATCTGTCTTTCAATTAGTCACTCTACTGATACACTGTCTTTTTCCGATGTTTCCCTGTTCCATTTGCACCGCTTGCACTGCTCGTTAATCTTACCGCAACAATTCATATGGTTACCTTTTTAAAAACTGTTTTCTGCATGTAATGCTACCAAAGAATCACTGTATTAATGGATGTTCCCTGCATTGTATGTACGCTGCTTATACTTTAGATATAGCCTGCTCTAGAACCACCCACTTGCTGGATTATGCTGCCTCTACCCCAGTAACCCCTGTTCATTAACATACTATGACGAGGTTTGTTTTCATTTCATACCTCTGCTTCTTACCATTTTGAATTGTGTAGTACTTCTCAAGCTTCTCACATTGAACTTAGCCAATATTATAAATTATTAGCTTGTCATTAACTATCATAAGCCTTGGCTATTGATTATTGATTTCCTGCTTATTCTCAACACTCATAAGCCCTCCTCTTTCTTTTGTAAAGTATATACTCTTACTTCCACCTTTTTTCCCCATTTGTTTTGCGCTCATGGTCTTACCCTTTTCGTATAGCAACTGATCTCTACTTTGCAGCAATAACCCCCCTCCCCATTCCATTTATGCTGCAGACACCTCAGACCACATCATCAGCCACCCACTAAGCCAATCTACTAGCTCTCCTGTATGCTGGTGTCCCTACGATTACCCCATGTACTCCCTCTCCCAACCCCACATAACTAATATATAACACAGCCTCCTAGTCCCCCTCCCTCCCATCCCTGCTTGCCCCCGGACTCCCTCATTCACTCCCACCAGCCTGGCTTCATCGTCATTTTTAGTAGTCCAGTCCTTCCCCGCCTTAATCAAGGATGGATTTATTACACAACATAATTGGTGCTTTCCACATCATCTCACTACTCTTAGCATTGTCCAGCACCTACCTCACCCATCAAGAACCCACCCTCTACTACCCCATTCACATAATTCACCCCTACCCAATCCATTATCAATTCCTGCCTTTTACAGACACGCAAACAGATATGAATATCACCACCAGAGATATAAAAATCACCACAGACTTGTTCAAATCAATACGATCCCCAATACATCCTATCTAAAAAAAAAGGACTGATTCCTTCAGCACCCTAAATGGTCTATAAGAAACAAAATCCCAGTAATTTGAGACATCCTTATAGATGAATCTCCGGATTTTCTCCATGTCACAGAAAAATGGCTCACAGAAAATGATGCGGTCCTACTAAATCAGCCTACTACAAATGACTACTCACTATTCAACTGCCCCAGAGATTCCAAAAGAGATGGTGGAGTACTTATTCTGATCAAAACAAAAATAAATGCATTTGCCAGCATCTATAGCAACTGTGATGATATAGACTTGATCAAAATTGAAAATAAAAACTTTGTAATATACCTCCTCTACAGACCCCCCACCAACAATCACCTTAATTTCACCTCCATTCTTGAATCAGCCTGCGCCTCTCCATCTAAGAAACCACACATCATTCTTGGAGACTTTAACTTAGCATCACTCCCATTGCAACAATTTACCGACTTTCTCGAGTTCATGGAAGAAATGGGCTTTGCTCAAACAATGAAACAACCCACACACATCAAAGGTAACACCCTCAATCTGATATTCCTCCCCATGTCCATAACTAGGAGTGGAGGAGTGGCCTAGTGGTTGGGGCAAGGTACTTCAGGCTAGAAGGTTGGGGGTTCAAATCCCACTAGAGGGCAGCAACCTTTGGCCAGAAGGACTGGGGTTTCTAGTCCCACAGGTGCTCTTTGTGGTCTTGGGCAAGCCACTTAAACCTCCATGTTCCCTGTAAATAGTTATCTCCAAGTTATAGTGCCCTGTTCAATGTAGTTTCAGCTTGTTCAATGTAAACTGCACTGATGCAGAATAGCACAGAATGTAAGTAATCATCCATGTTACTCCCACATAACCTCAACCCAGGTCCCCTGGTCTGATCATTCTGTCTTACGAATGACTCCCACAATCCCTCTCTCCACCCAGACTCCTGCTAACACAGTACACCAGAACCCTCCTTTCAAGCATTTTAACAAAAAAGCATTCCTGGATGAGGTAACACCCCAACTTATTTATTTTATCTATTTATTTATTTATTTGTGAGTTTTATATACCACTATTTCAGGTAATCAAAGCGGTTTACATTTAAAACAACAGTTACATTGAAACATCTTAAAAGTTTGACAGGAATTATTATGCAAATTCAGGACCTTGACATAGCAATAAATAACTGGATCACTATTATAAGTAAAACTGTGAAATCCACCATATCTAATAAGAAATCCTATTGAAGGCCAACTGAAAAATGGTATACTCACAATATACGAAACCTTAAGAGAAAACTGGAGAAAAAGTGGAGGGCTAGGAAAACCCCTGAACATAAGGAGCACTACATTACAGCACTCAAAACCTACAAAGAAACAATTCTAAGAGCAAAGAAGGACCACCATACCAACATACTAAATAAAGCTATCAACTGCCCTAGTGATCTTTTTGAAATCATAAAAACCTTAACTAAGACACACCTAAACACAACAAACAGCATCCCCATTAACCCACAAGTCATAGCAAACCACCTTGCAACAAAACTAAAAAACAACAATTCATCACCTTTACCCTCCCCTGGTGAATGTCAATCTTCCACTAGTAAATGGCACTCCTTCCACCTCATCAAGGAGAAACAGCTCCTTGAGACAATTATGAAAATTAACACTACAACCTCCCATCTAGATCCATATCCTGTTTCATGAATAAAAGCAACTAAAGTTGAGTTTGCACCAGTAATACTTAATTTTGTCAATCAATACCTCCTCCAAGTAACAATGCCAGACTCATTCAAGCTATCAATTATCTGCCCTATTCTCAAAAACAGATCTCTCAACAAAGATGACCCTGTGTCATATAGACCAATTGCAATCATTCCATTTTTAGCAAAGATAATTGGAAAAGGTAGTCCAAATTCAGCTTCAGGACTTCATTGACCTCAGTGTTCCTCTGGATGAACACCAATACGGTTTTCGCCCATACCATGGCGTAGAAAGCCTGCTCTTAGCCTTATTCAAAACCCTCATCTGTGGATTAGATAACTCAAATCAAGTCTATATCTTGGTCTTTCTGGATATCACCTCTGCATTTGATAACACCTATCATAACATCCTCCTTTCAAGACTAGCTCAAATAGGTGTATCTGGAATTGCGTTAAAATGGTTCAATTCATTCACCTCCAGTCGCTCACAATATGTAAAAATCTGTCAAAAGTCATCACATGAGGAAAAGCAAGAGTTAAACATGAGGTAAAATATCTAGGTATCACCACTTTCCCTCAAGAACAAGGAATTCCCCAAGGCTCTGCTCTTTCTGCCCTCCTGTTTAACTTATATCTTCAACCATTATGTGCAATCTTCAATAAACATAAAATCAATTACCATATCTACACAGATGATATTATGGTATATGCGCCAGTGGATATAAAAACCTTACATACAACTACATTATTGACTGCATAATCGAGGTAGAATTATGGCTAAACGCAAATAATCTGCATATAAATTTCAAGAAAACAGAAATACTTTTTACGACAAAAAAACAGAACTTCACCCCCCTCCAACAATCAACCTACACAACACCATTCTGCCAATTAAACTTGAGGTAAAATATCTAGGTATCATAATTGATAGAGCCCTCAACATGTCAGCTCATATAAAGCAAACTGCTAAAACCATATTCTATAAATTAAAAACAATTCAGCACCTCAGACAACTCCTAGAAATGAATGATTTTAGAACAGCGAATCACTCCTCACCTGGACTACTCTAACAGCTTGTTACAGGGTCTGCCTAAAAAAGAACCTACATGCCTTTCAACTAGCACAGAATAACTGCAAGGATTATTTCTAGGGCTAGTTTATCTGATCACATCACCCCCATACTCTATAGTCTCCACTGGCTCCCTATAGCAAGCAGGATAAAATATAAACTACTCAACAGTATTTCCCCCTCCCACCTATCAATCAAGATAATTTCCCAAAAAGAGGAGAGGAGCAGGAGAAAAAGTCCTCAAAATCTCCGATCAATACCATGCACTATACGGAAGACTAAATAAGCTATCAGTAATACAGCTTTCAGATACACAGCCCCCACACTTTGGAACTCCCTCCCCGACCCCATCAGATCAATCAAAGATCTCCAGACTTTCCATAAGGAATTAAAAACATTGCTATTCTCTGAACACTACTACAACTTCATGGCCAACAACACTTACACACATACCACAGATTATTCCCCCCCAACCAACACATCTTCCCTCCAGCATCCATCACTCTCCCTCTAACTCTTACTCTGTCTGGCTACCATGTATATAGTTAAAATAACCAGCTATCTCTATACTACGGCACATGTGGTTAACTGGTATGTATATAGTTTAAAAGTATCATAGTTTCAACGCATTTTATGTAACTTTTTTGTTGTTGTTTGATGTAAACCGCCTCTGATAGATGGAAGGGGAGGTATAGAAAGATTGTTCAAATAAATAAATAAACGTGAATAGGGCTTCTAAAATAGAGCCTATAGATTATACGTTTGGCTCAGATTTGCCAAAACCAGGTATAACTTTTGCCATCTGAGACAAATATATAAGCAATAATATAGCTCTCATATTTGGTGCCTTATACACAGAAATCCTGATATTCAATTTAGACGGATAGAGTTAGCGGCACTAGCTATACATGCAGTGCAGATGAATATACGAATAATTTGAAATGTCTTACTTAGATGTTTCACATAATTTATTTATTTATTTAGCTGTATTTATATACCGCCTTTCACCAGGTCAAGGTGGTTTACATGGAACAAAAGTAACAATACATTATAACTGTGTCATTAAATAAACAGTCCAAATGTCCTGTTGAAACTTGACCTCATATCTACAATGCCTTGTGAAAGTATTCATCCCCTCGGTATTTGTCCTATTTTGTCGCATTACAACCTGGAATGAAAATGGAGGTTTCATTTGGATGTTAGGTAATGGACCAAACAATATAGTCCAAATTGGTGAAGTGGAATGACAATAAAATACCTTGTATATATAAAAAAAACCAAGTAAAAACTGAAACTTTGCGAGTATATACGTATTCATCCCTTTTGCTATGAAACCCCTAAATAAGATCTGGTCCAACCAAGTAACCTCAGAAGTCACAATATTAGTTAATTAGGGTCCACCTGTGTGCAATCAGTGTCACATGATCTGTCACAAGATGCCTGTATAAATATACCTGTTATGAAAGGCCCCTGACCATTAAGCAAGCATCATGAAGACCAAGGAGCACTCCAAACAGGTCAGAGACAAAGTTGTGGAGAAGTATAGATCAGATTGGGTTGTAAAAAAATATCCCAAATTCTGAATATCCCACAGAGCACCATTAAATCCATTATAACAAAATGGAAAGAATATGGCACCACTACAAACCTGACAAGAGGCGGCCACCAGCTAAAACTCACAGACCGGGCAAGGAGGGCGTTAATCAGAGATGCCACAAAGACAGGAAGGATAACACTGAAGGAGCTGCAAAGATCCACAGCGGAGATGGGACTATCTGTCCATAGAACCACTTTAAGTCATACACTCCACAGAGTGTATGACTTTATGGAAGAATGGCCAGAAAAAAGCCATTGCTTAAAGAAAGAAATAAGAAAACACTTTTGCACAACAGCATGTGGCGGACCCCCCAAACACAAGGAAGAAGGTTCTCTGGTCAGATGAGATGAAAGAACTTTTTGACCAACATGAGAAATGCCAAGTATGGCACAAACCCATCACTTCCCATCACCCCGAGAACACCATTCCCGCAGTTAAATATGGTGGTGGCAGCATCAAGCTGTGGGGATGTTTTTCATCGGCAGGGACAGGAAAATTGGTTAGGATTAAAGGAACGATAGATGGCACTAAATACAGGATAATTCCTGAGGAAAACCTGCTTCAGTCTGTCAGAGATTTAAGACTGGGGCAAGGTCCACCTTCCAGCAGGACAATGACCCTAAACATACTGCTAAAGTTACACTGGAGTGGTTTAAAGGGAAACATTTAAATGTCTTGGAATGGCCTAGTCAAAGGCCAGACCTCAATTTAATTGAGAATCTGTGGCATGACTTGAAGATTGCTGTACACCAACACAACCCATCTAACTTGAAGGAGTTGGAGCAGTTTTGCCTTGAGGAATGGGTAAAAATCCCAGTGGCTAGATGTGCTAAGCTAATAGAGACATACCCCAAGAGACTTGAAGCTGTAATTGCAGCAAAAAGTGACTCTACAAAGTATTGACTTTGGGGGGGGGGGGGGGGGGGGTATACCTATGCACACTTATGATTTCTGTTGTGGGTTTTTTTGTTGTTGTCTTACTTATTGTTTGTGTCACAATAAAATATGTTTTGCACCTTCAAAGTGGTAGATGTGTTGTGTAAATTACATGGTGCTAAATTCCTAAATCTCCATTTTAATTCCAGATTGTAATGCGACAAAACAGGACAAACAAAGAGGGAGTGAATACTTTCACAATGCATTGTATATCTACATCTCTCTAACTATATCTATCTGTCTATAGATAGATAGATACAGCAGTCGGCCACAGCACTTAAATAGTGGTGCACATGTACCTCCACACACACACAGGCAGTGGTGAACCACACAGGGATACTAGCTGCTGATGAATATCCAAACTGGCTGAAGTTATCCAGATAAGTGGCAGCTGAAAATCCCACGCATCGGGCAAGCGCTAGCACTTATCTGGATAGTGCCATTACAACCTTTGCTCTGCCCCAAGGACCACCCTGCTTAAACTGGATAGTGCCAGAGTGGTCTGTGGAGATATTTGTCTGCAATATATATAAGCATGTATATGCATGCATAAATAGAAAGATAGATATAGGAAACTTGTTCCAGGGCTTCCTTCACATTCTAAAAGAAATATAATGGTAAATAATATAACATCTGTTTATTTCCTCTTTTCGAGCATTTAGCCTGGTAGGATATCAACTTTTAGTTTTGTCATGTTAGAACTTTATGAAGCTTGTCTTTAAGAAACAAATGGTGAGAGGTGTCATGGTAGAGTTAACTAGTAAGTAGATGTTGTGTAATACAAAGTGTCAACATGAGGTATTGCTTTGGAAATGAACATGGACATAAAGAAAGGGAAACTAGTCAAAACAAAAAGCAAATAAGTAAAGCAACTGGCCTCCTACCCAAGCGTTTTCCCGGTGTCTCTGGTTACTTTAATGATTAGGCAGGAGCAACCTTCAACCATTCCTCTATTCCAAAATGATGCCCTGGATCTAGAGGTACTATTTGGAAATAGTAGCAGGGCAGGAGTGACTTTGGATCAGACTGGAGAGGTCATATGGTCCTTTTCTATTGTCAGGTTCTATGCTTCTGGCCATCTGCTGTGACTGTAAATGGTACAGCTGCCATTAGCTATTGCACCTGCTCTGTGAAGACTGTTGTGATTGTGGATAAGAAGAGGGAATGGGGAACAGTTCTGGGGGGTTTGTTTTACTTTATAGTGTTATGGGGCTTTTTATGGGGGGGGGAAGCCTCCAAGGACTGTTGCCAGTACAGTTTTCACATCAAATGAAATGCAACATTTAAAAAAATGATACGGGATGAAGCCACCCCCATCCCCCAAAACCAACACACACCTAAAAAACTGAATACAGATATACTGAAGAAGAAACTATTGCACACCTATAAATAACAATAGCATGTTAAACCCTGTTGCATGGTTTATTGTTTATCTAGTGGTTTGGAGTTCTTAAAATGGAAAAGATGCTAAGCAGGTGTTATGCTATACAAAGGGTTATCACTAAGTGGAGCTTTGGAAAAGTATTACCTGGAGATGCTGGCAGAGCCATATTTTTGGATTGCAAGCACTCACTTTGAAAGTAAAAGCCCAGTTTGACTAAACCACCACCCAGTCTGTTCTGTGGGTGAACATAAGATATGCCATACTGGGTCAGACCAAGGTCCATCAAGCCCAGTATCTTGTTTCCAACAGTGGCCAATCTAGGTCATACGTACCTAGCCGTTTCTCCAAAAAGACACAGGTTCCATAATGCTTGTATTGGGTCAAGCAGTGGATATCCCGGACCCCCTTTAATAATGGTTTATGGACCTTTCCTCCAGGAACTTATCCAAACCTTTTTTAAACCCAACTACACTGACAGCCTTTACTACATCCTCCGGTAACTAATTCCAGAGTTTGATTACACGTTGAGTGAAAAAATATTTTCTCTTATTAGTCTTAAATAGTTTACCCTGTAGCTTCATTTCATGTCCCCTAGTCTTTCTATATACTGATGACATAAATAACCGATCTACATTTACCTGTTCCACTCCATTCATTAATTTATAGACCTCTATCATATCTCCTGTCAGCCGTCTCTTCTCCAGGCTAAAGAGCCCTAACCTTTTTAGCCTTTCCTCATAGGAGTATCCTTCCATCCCCTTTACCATTTTGGTGGCTCTTCTCTGTACCTTTTCTAATTACACTATATCCTTTTTAAGGTACGGCGACCAGAATTGCACACAATATTCAAGGTGCGGTCTCACCATGGAACGATACAGAGGCATTATAATATCCTTTGTTTTATTTTCCATTCCTTTCCTTATCACACCTAGCATTCTATTTGCTCTCTTGCCTGCCGCTGCACACTAGGCGGAGAGTTTTAACATGTTATGCACGATGACACGTAAATCTTTTTCCTGGGTGGTGGTTCCCAATGTGGAGCCTTGCATCATGTAACCATAGTTTTGGTTGTTCTTTCCTAGGTGCATAACTTTGTGCTTGTCCACATTAAATTCCATTTGCCATTTGGATGCCCAGTCTTCTAATGTATCAAGATCCTCTTGCAATTTTTCACAATCCTCATGAGTTTTAACAACTTTAAATAGTTTTGTGTCATCTGCAAATTTGATAACCACACTCGTTATTCCCTTTTCCAGGTCATTTATGAATATGTTAAAAAACAGCGGACTCAGCACAGATCCCTCGGGTACTCTACTATTCACCTTTCTCCACAGGGAAAATTGGCCATTTATTCCTACCCTCTGTTTTCTATCTTTTAACCAGTTCCTGATCCACAATAGTACACTGCCTCCTATCCCATGACTTTTTCGTTTTGCCAAAAGTCTTGGATGAGGCACCTTGTCAAAGGCTTTCTGAAAAGCCTTCAAAAAAACATAACAGATTAGTAAGACAAGATCTTCCTTGGCTAAAGCCATGTTGGCTGTCTCCCATTAAGCCAAGACTATCTACATGTTCAGTAATTTTGTTCTTTATGATGCTTTCTACCATTTTTCCCGGTACTGACGTCAGGCTGACAGGTCTCTAGTTTCCCGGATCACCCCTAGAACCCTTTTTAAAAAATGGTGTTACATTAGCCATCCTCCAATCTTCAGGTATTACAGATGATTTTAATGACAGTTCACTGATTACTAATAGCAGGTCTGAAATCTCATATTTCAGTTCTTTCAATACCCTTGGACGTATACCATCTGGTCCAGGTGATTTGCTACTCTTCAGTTTATCAAATAGTTGTAATACATATTCCCAGTGTATCAATAATTCTTTCATTTCTTCCACAGCATGACCTTTAAATACCACTTCAGTCATGGGTAACATCCCTACATCTTCCTCGAAGCAAAGAATTAATTCAGTCTCTCTGCTATGGCCTTGTCCCCTCTTAGTGCACCCTTTACCCCTCTATTAACTAATGGTCCAACTGACTCTCTCACAGTTTTTTTGCTATAAATGTACTTGAAAAGATCTTTATTATATGTTTATGCTACCACAGCAAGCTTCTTCTCAAATTCTCTCTTTCCCTGCCTTATCAATGCCTTGCATTTAGCTTGCCAGTGCTTGTGCTGTTTCCAGTTTTCATCATTTGACTCTTTTTTTCCATTTCCTGAAAGATGCTTTTTTGGCAACAACAGCCTCTTTAACCTTATTTTATTTATTTATTTATTTAACTGTATTTATATCCCGCTTTTCACCGGGTCAAAGCGGTGAAAAGCTTTGACCCGGTGAAAAGTGGGATATAAATACCTCAAACCTCACCTTTAAACCATGCTGGTAATTTTTTGGACCTCCACTTTTCTTAAAGCGTGGAATACAGCTGTTCTGAGCTTCCCAGGTAGTATTTTTAAACAACACCCAAGCTTGATGTAAGTCTTTAACCTCTGCAACTGCTCCTTTTAGTTTTTTCTTAACTTTTCGAAAGTTAAATGGTAGTGCTGTGGATTTCCTATCCATTCCTCCTCCATGAATTAACGTAAGCGCGATCATGCTATGATCACTAATGCCAAGTGGCCCCAACACCCTTATCTCTTGCACCAGATCTGATGTTCCACTAAGGACTAGGTCCAAAACGGCTTCCCCTCTGGTTGGTTCATGCACCAGCTGCTGCAAGAAGCAGTCATTTATTACATCTAAATACTTTATCTCCCTACCATGTCCTGCCATGACACTGACCCAGTCGATACCGGGGTAATTGAAATCACCCATTATTATTACTGTGCTGTAACTTTTGTTAGT
The DNA here is from genome assembly GCA_033557465.1 of Ichthyophis bannanicus. Classification (NCBI taxonomy): domain Eukaryota; kingdom Metazoa; phylum Chordata; class Amphibia; order Gymnophiona; family Ichthyophiidae; genus Ichthyophis; species Ichthyophis bannanicus. The sequence goes on from CM066033.1 coordinate 529,413,821, forward strand.
TTCCCTGATTTCTTTGAACATTTCATCATCCATTTATTAATTCTGGCCAGGCGGTCGATAGCACACACCCACTGCCATCACCTTCTCTTTTTTACATGGAATTTCATCCATAGAGATTCTACAGCAAATTTTGTTTCCTGCAAAATTTTAATCCTTTGTGACTCAATGCCCTATCTAACATAGAGGCCAACCCCTTTGCCAATTTGATCTGCTCTATCATTATGATATAGTTTGTACTGTAACATGCTAGTACCCCACAGCCTGGGCATGCAGAGTTAAGCGGCCTGATCCCTTCTTTAGATAGTAGAACAGAGCTTGGGGAAAGCACTGCCTCCTGGGAGTTGTAGTATTTACTATCCAAATAAAAGAGAGTAGTTGAGCACGAATGGTTTCAGGCAAATAAACAGGATTTTAATTCCCCTCCAGGTGGCTTTACATACAGGAAATGAAGAACAAATTGCCATACATCTTCTGGCAGGAAATAATATAAGAATTGAACAAAAATACTTCTTATATCAGCATCACATACGTTTCACAGTAATCCAACTTAAACAAGCATTTCTCTGCTCCAACCTTTTGTGCTTATTCTTCCAGCTGCCTCCTGCAGCTCTCTGAACAGCTTAATATTAGCACACAGGTATTATATTATCAGAAACAGATAATGTACAGTCCATTTCTTCCACTGGCATGTATTCTACAGCTGGTTCTGTCTCCATTGCTTCATAATGGCTATCAGCTGGAAATGTTTGAAACTGGCTACACAGTGTTTCCAAGCACACACCCAGTTCCTCAGCCCGAGGCTTTTCTCTGCAGCCTTCTGCTAGATACGGTTGAGAATTACTACAGTATTTGCTATGAGGAGAGCCCCACCCTTCTGGGCTAACACTTAAAAACAGTTTGGTCTTTAAACCAATCTCTCAGTCTACCTTTTGGCTTTCTTATAGGAGATTCTCTCTGCACTTCAGGGTCAGTTAGAGATCCAAACCTTGGAGTTTGTGAGTGCTCCCAAGTCAGCCTTCTTGGTAATCTTTCCCTTTGGCTGCCTTTCAGACACGGCACCAAACCTGGGCTGTTTCTACCTGGCTTCTTGGCACTGGTTCTCCAATTGTTTCTCTTGCTGGTTTCCCTCTCTGAATAAAACCTCAGAGAATCTTCTATTACCTTCAGCTCCTCTGGGTCCTCAGTCCCAAGCAGTTCCTCTGCTCCTGAGCTTAACTCCTGTTCTGGCTTTGGTCTTTCTCTCCGTTCCTGTAGCTGGTCTCTCAGCTGTTCTCGTAGCTGTTCTCCACCTGGTTCTCTCGGCTGCTCTAACTTTCTCTCTAATGAGCATTCTTTATATCTCTGCCTTCTAGGGTTTATCCTGACCCCTCCTCCCAGCAGGTGTTCTGCCTCAACTCGTGACTGTGGATCTAAACTGCAGCAGGGGCGTGTTTTCCTCTCCTGTGACTCACTCTGTTTGTGGTTTCCCTGGAAACCATGAGCCATGTGCTTTTGTTTTCTGTCAGCTACTGAAGCTAACTCTTCCGTTTTACCTCTCTCTAAGGGATCAGAGGGACCTTCTACACCACAGTACCCAGGTATCACAGTGTCCCTCCTTCTACCATGTCTCCGAGATACCAATCATATCTAACCTCTCATTTAGTACTATATATTCTAACTCTCCCATTTATTTTTTAGACTTCTAGCATTTGCATACAACCATTTTAGAGACTGTATTTTATTCACATTAATCTGGCTGTCAGAGCCAGGGGCAATTTGGAATCTTTAAGCTCTGTCTGCTCCATATTCAAGGGCATTTTGGCTGCTTTTGTCTTTATTGGAACCTCTCTGCTGATATGCCCTAACTTCATTCTTTTGGTAGTATCCTTCAAGGATACATTGTTCCGAAACATGCACTCTTGAGTGACTGTTGGCTCTCACCTATTATCTAGTTTAAAAGCTTTTCTATCTTCTTTTTAAAGGTTAATTAATTTATTTATTTATTTGATCAGTTTTATATACCACCTTATCCTTCAATCAAAGTGGTCAACAAGACAACAGAGGGACTACATCGAGGGGGGGGGGAGAGACAACAAGATAGTACATTACAGTAAACTACAGTACATTACATTAAATTATACATAAACTACAGCAAAATTACATTTCATAATTCATTACAATTACATTAAACAAATAACTGCAATATTACAAAGTTAAAATAATTTAAACATTATAGGAAAATTGAAATTCAAAGGGTTAAAACATTTTGTTCTATTGGAATTAGATTAATTGCCATATGCTTCAATATATAGGTACGTTTTAAGGGACTTTCGAAAATCTTTGATATCATACTCATTTCTTAAATCACTAGAAATCGAATTCCATAGTTGTGGTGCTATAAAGGAGAAAGCCCTATTAGATGTCGATTGTTTGGATCTATTAAACTTCAAGTGGGCAATGCCAATAGCGTGGTTCCATCCCAGTTAAGGTGAAGCCCATCCCTTCGGAAGAGCCCCTCCTTTTCCCAGAATGTTCCCCAGTTCCTAACAAATCCAAAACCCAAGATTTATTAAAAGCTGGCTACTACACAGTACCCTGTCCTGTGCTTCTAAGTTAATCTGTGACCAATTTCCAGGGAGAATACCACAGTCCTTGCTTGGATAGAGGGAGTCTTGGGGTCTAAATTTAACCAAAAAGCTCTCTGCTGTGTTTCAAAATTTAAACTGAAAGCTTTTTGCTGCTGCTAGACCCTGACTGATTTAACAAATACACTGAGTTCACATATTAATCAGCTTTAACCTAAGAATTCCTTTTTTCCCAAGATTTAGAAAAATTCCCAGAAGTAAATATTTACTATTGCAGATCTCTCTCCAGAACTAGCAGTCCCCTTTTGTAGTCTCAATCGCATTGGGAACTTTCATGATCGTTCACCCAAGACCATAAAGAAGAAAACAAAAATTAACTTTTTTAAAGAGTGATAGTCTACAAGTGTCAAACATCCATGACTCATAGCTAGAACATATCTTTATCAGTTTTGATCAGAAAACCTCTTTCCTGCCATCATCAATCATGTCACTGTGTTACAGATATAGATGCCTCTTTTGTCAAGCTATTTGGGTACATTGCTTTAGTATCTGTTAAGAAAATGTAAATGTTGCCAGTTTGCAAAAGGTTAAAAAAATGTAAGACTTCCATCACATTCAACTCCAGAAACATTGATTTGATTTCTAGTTTGCGCAATTACGAAGTAACTATGAATCTGTATGATAGCTATTAATTCAAAGCTAAAACTTGTTTCTGTTCTGCTGGAGAATAAAGCTAATCCTAAAATTGAAAAGAGTGTTAATAAGACTTTGCAGCATTATACATTCATCATACATTGATTGCATGGAGGGTCAGACAGAAAGTAGTAATAGTGATTCAAAAAGCACTTTTTGATTATACCATAAATTATTTATCACTTAAGATCAGAAGGTACTCTGCTTTTATCCATTCCAGTAATCAGGCAAATGTATTTTTCTGAAAAGCGGCTGCGTTGTTTCTCGATAGCTGGCCCTGTTGAATGGGACAGACTTCCTGCTGAATTAAGAGGGATGAGCCATGTGAAATAGTCTTGCAAACAATTAAGACCATTGATGTTTCAGCAGTCTTTTTATCAAATGGACACGTTAATAATATATTTGCAGCTCCATGTATTTTGGAGTCTTAAAAGCTGCAAGCTGTTTTTCATTTTATGCTGCTTTTTGCTTTGCTGTTGTCTAATTGTCTAATCTTTTGTATTATTATGCATGCAATTCTTTAAGTCACTTAGGGGCATGTTTACTAAACGGCGCACCTGTGCGGGGCGCACCTGAGCGCCCTAAAATGATGCATTTAAGTGCTCTTAAACGCCCCGTACACGTGCGGGTCACATTAACGGGCCCCGCACACGTGCGCCGACAACGCGCACATTTGCGGGGCGGTAATGTGCGAAAGAGGCGTGCCAAGGCGAAATGAGGGCGGAGGAAGGCCCCCTAGGGGCGGAGAGACGGGGTCAGTGGGCGGAATGTGGGAGGGGAGAGACTCGCCGCACAGGAGCGTGCCCGAATCTGCAAAGAACTTTACCGCCAGTGAAACACTCGCGTTAGAGGTGCTGTGCAGGGAAAAGAAACCGTTTCCGTCAGCAATGTGCAGCACAATAGTGGAAGCCCAAAAACCGTGAGCAGTGTGATCTATGTGCACAGATCAAACGCCGTAATGTCACAGGGCACTAACCACACGGGCGCCGCGCACCTTAGCGCATCTGTCAATCACAGCTTCTGTTCTTCACGACGGAACGCCCACTCCTTATACGGCACCCGCTCGGTACCGCGGACCGCACAACACCGGCCTTTAGTAAACAGACCCCTTAGGTTTTGATAAGTGGCATGCAAAAGCTTTTAAAATAAATAAATCAGAAAGAAAGTGAGCATGTGTACTGTACTGATCCAAATTCTTTTTGGAGGAGGAGAAGTAAGACTTAAAAATGTGAATGGTAACTGTTAGGAAATGAGATACACAGGTGGTAGTGAAATTTAAAAAAAAAAGATTTTTTAATACACCCCCCCCCCAAAAAAAAAAAAAGAAAGAACCCACAGGTTACAAAGGGAGAAAAGCCACCACAGAGACCCTATTTACAGCCACCATTCATTTGCAGACATATCCATGGATTCTGGCTCATCCCAGTGCACGTGAGCCTTTACTTCCCTGTCAGTGATCATCCCAAATGTGCATTACTTTTATGTCAGGCTGCCATACTTGTAAGTTATAAAATCACCACAGGTACTGTATGTGTGATGAGTAGGGATATGCATGAAAACATTTCCATTCATTTTTAGATTATTTTCTGATTTTTCTTTAGTTTTAGACATTGTTTTGGTTTGGACCTCATCAGGACCATGAAGAAGTATCTGCTTTTGATTCCTTGTCAGTTTCCTTTTCTATTTTGATTTGATATCCCAGTCTTCCTCAAAGGATATGCCAGGGTGCCTGGAGATTGATGGCGGTTGAGTGCCTGCAGAAGCAGATGAATTATTATGTTTTAAAGTGTCAAATACTGTTGGGGGGTTTAGTATTGATGCTTGAGTTAATAATAGCAGACCGTCCCAGTCTATACCATCATGAAGAGGTCCACTTTTCTGACACTGGATTGGATATTTTACTGCATTCATTTCAGGATGTTGTGGAGATTGGGAGGCAGGGATTCAGGGTTGTACTTGTGGGGAGTGGATGGCAAGTGAATTGCTATCTTTGCTTGTAGAGTTATTTGGGAGGTAAGCCCCTTCAGTTATTGGCATAGAGCAGTTTCACACAGTGGAGATGGCTATGGAATCAAATGGATTTTCCAGCAGTACCACTGGGGTGTGTGTAGGTTTCACTCGAACAACCCGGCATTACCGCAGAGGCGTTCATAGGAATGGTGTACTACTAAGTAACTATTAGTTTGTTGTGGCAATGTCGACATTGACTAGTTGAATGGCCAAGTGTGGCAGCAGACAGTAGATGCAACAGCATCTGTTTGGTTCAGAGTGGATACGCTATGTGATATTGTTATCACGGAGCTGAAGGAATACTTGATTTGCAAATTTTATTTATGAAGCCACATGTTGCTTCTTAAGAATATAGAGCAATACTGAAATATTAATAAAGCAGCAGCCCTATTTTTTTCCACAACTCTGGGTATTCATGTTTTATTTCTGTTTCAAGTGTGAATGCCCATAGAATTGTCCTCCTAACAAAGGGGTAAACCTTTGCACATACAGCATACAGTATATGTACATATGTTTAACCACGCTGAACAGAGGCGTTCCCAATGTGGGGGTAGGATTGGTGAGAGGATAGAATTAATGGCCCTTTTTATACAATATGCACTTTCATGAGCATGCATTTACCCAAGAAATGTGTGCATTCCAAAGAGCAGGGGTAAGTATTATTGGGGGGGGGGGGCAGGGGTGGATTCTATAAAGGATCTTCTGCATGCAAAGCCTGTCATACATGCATAAAACAACTCTTATAAAATGACCCCACATGTAAAGGTGCATGCGGTTACAAGAAGGCACATACTTGCACTTGAACCAAGGGTAGGCATGTTTGGAAAGGAGTCTGAGCGACATATGGGTGGAGTCACAAAGCATCCACATAGATTATAAAATACCTCCCTACCTCGCGAATACTTCAGCCGTGTACATTTACACTAGCTCCCAAGAAGGTGTCAGTGGTAGGCAGCTGCATCTGAGTTGCTATTTCAGCTGCCTTTGTGATGCTTCTTTATAAAGACAAATAGGCACCTATGTGTCTTTATACAATAGCCTCAAAATAGGCCCCTATTAGGCCTCACACCCCAGGTGGCTTATGATAAAATTCCCTCCACATGTGTGTAGTGTCATGGAGTCATTTTCAAAGGAGAAGTGCGTGGATACTCCCCTTTCTAAAATTTGCTAGGACTTGCACAGGGAAACGTATATGCAAATATAAGCAAACAGGTAATTTTGCTTTGAAAATGTGGCAAAATCCCCATGGTGAAGTTTATATGCTAATGTTCCACAAAGCTGGCAGTTGTAAAACTATTCTTAAGACTAAATGAGCCTGTACTCACAAAAATGTGTCTGGATTAAACTGTGTGGGTATTTTTTAAAGGTCAGAAAGCCAAACAGTTAAATAAAATAGGTGTACCTTTGCCTCCTAAAGTATGTGCATATTGAAAAATGTACATACAGAGAAATGCACGTGCATAGATTTATGCATCAACTCCAGTATCCTGTTTCCAACAGTGGCCACTCTAGGTCACAAGTACCTGTCAGGTTCCCAAAAAGGTACACAGATTCCACAATGGTTATATGGGGTAAGCAATAGATTTCCTATATCCTCTTTAAAAATGGTTTGCAGACTTTTCCTTCAGGAACTTGTCCAAACCTTTTTTAAACCCAGCTACACTAACAGCTTTTACTACATCCTCCAGTAACAAATTCCAGAAGTTGATTACTTCTTGAGCGAAAAAATATTTTCTTTTATTAATCCTAAATGGGCTACATTGTTGCTTTCTTGAGTGCCCCCTAGTCTTTCTACCATTTGATGGAGTAAACAACCGATCTACGTTTACTCGTTCCACTCCATTCATTAATTTATAGACCTCTATCATATCTCCCCTCAGCCATCTCCTTTAATTAATTAATTTATTTATTTATTTAAAAGGATTTATCTACCGCTTTATCCTGAAATCAAAGCTGATTACACAGCAAACAAATCAAGTGGCAGGGTGCGTGGGTGTGGGCATGCAGTGATAAATCGAGGGGTGTGTGTGTGTGTGTGTGTGGTGTGAGGTTGATTGCGTGGTGAGCTATATACAGTATGAGCTATATATTTACATTTTTACATTTTGGTGGCAGAGAGGGAGTTTGTTTGGACAGTTCATGTGATGTCCTTGTAGTGCTCTGTGAAGAGCGTAGTTTTAGCAACTTTTCAAGTTGAAGAGCCCTAACATTTTAAACCTCTCCTCCTAGAAGTGTCCTTCCATCCTCTTTACCATTTTGGTGGCTTTTCTCTGTACTTTTTCTAATTCAGCTATATTCTTTTTAAGGTATAGCAACCAAAGTTGCACTCAATATTCAAGTTGCAGTTGCACCATGGAATGATACAGAGGCATTATAATATCCTTGGTTTTGTTCTCCATTCCTTTTCTTATGATTCCTAGCATTTTATTTGCTTTCTTGACTGCCTCTGCACATTAGGCTAAGGGTTTCAACATTTCCACAATGACCCGAAATCCTTTTCCTGGGTGGTGGTTCCTAATGTGGAACGTTGCATCATGCAACCATTGTTTGTGTTGTTCTTCCCTAGGTGTATAATTTTGCACTTGTCCATATTAAATCTCATCTGCCATTTGGACATCAAGTCTTCCAATTTATCAAGGTCCTCTTGCAATTTTTCACAATCCTCTTGTGTTTAAACAGTTTTGAATAATTTTGTATCATCTGCAGATTTGATCACCTCACTCATTCTTCCCAACACAGATCCCTGGGGTACTCCATTATTCACCTTTCTCCATTAAGAAAATCATCCATTTAGCCTTACTCTCTGGTTTGTATATTTGAAGCAATTCCTGATCAACAATAGTATGCTGCTTCCTATCCCATTACTTTTTAATTTCCCCATGAGTCTCTCATGAGGGATCTTGTCAAAGGCTTTCTGAAAGTCCAGATACACTATATCGACTGGCTCACCTTTGTCTACCTGTTTATTCACACCTTCAAAAAAATATAAGATTAGTAAGACAAGACTTTCCTTGGCTAAATCCATCTTGGCTTTCTCCCATTAAACCATGACTATCTACATGTTCAGTAATTTTATTATTTATAATGGTTTCTACCATTTTGCCCAGTACTGTCATCAGGCTCACCGGTATGTAGTTTTCTGGATCACTCCTGCAACTCTTTTTAAAAATTGGCATTACAAAGGCCATTCTCCAATCTTCAGGTACTACAGATAATGTTATTGATAGTTCACAAAATACAAGGCCGCGGGCAGGGTCCTAGTGGCTGCCGGTAACCAGGTGCGCGGCCCGGTGCAGGGACCCTGCGTGTGGCCCCGGGCACTCAGGCGGGAAGCAATAGTTTAAATCTATTGGCTCCCCGGGAACGTGATTGTGGGGAGCCAATGGGACGAATGCCTGGCGAGCATGGGGGAGGGGGGAGTCTGGCTGGCAGCCCATGCCTGTTCAGTCACAGCGGCGGAGGCTTCGGGTGCTGGCTTGGCTTTGCTTAAGCATCAGAATAAGCTTTGTTTCCATGCGGCTTGTGGGGAGAAGAATAAGGATGGTTCAGCGATGGATGGAGCGAGCGGAGAGCAGGGCTCACATCGGCAAGGCAAAGATGAGCGGGGAGCCGATGGACGCGACACGGAAGGGGAGTCCCTGTTCTGCAAGGCCAGGCAGTAGTCCTGGACATGTGGGAGCTGAGTCCGGGTCCTTTCCTTCCCTGTAGGGGCAGGTGGTTTGCGGAGGACAGCAGTGGGCAGAAGAGGACATTTTGGTGGCAAGGCCAGTGCTGGAGCTGGCAATAAGGTGGTTTTGGTTGGGGGGAGGAATGGTTTGCCGTGAGGGGCTGGGTTTTACAGGCTTCAGGATTTAGGTTGCAAAAAAACCCAAACAAACAGTGGGCTAGTTATTAAGATTGTGTAACTCGTGGGTGATAGTTGGGCCTGGGGGGACAGTCCCTTAGCACTCCCAAAAATAAATAGATAAATAAATAAATAAATATATATATATATATATATATATATATATATATATATATATATATATATATATAAATATAAAGAGAGAGAGAGCATAGTAGGGTGAGCAGGGCAAGGGGACAGAGTGCCACACCGTTAAGGGTGGATTTGGGTGGACAGGGGGATAGAAGCATTGGGGAAAGGAATGGGGGTGAGGCAGTGAGGCATGCGGTGGGGAGGGGGCAATGGGGCCTTGCATTGAGGTCCTGCAGGAGTGCAGAGGCCCTGGACAGGGCGAGGGGGGGGGTTAATAGTAGTACGAGAGACAGGTAGGGGTGGAGGTCGGTTGCGGGGAGTTTGAGCATGGGCTCGGGGGGCAGCGGGCCCCCACGGAGGGGGGGTTGGGGTCTACATGGAGTGATATGCGGTCTAGAGGTCTTCAGAGTGGAAGTGAATGGGGTAGCGGAGTAGGATATATCAGGATTAGTGGAGGACCGGGGGTTAGCAGCGGAGAGGCATAAGCAGACGACCAGAGATGGGGAAGGCCGCTGGGGAACAAAGGCATGGGGGAGTTATGCATCCTGGATGGGGACAGGACTTAGGGGGAGAGGGCAGTGGTTTAGCGGGAAAAGGACAACCAGTTTGGGAGGGCAGGAGTTATCCTGTCTTTTAAATGGGATGGCGGCACAAGGGGGCTATTTGCCAGTACTGGAGACCAGCAGCATGGGAACAATGGCTTGGAGGGGGGAAGGGTCCATCAGAGCGGAGTGGTTAGGGGCTTGGCCGCCTGTGTGGTCTCTGGCTGTCTCCCCCCCCCCTGTTTTTTTTCCTTTTGTCTCCACAGGTTCAGGCAAGGAGTCAGCGTCCCATGGGGCAGGGAGTGAGTGGCCAAGGAATAGCGGCAAATTCAGATGGAGGAGGATCCATGCGGGGTTTTGCTGATGTGGCGACCAATGCGTGGCAGTACGAGCCGCGTCAACTCAGCGAGGCTGGCTGCCAGGCAGAGACCAGTGCAGCGATGGCATAGGCACCAGAGATACTGGCGACAGGTGAGTGGTAGGCCGACCAAGGCGAGGTTTTTGTAGCAAAGTTACTCGCGGGACAGGAAAATGCGGTAAATAGCGCAAGAAAAGGAGGCATTCCTGTCAGCGGCAATCTTTGCTCGGTGTCATCCTCATCCTCCTCTGCGGACTCTTCCTCACCATCATCCGGGGTGGAAGTGGAGTGGCAGGCGGTATGCAGCACTGCGTGGCGGGGACCAGGTCGGGTGGTCGAGCGCCTAGCTTAGTGTTGTTGTCGGAGTTATGGGAGGAAGTCCGAAGACGTTGCACAGGAGGATTAGAAAATGGCGATATATAGATCTAATTTGTCTGTTAGAAGTCAGGAAGCGGTCCGGAAAGAGCAAAAAAAAAAAGGGGGAAGAAGGAGGACAAAAAGGCTGGACGAATTAAGAGTTTTGCGCAATGTGGGAAATTGGACGTGATCCTTGCTGCGGTTAGCAAGTGTGCGGGGTCATTATTTGACCGAGCATTATGGGATGCTGTAGCGTATGCGGATTCAATCTTGGAGGCATCACAGACACACAAAGGAGGGTCAGGGTGAGATTATGGCGAGGAGTCAGGGACAAAATGGAGGAGAACACATTACGGTCCTGAGGCATGCAGGATATCAACCTTTGGCTGACGCAAATGTCAGCCAGGGCAGGTGCAGGGGGAGGGTGTGGGGAGAGGGGGGCGGGGGGTCAAGGCAGGCATGGGACATTCCTTTCGGACAGGAGGCGCGATGGTGCAGCAGAAATCAGGGGCAGGCGGTGTCGGAGATGTCTGTGGTAGGTTCAATAAGTCCTCTTGCCCATTTCACGATTGCACATTTAGGCACGTCTGCTCAGTCTGTGGAGGAGGACACTCGGCTGCTAAATGCATTAAGAAAGGGACCCATGTTGTCACTGGGCCGGCCTCCAAGTAATAGGAAGTTAGTGACCGTGCACCAACTCCAATAATGTTGGAAGCGTTGCGGTATGGGCATCGACAATACCCGAATCAGGGAGATAGGGATGTTCTACAGTTGTTTTTCATTGAGGATTCGTTATTCTCGTTCAGGGGGAAGTGTTAGTGTCTAGAGAGAGGAAGTTGCCTTCAGTGCAGCATTTTGCGACCATAGTCATGAATACGCTGGCGGTAGAGCTGAATTGGGGCAGAATCATGGGCACATTTAAGGAGCCACCTTTCCTGGACTTGGTGGTCTCACCATTGGGAATCAAACTGGAAAAAGAGCCAGCGAAGTTCAGGCTAATCCATAATTTGTCTTTTCTGCCGGGAGCATCAGAAAATGACCAAATCCCGCGGGAGTGGTGTATGGTTCAATATGCGTCATTTGACCGTGCAGTGGACTTGGTTAGAAAAGCAGGTCACAGGGCGTTACTGGCCAAGGTGGATATTGAATCTGTGTTTTGTTGGTTGCCAGTGCACCTGTCCGCTTTTCATTGGCTAGGATTCCATTTGAAGACTGGAATTATGTTGACGAACGTATGCCTATGGGCTGCTTTGTCTTCTGTGCCTACTTTGAGAAGTTCAGCACTTTCCTACAGTGGGTACCAGTACTGAAGGTTGGTGGTGCGAAGGTAGTTCACTACTTGCATGCATTTTGTTCGTCGAAGGGGCTCAGTCAGCGGAGAGCCAGAAGCTATTGGAAGGTTTTGTCGAGCTATCTCGGGAATAGGTTGTGCCATTGTCGGCAGGTAAGACAGAGGGCCTGTCGACAAACAGCACACTTTTAGGAGTTGAGTTAGACTCGGTGGAGATGGTGGCGCGCTGGCCCCTTGAAAAGGTAGCTAGATTGCAGGTTTGCATCGGTAACATGGTTTGCATTGGGGTGGAGGAGTGGCCTAGTGGTTGGGACAAGGTACTCCAGGTCAGGGGTTCAAATCCCACTAGAGGACAGCAACCTTGGGCCAGAAGGACTGGCATTTCTAGTCCCACAGGTGCTCCTTGTGGTTTTGGGCAAGCCACTTAACCTTCCATAGCCCATGTTCCCTGTAAAATAGTTATCTCCAAGTTATAATGCCCTGTTCAATGTAATTTCAGTTTGTTCAATGTAAACCGCACTGATACAGAATAGCACAGTATATAAGAGAATGTAAATAAATAGCATGAGGATCTGGAGCCGAATTTTGCAAGACTTTAACAGGATCTCGGTTTTGATAGAGACTGAGGTGTCAACTGAGGACTTGCAGCTTTATACGGAAGCGGCAGGTGGGGTTGGTTAAGAATTTCTTTGGTGGTGCATGATGTGCAGATAGAGGACCGCAGTCATGGCAGGACGCTAATATAACCAGCAACATAACCTTCCTTGAGCTGTGTACTCTTTTGGTAGCATTGGAGTTATGGTCAGATAGGCTTCGCAACCGTCGGGCAGTGCGATGGTGCGATAACGTGGCAGTGGCCAGTGTGGTCAATCATTACACGCCAAGATGTTTGCGGATGGCAGAGCGGATGAGGGAAGTGGTGTTAGCATGTTGCAGTTGAATGTGGTGGTAAAGGCCAGGCAAATCCCAGATAGTACTATCAAAATGGCGATGCTTTTTCTCATTGCAAGTGGGGAGCGATTTCGGTCGTTGGCTCCAGAAGTGGACAAAAACAGATTCGTGATCCGGGAAAAATTATGGAGAATTGGCCAAGGAAGATGCTGAATTTCCGGTGGAGCTCGGTGGAGCGGGGACATGGTCAGCAGGCCAGAGAGGGAGTGACAAGAGGGTCGAATTTGGGTGGCCTAAGGATGGCAGCCGGGTGGGGTTTCGGATCAGTTATTGGGTCAGTCTATACTCAAGGCAAAAAAGCAACGGGTTTTTTCCAGATCTGGCGAGCGCTGTGGATAGGGGCTCGCACATAGGGGGCTTTTAGCCCGTCGGCTGCTTCAAGGATGGGAAGGTTCAAGGCGTACCTTGAGACGACAGGTGGCTGATAACACATGACTTGTGGGGGAAACTCAGTGCTGCCTACCAGGTGTAGCTGTGTCACAGTCCGAAGCCACTCTGTTCTGGGCAGTTTTTTGGCCTTGCTGTTTTCGGTGCGTTCCGGAGAGGAGAGTTTGTAGCGAACTCTAGAAGGCCTGGGATTGAGGGAGGTATGCAGCGACAACATGTGCGGGTGGAGGTGGAGTTGGAGAGTCTTATTAGATAAATCAAAGACGGAGCCGCAAGGGAGAGGATTGAGGGTGGTAATGAGGGAGGGTATGGGCTTGGTGGCATGCCCAGTAGTGGCCGTGAGGTGACACCTAAGGGGGCGTACCGTGCCGGATGGGGGGGCTCTTCATTTATGAGGATGCACTGTAGTTGACGTGCTATCAAGTTTCTGGAGTACTGAGGATGGTGCTGTGACATGTTGGCAAGGCAGCGGCAGGCTTGCCAGAGCCAAACATATAAAGCATTGGCAGATGCAGCTGTGAGAGGGAGAATGACTTGGCGGAGTTGTGGATCTTAACTGTAATTTGTCTTTCAGATGGGGTATTGAATCCTTTGGCTGTTGGCTGATGGGTCACTCCTTCATTTAGTGGGCGAGACAGCGAGCGGAGACAAGACCAGTGGGCCATAATCTGGGTATCGCTCCCGCGATGGTGCCTGTTTCATGGCTGGGCGGGCGCGGTCTTCGCTGGATGCAGCTCTTGCCTTTGCTACGGCACCACGCGAGACTAAGGACAAAGCCTGCAATTATACTTTTACTTTCGGGGGGCAATGACCTTGTCTGCATGCAGCTGATAAGAGTGGTGAAGAGGGAATTGGCAGTGATTTTGGGAAGATTTCAGGGTGTGGTATGAATGTGCTCAGACATTATTCCAAGGCCTGGTGCTGGGACCCACAGCGTTGGTCAAAACGGCCGACAGAAATTAATCATCAGATTGGCCGTGGGATCTGCGAGCAGAAGGGTTTATCAAATCCTGCATTCCTGGGTAGAAATTGGTTCCCCGGTTGGTGTGGATTTGCTCCCGAATGACAGGCAAGAGGCTTTGGAATATGTGCTCAAGTAGGATGCTCGCTGGTCGCAGCTTGGTGGTGGGGGCGGTGCAGGGATAGTGATGTCACCTGTGCCAGTGGCGGGATCCCGGAGGTTTCCGGGGTCCAGAGCCTTAGGTTATAATTGGGGCGGGGGTGGGGTACCCCTGACCCGTACAACCCCTGGCTGACTTTTGCTAATTACATGGCGAAGTCGGTGAAAGTGGGGGAGGAAGCTTGCTGTTGGCAGGACTTCGGCAGAAGCGGAGGCAAGGTCACCTTGCTAATTGCATGGCTGATGAGGTATTGCTCCAAGATTGGGATTATAAAAGGTTGATTATTCCAACGTATTGTTGAACTGTTAAATGGTTAATAAAGCTGTGACCAGTTATTTTCCATGAACAATGGTGTTGTGTAGTTTGTGGAGGAAAAGGGGGGGGGCCGAGGGGGGGAGGTGACGGATATTTGAGGGGCCTCGCGCACCGGGTCCAGCTGCCTTGGTTATTACTTATAATAGGTCTGCCATGTGATATTTTAGTTCTTTCAACACCCTCAGATATATACCATCTGGTCCAGTTTATCAAATAGTTCTAATACATCTTCCCAACTTATCGATATTTCTTTCAATTCTTCTGATACATCACCTTTAAATACCATTTCAGGCATGAGTAACTTCTCTATATCTTCTTCAGTACAGACCAAAACAAAGAATCTATTCAATCTCTCTGCTTTGGCCTTATCCTCCCTTAGGGCCCCTTTTACCAGTCTATCATCTGACTCTCTCACAAATATTTTTCTATCAATGTACTTGAAAAAGTTTTTATTATATGTTTTTGCTTCCACGGCAGGTTTATTTTTCAAATTCTCTCTGACTGCATTATCAATGCCTTGCATCTAACTTGCTAGTGCTTATGTTGTTTCTCATTTTTGTCATTTGGCTCCCTTTTCCATTTCCTGAAAGATGTTTTTTTGGCTACAAAAATCTCTCTGACCATACCTTTAAACCATCCTGGCAGTTTTTTGGCCTTCCTTCCACTTTTCTTAAAGCCCAGACCAGATGTATTCCAGACTAGGAGCCATCACACCCAGGGGGATCCAGCATTTGATAGGCTCAAGGGAGATTTGCAATGGCAGAGAGTCCATTCCAGAATAGGAGCCACAAGACCCAGGGAGGTCCAGCGACAGATCAGCTCACTGTAGAGCAGCAACAGTTGTTCCTGACTAGGCAGGAGTGCAAAATCCTCTCCTGATTGGAAGAGAGTTTTGAGGAGATGGAGTCAAGGCTACAGCCTCAGCAATTAGACAGAACTACAAAACCTCTCTCTTCACAATCAGACACCAGTCCAGAGCTCCAGCAGTGGGTGAGAGGAGATAGAAGACAAGTTAATAAAGTTAAATTCATAATCTTTAAAGATTTACTTAAGTCGCCACGTATAAGATTATAGTTGGTTGTTTGAACTGCCTTATCTCTTACCCTATATTGTTATTTCACCTTACCTGCTTGAACCACTTATGATAATACAGATTTTACATACTGCATTATTTTATCCCAATATTTGATGTATATGTTTTGTAAATAAATTGTAAATACTATTTAAGCCAGCCTTGTTCACAACAGTGTTTTTGAGGGATTTCCTGTGGTGAAAGGAGGGAAATCCTATCCACTAACACCTTTCTTCCCCAGGTGGAGGCACCAGGCACCAAACTGACAAGGACCGATGGATCCTGCCCTAGAGGGGGCTCCAGCCAGGCTGATCCTGGACCTAGAAGTGCACCCAAGGGGGCACTACATATAATTACACTTTTTTCCATTAAATTTTACTGCCAATCAAATCTCTTCACTAGCTTCCTTCTCATTCTCTCTACTTTCTCCTGAGTGTCCACTGTGTTGCAGATTTTAATGTCTCCTATAAATAGGTAGGGTCTGATATTCAGCAGCAGTGGCTAGCTGTTGTAAAGTGGCTAGCTGCTGCCATTGAACCTTAGACCCGGCTATTCAATGCACAGCCACAGGCACTGGATATCCAGATCAGCTGGATAGAACAGAAGCTAACTGGGAAGTGGTGGTATTCAGCCACTGCTGGGTTAGCTTCGGCAGTGAACGTTAGGCCAGCCTTTACTGTGCCTAACATTTGCAACCTTGAGATAACCAAGCAGCAGCTGAATAGTGCCACCACCTGGTTATCCCTGAGTGCCACCTCCGCTCAATCCCCAGAACTCCTCGATGCCTGTCGCTTAGCACTGGGGCACCTAGCAGCAGTACCTGGGAATATTCAGTGACACTAGTGCTGCTGAAGATCCCAGTCAGTGTGATTAACACAGTAGGCAGGTCTGCTAACTGCGTTAATCACAATAAATATCGGGCCCGTAAGCATTTTCTTCTAAGCCCTCCACAATATCACTCACAAAGATGTTGAGCAAAAATGGCCCCAAGCCACAGGAACCCGACCTTCTTCTTGGGATCCTCTGTGTAGAAAAAATGTCTGTCAAGAGACCATATAGAAGCCTGTCTCAGCAATTTAATTGATATTCAAACCAAGGCTAGTCCTGGCTCATGTTCCTCTGGATACTGAACACCCCCACTGGGTGGGAAACAGCTAACATCCTGTCACACAAAGTTTGACTTGTGGGCCTATAGCACGCAAGACTTTCAAAAGGGAGACTATGATAAAATGAGTAAAATAGTTAAGAAAAAAACCCTAAAAAGAACAGCTGCAAAGGTTAAAGATTTACATCAAGCAAGGGCATTGCTTTTCCAAATCCTAAACTCCTTCTTCTCAAAATGTTTTCTCTCCCTTTGTATAGGGTTTTTTAATACCAGCACCTGTTTATCTGATATCTTAACTCTTAGGGTGAGCAATTTCCACCTGCTTCAGTGTTTGCTTCTCCACCCTCTGCCTAGTGTGTGCACTGTATTCCCCCTATACTATTCCCTATAGATTTAAACTTAAATCTTAATAATAGAAATAAATGTGAGCAAATATTACCCTTGCTCCTTCAGCACAGGCAGTGATTTGCATATCCCCCCTAAATGTTTACTTTCCAGCTCTACTAGCACAACAGGGTGTTCCCTTAATGTTGTCCTTCATCTGACTTCCCCAGCAGCCACCTCTTCAGCAGCAAACAGTAACCATTATTCTACATTATTCAGCACACTCTCAAATGCCCATCTTTCGGGGAGGGGGGTTCATATACATTTTCAGTCATGATATGATGCTCCAGGATAGTAAACTCAGGAGCAAAATGCAAAAGTTTTTTTCACAGGAAAATTATGTGGATCCGTGGAATGAACTCTCTGAGGAGGTGATAGAGATAAAAATGTGCTTTAAGTACAGAGGATACTGTATTAACAGGAGGTGCCTAGTGGCAAAGAAGATTGTACAGAAGCAGTGCTGTATTTTGTGCAGCTTAATACTGTAGTTACAAGTGGTAAGACTACATCTGGATTCCAATTAGAAATTGAACTAACTTCCATGGAGCCATGGCTAAAGCTCTAAACAGCAGTTGTTTGACTGCATTGGGCACCCAAGAAGACTAGGGTAAACTGCATGGAATGACTATAATTAAAATCCAGACTTCAAACAGCATGGGAAGTCAGAGTCTTTAAAAAAATAAAGCAGCTTCACTAATTTTAGCCATGGTGTGGATCATTGCAAAATTTAGAAGAGATACAAGAAAGAGATCCTTGGTGCTGTATTACTGACCCTGTAAGTATCAGAAGTGAAGATAATAAGCCTTGAAATGGTCTGCCAGAGGAGGTGATGGAGACCATTTCTTTGTACTGAATTTGAGTGGATCTGATTTATCATTTGGATTAGTCCGGCAGTGGGTGAGTGGTTGGGGGTGGGCTTTGAGAGATCAGGTAAAGAACAATAAGTGATAAGGGGGAGCTAGTGTTTTATTCCATATGGGAATTTATATCCTCCTTTACCTAAAGTGTAAGAACGCCACATGGGAAGACTGGATAGCCCCATTTGATCTTCATCTGCTGTCATCTGTAAAGGAAGCCATATTCCATAGACAGTCTGCAGATGAAGTTAATCATCAGTAAAAAAAAAAAAAAAAAAGTTCAGATATGTTCACTTAAACAAATGTTTGCCAATTTTTTGTTCTTTTCACATATTTGTTCCTTAGACACAAATATATATAGACTAGAATATTTTTAAGAGTGCAAATCAATTGTGTGTGCATTATTTTATAGGGTACCAGGTACAAACTGCTTGCACCAACTTTAACTTATTAGGCATCCATATTCACTGTGTGCTTACTGATGCACCTTCTCACCACTAACCAGACAGCTTTAGCTAACTTCATCCAGTTACTGAGCTTAAGATGGTAATGGGGCGGTTCCTGTCATGTGCTGAAACCTTGACTGGTCAGTGCGGCTGGCCAAAGTTACTCAGCTAATTCTGATTAGCCAAATAGCAGGCCTAAAGCCGAGCAGACAGCTTTGGTTAATTTCAGGCTGGATATTCATGCTGCCCTTCTTTGGGTTGAAGGTCTGAACAAAGTTAACAGGACAAGGTCGTTCTTTTAACTGCATGAAAGTGCAAGCTGAAGATCAACGCTTATTTTAAATGATCTGTTTGAATAAAGTGCCAGCTAGGTTATTTCAAATTCTGTCTCTTTTTTCTTCTGTCATGGAAGGACATCTTACAATAATATTCATTCCATTTGACTTTGTATTCAACTCCATACATCCCTGTTTAGGATTCTGTTTGTATGAAAAAAAAGCAATATAAAAATAGATTAATGTTATTAGACTTTATATCGCTCAGACTCTCCTGGTTCTCCAAGGGACTGGGAAATGTTCAAGTAATCTTAGCATACTTGCAAGTTGATTATTCAGAAACTGTATGCAGCACACAGTATTTGCATTGAGAGGATATACTGTACTTTAGTATAAATTGGCAGAACATCTTCGAAGGGGATTAGATTTGGTTCGGTCACCATATCTCTGAACTTTCTACACGAGGAATCAAAATGAGGGTTAGGAAACTCTATCCTTTTTTCTGAGTTGCGGAGTTTGCTTTGATTCTAAGGATGAAAAATAGTTTTGTTGCAAAAGGGGTAGTTTCAGAAAACATGTCTCATCTTAACAATTTGAGAAATTATCCTTATATTAAAGCTCTGTAGTTGACAATTCCGAATGCTGTCATTTGTATTGGCTAAATAACAAATAAAAGTGATTAACATATCTAAAAACATTCTAGAAAATATTTCTGTCTCGTTCTGGTTTTACATATATTAAAGTATGATGATGAATCTTCACCTCATATTTTCTGGATAATTTGGTAACAAGATGTCTGACTTGAGCACTTTATATCAGTTTGCATACTTAACTTTAGAAAACTATCCCACCACGAATGCCCACACACATGTTTACTTGCCATTTAGTACACACAAATTTTTCAGGAAAATGTATGCACACACTTTAGAAAATCCAAAAGCATGCCTGTAAGTCCAAATCCATCCAACCCTGCCACTATAAAATACCTCTTTGTTGTAGGTAAATATTTGCATGAAATAGCTTCATGTACATACTTTTACTTTCATATATTCTGGCCAATATTAAAAACAACCCTAAACAAAACTCCATGTAACCTATCCACCTTCAAGGTACAAAGTTGTTTTTACAATAATTAATGACTACACTAATGGAACCACCAGTATGGAGTGTGTAAGAACATCTCACTTAAAAATAACTAAAAAAACATATCTAGAAAACATAAAAAATCTTTATTCTTATATAAAAACACCCCTATCAAATCACTCATTGTGAATTCATGGTACCATTCATCCAAAAACACAAATGACCCTCACTCCAGACAAATATTTACATAAGATACAATCCTCCAAACAAGCATGAAATCACCAATTGTATTTTATCATTAAACATATAACCCCAATAACATTTAATGATTCCACATTTGTTTTACATAACCCACACTGTATCAGATGATAATATCAGACATTGAATATTAAACAACCATATCTTTCATATATCACATAATTTAATTCTATATATAAATGTATTCCATATATAATATCACAGTTACATTATCTTTTCTCAGGCGCCAATGTCTGCCATCTCTCATATAGTCTTCTATACAGTGTGGCCCATAAAATGTGAGAACATCTCGTAAATTAAAAGCTTAAATAGTTTACTCATTTACCTATTTTAGCTATATAACGTCTTTATTTCGACAATTTCCGGTCGCCATCTTTTTTTCTTTTTTTTTTTAATCATTTACATCTGTATTTTTGAATTTTTAAATAACTTATATGCTATAAGATGTTCTCACTTTTTTTGGGCCACCCTGTATATGATATCCTGAATAAGATCTCAATCCAGAGAACCAGATTTTTCACTTAGCAAACCAGACAGGCACCCAATCCAAAAATCATCCTATCAGTGAATCCTTAATCTGGAAAACCAGGTCTTCTTAGGCAACAAGCCAAGCAATCATATGCCGCATTCACATAAGGCCACATGAATCACCCAAATTGCACTTTTAAACCATGGGCCCTGGTTTCGCCGTTACCGGCTTCATCAGGGAAAACTAAAAAGTAAATTAAAAAAAATGTTAAAAACATGCACCCCGCAAATATTCACATCAGTCCATACAAACAAACATTTACTGACCTTCGGCTTGTCTTCTTTCACAACCCACCATGTCGTTACAAATTTCCAAAAGACGCCAGTGCAAAAGCCCAAACCACAAGTGTTTAAATATCCCTACGTTCAATAGAACCAATGTCATTCCACCTGCAAATTTAACCCACATGGTACCACAGTGTTCCATCGAAAAATAAATTGTTGTTCACAATGGCACAGGTACCGGGAAGGTATTTCCATAGGAATAAAGGGGCAAAAGAAACGCAACTGGTGTGTAGTATGTGCGGTTACTTTAGAGATAGAGCATTTTGTGCACCCTACAAAAGTATTTACTTACTATCTATGTGGTTCTACCACATGTGAATCCACTGGTGTAGTTTATGCTGTGCTTTGTCCACATCAGTTGTTATATATAGGGCAGATCTCTTGCCCGTTTAAGACTTGGATTATTGAACACCTGTCTGCTATTCGTAGGGGTGTGGAATTGGCTCCCTTCATGACCCATTGGTGGGAGAAGAATCATAATATACAAGATCTTGGTTGCTTTGTTTTGGAGCAGGTTAAGGGGGAAGTGGGTGGGGACTTCCACCAGTACCTGTGCCGTCGTGAACAACAGTTTATTTTTCGATGGAACACTGTGGTACCATGTGGGTTAAATTTGCAGGTAGAATGACATTGGTTCTATTGAACGTAGGGATATTTAAACGCATGTGCTTTGTGCGCTTGCACTGGCGTCTTTTGGAAATTTGTAATGGCATGGTGGGTTGTGAATGATGTTGGCAGAAAAAGACCACATGGCCTATCTAACCTGTACTTCTATATCAACTACAATAGTCCCCTTTTTACCTTTAGAGATCCTCTGTTTTTGCCCCTGCTTTTTTGAATTCAGATTCTGTTCTCGTGTCCACCACCTCCACTGGGAGACTATTCCATGCATCTACCACTCTTTTCATAAAGAAATATTTCTGCATATTACTCCTGAATCTATCCTCTTTTACTCTCATCCTATGTCCCCTCATAGCAGCATTTGCCTTCAATTGAAAGCAATCCTTCTGTGCATTTATGCCACGGAGGTATTTAAATGTCTCTATCATATCACCCCTATCCTGCCTTTCCTCTAAAGTTTACATATTAAGATCTTTAAGTCTGTCCTCATATGCTTCATAACAAAGACCACTAACCATTTTAGTAGCCATTCTCTGCACAGGCTCCAACCTGCTTATATCCTTTTGAAGGTGCAGTCTCCAGAATTGCACACAGTACTCCAAGTGAGGTTGCACCAGAGTGAGTGAGTGAGTTATACAGAGGCATTATCACCTCCTTTTTTCTGCCGGCCATTCTTCTCCCTATACACCCAAGCATCCTTCTGGCTTTCACAGTTGCCTTTTCTACCTGTTTAGCTATTTTAAGATTATCAGACACAATTATGCTCAGGTCCCGCTCTTCTTTTGTGAACCCCCTACACTGTATAGCTCCTTTGGATTTTTGCAACCCAAATGCATGACTCTGCATTTTTTAGCATTAAATTTCAGCTGCCAGATTCTAGACCATTCTTCAAGCTTAACTAGATCCCTCTTCATGTTATCGATTCCTTCCTGGGTATCTACTCTATTGAAGATTTTGGTATCATCATCAAACAAGCAAATCTTACCCAACAGTCCTTCCACAATATCACTAACTTGGTTGGCTTTGTACCTGAGATTGATGCATTATTCAGAATGATTTTGTGGGTCCACAAGACTTAAGGTAGTGGGTTTAATTAATTTATAATGAACCATTCTGGAGGTGTTGGGCCAAGGAAAAGTTGGATGCATAGAGTGTTAGAAATGTGGACTTGTGGTATCAGAAATTATTCTAATCCAGTCTTGGAATGTTTAACAGAGGCATTAACGTTTATGAATACTCCTATTTCAGGTCAAACCTCACTTGAATAATGAAATGAAAAATAAGACAAAACTGAATCTTCCAGAAGCCCACATTTAAAACACCAAATCTTACCTTTTTCCTTCAAGACCTTTCAACATGATTAATATTGTAGTACAATAGATCTCTCCTGAACTACTGAAGGAATAAGATGTTTTTAGTTTCAGTTATTTATTGACTTTTTACAGTAAATACCACACACATCATCAAGAGAATACAATGTTCATTTTGTGAACCATAAAGCAAGGTCAAAACAATATATCCATAGTAATCTGATAATAATCTAAAACAACCTCAATCCCTACCCTCCAATACCTATGATTCTTTCATCTTAGCCTTCCCATTCATATTAATTATAATGAGTCAGCAATTAAACCTACATTGTCGTCTGAACCTGAATTCAAGTAAGCATCGGCTAAGTACAGAGGATCTCTTAGGGAGAGGAAGGGAGTATAGAACTTAATAGGTCTTATCAGTGCATTTTTCCTAGTAAAAAAAGGTACCGGTACTCATATGCATAGCTCTTTCATTAATGCATGAGGACCAAGGGCCAATTTTAGCAAACAATTAAAAGGGTGATGGTAGTCTGTACCGCTGTGTATCCCTCAAAGAAAGCCCTGCTTCTTATGGATGGGCAGACTAGATGGTCCAAATGGTCTTTATCTGACATCCTTTACTATGTTTTTATGAACTTTTGGGCCCCGTTCCCATTGGAGCATGTCTGGCCCATCTGGACATCCAAAATCTGGACGGGTCAAATTGGCACCTGATTCTGAACTGATGGGAGCATCTCAGAATTGGGTGCAATGGACCTGGATGGGCAGGACGTGCCCCGATTTTGTGCCACTGTACATACAATGCCTGCCCTGTCCAACCCAGCTTGAGCACCTGCATAGAGCCCCAATGCCATGGCATCCCATCGCCATGGCATGGAGCTGCCATGCAGGTGCCCTGATTCCTCGCTGGGCCACATACCTTCCTTTCAATGCCACCCGACCTCCAAAGGGGCCTGCCACGGCCCACATCAGGTGGTGGGGTGCTACCTTCTGTATCCCAAGTCTTCGGGAGGGTGTGCTGGTGCAATTCACTATCTGCAGGGGGACTTATTCCACCTCTGAGGTGGAATAAGTTCCCTGTGCATTCCTGCAGCTCGGGACATACAGGGCCATGGCCGGGATTGGCCCTGTATGTTCAGGGTCATGGTCCCTCCTCCACCCCACCCATGCTCCTCCATTGGCCCACCAGTCCCGCCCCAATCCAGGGCTCCCTGCACAATGCCGGTGTACATTTGGGAAGCCTGGCTTTCTGAATTCACTCCCTGTGAATAGTGGGGGTTGGATGTCCAAACCGGACGTCCAACCCCACTATTCGCAGGTCAGAATGACCCCCTTTGAGTATTTGAAAAAAGGTGCCAAGATAGAAAAAAATGAAGCTAAATCAGTGGCATTCCTAACCCCCTCATCACCAGGGCAGGCATCCCTCCTTTGTGCCAGCACCACCCTTTGTGGTGCACTGCAGTGCACCCCCTGCAAGACTTTGGCCCAGGATAGAAAAGCCACTGGCATCCAACACGCAAGCACTAAATCCACGTGCTCCAGACAAACCCAATACAAACCGTGGATAGCAGGAAGAATATACTTTATTTCCAGATCCAGCCACTGGCCCAACCCAGGCCGTGTTTCGTGAAGCCTTCCTCAGGGGCTAAAATGGCTAAGAGGGACAATTAAAAACAACCAATAATATAAAACATGAACAATAAATATTAAAACATAAAATATTAAAACAAAAATATTATATGCCACTGTAAATAAAACAATAAAAGCAAATAATAGAAGGGCACAAACCGAATGGACCAAGCAACCATACATATAAGCATGGATTATACTTATAAAAGTATAAAAATATATAAAAATCAAACCAATTGCAGTACAGACAAAAAATCCACATATTATAAAAAAGAAATCATAATATATAAAAATGTGAAATATATAATACACAAGACTATAAAATAAATGAAAGAGCATATAAAGATAATTGTAAATTGTCATAATGAGAAAGCTACTGAGGGTGTGACAAAAACAAAAGGTGATCCCCATAGTATAACATCCGGGGATCATAAAATAAAACATACCTGTATTCGTAATACACTATATCTTGAAACTAAACAGAAAGAGGAAACAAAAAAGTAATAAGAGAGAATCAGAGGACGACCAACCAAAACAGGGAATGTGTAATAACAAAGTGACGTTCAAAATAAATAATAAAAACTCATCTAAAACTTATCAGAGACAAATGCTCACAAAGTGTGTCACAGCAAAAGGACTGTACACCTTTGAAATACAAGAGTCTCAGGATCAATCAGATAAATAACTGATGGAAATCGTAAAAACCATAAAAAAGAAAAATAAATAAATAAATAAAGGATGATTGAAAAGGAACCATATCCATAAAATATTATCTTCAGACACATATATAAAATAATAAAAAATATAAAATAGTAGATGCAGCTAAATCTAAAAACAACCGCGTAAAATTATACGATGCCAAAAGGACCCGTATGATTAAACTCAAAGAAATAAAGTGCCTAAAATCACGAAAGATTAGAATTTATATAAACCTATAAAGATATATTTGCAAATGTGCCATAAATACGTGCCTGCATCCGGCAGCTAGAAAAATTGCTGCCACCTCACCCAATGGAATAATAGTGACCCCAAACGGGACCCCCGATATCATCAAATTGATGAACCTTCAACAGGTGAATCCTCAAGGGGCTAGAATGTAAGAGACGAAGGAAAAAGAAAGGGTTTAAAAGTCAATAAGACCTCAAAAGAAATACCAAAACGATCAATGCATAACTAACGATCATCAATACTTTTAAATCACAAGGTAATCCAAGGGGACAGGGCACCTATTTTAAAAAAACGCTCATGAAGAACATTATGATTAATTTGTAAGACCTCAAAACAAAAAGGTAGACATGAACCCACGGCTCAAAATGGGAAATAGTAATATATCTGTACTTAAAAAACAAAAATGTATCCCGATAAATTAGTCACCTTAAGACAAATACCATGACATCCTTCCCTCAAAAAATATCGCCAAGAAACTAAAATATACCTACAGTATATTGAAATAATGGGAGCGTGCAGCATGGCAAATCGCAAGATATTTGAAGTGAAAAATGCCGACTCATGTGCATATATATAAAAACCGCGGCTAGGTCACCAAAGACACCAGGCCACATGCTATGTAAATGAGGAGAAGAACATAACAACTGAAACAAGGGATGCATACAAAAGTAAAAACAGCAATCGTTAAAAATGCAAACAAAATACCAAAGAATCCGCAATAGAAACGGAGCTAATATGGGTCAAAGAACATAAAGAAAAAACACACTTCGCCATAATCGTACAGCCGGGCAGGTACTGCAGCATATAAGTGAAGGACAGATGGCACCATTCATGTATCCAACAAAATAACAAAATGTGCCAAGAAATAAAACATTATGGGTTATACATTTGTACCTTTCAGGAAACACAGCACTGAAGTCAAAAATTATATATGTAGTGAGATAAGGATGATATGAAAAAAACAGACTCAAAAACAGAGAGCAAACTGAGGCTGTATACATTATCGCAGCGCTGCTGAAGACTAAAAAGGGAAAAAAGGGGAGCCAAACGCACAAATAGTAGACCTAAAAAATAAAATAAAAAATAAATTATATGTCAAGATATAAAAATGTCAAGACCTGAAGCCATGAACAAAAAACAAAACACCACTAAAAGGAACCACATTCAAAGAAAAACAGATAGATCGCTATCCATATTATTGGTTGTTTTTAATTGTCCCTCTTAGCCATTTTAGCCCCTGAGGAAGGCTTCACAAAACACGGCCTGTGTTGGGCCAGTGGCTGGATCTGGAAATAAAGTATATTCTTCCTGCTATCCACGGTTTGTATTAGAAAAGCCACTGGGCCTGGAGAGGAGGCCTCATGGCAAGGTACCCAACTTTAACGTAAGTTTGCCACACTGGCTCCAAAGTGTGAACATAGCCAGCATCTGGAACCATCCGCAACGACCGCCTCACCCTTGATATGCCACTAGGTTAAATCACTACTCAAAGTTGAAGTTTAATCGTTCCATTCAGAAAACATGCCAAACTTTCTCTAGCCTCTCTATGGGTGTAGGGTGAAGATCTTTTCCACCACCAAGCAACTAAATACTGTGCTGCCAAAAGCAAAAAGCTAATCAAGCATTTCTTACTATTGGAGAAGCTCCCTGAAAGATCTACTCCTAAAATAATCATTGAGAGATTCAGGGATAGTTCTACTCCTGAGATATTCTTCTGGATGTGTCCTATAATCCTTTGCCAAAAGTCTGACTTAGTCGAAAAGACAACCACATATGATCAAAATCCCCAACCTTGACAACAAACCTATGGAAGTGTAGGATCCCCTCTATCTCATTTAGAAGAGGTAAGATAGTCTCTAATATCTTAATTTCAGTTGAGATCAAGTTCAATGAGATAGAATATTTAAAAGTCAAGTTCCATACAGAGATCCAGAAAATATCTTCTTGTGTGTGTAAGGACTGTTACCAAACCTTAATATAATTGTGTGAATCAGCTTAAGAGATACATCATGGTTTGGTCTAACTGAAAAAGCAGTTATTTTCTTACCCTTCTTAACAACCAAACATTTTTCTAGCATTAGGATAGGTCAAAATAATGTTTTCAGAATTTCAGGACTATTTGCAGAGTATCTGATCTGAAAATATTGAAACAGTGAGAGAGTGATCCCACCAATCTGACTTTCACTTTGTTGACAAAAATACCCTCCTCAAAGAAAGACGAAAAGGCAGCTCTGGAGAGCTCCAAACATTACTGCCCATAACTTTTATAATAAAAGGCAAAGTAGCAAAAGATGAAAAAGGGAATAAAGAAGAAGATGCCTTGATTAATATACAGCCAATGTACCAAACTCTAAATACTGCCAAGATGAAGGGATATTTAAGAAGGGATATCTGGGTAAACATGCAGTAAAAATCACAGAGGGTAGATGAACAGGCAGAACCATCACTTTCTTCCATTCTCTCCCAGTGTAAAGTTGAGGGAGTCTTAGACCAGGAATGCAGAGTCATTAAACAAGAACACTAATATGTTATGCCTAAAAATTAGAAAGTCCTACTCCTCCTTCATCTCTAGGATAAGCCAGAGTGTTATAAGAGATTCTGGGTCTTTTACACTGTCAAATAAACCTTTGGACACCCCAACTAAGTAGGGGCTGGTGGGCCCTCTTGGTGCCTGCATGGGATAGGTGATGTTCTAAGTATGTGTGCAAATAATTTCTATGTGTTGCTCGGCTGTGTGGTTCTTTACTATCATCTTTTTCTTTTCTCCTGTCAACATTGGGAGTTCATATCACAAGGTTTTAATTATTTTTTATTTTTGGAACTGTAAACCACTTTTTATGCTTTGAAAAAGGTGATATATCGAATAAAATAAACCATAAACAAATCTCACAAGTAGCCTGCCCAAATCTTAAAAAAAAAACCTATGAGGCAGGCTTATCAGTAAATTAATAAACAAAAAAACCCAAAACAAAACAGAGAGAACCTGGGGGTGAATGATCATTTTTACCATATTAACCCTTCCCACCCAAGAAGGTGTCAGAGTCTGCCACCTTAAAGGTCCTTATTAAATGTATGTAACAGCGGGTCATAATTTAAGGAAAATAGAAGTGAAGGATCCCATACTGGAACTGTTTATTTACTTGGAAATCACAGCCCAGAAGATCTGGTCTTAAACCACAGTAAAACTGATTTTGGTAAATTGACATTATACTGTAGCCTGAGTATTGACTACATTCTCCTATCAATAATTCTAATACAGGAGAGAGACCAGTGAGGTCCCTTTTGATTTATTCAATGTAGAGAAATATCTTGTGCTCCTCTCTGAACAAGGATATTCCCTGTTTCTCCGACCTCTCTCCAACTGCACAAGCAAAAGACCTGATGGCCAGGGCAAACAAAAGAGGAGACAAGGGACAGCCTTGTTGTGTGCTGCAGTTTAATCTGAATGATTGATCTGAAGCTATTCACCAGCACTGCCACCCAACATGAAAGACAAAGTGCCCTAATGCATTTTAAAACATTTTCTCCAAAATCAAAATGCCTCGAATTCAAGAATAGGAAAGGTCTTTCTATTTATCAAAAGCCTTTTCAGCATTTAATAAGAGTACAGCACCAGGTGCCTCAAGATTTTGAGTCGTTTATCATTTATTGTTTATTGCATTTGATATACCGCCCTTTGTTTTTGACATACATATAGCACATTGACTAATTGGTGAATATTGTCTGCACGTTTGCCTTTAAGAAAACCAGTTTGGATATATGACTTCTAATAATCCTATTCTTCATTCTGAAGCATAGCATCTTGGTAAGAATTTTATAATCTATGTTTAATAGAGAAATTGGCCTATAATTTGCGCATAGGCAGGATCTTGCAAAATAATGCACATTATTAACAGGAAGCAGGAAATGACAACAATGCTGCCATTTCCTGTTTTCAGAGATCCCAGCTTTCATTGCAAATGAAGGCACATCCCTATTATTTTGTACTTTCTTGAGTTGCCATAGAAGTAAGTTGACTGCTTTATTGGCATCTTTGTAGAAATGTTGTTTGATAAACCTTAAAACCAAATGGTACATTTGTATTGAATTCAATTCACCTTTGACTTTCAAAAGCCTGCACCAGTTCGATGCTGTTAATGCATACAATCTGTCCTGGCCTCTCAAGGCAGCTTTAGCCGCATCCCACAAAGTAGACCAAGAAACCATTCCAGTATTAATAAACAGTTTGGGCCTGATGTTCGAGAGCATTTACATGGGTAACTGCCCTATTTACCCGTGTAAATGCCTTATCCGAGATTTTTGAAAAACACCTACACGGGTTGTTGTTGTTGTTAAGTGCCGTCGAGTTGGAGTCGACTCATGGCGACCCTCTGGATAGCTATCCTAAATTGTGTTCGGTCTTCAGTCAGGCGGCTCATTGTTGACAGACTGGTACCCGTAGCTGCTGTTATTGTATCGATCCATCTCATTGCTGGCCTTCCTCTTTTGCGTTGACCTTCTATCTTGCCAAGCATGATGTCTTTCTCTAATGATCTCTCTCTTCGCATGATGTGTCCAAAGTATGAAAGTCGAAGTCTTGTCATCTGAGCTTCTAAAGAAAGCTTAGGTTTGATCTCCTCTAGTACCGACTGGTTTGTTCTTCGGGCAGTCCATGGTATACACAGTATTCGCCACCAGCACCATAATTCAAAGGCATCAATTTTCGTCCTGTCTGTCTTTTTCACTGTCCAGCTTTCACATCCATATGATGTTATTGAAAATACCATGGCTTGAACAAGTGAAATCTTTGTATGGAGAGAGACATCTCTGCTCTTGAGAATCTTATCTAGGTCTTTCATAGCCATTCTGCCAAGAGCAATGTGTCGTTTGATTTCTTGACTGCTTGTTGCTTCTTTATTGATAGTTGATTCAAGTAGGTTAAAGTTGTTCACAATTTCAATTTCTTCTCCTTCAACGATGAACCTGTTGATTATGCCAGTTGTCATGATCTTTGTCTTCTTTACATTAAGGTGCAGGCCCATTTTGAGACTATGTTCTTTGATTGTGAGAAGCAAATGTGTCAGATCATCATTTGGAGTGGAGGAGTGGCCTAGTGGTTGTGGCAAGGTACTTCAGGCCGGAAGGTCGGGAGTTCTAAATCCCACTAGAGAACAGCAACCTTGGGCCGGAAGGACTGGGGTTTCTAGTCCCACAGGTGCTCCTGGTGGTCTTGGGCAAGCCACTTAACCCTCCATAGCCCATGTTCCCTGTAAAATAGTTATCTCCAAGTTATAATGCCCTGTTCAATGTAATTTCAGTTTGTTCAATGTAAACCGCACTGATGCAGAATAGCATGGTATATAAGAGAATATAAATAAATAAATCTTCACTTTCAGCCAGTAATGTAGTATCATCAGCATAGCAAAGATTGTTGATGAGTCTTCCACCAATCTTCACACCTCTGTTGTCTTCATACAATCCTGCTTCTTTGATGATTTGTTTTGCATATAAATTAAACAGGTAGGGGGAAAGTATGCAGACTTATCTTACACCTTTGCTTATTTTAAACCATTCTGTTTCTCCTTGTTCCGTTCGAACTGTTGCTTCTTGATCAATGTACAGATTGCGCAAGAGAATGATCAGGTGTTCTGGTATACCCATGATTCTTAATGTGGCCCAGAGTTTCTCATGGTTTACACAGTCAAAAGCCTTGCTATAGTCGATAAAGCACAAATAGATATCCTTTTGGTATTCTTTAGTCTTTTCAAGGATCCATCTCACATCCGCAATGATGTCTCTCGTTCCTCGCCCTTTCCTGAACCCTGCTTGCACTTCAGGTAGTTCTTGTTCCAGGTATGGTTGTAGTCTCTTTTGAATAATCTTCAGTAGAAGCTTGCTGGCATGTGGGATCAGAGCAATTGTTCGATAATTTCCACAGTCAGTGGGATCACCTTTCTTTAGTATTGGTATAAACACAGATCTTTTCCAGTCAGTTGGCCATGATGTTGTCTTCCATATTTCTTGGCAGAGCCTTGTAAGTATGGTAACAGCTGCATCAGATTGCTGCAATACTTCTATAGGAATGCTATCAATGCCTGGTGCTTTGTTCTTTGATAAGGCTTTCAATGCTGCTTCAACTTCTTCTTTCATCACCAATGGTTCCCGATCATAAGGTACAGGTTGAAACGGCTGTTGGTCCACTTGATCTTTATCATATAAAAACTCTGTATATTCCTTCCACCTTTTCTTGATCTTCTCAGCATCATTCAACATGAGCATCTTGTAACATTCCAATTCGAGGCTGGAACTTTTTCTTTAACCTACACGGGTAGTGCCTTTCAAAAATCCTGGATAAGTCCCTAACGTGCCCAGATACTATGCGGTTAGCATCGGGGTGTATTGGGGGTGTTCCGGAGTGGAGCGGGGGTAGAGAAAAGGGCTAAATGGGTAGCAGCGATTTTTGATGCTACCCGCTTAGCCCTCTGTGCCTTAAAGATAGACGAGGTTTTTCCTCACCTATCTTTAAGACGCAGGGGCTAAGCGGGTATCATTGAAAATTGCTGCTATCCGTTTAGCCTTGGCGGCTGTTGGCACATCCAGGATAACCCGGATTTTCACTTATGCCGCCGTAGAAGTGAAAATTCGGGTTAAGGGTGTCGTCGGGCAGTCTATGCGCCAATGCGGGTCAGAGCCTGCCTAACTCAATATCGGGCCCTTTATTTTTCCCAAGACTGCACTAATCTCTCCTGGAACTTTGATTTAGTTAAGAGTTCTCTGCACATGCCAGGTTTTGGGTGAACTATACATT
Organism: Ichthyophis bannanicus; assembly: GCA_033557465.1. Classification (NCBI taxonomy): domain Eukaryota; kingdom Metazoa; phylum Chordata; class Amphibia; order Gymnophiona; family Ichthyophiidae; genus Ichthyophis; species Ichthyophis bannanicus. The sequence goes on from CM066033.1 coordinate 529,445,977, forward strand.
CTTTGAAATTCTACATCTAAGAATATTGTAACGTGGTCTGAAATTATTATTCTCCCAGTATCACAAGTAGATAATTGACTTCTCAGCTCCCCTGAAACAAACCAATATTCAATGCAAACTCAAGAAATAAGAATAGTCCCTTAGCTCTGGACAAAGATTTTTCCTAGCTCAGTCAAATTATTCTGTAATTTTCTCAACAGAGATTTATTCCAAATTTGATTTTCAGATCTGTCTGGTGGTCCTAGAGAACAATTAAATCTCCACCTAAGAATATTGTACCTACCACATTTAATTTGATTACATTAACAATAAGTTCAGGCCTGCGCTGATCTTTGGTGGGGGAGTATATATTTTAACCAATGTGATTGGAATAAAGTGTGTCTCCAAAGAACATGTATCTCCCAAGCTCATCCGCACATTGATGTTGCATTAATAATTGGTCAGTCCTTAGTGAAAAGGATAGCAACTCCCCTCTTATTTGGTCTATGTGAAAAAAAGTAAACTCAATTTGCCCCTTCTGGAGCTTCATGTGCTCCTTCAGGGAGAAATCTGTTTCCTCCAAAAAATATTAAGTCTGCTTTCAACTTATGTACATGATTTAACCTCCATTTTCTTTCAATTGGACTATTCAAGACCCTAACATTCCAAGACAATCATTTCATAATCACACTTCAATAAAGCAAACTAAATTACAAAGATCATGCAAAGGGTAACTCACTCATCCTACTGTGGGATTTGATCCCTCTATTTTCATTTACCATTCATACATAACACACATTTCCCATTTATCGACACAGTTTGAGAGAATCCAATAAAAACAAAAGCCTCACTCTGTGAACTCCCTTAAACAAAACTTAGAAGAAAAAAAAAGACAGTGAAACTTGAACATTGTCAACAGGGGATGTAAGTACCTAGACATCCCAAATGGGGCAGGGATAAAAAAAAGGTTACCAGTATTGATCTCCCTGCCCCATCTGCTCCTTCTATCCCGGGAGAAGAAAACAAATAAGGAAAATCCCAAAGAGACTCTTCCTAAGGAACACAAAACTCATAACATAGGCATTCACACTTGCCATCCATTCGCCCATCTCATACCCTGCAACACTGAAATAACACTCCCTTGGAGAGGTTCTTGACAAAATATTGGCCGCAGCTTTGATTAAACATCCACATATTTAACAATAACATCAAAACAATTGATATTAAGCAATCTCCACCACAGAGTTGGGCTAGATGGTGTCATCCTAGCCCCTCCCCCAATCCATATTTCCATACTCTCCTCTCCCACTGACTCACCCCCCACTCCCCAGCCTGCAGTGATGCCAGGCTGAGGCATGCTTCTATCTATGGGAGACTTAATGTAACTGGGATCCAACACGGCAGTGACGCCCATGCTGCAGGAAGCCTCCCAATACTCCCATCCCTGTCATCTTCACTGCCCTTTTGAGGGGTCGGTGGGGAAAGGAATTAACCCTGTGATCGTACTGGGCCAACTTCTGCACTCTGCTGCCGCTGCCACAGCCTGCCAAATCGCAGACCCTGATGAGTCAACACGCCGCTTCCCTGCCTCCTGACTCCTCCTCCTATTATCCCACCGGCACCCCTGCCTTCCCCTCCTCCATGTGAATGGGTGGCGGGCTCAGCCAGGTTACTCGCCCCGCTCCCCATTCGCCTGGAGGGTGGGAGCCAGGGCATTTAAAATAAAATTTTGGGAGTTTATAATTAGAAAGTAGCTATTAACCAATCGTTGTTAATGCTTTATAATCAAACATCAAAATAAGAATATCAACTGCTGATGTGTCAGAATGGTGAATAATTAAATCATTTCTCCTCTTGAATAGTGAATAGTGGTGTACCCCAGGGATCTGTGCTGGGTCCGCTGCTTTTTGACATATTCATAAATGACCTGGAAAGTGGAATAACGAGTGAGGTTATCAAATTTGCAGATGACACAAAACTATTTAAAGTTGTTAAAACCCAAGAGGATTGTGAAAAATTGCAAGAGGATCTTGATAAATTGGAAGACTGGGCATCAAAATGGCAGATGAAATTTAATGTGCACAAGTGCAAGGTTATGCACCTAGGGAAGAACAACCCAAACTATGGTTACACGATGCAAGGTTCCACATTAGGAACCACCACCCAGGAAAAAGATTTAGGCGTCATTGTGGATACCATGTTAAAACCCTCGGCCCAGTGTGCAGCGGCGGCCAAGAGAGCAAATAGAATGCTAGGTATGATAAGGAAAGGAATGGAAAATAAAACAAAAGATATTATAATGCCTCTATATCGTTCCATGGTGAGACCGCACCTTGAATATTGTGTGCAATTCTGGTCGCCGTATCTTAAAAAGGATATAGCGATTTTAGAAAAGGTTCAGAGAAGAGCCACCAAAATGGTAAAGGGGATGGAAGGATACTCCTATGAAGAAAGGCTAAAAAGGTTAGGGCTCTTTAACCTGGAAAAGAGACGGCTGAGGGGAGATATGATAGAAGTCCATAAATTAATGAACGGAGTGGAACGGGTAAACGTAGATCGATTGTTTACCTTATCAGAATATAGAAAGACTAGGGGACATGCAATGAAGCTACAAGGTAAACTATTTAAGACTAATAAAAGAAAATATTTTTTCACTCAACGTGTAATCAAACTCTGGAATTTGTTACCGGAGGATGTAGTAAAGGCTGTTAGTGTAGCTGGGTTTAAAAAAGGTTTGGATAAGTTCCTGGAGGAAAGGTCCATAAACCATTATTAAGAAGTGACCGAAGATATCAATGCTTGACCCAGTACAAGCATTGTGGAACTTGTGTCTCTTGGGGAAACTGCTAGGTACATATGACCTAGATTGGCCACTGTTGGAAACAGAATACTGGGCTTGATGGACCTTGGTCTGACCCAGTATGGCATATCTTATGTTCTTATGTAGCAAGTATTTTCAGGAGGCAGAGAAAACAGTAATTGTTTCTTAATGCCAGATAGTTTCCATTTCTTAGGAGTTGAAATTCTCAGTTTTACATGGTAAGGAGATTCCTGACAACAATTCTTGTTGGTCTCAGAACCTATTTTCTCAACTCAATCTAAACAATTTTCCAACTCAGCCACTCTATAATCTCTGTCCTCATATTCGAAAAGTGGTGCAGATGGGAAGCCCTGTCGGTAATGCATTCATTTTCCTTGCATTGACCAAGTACAGAAGCTGTTCCTTTTTTGTAGAATGAAATGTGAGAAATTCTGAAAGATCCAGATTTCTTTCATCAAAATTTGTTTAACTTCAAAAGAATGGAAGCAAGCCAAGATCAAATGGAATTTCTCTTGATTGTTTTTTGAAAAGTTTATTTATTTATTTATTTATTTAGTAAACATTTGTATACCGCTGCTTCCTACGATCAGCAGTGGTTTACTTTACAGAATCATAATGTATCGTACAATACAGTGATTTTTAGATTTACATTTCGATTAGGCAATGATTTACATAAAACAGGAGAATCAATTGGATACAATATACATTTGGTTGGGGCACACAGATCTGGGTATACATTTGATTGCAAGAGCGTGGGAGGGGTCCAAAATATACAATTTATACATGATTACCTGCCAGTAATCCAAATGCCGCCGTGGCAGGCAAAAGCCATCTGGTTGAGGTAGAGTATCGCACTTAGGTCAGGTTGTAGTGAGTCTGAAATAAATGGGTTTTGAGTTTCCTTCTAAATTCACTCAAGTTGTTTGTGAGTCTCAACTCGTGTGGGAGCTGGTTCCAGTGGATTGGTGCTGTATAAGTGAATGCCCTATTGCTTGTTTCTTCTTTGACGGTTCTTATGCTTGTCGGAACACAGAGAGCATTGAGATTTATGGTTCTTCTGTTCCTGTTGTGTGGTTGAATAGCGATTAGGTTATCGAGGTAGGATGGTGCGATGTTATGGATGAGTTTAAACGTTGTTATGAGAAGCTTGAAAATGATGCGAGATTTCTATGTGCTCTGTCCAACTTAACAGGGCCTTTATAATTTAAATGGTTGATATTCAGATGGGTTTATGCACCGGCCAAACACATAAACCTCAGCAATCCTGATATATACCGGCAGCAGCACTATCTGGATAGTATCATTGAATATTCCCACATACCGCAGTACAAGTTAGACACCTGGTTAAATCTGGGGCAGTCTGTAGACAGAGCTAGGACAGTCCTGGATATTCAGCCTCTAACCAGACAGCCAAACCTCTGGTCAGCAAAACTGGATGTTCAGTTCCAGACACCTGATAGGCCCCAGCACTGAATATCTGGGTTAAATAAAAGCAGCAACAACCAGGCGCTTTAAAGATACTGACTGCTGCCACTGAGCATCTTAAATTTGAACTAGCTGAGGAATATCTTCCTTGCCAGATTCTGATTCAATTATCCTGTTATTCCTTCTTAGTCTATTTTCTAAATCTTCTTGTTTGCCTTTTGTTTATTTAGCCATGGTCTCAATATTCTTCATTTTCATAAGCCAGCAATTTAATATTTTCTTCTGTCTGTAACTCATTCTTTGACACTCGTTTGTTCAAAGTTCTGCCACCTTACTAACATCCAACTTCAGTATTTCAATCTCTCAAACCAGTTCACCCAGGTCTTCATTGGTCCCTGACAGTTCATCAATGCCTTTAGCAGTGGTAAGGTTTGGATTTTCAAAGGAATTAGCTGTAATCTTTTTACCTTCCGTTAGTTTTTCCCACTTTACTAAATTTGGTGAGGAGGACAGCATATGTTGGTTTGGCCTTGTTTTCCATCAGAGTGATGGACTACAGTAATGCAAAAAGAAATGTCTGTTTAATGAGGACCTGACAAGCAGTCTGGCAGCTCAAGATCCTACTGAACATACGGACACTTCTTTCTTATCTATGCAGACTACACATTTGAAGAACCATCGCTGAGATAAGAGCTATCTATGCCCTTTCACTTTATAAAGATTGACCTTACAACCAGGACCGTCCCTAGCCCTGTGCGAGCGGTGCGGCCGCACAGGGCGCAAAGGCTTAAGTGGCGCATTTTGGCTGCCTGCTGTTGCCCTACCGCCGCCACTTTTTCTTCCCTCAGCAGCTGAAATGTGCCCCTTAAGCCTTTTCATGGCAATTTAAGCAGGTCTGGTCCCTCCCTCCTCTGACACGACGTCAGAGCAGAGAGAGACAGATCTGTTTCAAGTGCCAGCAACCAGCACATTGAATGCTCGCCCTCTCCTCCACCTCTGTCCATCCACTTTCTGCTCTTGCCTGCTGCCGGCACCACTGTGGAGAAAACAGAGGGCGGCAGCAGCAAGGTAAGAGCAGAAAGTGGCTGGATGGAGGTGCAGGGGGCGGGGGGGGGGGCACGCGCCCGATGTGCAAGTTGCACTGGGCGCAATTCTGGCTCGGTATGGCTCTGCTTACAACCTTAAACAGTATAGCTAGCTCCTGAGTATTCCAAAGGAGGCTCTTGCACAGGCTACTCGGCCCGAGACCATGGCTGCAGTCCATACAGAAGGCGGCGCTTATCTTTGATCACAGTCAGGTATACCCCTATAAAGCTAAACTTTACTTCTTCAGTGAGTAGGACAGCACTTACTCTATGGCTCCAATTTGCTTTGGGAAATTTTTCACATATCTTAAGCTCACTCAGCCTCCAGTGCATTTGGCTCTTGCACTTTGCCACCACTGTGAGTTATAAAGCAGAGCTAAGTTGCACCAGATCTTTGTCCCCAGAATTTTATTAGTTCAGAGATCTTGCTGTTCCCATTCACTCTATACCAGCCAAGTCATTAGATCTTCACATTTCCTTCAGAAGTTTACTTGCAAGAACTTCATAAGTAAGGGTTAAAGCTTGTTTTAGAGCAGCTGGCTAGAGCAAGGGGCTCAGACAGCCATATTTTCAGTTCCCCCTGAAACAATAAGCATTTGAAATATAAAGAGTTTATTCTAGTGTATGTTTGCTAAGAAAAGAAGAAAAACATAAAGGGATAATTTTATAGAACTTTATCATTGTGTAACTTTGGCCCAGAATCAGCTACAGCCATCTGGGCTGGTTGAAGTGGTTGTGGTGCCCTGAGCCAACTTTTGCTTTTGTGCCTCCATGTTGGGGCTAGTCTTTGGGATGTCAGGGCTCATATCACAAGAATGGGCCGACACTAGAAGGAAACTAATATTGTTGCTTAAATTCTAGTGTTTATCCAGTTTTGGACACACTTTTAGATTCCAGGGCTTCTTTCCCTCCACGAATAAGCACTTTCTCAATTTCTAACACTGCTGCCATGTTCTGCCTCCCTATCTCTCTGTGCATGGATAAACTCTGTACCCTCCCTCTCAAACTGCCCTTACTGTACCAGGGAGTCCAGACTAGCTCTGGTATTGCCAACAGAATGAAATGCAAATGCAGCTCCAATTGGCCACTGAGCTCTCTTGTTTGGCCACTTCTGAATATATTCCATCCTCAGCCAGTTTCTGTTTTTGATATAGATCATATACAGCCCAATATTCAGAGGTGTGTCTATGTTAGTGGCTGCCTCTAAATATATAAGTTCCCTATCCGATAATTTTTCAGCATTACTACCATTACCACCTAGCATTTGTACCCATAGTGTGATCTGAAAATCTGCTCATTACTATTCATCATTCCCATTTCCAGATCATTTATGAATATATTAAATAGGACAGGTCCCAACAGAGAGCCTTACGACTAGTGGTCAATTATGCACACTGAAAAGAGTCCTATTCTCTGTTTCCTATAGGTAACAGTACTTTAAACAAACAAAATTCAACCAGTAAAGAAATTATATTTCCTTGTAATATCATATGAGCGGAGGAGTAGCAGCCTAGTGGTTAGAGCAACTGCCTAATACACCAAAGATCCAGGGTTCAGTTCCCACTGGCACTCCTTGTGACTTTGGGCAAGTCACTTTACCCTCCATTGCCTCAGAAGAAAAGGCTGGCAAACTACTTCCAGTGATACATTGCCAAGAAAACCCAGAGGTAGCTGGGTTGCTATGAGTCAACACTGACCTGATGGCACTAAAAAAAAAATAATATTGTATACATGAATTTAATGTTCCTTATAATAATAGGAACATTAAATTCATGTATACAATATATGAACCCATTTTACTAGGATTTGAAGTATTTCTCCAGGTGAGTAATTATGTATAGCTATGGTTCTAACATGTGGGTACTCAAAGTTCTTAAGTGTCAGCATTTAATAATGTTTGGTGTGAGTGGATGAGCTCACGCTTTCCTCTAGTTGTAAAAAGTCCATCTAGGCAGTAGTAGCATTGGGGCAGCAGTGTGACATTGCTCCCACATTGCAGCCCTCCATGAGTCTCCTGATGGGTATCCCTAACCAGACTTAACAAATACCTCTCTATTCTACCATTAGTCATCCATTCTAAAAGGAGTAGTACTTAGCTCTGGCTGCCTCTTTATGCAGCTCTAGGGACACTATGGTTCTAAGTAGCAAAAAGATGATCCAAGTGGTCTCTAGATACTTCATCCCAACCCCCCCCCCCCCCTTCCTAATAAAGGATAGGAAACTAGTACCCTTCTGGACTTGCCCAAGTGCCACAAAGATTATAGTAGGCCCTGTGGTCTCTATCTCATCCCAACCCTTCCAAAAAATAAATATAGGTGGCTTCTATACTACCCCACCTCTGACCCCTCCCCAATAAAAAAGGATTCCTGGTGGGCTCTCCTACATTCCCTGGACTACTGTTCCCTCTAAGCTGTGCACATGTGCGTGCGCACACACCTCACCGAGTGAGCGCACATACTTTACAACAGAGCGCACAAAAATTACGGCTCTGATTCTGATAGAAAACAACACAGCGCACAAAAATTTAACCTTCCTTCAAAAGCTGCACACAGCTGATATTTTATGTGCACACAGCCTACAGAAAATTAGAGGGAACATTGCCCTGGACCCCCATGGACATTCCAGGCTCTTTCCAACCTTCCCTCAGGACCTCAAATGATGGAAGGTAGGAGTGATACCCACATGCTCTTGCCTCTGAGTCACTATCTTGTAAAATGGTGGCACCTGACCCCATGAAGTGCATCCCAGGATGCACTATATGGGGGGTCAGTCTGCCAAATAAGGCAAACATGTCCTTATTCGGCAGACTGAACCCTCCCATGGTGCATTCTGTTATGAACAGTGTGGGATCAGAAGACAGGATGGTGACTCAGAGACAGGAACATATGTACAGCTTTCCTGCTGCCAATCAATTGAGGTACAGAGGAGGTGGAAAGGGTTCCAGCATGTCTGTGAGGGGGCACAGGGATTTTTCCAGAACCCTTTTTATTGGGAGTGGTCAGGGATGGGGAGTCAAATGGCCACTAGAGCAACCAATGTGTATTTTGGGAGAGCTCAGGGAGTGGGTGGTGCCAATGGGGCCACCAATGATTTTTGCAGTGATTTGGGGGGTAGGGGGACTAAAATGGGTCACGGGGGATTAGGGCTTGCTTGGGTCTCCTGTGATGAAGATTAGATGTCACCTCATGGCCGTGCTCATGGCTGCAGTAGTGCAAACCCATATAGGCATGCACCTGTCTTTATTTGGACATTATTTTGGGGCAACTATGAGCAAAACCTTTGCATTTTCCTTGTATTAGAAAGCTGTGCACTGCGATATAGTGCACAACTCTAGTGCAAGGTTTCTGCATCAGTCCTGTCAGTGTTTTATGGAGAGTTTTGCATATTGTTTATAGCTCTTAACAGCTGCAATATGGTAGGCAATAGGCCTTAAAGGGGAGAAATTAAAAGAAAGGACAGGCACTATATAAGTCTCATTATTTGGGGAACACTAATATTGATTGAAGCACAGGATGGTGCTTTCTTGCACTGTCATCATGGCCTACATATGCTCAGAATGGTCTCTCTGCCTTTGGTCTAGGTATCCTTTGTCAAACAAAGTTACTTTGCATATCCAGAAAGACAAAATGAAACTTATGCGTAGGATAATCACGCAACAGATCAAAGTAGGGAGCCGCTCTTCAGCCTTTAACGCAGCCCCCTTCTCTAGTTCGAACGAGTAGTTTTGCTAGCCTGCTCCAAAGCTTATTCACCTCTGACTGCTTTCTGGGAGCATGATGGTTAAATTGGAAAAACACTTTTGACCAGATAAATGCTAGCAGTTTTGAGAGAATATTATGAATCACAAATAAAGGAAGACTTTGTTGGGGAAAGAATTAAGGACCAAGTCTGCTGTTGTCATTCCTGATTCCAGAGCTCATCAGAAATTGCAGGTAATAATTATAATGTAGAGGTTATGTGAGGTAGACAATACACAAATGTGAACTCTGAAATTGTGTAATGCCATCTAGAGCATAGAACAAATAAATTGAATTAATCACTAAGAATATGATTAATACATTATAGGTAGAATAATGGAAAATCTGAAACGCTCTAATTCCAGAATGTAGCAACCTTGTCAGATAAGGGATTCATATTGACTAGGAGTGAGAAGCTTCTGAAGTTCCATTAGACATCAGAAATTACATTTCAGACACTTACAATGAGGACAATTTACTGGATGTTTGAAGTAGACCAGCATAGGAATATATATAAAAGCCTCCATTAGATGTCATTAGTTCTTGGCAGCAGAGTTATCACAGCAGAAATATCAATACTTTAAAAAGCATACAAGCCTGATAATAGCTAGAAATATGCAATGTGACAAGCCTCATTCTTTATTACAACAGTATTTCAAAGCTGCTTTGCTGCACCTTATTCGGTCACAAAAGGGGTCTTTTTTCATTACATTTTATTTTAGTAGCAGATGCCCCCAAAATATTTGCAGTGGCCTCAACATTTACTGCGCCTCCTAATTCATCCCAGGTTATTTCCTTTCCCTTCCGTCGTCCCTTCTTTCCTCCTGGGCACTCTTTCCCTCTCCTTTCCCTTCTCCCTCGAGGCAATTCTCTCCCAACCTTCCCTTCCCCCTCTCTCTCTCTCTCTCTTTCTTTTTCAGTACCCTTACCCTTCTCTCTCTGCAGGTGCCTCCCCACCCCCGCCTCCAGATACTCTCTCTCTCTCTCTCTTCACTTCCTTCCATTTCTTCCTTCTTCTTCTAGGTTCCCTGTTCTCAGGCATCGTGCTTTCTGCTGTGACTATGAGCCGGGGGTTTTAGGATGCTGCAGATCTTAAGCTTCTACCATGCCACTCTGGCTTCACTCATCGAGTAGAGAGCTGCGGCAGGGCCCAACTATGGTCTAGAGCTTCTGAGGCCGAGTGCATGCTCAGAGTGAGATGACTGGAGTGTGAGCATATGTGCTAATGCGTGCACGGGCACATCACTCCGAAGCAACAAACTGCTATTACTACTGCTTTTCATGTGTATAGCGCTACAAGGTAAACGCAGTGTTGTACATAGAGATGTAAGACATAGTCCCTGTTCATCAGGGCTTACAATCTAATCAAGATAAAGAAGATCACAAAACCAGGGGCTGGAGTATGGTGAGATATACCTAAGCAGTGAACAAGAGAGTGAGGAGCGTCTGGATCTCCATCTGCTATCACATACAGAACTGTGGTTAAATTTGTTATTAGACAGAGACAGGGGCAAATCAAGTCAATTTGCTATCTGAGGTAAGCTATGTGGCGGCAGCCCTCCAGCAAGGCACCAAAAAGAGAGAGCACCCTCAGAGCTCCTGTTAGAGAGAGCAAGGGGGGGGGGGGGGGGTCCCTCAATCAGAACACTAGCCAGGCAAGAAAATAGAAAAAGAATGCAACTTATATTCTGAAACTGTTTAATAAAAAAAGGGAAATTCTTCAATCCCTAGTTATACTCAGCAAATACTGTAGCAATTGAATTATGTAGTATAGGACTTTAATAAAAGATACTGACCCAAAACCCCTGTCTGACAGTATTAAATCTAAATGCATATCTGGCATCCATAGAAGGTCCCTCCCACCCAACAATTCATTTATTTAACAGGTTTTATATATAGCTTTACTGTTTCAATCAAAGCAGTTTATATTGAAACTTAGTAATGTACATTGCAAATGCAGTGTGTGCCTTTGAGTCAGTCCTGACGACCCAGAAGCTCCTGGGTTTTCTTGGCAGTGTCACCAGAAGTAGATTGCCAGGCCTTTCTTCTGAGGCAATGGAGGGTTAAGTGACTTGCCCAAGGCCACAAGGAGTGCTAGTGGAAATTGAACCCTGGTCTCTGGGTTCTTAAGTCAGTGCTCTAACCATTAGGCTAATCCTCCACTAAATGCAGGGGGTGCAGATCATACCTAGGACATTTCTCCATAGACTTCCGCATCCCAAAAGAAAGGTCTGATTCTGGTATCATCTTGGTAGCAGCAATATAAAAACTCACCATTACTAGGCATATTGTGAAATAATACAAAAGTCTGCAAATCACTCAGGACCTACAAAATGAATCTATGTTAACATAAGAGCAGTAGGCTCCAGAAGGCACACAAAGACCTTACTAGGAAAAGACAGCACTATAAATATTGTCTTGTGCCCTAGAATATCAATACACTGATAGGGAAAACGGAATAAGCTGTACCACTGCAAATCCTTATATAGAAACAGGGACCATAGGCAGGAATTTGAAAGGGAGCATCAAAACCAATTGGAAGGCTGTCTCCTTTTCATTTTTGGGCAGGGTCAGAGTGCCCTGTGGTATGGGGACCCAGAGCAGCTTCCCTGATTGCATCGCTAACACTGGCCCTGAATAGAAACTCCTTGTTAACAGAATATGTGATCTTGGTTAGACAGGCAGAACACAGATAGGCCCTCAAGTACCGATAATCTCAATGTAGACAATAATTAAACTGAAAGCCCAAGCAGTGCCACAACAAAGAAATGGAATAGCACTGCATGCCTATCTGTTCTGTGCACAATATCATGATAGCTGATCTACAGTCCAAAAGCTGGCATGTTCCATTCACAAAACTGAAAATAAAGTTATTTTTCTACTTTTGTTATCTGGCAATTTTGTTTTTCTAACCATGTTGGTCCCAGTCTCTAGTTTCTGCTTGTCTCTCTCATCTCTTAACTTTCTTTCCAAGGTCTCCTGTCTATGTCCTATTTCTTTTGCCTCCTCTTGTCTTCTTCACTTCCTCCCCTACATCCTTCTGTGACATGAATCTTTCACTTTCATTTTCTTCCATTTATTTTCCTGCCTCGCTATCTTCTCATATTTTGATGAATTTTATGATATGTAGTATTTCTATGTTAGTATTAGTATTTTAGCTTGTCTATAAGCAGGGCTGGCTGAAAAGGTGAGCCAGTGAGGCACTGGCTCAGGGTGCACCACAATAGGGGCGCAGGAAGTCTGCCTCACTGGTTATTCTCTGACTCCAGGGCCATGGATGTTTTAAAACTTAACACAGCTGCGAGAGCGTTTGCTTTTGCTCCTGTGGCTGTATTAATGTTCAGCACAGTCGCAGGAGCTAACGTTAATACAGCCATGGGAGCAAAAGCAACTGCTTCCTTGGCTGTGTTGCTGAAGGGAGGGGGAGAGGTGGCTCATACTGAGGCTATGGGGGGGGGGGGGCTGGAACTTGGCTGGGGGCTGGAAATGGGCTGATACTGAGACTGGGGGAGGAGCTGGGACTGGCAATAGAGTGATATTAGAGCTGGGGGGATTGGAAATAGGATGATACAGACTCTGGGGGACTGGAAATGAGCTGATACTGGGGCTGGGGGGACTGGAAATGGGCTATATTGAGTCTGAGGGGACTTGGAATAGGTTGATACTGGAGCTGGGGGGATGGCTGATACTGGCAATTGGCTGATACTGGGAATGGGCAGCTGAGACTGGAAATGGGCTGATATTGCGCCTGGGGGATTGCAAATGGGTTGATACTAGGTCTTCAGAGATGGGACTGGAAAAGAGCTGAGATTGGAAGGGGGAAGATGCTGTCAAATGCTAGGATCAGAATAGGAAAAAGAGGGAGATGCTTGGGGAGTGATAATGCAGAGGAGAACAGATAATATGGGGAGTGGGGAAGAAGCAAATTCAACCAAGGGAAAGTTGAAAGGGAGGGGTATAAGAACTCATGCTAGCAGCTAGGGTAAGTAAGAGGCAATGCCAGGTTAATAATTATTGAAGGAGGAAGTACATTTGTGGTCAACTTTATTGGCACTCTTGCATTTTAGGTATGTTGTGTATAATATCTTGAGAAATAATTAGAAATATTCCAATTGTACGCAATCATATTTTAATAGTATGTTCAAAGGTATACAACAAAAAAAGGAGATGTCTTTGCAACTTAGACATAGTAATCAGGATTAATGGCACCCTTCACTAATATTTGGTTGTACAACCCTTGGCAATGATGACAGCCTCCAGAGGTTTCTTGTAGCCATCTATAACTTTTGTACACCTGTCTGCCGGTAGTTTCTCCCACTCTTCAACTGCGATCTGTTCCAGCTCATGAATGTTTCCAGGATTCCTTTTTCCAATGGCAGATTTCAGCTCTTTCCAAAGGTTCTCAATTGGATTGAGGTCAGGACATATTGCTGACCAGTTTAAAATAGTCCATTTGTTCCTTCTTTACCATTTGCAAATAAAGGCAAAAGGAACAGGAGACCGCTATGGTTTTCGAAGGAAGTAGCTGAAAAAGTGAAGAAAAAGAGGGAGGCCTTCATGAAATACAAGAGATTACAGAGAGAGAAAGACAGGCATCTGTATTTGGAAAAACTTAGAGAAGCTAGCAAAGTAGTCAAGAAGGCAAAGATTCAAAAGGAGGAGGAAATAGCCAATGCAATAAAATGGGGGGATAAGACATTTTTCAGATATATTAGTGAGAAGAGGAAGGGCAAAAGTGGTATTGTCAGACTCAAGGGTGCAGGGGGGGAATATGTAGAAGCTGATAAGGCTAAAGCGGAATTGCTTAACATATATTTTTGTTCTGTGTTCACAGGTGAAGAACCAGGAGCAGGACCTCAGAAAACACCCACAAATAAGAACAGAAGCGAGGGACATCTTGAACAATTTTCAGAAGACTGTGCTCGTGAGAAACTAGCTCAACTTAAAGTAGACAAAGCGATGGGACCGGATGGGATACACCCTAGAATACTGAGGGAACTTGGGGACGTTCTAGCAACTCCACTGACTGACCTTTTCAATGTCTCGTTGGAGTCGGGAGTGGTGCCAAAGGACTGGAGAGAGGCTCATGTGGTGCCTTTACACAAAAGCGGAAGTAAGGATGTGGTTGAAAACTACAGGCCGGTTAGTTTAACTTCAGTGGTGAGTAAATTATTGGAAACGCTGCTGAAAGAGAAAATAGTGAGGTTTCTGGAGTCCAGCGGATTACAGGATCCAAGGCAGCATGGATTCACCAGAGGCAGGTCTTGTCAGACAAATCTGATTGATTTCTTTGACAGGGTGAACAGGGAGTTGGACCGAGGGAGAGCTCTAGATGTGGTGTATTTCGATTTCAGTAAAGCCTTTGACACTGTTCCTCACAGGCAACTTATAAACAAACTGAGCACCCTAGGGATGGACCCTAAAGTTACTGCTTGGGTTAGAAATTGGTTGGGTGGGAGGCGACAAAGAGTACAAGTAAATGGAGCTCACTCTGAGGAGAAGGATGTTACCAGTGGTGTGCCCCAGGGATCTGTCCTTGGTCCGATTCTTTTTAACATCTTTGTTAGTGATATAGCGGAAGGGCTGTCGGGTAAGGTTTGCCTCTTTGCGGATGATACCAAAATCTGCAATAGAGTAGACACCCAGGAAGGTGTAGATAACATGAGGAGGGATCTAGCTAAGCTTGAAGAATGGTCTAGAATTTGGCAGCTGGGATTTAATGTTAAAAAATGTAAGGTCATGCATTTGGGCTGCAGCAATCCAAGGGAGCAATACAGTATAGGAGGTGAAGTACTTTTGTCCACTAAAGAAGAGCGGGACCTAGGCGTGGTTGTGTCTGATGATCTTAAAGTAGCTAAACAGGTAGAAAAGGCGACGGCAAAAGCTAGAAGGATGCTTGGGTGCATACGGAGAGGAATGACTAGCAGAAAAAAGGAGGTGATAATGCCTCTGTATAAGTCTTTGGTGCGACCTCATTTGGAGTATGGTGTGCAATTCTGGAGACCGCACCTTCAAAAGGATGTGAACAGGATGGAGTCGGTGCAGAGGGTTGCTACTAAAATGATTAATGGGCTTCATTATAAAGCATATGAGGACAGACTTAAGGATCTTAATATGTACACCTTAGAGGAAAGGCGGGATAGAGGTGATATGATTGAGATGTTTAAATACCTCCATGGCATAAATGTTCAGGGAGAGAGCCTCTTTCAATTGAAAGCAAGTTCTGCTATGAGGGGACATGGGATGAGGGTGAAGGGAGATAGATTCAGGAGTGATATGCGGAAATATTTCTTTACGGAAAGAGTAGTGGATCCGTGGAATAGTCTCCCAGTGGAGGTGCTAGAGATGAGGACAGTAACTGAATTCAAAAAAGCATGGGACCAACACAGAGGATCTCTAAAGGTAAAAAGTGGACTGTTGTAGTTGTGTTATGGAAGGACAGACTAGATGGGCCTTGTGGTCTTTTTCTGTCATCATGTTTCTATGTTTCTATTCTTTTGTACTTTTGGATGTAAATTTTGGGTCATTGTCCTGCTGGAGGACCTATGACCTTCGACCCAGACCTAGCTTTCTGACACTAGGTAACACATTTTGCTCCATATTACCTTGGTAGTCCTCTGACTTCATTATTCCTTTAATATATTCCAGGTCTCCAGTTCCTGAGGCAGCAAAGCAGCCCTATAACATTATATAACCTCCACCATATTTAACTGTAGGAAGGGTACTTTTTTCCTTATAAGTTTTGTTTCTTTGCCTGTAAATGTATCACTGGTCTGAATTGCCAAAGAGCTCAAGTTTGGTTTCATCTGTCCACAGAACATTTTCCCAGAAGGATTGTAGTTTCTCAAGGTGGGTTGGGCAAAGATCAGATGTGCCTATTGGTTGGGGGAAGTTACCTCAGGCCAGAAGGTTGTGGGTTCAAATCCCACTAGAGGACAGCAACCTTGGGCCAGAAGGACTTGTGTTTCTAGTCCCACAGGTGCTCCTTATGGTCTTGGGCAAGCCACTTAACTCTCCATTGTCCATGTTCCCTCTAAAATAGTTATCTCCAAGTTAAAATGCTTTGTTCAATGTAATTTCAGCTTGTTCAATGTAAACCACCTTGATATCATGAAAGACAGTATATAAGAAATGATAAATAAATAGATGTTTGTCTTCAAGCAGTGGGGTCCTCTTTGGCCTTTGCCCATGAAGTCCTTCTTTGTTTAGTGAGCGGCATATGGTGTGGGTTTAAACCACCACTCCCGATTTCTACAGGTGAGCCTTAAACTCTTTGGATGTTCTACATGGTGTGTTTCCAACAGTTTGCACTAACATTCAAAGACTTCTTGGATTCATTTTCCTCTTCCCACCACGTCCTGGGAGGTTCTTGATAGTTTCATGAGCAGAAAACTTCATAATAAGATTTTGAACTGTAGACACAGGAATCGTGAGGTCTTTGGAGATGGCCTTGCACCCCTTTGAAGTTTGATGATAATGGCATTTCTGATGGTCTCAGGCAACTCTCTTATTTTCACCATTGTGAACATACAACAGGGAGTGAATGTGACCATTTTAAATATTAGAGCCATCATTCATTGGTTGATTCAAGTCATGTGAGTACTGACATTTGATCACAGGTGTGTCTAGTTTTACTGCAATAGGAATGTGGTTCTTCTGTTCAAACTGATTTGAATTGTTTATAAGTGCCAATAATGACATCCTGGCAATGTTTCAGTTTTTATACTATATCCTAATATATCCTACTATTTCTTTTTTTATATTGTTTTATTTGATTCTTTTATGTTTAGAATATGTGTGCATATATAGTTCAAAGCCATTTCACTGGCCACTTTTTTAGGAGATATTGTACATTAAGGAGTTGATCTGCAAGGGTGACAAAAATGTTGACCACAAGTGCAAATGGGTGGATGTTGGGGAAAGGAAGTAGGAGGCAGATTAGTTGAGAAAATAGAAGAGAGACTCTAAGATTGGGCATTGGAAGTGTAAGGGAGGAGGCTCAAGGCTTGGGTGGGATTGTGAGTTGTTTGGGGGGGAGGAGGATAGTGGGGGCTAAGAAATTGATCAGAGATTAAGAGAACAGTAGGGGCAAGGTGATTTGGTGAGGCATACAAGTAGGGCTCTTAGATCAGGTGCAGAAATATGGGGAGGGGAGAAGGTTTGAAATCCCTGGAGGGTTTGTGGAGGAGTTGGGGGCAGTTGAAAAGAACAGAGTGCTATGGAGTGGGTGAGAGCCCAGGAAGGGAAAGATCTTCCTTGAAGCAGGTAAAAGGGTAGAAATGGAAGTAAAAGGAGAAATAGAAGCCTGGATGGGGGTAAGACACAAAGGGCTTGGAGGTGAAGAGAGAATGAGTGCTAGAGAATGAGCTAGGGCTGATGAAAGAATGAGAAGCAGAAGGTGGTAAATGAAAATGGTGCAGAGATGAGTACAAAATGAGGAAATGGTTAACCTGAAAGTGGGTGAGAGATGGGAGGGATAGGATGCTGGCAAATAATGAGACAGATGTGGAATAGAAGAACTAGGGAAGTAAGATTAGGAAATGGAAAGCTGGTAATTATGGGCATGGTGAAAAGAGAAAGACTGAAGACTGGAGGAAGGAGAAAGAGGAATGGAATGAAACTATTGTTATGGTAGGCAAAAGGTAATGAGAGAAATAGAAGGATCAATGTCAGAGAGAGATATTGCAAAGGAAAGAATGAAAAAAACAGGAAGAAGCAGAAAATGGGATCTTTGAAAAGGACTTAGAAGAAAACCAACCAGAAGAAGTAGAAAAGAGAGATTGGGATCAACCAACTGGAAAAATAAGATGATCAGACGAGAAAGGTATAAAACAGTGTCCATTTTTAGAGAATTCAATATGTTAGCTTTGAAAATATGCATGTCATAGTTCATTACAGGAGGAAATGCATTTTTGTTTCTCTCTTCCATGTTTCAGTTTGGTGTCTGATTTTGGGATTTTCCCATTTCATTTTTTGACTTTTGTAGTTTCTTAATCTTGAATTGGTGACGGTCTGTGTTTTCCATGTGCAGCCAAGATAAGAGTCCATTAACATGTAGTTCTTTCTAGGAATCTGTAGCAGTTTAGCTTGTTCTCTTTTCCATCTGGCGGTTACTGGTGTTTTAGAATGTTTGCAGTGCTGATTTTCCATAGGTAGGGTTGGTGCAATTTGAGTTCTTGATGCTGGTGTCAAATGTTCAATTTGCAGGGTTTTGTGTTATGACACACAGGACGTCATTCTGACCGCATTTAGCAGATCTGGATGTCTGATCCGGGTGTCCAGACCCACTAAACGTCTGGATCTAGATGTGAGTTGTGTGGGAAGCTTTGTTTGTGGTTAGGATGGGGCAGGCCATTTCTGATCCTGCAGGGGCACATCTAGCTTCCACAGGATCAGAATCGGGTCTACCGCTGCATGCCCCGATTCTGGCAGGCCGAACAGGAAGGGGACAAGCAGTACAGAATGACCCCCACAATATCTAGCTGTGAAGGGAGTTAGTGGTGTTGTCACTGATGTGAGGTTAGAATTTGAATATAATTTTTTTGTAGGTTGAGATGTAAAGTAAAACACCCTACTTCTGTTCTGCATCTGTTGTTGGGAGAGTTTTATTGGTGAGTCTGGCAGTGTTCCCTATGATGGAATAATTATGCCTTATCAGACAGATATGCAAAGTAAATTAGGCATTTGCTGGCAAATGCATAATTTGTCTATCAATGTATTTTCAAAAAATATGCAGATAACGTTAGGCTTTTAAACTGCAGAATGGCCAGATATTTGAATGCTTGTGGGGCATGTTAGAGGAAGAGCAAGGGTCGTTTAGAAAATTATCCAGATCGTGGCAATATTC
Source organism: Ichthyophis bannanicus (assembly GCA_033557465.1). Classification (NCBI taxonomy): domain Eukaryota; kingdom Metazoa; phylum Chordata; class Amphibia; order Gymnophiona; family Ichthyophiidae; genus Ichthyophis; species Ichthyophis bannanicus. Next base: position 529,464,871 of record CM066033.1, read on the forward strand.
AGCCATTCTCCAGGTAAGTTACACTTTTAGATTAGGTCTGTGGAATATCAGGCCTATCTTAAACAGATAATATAATGGCCATACCATCACTCTCTGTATATTCATCGTGCTATCTAAATGAATAGTGACACAGAATACACAGATTAAGTTAAATGGGGGGGGGGGGCAGGGTGACATTTAACAAGCCAGTTGGCTGAAAATTTAGCCCTGTTTGTGCAGCTTGCACTGCAAGATCAGACCCAAGGGGGAGGGGGGGGGAGGGGGCGCAAAAACAAAAGTTGGCTCAGGGTGCTACAACCCCTTGAGCCGGCACTGATTATATGTATTTAATGTTAAATTATTATTATTAAATCTTATCTAATCTTCTTAGACTCTTGGATAATGCTATAAATCTGTTTAAACAAATAAACACTCAGGGCCCAATATTCAGCCGGGCAGGTTATGTGCCACAACGGCGCATAGCACTACCCACTGACCCTTAACACTGGATATCAATGCCACGGTGACGGCCTTGAATATCCAACATCGCCACACATGCCCCGTTGCTGCCAAGGTTAACCGGGGAGCAGCGATATTGCACCACTACCTGGTTAGCATCTGCGGCTAAAACTAGACGAGAGAAAACTGACCTAGTTTTAGCTGCAGATTGCTAACCAGGTAGTGGTGCATTATCGCCACTACCCAGTTAGTGGCAGTCTCCACCTCTACTCTGCTCCATGGCTTCGGGGTGTGTAGCAGGCTTTGAAGGGGATAGTCAATGACACTAACGATGTAAGTGCCATTGAATATCCTGATTTAGGGAATTTACATGGTTTACTGGTCTGTGAACTGTGTAAATGTTCTCTCTCTCTCTCCCCCCTCTCATTTTTCCCCTTCTCCCAATCCCAGCATTGCCTCTTTCTCTTACTCTTCACCCCCCTGCCTAGCATCTCCCTTCTTTTTTCCCCTCCCCCTGTATCTAGAATTTTCCATCTCTCTCTTCTCTTCCCCTAGTGCCCAGTATTCCCCCATATCTTTCTGCCTCTCTCCCCATGTCCAACAATGCAAGAGTCTTCCACCCATATTCTTAGCACTGGGTGAGATCAGCCCGGCCCGTCCACTAGGTGTGCTAGGTGGCTGCCTAAGGGGGCCAGCCTGGGTGGGCAGCAGCAGCAGCAGTGACACACATGGGTGGCCGCCCTGCCCCCTCCGACTGCCACCAATTGCCACCAGGCAGCAGCAGTTTCTCCAAAAGCAGTGCAAAAAAGCCGCTGCTTTTGGAAATACTGCCACTGCCCACCTCCCCGTCCCAAGATGGAATCAGCGGCAGCTGGGGGGGGGGGGGTAGCGGCGGTGGTGGCGGAAGCTGAGGGGATAGTGTCAGCTGGGAAGTGGCAGCATCAGCTGGAGGGGTAGTATCAAGGGGAAGGGGGCAGCAAGGTCAGGGTTTCTGCCTAGGGTGGCAGAAACCCTTGGGCCGGTTCTGGGTAAGATAAAGGAATATTGCAGTTTTAATTGGGAAAGGGCAAGTTTGCTGGGATTCTTGAATAATTGTCTGCCCCTTTATGACATAAACCACACTTTTCCTGCACCACTACCACTGGCAAGAATGCTGGTGATGAATTGCAACTTACATTATAGAGAATATTGGTCCCCTACCCTCCCTGAGGTCTAGGGTCTTCTCCGCGCTTCCCTCCCCACCCATCCAGCATCTCTTCCTGATTTCCCTCTCCTCCCTCCAGGTCCAACATCTCCTCAGAGCCTCCCTTCCACTCCAGTTCTAGCATCTGCTCATTGCTTCCCTTACTACCACTCCCTTAAATCCATCATCTCTTTTGTGTTTTCTTTCCCTCCCCCACAAAGATGCATCATTTTACCTATATTTCCCTTTCAAGCCCCCAAGGGCAGCATCTCTCCTCACTTCCCTTCCCCCTGTCTCTGAGTGCAGGCTGTAGCACATCTCCTTTCCTCTCTCCCCCCCCCCCCCCACCCATATGCAGCATCCCTCCTCTCTCCCCTTCCTCCCATACAGAAGCTATTCTACTTCCCTTTCCGCCCCCCCCCATGCAGCATCTCTCCTGTTTCCTTTGCCCTCTCCTCCATGTAGTATCTCTCCATGTGCCATTCGCCCCACCCATGCAACAGCTCACCTTACTATTCCCCCCCCCCCCCCATACATCATATCCTTTGACTTCTGTCCCCTTGGATCTTACAGCATCTCTCCTTTCACCCTCCCCCCTCCCTCTGTGCAGTGTCTCCCTTCACTTTCATTCTCCTGGATGCCAAGCCACATGAAAGGCAGCCAGGGACTTTGAGTCCCTAGTATGCACTTAATGTTAGTCAGTCCCATCCCCCCTTTGATGCAAGTCAGGATGTTCACATTTCTTTGGTATTTTACAAAAGGTTCTAACAAATGCAGAGCCTTTGTAAAATGCATATACAAATTCCAGCAAATGCACACATATTTGCCAGCATGTATACATAGAAATGGATCATAAGGGAATCTCCCCGCTAGTTAATTTTCTTCTTCTTTAACAATGTGTCAGTCTTCTCAACTTCGGGCGGGAGGTCTCAGACTTATGGTGGCACTAATTCATTAGACTATTCGTCTATAGAAAATTCTGTGCCCAATTGCATCAATGACCTCCACGCAGACACTATACACTGGAGCACATAAGTGTAATTGTTGTCGCTTAACATGTGACTTTCTCTATATTAATGTTAAATAAACAATACTTATATCTCTGTAGCTAATACTTAAGGCTTCCGATCTTGATGACACTTTCTAATGATTCCTTTGATGATGTGGGGAAATACATCGTTCAATAGTTGACCACTTTATTTACATAGAAATGTAGCCAATTAATAAGTGAAATTGCAAAGGGTTTTTTTTATTTCAAAGTTTATAAAATAAAATGTTGGAAATTAAGGAAAGGTTCAGCCATGATTCATCATTAAAAGCAGTGGTTTTCAACCCAGTCCTCTGGGACGCCCCAAGTCAGTCAGGTTTTCAGGATATCCACAATGAATATGCATGAGATAGATCTGCATAGAATGGAAGCTGTGTATGCAGATCTATCTCATGCATATTCATTGTGGATATCCTGAAAACCTGACTAGAGTCGGGGGTCTCAGAGGACTGGGTTGAGAGCCACTGATTTAAAGCCTTAGCTGAAACAAGTAGTTTACAAAACCTATACATGACTGGAAGCTGATATAAAATCCACTGGGAAATTTTTTTAACTATTTGTATATATTTTAGATTGTAAAATGTGAAATATGTGCAAATATTTTTAGTCTACTCAAACTGCATCCAAAGCTTGCCCCTTTGAAATGTCTGCATACCGGCTTTCTAAACAAGTAAATAGTAGCTTTATGACAAAGCCATTTGCACACATAGACAATCTACATATGTAAATTCCATGATTTAGACATATAGATATTTCTAAACTGACCTTCTGAAACTCTCTATGGAATACCAAATATATATATATATATATATATATATATATATATATATATATATATATATATCATATATATACATATATATATATATATATACAGAATAAGGGGGTTTGCACTTGGTTTGCAGCTTGTCGTGCTGTGAGGGCTTGTGTGCATCAGTGATGCTGAGAGCTAAACTATCGGTAGTTTAACTACTGGCAGGGTCTCCCAAGATGGACAGGTCTCAGCTGAGGTGCCAGACTAAGACAAACCACCCATCTGGGCAGCAGCAGAATGGGACAGTGTTGATGGTGGAGGATCACATTTCTGTGACAACGGCAACAACACCAAACTTAAACTGCGTGGAAGAAAGGCCCGGCAATCTACTTCTGTATCTTGCCATGAAAACCCAATGGATAGTTACAACAAAACAAATTGTGCTATGGTGCTGGAAGATGAGACCCCCAGGTCGGAAGGCACTCAACTAGCTACTGGGGAAGAGCTGAAGACTTTTCAGAGTAAAGCCAGCATTTATGATGTGGTTGGATCAAAGCCCTCGGGACGTCCGACTGCTGATGTAGCTGCGCATGAAATGACAGTCAGAAGCTGTAAAGATGTCTTACGCATTGCAACATGGAACATACGTAGCATGAACCAAGGGAAGTTGGAGGTGGTCAAGAATGAAATGGAACGTGTACAACTTGATCTGTTGGGTGTCAGCGAACTGAAATGGACTGGCATCGGGCACTTTGCATCAGATGATCACATGGTCTACTATGCTGGAAATGAAAGACAAAGAAGAAATGGTGTTGCATTTATAATAAAGAAGAAACTTGCAAGAACTGTAATGAAATACAATGCAGTCAGCGAACGCTTAATCTCTATTCGTCTACGAGGAATGCCTATCAACACAACTATAATTCAAGTATATGCCCCAACAACAGCTGCAGAAGAGAATGAAATTGAAGAGTTATATGAACAAGTACAAGCTGAAATTGACAGAGCATGCAAACAGGATATCCTGATAGTCATGTGTGACTGGAATGCAAAAGTTGGCAACAAAGAAGAAGGCAAAGTAGTTGGAAAATATGGACTTGGTAACAGAAAAACAGAAATGAAGCTGGAGAAAGACTGATAGAATTCTGCAAGACCAATGATCTATTCATCTCAAACACCTTCTTCCATCAACACAAGCGGCGACTGTACACATGGACTTCACCCAATGGATTGTATAAAGATCAAATTGACTACATCTGTGGAAGTCAACGATGGAAAAGCTCTATAACATCAACAAAGACAAAACCTGGAGCTGACTGTTGTACAGATCATCAACTACTAGTATGCAAACTCAAGCTAAAGCTGAAAAAGAGCAAACCACTCATGAATGCAGCAAAATATGACCTTGAGAATATACCACTGGAATTTAAAGACTGCCTGCAAAATTGATTTGCTGCTTTAGATACAAATGACAGAGCTCCAGAAGAGTTATGGAATGACATCAAGAAGGTTGTGTTGGAAGAAAGCAAGAAGTCTCTACAAAAGGTGAAAAAGCAAAAACGGCCCAAATGGATGACGGAAGAAACTCTGAAAATTGCCCAGAAACGCAGAGAAGCTAAAGCCAGAGGAGAAAGAAAGACAATAACAGAACTCAACAGAGATTTCCAACGTGCAGCAAGACAGGACAAGGAAAAGTACTACAATGACGCGTGCAAGGAAATCGAAGCAGAAACTATTAGAGGAAGAACAAGATCGGCTTTCCTAAAGCTACGAGAGTTAAAGAAAAAGTTCCAGCCTCGAATTGGAATGTTACAAGATGCTCAAGGTTCTATGTTGAATGATGCTGAGAAGATCAAGAAAAGGTGGAAGGAATATACAGAGTTTTTATATGATAAAGATCAAGTGGACCAACAGCCGTTTCAACCTGTACCTTATGATCAGGAGCCATTGGTGATGAAAGAAGAAGTTAAAGCAGCATTGAAAGCCTTATCAAAGAACAAAGCACCAGGCATTGATAGCATTCCCATACAAGTATTACAGCAATCTGATGCAGCTGTTACCATATTTACAAGGCTCTGTCAAGAAATATGGAAGACAACATCATGGCCAACTGATTGGAAAAGATCTGTGTTTATACCAATACTAAAGAAAGGTGATCCAACTGACTGTGGAAATTATCGCACAATCGCTCTGATCCCACATGCCAGCAAGATTCTACTGAAGATTATTCATAAGAGACTACAACCATACCTGGAACAAGAACTACCTGAAGTGCAAGCAGGGTTCAGGAAAGGGCGAGGAACGAGAGACATCATTGCAGATGTGAGATGGATCCTTGAAAAGACTAAAGAATACCAAAAGGATATCTATTTGTGCTTTATCGACTATAGCAAGGCTTTTGACTGTGTAAACCATGAGAAACTCTGGGCCACATTAAGAAGCATGGGTATACCAGAACACCTGATCGTACTCTTGCACAATCTGTACATTGATCAAGAAGCAGCAGTTCGAACAGAACAAGGAGAAACAGAATAGTTTAAAATAAGCAAAGGTGTAAGACAAGGCTGCATACTTTCCCCCTACCTTTTTAATTTATATGCAGAACAAATCAGAGAAGCAGGATTGTATGAAGACAACAGAGGTGTGAAGATTGGTGGAAGACTCATCAACAACCTTCGCTATGCTGATGATACCACAATACTGGCTGAAAGTGAAGATGATCTGAAACATTTGCTTCTCACAATCAGAGAACATAGTCTCAAAATGGGCCTGCATCTTAATGTAAAGAAGACAAAGATCATGACAACTGGCATAATCAACAGGTTCATCGTTGAAGGAGAAGAAATTGAAATCGTGAACAACTTTAACCTACTTGGATCAACTATCAATAAAGAAGCAACAAGCAGTCAAGAAATCAGGCGACGCATTGCTCTTGGCAGAATGGCTATGAAAGACCTAGATAAGATTCTCAAGAGCAGAGATGTCTCTCTCCATACAAAGATTCGACTTGTTCAAACCATGGTATTTTCAATAACATCATATGGATGTGAAAGCTGGACAGTGAAAAAGATAGACAGGAAGAAAATTGATGCCTTTGAATTATGGTGCTGGCGGCGAATACTGTGTATACCATGGACTGCCCGAAGAACAAACCAGTCGGTACTAGAGGAGATCAAACCTAAGCTTTCTTTAGAAGCTCAGATGACAAGACTTCGACTTTCATACTTTGGACACATCATGCGAAGAGAGAGATCATTAGAGAAAGACATCATGCTTGGCAAGATAGAAGGTCAGCGCAAAAGAGGAAGGCCAGCAATGAGATGGATCGATTCAATAACAGCAGCTACGGGTTCCAGTCTGTCAACAATGAGCCGCCTGACTCAAGACTGAACACAATTTAGGATAGCTATCCAGAGGGTCGTCATGAGTCGACTCCAACTCGACGGCACTTAACAACAACAACAAGGGGGTTATTTTAGAAGCCTTATTTGTCATTTCCACTTATAAAATCAGGCATTTACAGGTGAAATGTCATCCATGGAGAACTGGTGATTTTAGAAAAGGCTAAATTTACATGTGGATGCCTCTACTTCATAGAAATGGTAAAGAGGATTGGCTAGTGAGTTGCCTGGAGGGAGTGTCAAAAATTTACAAATATATTCTCCCTTTTCATACTATGAAATAGACATGTATGACTGCAACTGTCCAGGTCGTGATTTACAGCTACCCCCTGGCATGTATAGGTTTTTAAAAAGTGCTCATTTCGGCTGACCCTTTGCAGCGGGGATTAAGGGTGTAATCTTCCTTAATATCACAATGTTTATTTCCTCTTCCAAATTGAAAAATAAGAATAGTGGCATCTATAGTTATTTAATAACATTTATATGTGCAGGTTTGCAAAACAGTAAACCGCACTGATGCAGAATAGCACGGTATATAAGAGAATGTAAATAAATAAAATAAATAAATGTATGTGTGCATGCCTACTGTGACACCGCACCGCCTAGCCCTAGGCGTAATCAGGCAGTTGGTGCGTGACACATGGGGTTTTAAAAGTCCTTGGTAGTGCTGTAGCCCTGTATCCTATTGTAGTTGTGGACTGAAGTGACGACAGCCAAGGTTGGGTTTCCAAGTTAAAGAATACTTTATTATGGAATAAGGTATTGCACAAAGTATTGCAAAAGAACAGCACAGGATTTACTCCCCCAACACAAAAGTAAAGTGATAACCTTTTTGTACCAAATAAAATTTCAAGTGCAAAGTTAGTTCTCCTGATTCTTCTCAGGGACAAGTAATAAAGTTAAATGCTTTTAGGCTTCTTCCAGCTTCATCAATACAACAACATTTCAGGATGCTAGTAATGCTTTCCAAGCATCAGCTTTCAATAAAGAAATCTTCTAGCTGTTGTATTCTCTTTCTAATGTCCATATCTTGTTTAACAGCTTTAAATAGAAATGGCAATCTCCACACTCTCTTGCCTATTAGTAACAGGCTTCTTGTGTAGGAACACTTCCTTACGTTGCCTTTCATTCACAGCTGCAAGTTATGAAGCTCTGAGTCACTGCACCCAGCAGAACGCTGCTGTCTCTGGTGCAAACTTCTAAGAACATTGGTTTAGGCTCCACAGCACTCAATCATAGAACAGGAATAATTTATAGCTCCTTACTCTCTCATACATACTCCACACTCCATTTCAGAATCACTGGTATTGGATAAAGGAGCCCCTAATTCCATTGGTTCTTCCTGGCTCTCTGAAATCCCTTTGTCATGTGGAACATACAAGCCTTCAGACTTTAGTTCTTTAATTATTGTCTGAAGCTGTTTCCATTTAGTCTCCCTCTGTCTTCTAGGTACTTGTAAAGCTTGGTATTTCTCAGCACCTTTTAACAGCTCATAAAAGGGGTTTATTTCTTCCTTGCCTTGTCTAGGTAGTTGCCTTTGGTTGGGAGGAATATGTCTCTTATGGAACTGCCTTGTGAGATCCCTCAGCACAGCCTGGTCCTCAGGGTCTGTTCCTAGCTCTCTGCACGGTAGCTGCCAATTAGCCTTTTGCTGACAAGCAGGTGTGCTATCTTCTGAGCTAGAGCTCTGGTCACGCTGTCTGTATAAGGGAAATGCTTGCAGCTTCTTAACAGGGACTTTCCTACAGCCCAACTTTCCTCTAGTAACTTCAGGTTTCCTTTCAAAGCTTGGTTCAAACCTGTTTCTTCTAGAAAGCTCTCTATTATTACTTCCTAGAGACTGGCTTATTTCAGAGCTATCTACTTTACAAGATTTAAAAGGTTTTGCTCTGACCTGGTTTTGGCAGCTTCTGTCTCTGGGGAACTCCCCTGACTCCAAGTATGTGTTCAAGGCTTCTGAGTCCAGCTCTGGGTCTCTTCCAGGGTTCACTCTCTCTTGGAGCTGAGCTCTGCCTGGGTCTCTTCCTGGACCACCCACAGGAACTCTCCTTTCCCTGGTTCTCTCCTTGGTTCCCTTTTCGCTGCTTGGGAGGTTTCTGTCCTCACTCCCTTCTCTCCTGGAGGTTTCTCTCCTCTCGTCCCTCCAGCTCCTTTCGCTTCTGCTTCTCCTCCCTTCGCCTCCTTCGTCTCTTTCACTAACTACTGCTTCCTGGTTATGAGTGCAGAGTGGCCCAATCCGGTCTGACTCCGCCCACCTCCCTGATTGGCTATGTCTCTGGGTTAGCCTAGAGCTAGGGTGTGGTTCTTTCCCTGCTCTTCTTTGCAGAGAAGGTTCGTGTGCTGGAATCTTAACCCCTTCCTGTCCTGCATCTCTAAACATCTGAGGTGACAGAAAGTGTTTTAAACCCTTTTTCTTCTGTTTCTGAGCCTCTGCCTTGTCACACTACACATACACAGGGCTGTACCAAGGACTGTATGAGTGATGCATCCGCACAGGGCGCAAGTACAGAAAGGGCACTGATATCATCGCTGAGCTTACAGGAAGAGTAAATTACTTCATGTGGTTGGGGCGGGGGGGGGGGGGGGGGCACCAGAATCGTTAATTGCGCGGTGCTCATTTCTAGCTTGGAACAGTCCTGCACATACACATGCAGTTATGAAATACCAACGTCCACATGGAAGTGTCAGCTCTACACATGGAAGTTGCTGAGTTTCCCCCTTTGATTTTTGCCACATGTAGACTTGCAAAATGGCTCCTCCAGGTCCATGTATCAGCAAATGCACAAGCACTCCTGCACTATTTTAGAAGAGGCTCCACGTTTAGAAGAGCCTTTTCTAAAATTCTGCTTGAATTCTTACATCATGGCCTTGATGCCTCAAGTCTTATCTCCATGTACTATCTAAAATGAGCATTTGTGGGGGTAATTTATTAAAAAAAATCCTGCCTGATTTATGTTTGAACAATGCATATAAATCTACTGTAGGTATTTTAGTTATATATGTATGCAATTGGCTACTTATGCACATAAATGACGGAGTGTACTGTCTTGTCCCCAGAAATAAAGAACAAAAACACCAAAAAAACATTAAAAGAATACTAATGTTCCTCTTCTATAGTTAATATCTTGGGCCGGTCACACCACTGACGGCTTATTGCACTCTGCCCTACTTTTCATGCAACTGTGTTTTCAGCTCCTCATATTCAGCTGCTGTGCTCATCTCTTGTTTACGTCCGGATGCTGGTTATGCAATGGATGCTGTTCAGCCGATTATGATAATTGTTCTGTTTAATGTTCAAATTCTGGACTGGGGATAGGCTTGAGGCCTGGAAGCTAAAGGTTCACGTAGGGTAACTATTACCCTTGCATCGCCCCTACTTAAACGGCTAATGCAAAAACTTCTGGATTACTGCAAGGATGCTGGATTTCTTATACAAGCACAATAGACTGTTTAGTTTTAAATTCTAATTTAGTTTAATTACATTAACATTTATATTACCTTTGTTCCAGTATGGATTCAGAGCAGATCATATACAACACCTTAAAATCTCACTATTCAATCATACACATCTCAAGACCAATCAAGGCATCTAAACAAAATGCAGGCAACGACATTCCCTAAATAATCTTTTAAAAAAATACTCTTTTGATATAACAAATATTTTTGAAAAAAAAGACATCTTTTCAATTTCTTGTGAAAAATCTTATAAGAATGTTCCATTCTTAAATCTGATGGAAGAGTATTCCGAACATTAAGACCTTAACCAGTAATGGTCCCTTCCTTCTCTATTTGTAATTCAGTCTTTCTTTGAAGGCAATTTCAGTCTTTCTTTTTTCAATTGTAAATCTCTAACAGAGTTGCTTGTATCTATAAAACCCATCATATAAGTAAGAGCCAGTTTATTTCCAATTTTATAAATCATACAAGTATTCTCAAGATGAGCAGTATTCTTCCATCTTCACGTTTAAGGAAGGAGTCGCAAGTAAAGTTGTTAGGAAAAAGCCAAAATCCCAAACAATCACCATAATTCTAAACAAAATCAAGAAGAGTCCAACCCATGGGAACCCACTGGCCTTCAGCAATATTCAGTCACTGCCCGGTTTGCTTTTGCAGCAAAGGTTAGGCCAGCCTTTCGCCGCATAGGGATAACTGTGTGGCAGCTGACATCAGTTTACATCCTCTGTGATCAGTGTATGTGTATATAGATAGAATTCTTCCTACTCAACATGGTTTGCCCTGAACTTAGTGGCTTGAGTCTTCATGCCATTGTTGCTAGTGTTGTTTTACCATTTCTGTAGTTCCTTGGTATTTCCTCTTCCACCGTATATAGAAATAATGATGGCCAAACCTCCTAGGTCCCAGTTACTAAGTGCTCTTCAAAATAACATTTCCTAAGCTAATACATTTCTTGAAACCAAATATACCAGGAGATCTTGAGTATTGCTGGTGCATTGAATGTATGCTGACTTGCCCAGTGAAACCCAGTGGCCATTTTTTTTAAAAATCTTTTAGAAAACCACACACACACACACACACATACACTTTCTTCCCACTGCTTTGTGGTCTTCCTGACAAAGATAGTGTTGCTTTGCCCCTCTTCTGGTGTCTTGGGATCTCCATACAATGCTAGTGGTACTTTGCCTTTTTTCTAGTGCCTTTGAAGTCTTTATGCTATTGTTTATTTATTGATTTCACATGTTCTAATCTTATTGTCCCAGAAGTCGAGTTTGGGACTAGTCAATAGTAGCTCCTTTTTGACAGCTTGGGAAACAGAGAAGCTGAGTATTTAGGCTGCATTCATATGATCACAGAAAGTACATTTTGGAACAAGCCTCTCTATAGAGCCCGATACTCAGAAGGGTTTACTTTGTTAGCAGGACCTGAGCGCAATATTCAGAAGCACTATCCAGACAGCCCATGGGCGTAGTTTGGGGCGAGAGAGGCTGGGGGGGAGGGCATTGCCCCTCCTCAAACAAGCTGGTTCTCTGCCGATTAAATGCCAGCCTGTCCCACTGCCCACCTGTGCCAATGGCACTGCTTTTTCCATGCCTGCAGTGGTACCTCGATCTCCAATTTGAAAAAACAAACAAACTACAGTGTCTTGCTGAGGAGGCTCTGACTCATGCCTTGTGTCAGAGGTGGAGGATCAACCAGCCTTCCCAGCAAGGAAGTGCTTAGCCCTGCTTTTTTTTTTTTTTTAAACGGCCAGACCACCATTGCTGTTGCAGGCACAGATAAAGCAGCAGCGGTGGAGGGGGGTTGGGGGATGGAAGGCTGGAAGGAAAATGCTGGGCAGATGGGCACAAGGGAAGGTGGAATGGCCAGAGGAGAAGTGCTGAACAGATGGAAAGAGAGAGGAGGGGATGGAATGGCCAGAAGGGAAATGCTGGGCAGATGGACACAAGGGGTAGGGTTGCCAACTTTTTGAAAGAGAAAAATCCACCACATGTCACGCCAGTGCTCTGCCCCATCCTTCAAAATAACTTCATTGATGGCTGCATTGCGAGCTTCAGCATCTGCTGGCCACATCAAGGTGGAGGGGAGAAGATGGGGATTACAAGAGTTTGCACTATTCAACCCCTCCTGAATCACAGTCCCCTCCTCAATCCTCCAATACACACATTCTCCCCATACTTTGTTAAGTCCAGATCTGTATTCTGTATCCACTGAAACCCTCCCACAGCACTTCCTTCAAAATCAACTGCAGAGCAGAGCTAGGGCACTTTTCCCCTTAGTATCATCTGAATAGCAGCAACATAAACCCTCTCAGTACCGGGCATATTGAGAAGTAATACAAAACACTACCAAAAAGTTGCTCAGGACCTAGAAAAAAATCTACCATGCCAACACTAACTTCCAGATCTCACACATCAAGATCTCTAGCTAGGAAAAGGCAGGACATTAAACATTGCAGTGAGCCCTAGAACATCAATACACCTACTGAGAAAACTGAACAAGGTTGCCTTGCATCCTTACCTGGCTATAAATGATTGGGCTAGTCTGGATGGCTGGTAATGGTGGCTCAACTCACCCACACTCGCCGCTCATAGTCTCACTCTGTGCTTGCACAACAGCAACGGATGATCACGGATACCAATGCCGGCAGGGTCACTCCTCTGGCTGGCTGACAGGCACTGTTGTGACCAGTGGCATGTGGTGACATTTACAATAGGAGATTCAGTATATGTGCCAAACAAAAACGTATTGGCAATGTCTGCACAATACCTCCCACTCCAATAACCAGCCACTCCCAACCTTCTTTTCCTCTGCACACTGTATCCAACAGCTTCTTTCTCTCAAACCCCTTGCTCTTGTCTCCACTTTTGTCTTCTATCCCTTCACCCCACATTCCCCTCTCCCTTATTCTGCTGTCCTCTTACCTCCTTTCTCTTACATCCACCCTCTCAACCCCTATTTTCTCTTCTTTCCTTTTGCATATCCACTCTCTTCCTAACCCCACTCCATCCTCCCCTCTGTCCCAACCCTTCATTCTTCCCTTCTTGTGCTCCAAACTTCCCTCATTCTGCCCACTATCACCTTTTCTAACTAAGATGAAAATGTGTAACTACCAGTGTATAAGTGGATTTTATAACAATTAAAAATACACATTAGTGTGTAAGGTTAACGCAGAGATTATTTTAGCAAGTAAAACAAATGCATTTCAATAAAACGACAAAGGAATACAAAATGCTAGGAAAATTAGCCTTTGTTATGTTCAAGATAAAGCCACTACTTAAAGTCCATTCTCATACTGTTTTCACACCACACATGATACCCAAAATCTTCTGAGTATTCTACAGTGCATCTTGAGGATTTCTTAAAGCAGGGGGTAAATTTGAGGGTCGCACATTTTCATCAAGAAGCACCAAATCTTTGGCATATCTTTACTGCTACCTTCTTCTTCAGAAAGAATTGCAGGACTTCTCTTGAAGCAGCCAGTTTGGTATTTTCTTGACTTTTCCTACAACCTGTACCCTGCCCTCCGCTCCCCACATTTGTGTCCAGCATCGACCCTCTGCCCTCTGCCCCTCAACAGTGTCCATCTCCCTTTCAGCCCTTTCTCCCCTTCCCCACTGGGGGCAACCCAAGGGTGATGCAGGGCCATGCGTGCAGATTTACTGTGGGACTTCATTTGCATAAATATTTGCAAATTGACTTAACCTGGTCATAGCACTGAGCAAATATTGATGAGAAGAGAAGACATAAATTGAGAAACAAATCCTGATAGCTGTGAATTTAAGATCATGGTGAATATACTGGATTAGAATGTACCAGAGCTAGAAAAGCCCCAGACATCAGCAATAGTAAAGATTTCCTTCAATCTGAACTGACAAAATATTTAAAATTAGGACTGGCGGCATCAAATCTCAAAGTCTATCCACATTCCAGTATCCCCTCTCCCCCTGCAACATCCTACAGTTTTCTCCACACAGGAAACAAAAAGAAAATGCAAGAACCACAGCCCAGGACATACAGAACAAATTTACCATTCCATGACAGCACTAACTTCCAAACTCACACAACAAGGAGCCTGCCTAAAAAAGGGCATCGCCATAAATATTGCCGTGGTCCCTGTGAAATTTGTACCCCTACTGCGAAAACTGAACAAGCCAGATTACTGCAGATCCCTACACAGAAACTCCATACTAACAGAACACCTGACCGCGATCATACACTTAACACAGACTCTCACAAGTACAGAATAAGGGACCAGAACTAAAAACAGAAATATGTAGACAAAATTTAAACTGAAGTCCCAAGACGCCAGACTCTGCATACAGTGCAGCACCAGATGCATAGAAAGAGTAGCATATCAAGACAGCAGATATTAATTATAAAAACTGACCTATTCCAACAGTTTATTAATTATTTTATTTATTTATTTATCCGACAGCTCTTTTATACCAGCCATAACGCCAAATCTATTAGCCATAGCGGCTTATGTCGAGCTAATTGGAATGGAGAACTTGAACTTTACATGGAACACTTTAGATTAAACCGTACAACTTAAACTCTGGAAAATGTGAACAATGCAAACTGTACAACGTAAATTATAGGATACTATGATACAGTTACATTCAGACAACTGCACGCCTTTACTCAAGAAAATCAGAGAAAATACTTAGGATCAGAGCTATAATGGGACATAAGGAAAAAGCAGAAATACAATTGCCCTGAACGTGGGACATGTAACAGTTGTGAATATATCTGTTCAAGAAATGCATTAAGGCAGCTAAAGAGAAAAGGCATTTTCTACCGAACAAGCTTGTATAAAGCTCCTGATCCCCAGTGAGTATTCAATTTCTCACCAAAATATTCTGATGCAGTTCTATAGAGACACGGTTTATAATTTTACAATCTCCTTCCCCCACAATCCAGTCCTAGGGTTGCCTACTTTTTGAAAGACAAAAAGCCCGCCATCTGTGGTTAGTCACGCCCGCCCATGCCCAGCCCCTGCCCTGTCCATAAAAAATAACTACACAGAGCAACAGTGCAGGCTTCAGCGTCTGCAGGCTATATCAAGAGGGGGGGAGGATACAAGAGGCTGAACTCTTCAGCACCTTTTCAGCTCATGCCCCTTCAACACACATATGATCTCCCATATGATATTAAATCCAAGCATATATCTGCATCCACTGAAACCCCCCCCCCTCCCCCAGCCACTTCCCCAACAATCTGTGCAGTGCAGAGAATCATTAACACAAAAAAATCTCTCGCAATACCAAGCATATTGTGAATTAATCAGGGCCAGCCTTAGAGTTGATTCAAAGTGTTGCCACCCTAAGCCAAAACCTCGGCCACAGCACAAGCCCCCTCTTCCAAAAGGTGTATCGCAGATACTTTTTTAGGTTTTTAGGACTTGATTTACTAAGACTGTTTTCTCATTTTGCATGGTAAAAAGCTTAGTAAATCAGGCTCTTAATGGGCCACTGTACAGTGCAAACAAAAGGCAGTAGCCCCACTCCCCCTCCCCCCTCTCCCACCATCCCCACTGATCCATTAAGCTACGCTTGTGTGTGTGGGGGGGTGCAGAGATGTGTGTGGTGCGGAGGTGGGGTAGCACTGTATATGCCTTGTAGCACTATACAAATGATAAATAATAGTAGTAGGTGGGGTGCTTGTGTGTGATGCGGAAGTGGGTGTGCCTGCATTGTGTGATGGCGGTGTGCCTTTTGTACATGGTGTGGCGCTCGAGCCCCTACCAGGCAGCCGCCTAGTAGGGACGGGTAGCCACCTCTTATCTTTTCCTAAGCTTGTAGTTGTGTGAGGAATAATGAGCCGAGTGGTTTATCAAAGCGCACAGGAATTTATTCAGCTTCCTTGCTGGTAAGTGGATACAAATTCTTCAAGCACATTTATTCTCCAGACAAAAGAAAAATAACGGATAACTTCTCCAGTAAACAAATGTCCAAAACAGAGTAACAGCGAATTCAATCAGCTTCAGAACTACCTTCACACTTATAGTAGCGTTCTTAAGGTTCAACTGTTTCTGGCTTACACTAATTCACCTTAGTGCATGCATCACATTCCATCTCTGAAACACTGGAAGTTACATCACCCTCTTTGGCTTCAACCTCCATGCTCTCAGCTGAGCTATAGCAGGGTTCTGCTTGGAAACGCTCAGGAACTTTCTGTTTCTAAAGTTTTCAACAGGTCAAACAACCTCTCCCATTTTCTTGCCCTCCCTTCTCTGGGCAGGTCTCCTATGGGATGTTCTTGTTTAACCTTCCTGGTGAAACATTTCTTTCTACGCTGTGTTATCTGGGGTACAGCAGTTTCATCAGAGTCAGAACAGGAAACCCACTTTGAAGGCCTTACTGCCTCCCCTCTCCTACCTTGGGGTCTTGGTGCAGTATTCTCTTGGTTGGAACTTCGGCCAGTCAGGACTCCCTCTGCCTCAGAGTAGGGCAGAGACTTTTGGTAAAACTTCCCCACTCTCTTGCCAGGGTAGGTGGTTCTCTCCCAAGAACCTTCCCTATGTCCTCTGTGGCTACTGTGCTGACTATTGTGGCTTCCTTTGTACCTTCTTTGGCTGCCTTTATAGCTGTTCCTTTCTCTGCTGCTCCCTTTGGCTGCAAAGCTCCTTTGTCCTTTGGCTACAGGGTTGTTCTCTCTGGACCTTCTGGAACTTGGACTGGAACCTGAGCTGCAACTCCCACTTGGACCTGGACTGCAACTCCGACAGCAACTGCTACTGCTACTGCAACTGTGTCTCCAACCGTGTCTCCCCCTGTATCTCCAACCATGTCTCCCCCTGTATCTCCAACCATGTCTATCTCTGGTGTTTGTTTGCTCCAATTTAAACATTGAGCAGGGCAACTCCCTTCCTGGCCCTGCCCATCTGTACCTCCCACTCCTATCTATGGTTGACCTGGAGTGTGGGCGTGGCTTACAACTAGGTCTGCCCTCTAGGTTTCTCTCTGGGCTTCTGCTGTGGACTATGTGATCCTGTGTACCCATCCCCCGCAAAGAGGAAAAATTCTTCTTCTCTTCACTTTTTCCTGGCTGGGCTGCACTCTCCTTACCACAATGGACATTGTACTTTTTACTTACCTCCCATGCATTAATCCCTTCCCTTCCCTTCTCACTCCAATCCTTCTCCTACTGTCCCTCCCCCACTCCCGGACTCCCCCCCTTGCATTCACCCCTTCCCTCCATTCATAGAGGTTTTGAGGCAGCAAGGAGAGCCGGTGACTGCACAGCAAACTTAGTAACCTTTTTTTTCTGGCAATCTGTGCAGTCACCGGCTCTCCCGGCTGCCATCGCAGCACTTCTGCTACCCACAGGGGTTGGAATCTCCTGCAGGCAGTCACCAGTTTGGTCACCAGCTCTCTCTGCTGCCCACGGGAATTGGGATCCTGGCTGCAATCACAGCACCTCTGCTACATGTTGGGCAACAATAATTTAAAAAAAAAATCTGAAACAGGTGCAGAGCCGCTGCCTTCCGGCCTCTGTTACTGAACTCCTGCTGCTGCGTCCTGCTTCCACTAGCGTAACTTCCTTTTGGGGGTGGGACACAGCAGCAGGAGTTCAATAGCAGAGGCTGGAAGGCAGCGGCTGTGCACCACTTCGGATTTTTTTTCATTATTATTGATATTGCAGCAGTGGCTCTGTAAGGTGCAGGAGCCATGGCTGGATTGGAGGAGAGGGTGCGGCTGGGGGGGGGGGGAGACAAGGAGAGAGAGATGAAAAGATGGTTTTCTGCTCTGACTGTCCCCGGTTCTATGGCCAGAGCAAAAATCCGGCTTTTCAACATCCGGTTTTATATCTCTGCCAACAGCCGGTCTGGCCACATAAAAACTGGCCATGCCAGCTGAAAAATGACTGATTGGCAACCCTATCTAGTCTTCTATCACACACTTTCTCTCCTCGGCTAGTCACCTATTCCTTCCCAGCCATTTCCCAACACAATCTCTCTCTTCCTCCTCATCCAGTCCCCAGCACATACACTCTCTGCTTGGCCCAAACATTAGGCAAATTAGACAGCTGCCTGGGGGCAGCAGCTTTTTTGAGGGCAAGAAAGAGCAGGACATTGAAAGATAAACAATAGATTCTGACAGTCAAGAGGGTCAACACCTTGAACCACCTCTGGGGCTGGACTTGAGTAATCTATGCCTCTTCGGCCGTTTCTCTTTTCCATTTGATCATTTTATTAAGTATTTAGTATCATTACAAACATCACTTAACATGTATCAAACTACACATAACATTTATGTATCAAACTTCCCACAACATTTGTATTTATTAACAATTAGATATTCTATTTATTAATTCATATATTACTCTAAATACTCTTTATATCATTCCCTTTCTAACCACCCTCTCCCACCCTCCCCCACTCATCCATCTTCATCCATTATTGAATTAATATCCTCTCTCCTTTCACCCAATCACCATTTATCCTTCCAGTAAAATTGTATTTAAATTTTGTATAAAATCCCTCTCATATTTTCTCTAGCACTCCCAGTCATTCTTCCTTTCATTTTTCCAACCACTTACACACACTCTTCCATTATTCCACGACTTTCTCACCTGTCCCCCGCCTCATCTCTGTCAATCTATGCATCAAACACATCTCTGCCACTCTTTTCACTCTTATGTGGCATGGATTTCCCCTGCCAATATTGTGTTATTTCATTTCTAACAGCTACTATACAGTGATGTATCACTTCACTAACTCTCTTTGGAATGTCCACATCTAATTGATGTAGTAAATAAATCTCTGGCTTTCTTTGTATTCGATATCCTGTCATATTATATATCAACTCCAAAATCTCAATCCAAAAGGCTTGTATCCACTTACAGTTCCACCACATATGCAACCAATTCCCTTTCTCAGGGAGGAGGGGTTGTTTATAAAGATGGTGAGATTAGGAAAGCCTTTAGGAGATATTATATGAGATTATACAAAGCTAGAGATTTACCACAAAAGGAGAGATTACAAAATTATCTTAATTCAATGAAATCTCGGCCATTTCTCAACACACGTTCTCTCGCTCTCCATTCAGATATCTACCTTAAAGTTGATTTCATGCTACAGGTCTAAACCCTAATCTTAAAAACACTGAAAACTTTTGAAGAAAAGCAGACACCATGTAAGAACATTTAACTGTCTTTGTCAGCATGAAAGGCAGTTCTGTCCCCTAAGCCTTGCATTGCAGAAGCCACAGATTTAATTGAAAATGCAGTTGGTCATTCTACAGAGAAGTAAAGCAGCGCCTAAAATAGCACTTCAATCCCCTCGTTTGGCTCCTCCCCCTGCACCACACACTCTTTACTCTTCCCCCTCCTCAGTCTCTCAATTAGTCACTTTTTTGTGGTTGATGCATAATTTCACATGATCATGCCATATCCAACTCGTCACTATTATATTATGCACATCCAATACTATATTTTACATATATATACACACACTAGATCAGTTCCATACTGAGTTGTCGATTATACATACACTTTTGAGTTGCTACATGTGCGTTCCTTTCCCCCCTTGTCCCCTCCCCTCCCCTTCCCCCCACCCCATTCCCTCTACTACCTCCTACCCCTTCCCCCTTCCTCCCCCTTTATATTTTTATAAATACATTTTATTTATTTTATTTATTTATTTATTTATTTATTACAAGTTCTTATATACCGCACTATTCGGCATCAGCGCGGTTTACATTATAACATAAAGACCATAACAACAAGCTGTTTGGTTTACATCGAACAGGAGTACCAACTTGGAGAACCGGGTTAAACTATATACATGAGATATTTACATAGAACAGAATAGAGTCATAGTAATATAAAGCACGGAAGGGTGGTTTAAAGAGTGTGTCACTTCTTTTGGTTCAATTGCTGGTAGGGTAGTATTGAAGGAAGAGGTGGTATTTGAGTGCCTTCCTGAACTGTGGTAGGACAGTAATGGCCCTTATGTCGGAGGGTAGAGCGTTCCAGCATTTGGGGGCATATAAACTGAAAGCTCTGTTTGAGGTTGTCATGTTGCACTTTGTTGATGCCTTCGAGGTTGTTAGTAGGTTTACGGCTGTTGCTCTTCTGGATCTATTGGGGGGTACAGTGTGAATCAGATCTGTGAGTGAGGAGGATGAGATACCCTTGATTGCCTTGAATGATAGGACTAGGGTTTTAAAGATGATCCTCCCATGGATGGGGAGCCAGTGAAGCTGTTTAAGAATGGGAGTTACATGGTCGCTTCTGGATGCTCCGTAGAGGACTCTTGCTGCGGCATTCATGGCCATCTGTAAAGGGCTAAGAGTGGATTGAGGGAGACCTTGTAAGATGGCATTTGCAAAGTCGAAGTGTGGCAGGATTAGCGCTTGGTATATGGTCCGGAAGTCGTCCGGGTCCAACAGGGAGCATATATGCCTGAGAGAGCGGATTTTGAAGTATACCGCTTTGACTATGTTATTTATGTGATGTTTCATATCCAGACGTTGGTCCAATGTAACTCCAAGGTATCTTATTGTTTCTTTAGTTTGTAGGTCAGCTTCCTTGACACTGACGTGGGTTGGAGGAGTGAAGTTGGGGTCTCTGGCGATGAAAAGCACCTCTGTTTTTTTATGCTGAATGAGTAGGTTTTGTGATTGGAGCCACTCAGAGACCGTATTGAGGCAGTCTACTAGTGGTGCCAGGTCTAATTGAGTTGTAGAGAAAGGCATATATAAGAGAATGTCATCTGCGTATATCAAGCAGTTGACTTTGAATGATCTTATGATGTCGCAGATGGGCTGCATGTATATATTAAATAGTAGGGAAGACAATGAGGAACCTTGAGGCACACCTTGCTTTTGATGGAAGCGTTTTGACTCTTCTGAACCAGACTTCACATATTGCCATCTTCCATCCAGATAAGAGTTACACCATTCCAATGCACTGTCGCAGATACCTTTCTCTTTCAGTCGTCCTAGGAGAATTTCGTGGCTTACAGAGTCGAACGCCGCAGCGATGTCTAAGAAGACGAGTACAAATCCTTGTCGGATGTTGTTAATGCCTGTGATAATGTCGTTGAATAGGTTAGTGAGTAGGGTCTCGACCCCATGATATTCTCTGATATTTATGACTGTTATTATATTTTATGATTGCTAATAGTTACAAATCACATTTGTTTGTTTGCATGTTCTAGAGCAGTGCTCATATATTTTTCACAATAGGATTATTGTGCTTGTCTTCATCTTATTTTCCCTATTGTAGTCCACCTCTGTTATATGCTTGTATGACCTATTAAGACCATGATCAACTTTAATATTATCCATTTTTTAGATTGTAGCCTTTATAAGGTTTTGGATCTACACAACAATTCTTAATTGTTCAGTGAGTATTTTTTCTTCACCCTATGCTTGTGCTGGTGTTTTGACACTATTTCATTTTATCACTCTGTTCAATTATCAGTGTCTTATTTTAGATACCACTTTTCTTTATATGTTTTTTCTTTTTGAATTTGTGTGCTCCCTGTCGAGTTTATAGATATTTATTTATTTATTTATGTTTTGAATATCTTTTTAATATTTTCTTGTTATGACATGATGTCTTTTATATTTGTTTCCTGAGATTGTTTTCCTTTTTATTAGTATATATGTTTTATACAAATGAGTTTTTAATGTATCATTTATGTTTTGAAGTACAACCCCTGGCAAAAGCTTATGCCAAAACGTGGCCTTGTCGGGGTCGCTGATTTCCAATAAAGGACTGTTTGGTTTACGTCTCACTCTCAGTGTCTCCAGTTTGCTCTGAGAGTATGGTGTGTTCCCTGAGGATCTATGGAGGTGTGGGGCCATGTGCGGGGAACATGTGCACACATACCTAGGGCTGGCCTATTTCCCCCCTGCTGCCGCTTTTCCTCCATGGGTGTTAGCAGCGGCAGGCCTCCAAAGCTGAGACTTTAAAAAAAAGCACAGACCTATGCTGCTGCTGTGCATTATTCCACTTCTGCGAGTGGCCCGGCTCGTCCTGCCCCTTCTGAAGTTCCATCAGGGGCGGACTGACCAGGCCGTGCACAGGAGCAGAATGATGCACAGGCCCTTGCTTTTTTTTTGTCTCAGCTTTGGAGGTCCTGCCATTGCCACAGCTGAAGGCAACACAGGAGAAGCAGCAGAGGCAGCAGCAGGGCACAGCTGCCACTTCATCACTGATTTTCCAGCATTCTTTTTATAGGCAGCGAGAGCCGCCCTTGAAGTCACAAAAACTGACTTTTCTATTGCCAAATTTACAGCTCTGCCAGCAGCCAACCTGGCCATATAAAAATCGGCCAGGCCGGCTAATCGGCCAATTGGTAAACCTACAAGGGAGGGGAATGGAATGGCTGGAAGGGAAATGCTGGGCAGATGGACACAAAGGGGTGGGGTAGAATGGCCAGGAAATTCTGGGCAAATGCACACGAAATGGGAGGGTGGAATGGCTGGAAGGGAAAGGCTGGGCAAATGTTGGACACAAGGGTGGGCAAATGTCAGATACTAAATAGGAAGTGTGGAGGGGTTGACACAGGGCAGATGCTGGACACAAAGGTGGGTTGAAAGGCAGATACTGGACACATAGTGTGGGGGTGGAAGACAGATGCAGAACACAAGTAGGGACATAGGCTGGAGAACTAGAGACAGACATAGGGTGGAAGATATAAGGAAATAGAGAGCAGATGATGGATATGGAGTGGGGGTAGATGCTGGACATGGGGTAGGGAGTATAGAGGGATAGAGAACAGATGCTGGATATAGGGTGGAGAGCAGAGGCCAAACATGGGGTAAGGGTCAAAAAGAGATGGAGAAAAGATGCTGAACACAGGGTAGGGGTCATAGGGAGATAAATGGCAGATGCTGGACATGGGATGGGGGATGTAGGGCAAAGGCTGGGCTTGGTAGGTGTTGAGGGCAGATGCTGGACACAAAGTGGAGGATTAGAGGACGGATGTTGGACAAGCATTGAGAGAGAGAGAGAGGAGATGTTGGGCTTGCGATAGGGAGAGGGGAATGCTGGATGGAGTGGGGTGAAATGGGGAAATGCTGGGCACAGGGTAAGGGAGAGAGAGGGAATGGTAGACATTGGGAGGATAGGATGAGGAAAAGTGGGAGATGCAAGACTGGAGAGAGAGGGAGAGACAAAAGAGAGCAGGAGAGAAGGGGATAGATGCTGAACACATGGAGGGCAGAAGACAGAAATAAAAAGAGAAAATAAAGAGTTAGTTAAAGATTGGAGAATACGTGGCTGGGGAAGAATAGAGAGATGGAGTGAGAGGGTTATAAAAAGAGGGACACTGAGAACTGCATATAAGAAAGGGAAATGAAATCTAAGTTGATAAAGAGACAAAATAAATGGAAGAAAGCTGAAAGGCAAAAGACCAATGTCAGAGATGGATGTAGGGGAGTGAGTGATGAAGACAGGAGTGGAGAGAAGTGGCAGGTAGATTGCAGGCTGGAAAAGAGTTAAGAGAAGGTGTAAGAATGTTCTAAGGCCCACTGCAATATCTATATCTATGGTGCTGCTCTTTTCTGAGTATTACTACTAATAATAATAATCATTTGTAAAGCACTACAAGGCATACATAGTGCTGTACAGAGACATGTAAGAGACGGTCCTTACGCATCTGAGCTTACAATCTGGTCAAGACAGACAACACAACAGCTGGGGACTGGGATAACTCGTATCTAGGTGAATGGTAAAGAGACACAGTTGGAGAGCAGGAAACAAAGTGAATCAGGATCCAAAAGCAGCCTCAAATGGGTGAATTTTTAACCTGGATTTGAAAAGGGCCAGAGATGAAGCCTGACGTAATGACTCAGTCTGAAGTTGGCATTGGCAGAAAAGGGCACAAGTAGAAGTGATCTGCCAGAAGAGCAGAGTTCCCAAGGAGGAGTGTAGGGAGAGATAAGAGAGGAAAGGTAGGGAGGAGCAGCAGAATGAATGCACTTATAGGTTAGTAGGAGAACTCTGAATTAGATACAGAAATGGATAGAGAGACAATGAAGTGACTTGAGAAGGTGGGTTACATGAGGGGTAGGCTCCTTAGTGATAGTTTTAGAAGAAGCTGTCATTATGCTATGGTAGATTTGCTTTATAGATCTTCAGTGACTTTTGTAGGGTTTTGTGTTAGTTCACAGTATGTCTGGTACTGGAGAGGCTGTTAATGAGATGATACTGGAATCAGATTTTTTTTTCTTGTATGTTGGGTTCTATGATGAAATGTCCTAGTTCTGCTCTGCACCTACTGTTGGAGGAGGGGTTTTGTTGGACGTAGAAGAGAGTTTCAAAAAGCAAAAGAGAACCATAGTGCAGTTTCTAGCATCAAAATAAAATTTCTTAACTGATTTGGGTGTTAGAAACTGCACTGTGGTTCTATTTTTCTTTTTGTCCCTTGGCATTTGAGCACCTTACATCTCCTTTGGTTTTTGCAGAATATATATTTATAGGTGCCACTGTTTTGTGATCTTAGAGTGCCAGGCTAAATAATTAAACAGATACCGTTTTTACTGCATTTTAATTATATGGCCTGGGAATATGTTGTGTTCCTTTTTTTTTTGCAAAGTCACTGAATCCTCTGCTCATCCTCTGCTCTCTCTTTGAGTATCCTCGGGGTGCAAGCTCATTCCTCGCCTATTTGATATACAGCTTCCTAGCCATCTATTTTTTTTTTAAGATAACCATAATACATATGCAAATGGTATGTGCATATGCAAATAGAATGCAAATATGTCATCTCGCCCTTTGCCTCCCCAAATGAAACAGTCGAACTGCACTCATGAGACAGTGCCGCTGAATATTTTATCTAACCGCTGCAGCACTATCCAGATAGTGTGAGGATGGTCCATGGGCAGGCTATGGGCAGTATGAGCACTTATCTGGTTAGCAACAATTTTCAGTCCTCTAACTAGATAAGAAACCACATAAAGTTAGACTAAAAAATGCAAGCCTTACTTTACGCAATTTGGCTATCTGAATAGTGGCTGAATATCACTGCGATCTGCAAACCCTGAAGTGGCAGGAGCTGCTACTCGAGCACTTCAGCTGAATATCCATTTTGACTTTTGCCACGGCAGATTTATTTATTTATTTTATTTAACAGTTTGTCTATACCGCTTTCTCATTAAATCAAAGTGGTTTACATTATAACTTACACGTTACAGGGAACTTTTATAAAACACACATTTACAGAAAACTTGCAATGAGGAGGGGGGGGGGACATGCGGGAGATGCACTGAGGCATAACTTATTGACAGAGAGTGTATTTTACAGAGAACATATTTACATAAGTATTGTGTGAAACCTCCAGTATTATGTGGTAATTCAGCTGTTCAAGAGTTAAGTGTGTGCATTGAGTTGGTTTGAAAATAGGAAGGTCTTTAGCTGTTTTCAGATGGTGTTTAAAAAGCACTGACTGCAATGGGCTCAATATCAGCCGGCTGGATACTCTTTCATGCACCCTCAAATGGACTCATTTTTCCACAGTGCTTCTATGATCCACACCTAGTGGATCTGGGGTATTCATGTCAAACATTTTGCTGTACACAGCTCTAAAGAATATAGAGGCCTATATAGCATCTGCCCAATGTGATATTTTTTGGAGTAAGTTATAAGTTTAAGTTTCTAGGTGTCTATAACCATCACTGAAATGGTGCATTTTATTGTCCAGAGGGAAGGGTAGGCACCAGTAAAAATCTCCAAACTTAATATAGCAGAAGGCAATAAATGTTGGGTTTGCCAGCAAAGATAAGGATATCATATAATTAGGGCTTCCAGTTTTGGGTTATAACGGATAGAACACCCCAGATGCTCTAATCGCGGTTATTGGTTATAAACGATAAACCCCGATTTGTGGCACACTCCAATGGCATAATTGTGGCAAAGATCCCTCCTGTTCTGCCCCCAGCAGATCAGATTCCCATGGGCAGAACAGGAGGGGAAAGCCCAAAGCAACAGAGAGCCGCATGGATCGGAGCTTTCAGGGAAAAAATATATGAGGGGAGAGGCAGAAAAAATTTAAAGGGGCAATATCTTAAAAAACAAGTATGCAGGATGGGGGAATGGAGGGCAGGGGGTAGAAGTGCTGGGGGGGGGGAATAAGGAGAGAGAGTCTGGAAGGGAAACAGAGAGTGGAGAGGGGTTGAAGTGCGGAGGAAGAGTGAAAGGTGGAGGTTAAAGGAATGAATGCATGGGAACAAAAATGACAATCTGTATATGCCAAAGGGTGCAACCTACCCCCCAAGAGCATACACGCAAGACCCTCACCCCACACTATACACACACACACACATGCACCCCACCTCCACACACCCCACCCCCACACAACACACATACCCCATCCCCACACAACACACACACGCCGCACACACACACTACACACACACATTCACTGCAGCTCTCTACCCACTGCCACATTCCACACACAGATAGGCACACCATCAATGCACTACTCACCCACCGAGAAAGGGTAGGCATTAAAAAATTGTGTTTAATATCATTAAATGGAATCCAGCTGGAATCCAACAAAAGAGCAGCTAAAAAAAAAATTTCATGCTACGAATCTACCAATAAACCTCTAATTTTCCAACCCTGGGAAAACACCTAATTGCTTCAAAAATAAAGCCCTAAAATCTGAAATGAAAAACGCCTAGAACTGGAAGCCCTATGTAACATATACAGGGTGGCCCAAAATAAGTGAGAACATCTCATAAATTAAAAGCTTAAATAGTTTACTTATTTACCTTTATCTATATAACGTCTTTATTTCAACAATTTCCAGTCAGCATCTTTTTTTTTTAAATTTGTCAATCGTTTACATCTGTCTGTTTGAATTTTTAAATAACATATGCTACGAGATGTTCTCACATTTTTTGGGCCACCCAGTATAGTAACATAGTATATGACGGCAGATAAAGACCAGCATTATCCATCTAGTCTGCCCAGCAAGGTAGCAAGAGTAGGTGCATCCTCCGCTCCGTGCTGGTCACCCCTCCATATGCCTTTGATTAGCTGTGTACCCACAGCTCCGTGCAGGTCACTCCTATTTGTTGAGATATAAGAGATAGTTAACTTTATTTTGATTTTATCCTGTTGCTATAAAGGGATCCACTGTGTCTGTCCCATGCCATTTTGAATTCTGTCACTGTATTTGCCCCCACCACTTCCAATGGGAGGGCATTTAAAGCATCCACCACACTTTCAGTGAAAAATATTTCCTGACTTTGCCTTTCAGTTTACCCACTTGCAGCTTCATGTTATGCCATCTAGTATTATAGCTTCCCCATCTTTGAAAAGGTTTGTTTGTTTATTAACACTCTTTAAGTATTTAAAGATCTGAATCATATCTCCCGTCTCTCCTCTCCTCTAGCCTATACATAGTTAGGTCTTCAAGTCTCTTCTTATACGTCTTCTGGCGCAGGCTCCAAATCATTTTGGTCACCTGTCTCTGAATCGTTTCCAGTCTTTTTATATCCTTTGAGAGATATGGTCTCCAAAACTGAACACAATATTCCAAGTGAAGCCTCACCAGTGCTTTGTACAGTGACATTAGTACCTCTTACATTCTGCTGGTAATTCCTCTCTGTATGCAACCAAGCATCCTTTTGGCTTTGGCCTCCACCTTATCATACTGTTTTGCCACCTTGAGATTCTCAGAAACAATCACTCCGAAGTCCTTCTCCTGGTCTATGAACACCAACTTCTCACTCCCTATTACATACAATTCCCTTTGATTTCTGCATCCCAAATGCATGACACTTAAATTATTCACATTAAATCTTAACTGCCAAGCACTGGACATTTTTTCAGTGTTTTTAGATCTTTCCTCATGTTGTCCACTCCCTCAGAAATGTCCATTCTGTTACAAAATTTTTGTGCCATCTGCAAAAAGGCAGACTTTTCTATTCAGTCCTTCAGCAATATTGCTCACAAATACATTGAACAGTACCGGTGCCACTAATCACCTTCCTTTCATCTGAGTGAGTTTTGTTTACCATAGCCTTCTGTTATCTGTCAGTTAACCAATTCCTGATCCAGTTCATTACCTTGGGACCCATCCCTAGGCTATTCAGTTTATTGATAAGCCTCCTATGGGAAACAGTATTAAAGGATTTGCTGAAATCTAGGAAGATCACATCCATCGCATAACCTTGATCTAGTTCTCTGGTCACCCAGTTAAAGAACTCAATCAGATTTGTTTGGCATGATCATCCTTTGGTAAAACCATGTTGCCTCGGATCATGCAACCTATTGGTTTAGAGAAAGCTCACTATTCTCTCTTTCAGGACCATCTCCATTACTTTTCCTGCCACTGAGGTAAGGCTTACCAGCCTGTAGTTTGCCACTTCTTCCCTATTACCACTTTTGTGAAGAGGTACCACATCAGCCCTTCTCCACTCCTGTGGAACTTCTCCTGTCTATTAAAAACATCCTTTAATAGCACTGCAAGAACCTCTCTGCGCTCTTTCAGTATCCTGGGATGTTTCCCATCTGGTCCCATGGCCTTGTCCACTTTCAGTTTTGCAAGCTGTTCTAATACATCATCTTCTGTGAATGGCGTGGTATCTACTCCATTTCCATTTGTACTGTATATTTTTCAGTCACAGGTGGTCCTTCTCCTTTCTTTAGTAAAAACAGAACAGAAGTATTTGTTTAGTATTTTCATTTTTCCAATATCACTTTCCGCAAATCCATTCTCGGCACTTTTGAGTCTTTCGATTCCACCTCTGATCTTCCTGAATATGCCTGAAAAAAGTTTTGTCTTCATGCTTCAGATCTTTAGCCATCTTTTCTTCTGCCTTTAATTTTGCTTTCCTTGTTTTTCTTTTTGTCTCTTTTAGCTTTATCCTGTATTCTGTTTTGTGTTCTTCTGTTTGCGAACTTTGGAATTTTGTGAAAGCTGTGTTTTTTTGTCTTTATTTGTGCAGAACAAAATAGGCTTCTTTGTCCTCTTGTTTTTATTTATTTTTTTATTTGCGTGGTTTTATACCACTATATCTGGTAATCATAGCGGTTTACATACAGAACAATTAAAAACAATTAAAAACTCACCTATTCAACTGCCACTATGGCCAGCTGTGAATCCAACAAGATGAAAAGCAACAAATAGCTGTTTGTCAAATGTAAATAGTTAAAGGATAATCGCTTTTGTACATATGAATGATACCTACTGGAGGGCTATACCTAGACCCTGCGATGTGTGCTGTGTATTACCCCTCTTCTTTCTATCTATGCCCCAATCTTCCTGTCTTGATTTTGTGACATATCCCAAAGACTTTAATCAAACCGCTTCTGATCGCTGGAAGTAGCGGTATATAAGTGTT
This sequence comes from Ichthyophis bannanicus, assembly GCA_033557465.1. Lineage (NCBI taxonomy): Eukaryota > Metazoa > Chordata > Amphibia > Gymnophiona > Ichthyophiidae > Ichthyophis > Ichthyophis bannanicus. The sequence goes on from CM066033.1 coordinate 529,494,464, forward strand.
TGCTAAATAAATAAAATAAATAAATAAATAAATAAACAAGGATATATTAAACATTATAACAATATAACAGGTGCAGAAATATCAAGCAATCAAGGATATTTACATGATTCAATGGATTTAACTTATATACAGATCAGTTAATTATAGAATCTTTAGGCATATTTTGGTAGATTCCTAGGTGTACTTGCCTTACATATGTATCTGTTGCCCTTTTTATTGCCTCCTTTAGTTTAGCCCACTGCAATTCCACTTCCGTTACCTCCTCCCACCCTGCCAACTCCTCCTTCATGCACTTGGCCATTTTACTGAAGTCAGTGTTTTTGAAGTCTAGGACTTTGAACTTGCTGTGATTGGAAATATACACACACACGATATAAGCTCTTATTTCAAATTATTATTTGGAAATCAATGAAAGACATGTCTGCCTGTGATAAGAAACTGATCAATATTTTACTAGACTTGGTATTAAAACTCATCTTTAGCAACTAGATGGATAGCTGATTTCTAGAGATAAATACTAGGTGGAATGTGTTTAATGTACACATATGAAGCAATTGCAGCTGAAAATTGAAGAAACCTATAAACCTGCAGATATTTAAGAAACCCAGGTGCTGTAACTGCATACTTTCTCTGTTGTACAATATTGTTATATTATTAGGTCTATTCTGTACTGCCCCCTTCCGTCCATGGCAAAGGTCTCCCCGTATGAACAAGGAGTTTGTATGGAGAGGCTTAGTCAAGGGCAGGAGGGGACATAGCAGAAGTGGAGTGAAGGCAGGCAGTGGACGGTCTGAAGCCCCAGATGTACAGGGCCGATTCTGAAGTTGGCCCTGTATGTCTGAGGCCTTGGATCTAGATGGGGGTCCTATTCCACATTGGAGGTGAAATAGGGCCCCTTGGACATCGGGGGACAGCAGACCTGGGCAGCGGCAGTACATTGAGGGGGTGCAAGGGGCTCCCCGCAGCCCACCCCTGGCCATGGAAGGCAGATCGAAGGTCGGGCTGCAAGGAATGATGATTTTGGTTGGCGGCCGGAGATTGCGGTTCCTGAATGGAGCCGTGGTGCAATGGCAATGGGATGCCATGGCACCACAGTTCCATTCAGGAGCCTGACTGAGTTAGCCGGGCAGAGTCGGTTCATACAGGCCCAGACCGATTCGGATCCCGCAGGCTAAGTCTAGCCCCCGTGGGATCAGAATTGGGTCTGCCTATGTGCGCCCCGATTCCAATCGGACACACAGGGGCCTGGACGCAAATATTAGAATGTGCCTCCACATAAGCAAAATAGAACTTGTATATAGAAATTTGTGTGAATTTAATGTAAAAAATAATTTAACGCAATATGAAATTGTAGCCAATAAATTAGCTTTTAACATGTATTTGAATAACTAAAACTGCTATTGTTAGGCTTTCCAAAATTGACCTTTAAATCCATTTAGCTAGTTATCAACTTATTTTTATTATGTTCAAAGGTCTAGTAAAATATAATTTTTGACCAAGTATGTTGTGGAAGATAAAGTAGACTCTCATTTGGATACTCATATTAATGTCTAATCACTGTATGACTGTTGCTAAGAGTTGTAGGCTAAGTGGCACAGTTGATTAAATCTAGAGGAGCCTTCCAAGAAAATGTAATCATCTCATATTGGAAATCCAAGACAATTTGCATGTAAATCAGAAACTATTTGCATTACAATTCAAGGTGTTATGACCTGAAATATATCCCAGACTCTGGTTCTACTGCTCACTCTATTGTAGCAACTCTGAGTTATATTGCATATGAGGGCACATTTCAGAAAGGCCATTTATGTGGCTGCAGCAATGTCCAAGTGAGAACATCTGCAAATCTATGTTGGTTTTAGAGGAGATGTCAGGCATGTGTAAGTCTAATGTAAAATCAGCACCATAGACGTCACTTTATATCAAAGAAGGAAGTGCAGGAATTCAAGGGGAGGGGATTCCACGGACAGCAGGAGGAGTAATTTCACAGAGATTCATGTGGGAAAATCGCCATTGGATACCTGGCAACTTAGTGTCAGCATTTTACAACTGGCACATCTAAATGTTGTCACTTACATGTGTATCTTTGCCATTTTACAAATCCAGAGGCATAGAAGATGTTAATCAACTTCAAAGGCCTCTAATTTTACCTTATTGTGATTAAGGGAGGAAAGTAAACATTTGGGATGAAGGGGGATATTATCCTCCTTATTCCCTCCTGTGAAGGGAAAGGCAAACGGAGCAGGTGTAAATCTGGAGGACGTACATGAATCTAGACCAGAATTCTTGACTCTTCCGTTGTAATGCAGACGTGGACAATTCTAGTTAACTCCTGCATCTCCTATGTGACTTTGGGGATACATGAGTAGATTTTGGTGCCACCCTGACACCCCCTCAAGATGCCACCATGCAATATAGACATGACATTGACACCCTTTCTAAAATGGTCATTTTCACGTGGATAAAGTTTACACATGTAAGTGGTCATTTTCACACATGTAAATCATAGATAAGGTTTCTAAAATAATTCCCATTCTTATTTATATAGTGCTACTGGACAAATGTAGTGCTGTAAGATGATAAGTCTTCAGACACAATATGCCCCTGGCCTTAAGAGGTAACAGTCTAATTACTTGTGGAAATGGAAGACAGTGACTTGCGCATGGTTATAAGGATTATGTTCATATATTGCGGATCAAAAGTATATCTGAGCGGGTTAAAGGGGAACTTTAGAGGCAACAAGGTGATAGCAGAGAGAATGAATGAATTCTTTGCTTCGGTCTTTACTGAGGAAGATGTAGGGATGTTACCCATGACTGAAGTGGTATTTAAAGGTGCAGAAGAATTGAAGGAAATATCGATACATCGGGAAGATGTATTACAACTATTAGATAAACTGAAGAGTAGCAAATCACCTGGGCCGGATGGTATACATCCAAGGGTGTTGAAAGAACTGAAATATAAGATTGCAGACCTGCTATTAGTAATCTGTGAATTTTCATTAAAATCATCTGTAATACCTGAAGATTGGAGGATCGCCAATGTAACGCCAATTTTTAAAAAGGGTTCCAAGGGTGATCTGGGAAACTACAGACCGGTGAGCCTCACGTCAGTACCGGGAAAAATGGTAGAAACCATCATAAGGAATAAAATTACTCAGCATGTAGATAGTGTGACCCCCTATTAACGCCCCCAGCGAAGGCATGCAGGGCTTAAGGGGTTTGTTTCCTTCTTGAACAGGTATTCCACTATTTCCTGAGGCAAAGCCTTATGGGAAATGTAGTTCTCTTTTACCGTCCAATAAAGGGTAGTGTGACTCAAAAGTGATCAAAGCAAACAAGGATTTATTCCCCTCCCGGGGTGGATTTCAACAAGGAAAATAAGGTACAAAAACCAGGTGCTTCTGGCAGAAGGACAAAATAAAACTTCCAAACTTAAACAGCTTACTTCAGCACAAAAACATGGCTTCCAGCAATCAAGGTAAACAGTTCTGTTTTCTTCACAGCTTTGTACTTTTAAATCCCAACAATTCTGTATTTCTCTTCAAAGCATTAATTCAACGCAGGGATAATATATCATTAGATAATGTAATTGTACAGTCCATCAATTCCTCCGGAGTATTTACAAACTCTGGCTCTGTCTCCATTAATTCTTCTTGTGAGGCAGGAAATGTTTGCAACGTTAAATCTTGTGCCACGCCTTTCCTCACTGCTTTAGGCTTCTGGCTATACTCTTGAATCAGGTACTGTTTTAAACAAGCATTCTCATCATAGTCATTTTCCTCACAGCCCCAACCCTCCGGGTAGATAAAATCACAGTGATTATTAAAACCCCAGCCTTTAGGCTTATCTCTAAACCTGGCTGAACAAGGTTTACTCTGAGACGTGGGAATGGCTGTAGGTTCCAAACCTGACTTGTGCACAGAAGGTTTAAACTGCCTTCCTGGCTTTCTCTCCTTTCTGTAATCCTCAGGATACTGCAGATAACCTGGTCTGCTTCTGTTGTATCTTTCTCTTGGAGACTCTGTCCTCTCTCTGACTGGAAGCTTGGTTCCTCCCTTCCAAGGAGACTCTGTCCTTCTCCTCCCTGGGATAACCTTGCTTGCTCCGTTCTCCTCGATACCTTCCTCCACTCTTTCGATACCTTCCTCCACTCCTCCCATTTCCTCTACTGGGACCTCTTTATGAGTCTGAATTCTAGGGTAGTGCTTAACTCCACCCCCTAACAGGTGTTCTGAATTAGCTCGTGACTCCCTATCTAATTGGCAGCACGGGTGTGTTTCTTTCCTTTGTGCTTGGTTTCTATGGCCACCATTAGCCATGTGCTTTTGTTTATGCCTCAGCACTGCTCCTGTTTCCTGCTTTTTAGCTCTTTCTGGAGGGCTGGAAGGACCCACTATGTCACAATAGTCATGGCCTAATGGGAGACAGCCAACATGGTTTTAGACAAGGAAGATCTTGTCTTACTAATCTATTATGTTTTTTTGAAAGTGTGAATAAACAGGTGGACAAAGGTGAGTCGGTTGATATAGTGTATCTGGACTTTCAGAAAGCCTTTGACAAGGTCCCTCATCAGAGACTTTTGGCAAAACTAAAGAGTCATGGGATAGGAGGCAGTGTACTACTGTGGATCAAGAACTGGTTAAAAGATAGAAAGCAGAGGGTTGGGCTAAATGGCCAATTTTCCCAATGGAGAAAAGAGAATAGTGGTGTACCCCAGGGATCTGTGCTGGGTCCGCTGCTTTTTGACAAATTCATAAATGACCTGGAAAGAGGAATAACGAGTGAGGTTATCAAATTTGCAGATGACACAAAACTATTTAAAGTTGTTAAAACCCAAGAGGATTGTGGAAAATTGCAAGAGGATCTTGATAAATTGGAAGACTGGGCATCAAAATGGCACATGAAATTTAATGTGGAGAAGTGCAAAGTTATGCACCTAGGGAAGAACAACCCAAACTATGGTTACACGATGCAAGGTTCCACATTAGGAACCACCACCCAGGAAAAAGATTTAGGCATCATTGTGGATAGCATGGAAAATAAAACAAAAGATATTATAATGCCTCTATACCATTCCATGGTGAGACCACACCTTGAACCATCCGCTCTTGGGCGGCTGTCGGCTTTCCCCTATTATCTAGTTTAAAAGCTGCTCTATCTCCTTTTTAAAGGTTAATGCCAGCAGCCTGGTTCCATCCTGGTTAAGGTGAAGCCCATCCCTTCGGAAGAGCCCCTCCTTTCCCCAAAATGTTCCCCAGTTCCTAACAAATCCAAACCCCTCATCTCTGCACCATTGTCTCATCCATGCATTGAGACTCCGGAGCTCTGCCTGCCTTTTGGGCCCTGCACGTGGAATGGGAAGCATTTCGGAGAACGCTACCCTGGAAGTTCTGGATTTCAACTTCCTACCTAAAAGCCTAAATTTAGCCTCCAGAACCTCCCTACCACATTTTCCTATGTCATTGGTATCGACATGTACCAAGACAGCAGACTTCTCCCCAGCACTATCTAAGACCTTATCTAGGTAGCGCGTGAGGTCCGCTACCTTCGCACCAGGCAGGCATGTTACCAGGCGATCCTCATGTCCACCAGCCACCCAGCTATCTACATGCCTAATGATCGAATCACCAACTATAACGGCTGTCCTAACCCTTCCCTAATGGGCACATGGCCCTGGAGAAACTTCCTCGGTGCGAGAGGGTTTTACATCACCTGGAGGACTGGTCCTAGTTACAGGATCACTTCCTGCCACACCAGGGTGATGCTCTCCTGTCACGTGACCTCTCTCCTCCATGGCAACAGGGATGCTGCCAGACTGGAGTTGGGACTTCAGGACTATATCCCTGTAGGTCTCGTCTATGTACCTCTCTGTCTTTCTTATGTTTTCCAAGTCTGCTACTCTAGCCTCTAGAGAACGGACTTGTTCCCTGAGAGAAAAGAGCTCCTTGCACCTAGTGCACACCTAAGACCTCTCACCAACTGGTTAAAAGGTAGAAAGCAGAGGGTAGGGATAAATAGCCAATTTTCCCAATATAGAAAGGACAATAGTGGAGTACCCCAGATATCTGTGCTAGGTCCGTTACTTTTTAACATATTCATAAATGACCTGAAAATGGGAATAACGAGTAAGATAGTCAAATTTACAGATTACACAAAATTATTTAAAGTTGTTAAAACCCAAGAGGATTGTGAAAAATTGCAAGAGGATCTTGATAAATTGGAAGACTGGACTTTCAAATGGCAGATGAAATTTAATGTGGACAAGTACAAAGTTATGCACCTAGAAAAGAACAACCCAAACTATCGTTACAGGATGCAAGGTTCCACATTAAGAACCACCACCCAGGAAAAAGATTTAGGAGTCATCATGGATAACATGTTGAAACTCTCTGCCCAGTATGCAGCGGGTTCCATTCCTTTCCTTATGATACCTAGCATTCTATTTGCTCTCTTGGCTGCTGCTACACACTGGGCGGAGGATTTTAACCCATTTAGCCCAACCCTCTGCTTTCTATATTTTAACCAGTTCCTGATCCACAATAGTACACTTCCTCCTATCCCATGACTTTTTAGTTTTGCCAAAAGTCTCTGATGCTTTCTGAAAGTCCAGATACACAGGTTAGCGCTTGTCACCGCCTCTTCTCTGCCCCGGAATGCCCCCGGCATGCCCCGATGCTAACTGGATAGCATCGGGTCACATAGGGGTGTTAGAAGGGGATATTCAATGGCACTAAATGTGAAAGTCACAAGCGTGAATGACAAGGAAAGACAGAGTCCTTTATTGAATCAACGGCTGCCCGACACAGGCCGTGTTTTGTACCCTTCGTCAGGGGCTGGCCAGGCAAAAAAACTAAAAACGTGAACATATTAATCATTAGAAATGATAAAGGAACAACAAACCAAGATTATAACCATGTTATAAAACACAAATGTTAAGACAATAAATATATGTTAAATGAATCTAAAAAATATAAAAACATAGAATTAAAAAATATCATCCTACGTTGGTTCAATAAAGGACTCTGTCTTTCCTTGTCATTCACGCCTGTAACTGTTTTCTTTGTGTTCAGCATGATTTGTGCTTCTTTGGTGGTGCACTAAATGTGAAAGTGCCATTGAATATCCCCAGTTAAAGCATTTACACGGTTTAACAGGCTCTAAACCATGTAAATATTTTTGAATATTAGGCCCTAAATGTTTATATTTTTTCACCCAATGCATAATAAAACTCTAGAATTCATTCCTGGAGGATGTGATAAAAGCAGTGTAGCTGGGTTTAAAAAAATGTTCATATCAGTTCCTGGAGGAAAAGCACATAAAACATTAAGATAGAAATAGGGCTAGCCACAGCTTATCTCCGGTGTTAAGCAGCTTCAAATCTAGCTACTTTTTGGTATTCAGCCTGTCAACACATGGCCAGCCCTCCGCCTAGGGCGCAGAGGGTTGGTCTGCCATGTAATTTCTCTATGCAGAAAGTGAGACTACAGCTAGGGCTCTTGCAAGGCCTTTTGGGATTTGTAGTCCCTTTTCAGCTCTCTGATAAAGAAGCAGTTGTAGTCTGAGTGTTTAAGGCAAAATGACAAGGATTAATTCACCTCACAAGCAGAACTTCGGTGCAGAACAAATAAGAACAGTGTCCAGGAGTTTAGCATGAGGATTATATACAATAATTAAGGTAAGTGCTTCTTCACTCTCTGGTTCCCAAAACAACACAGTGCTCCTAGTAAGTACAAACTGAAAATAAACAGCTTCTTGGAACAAAGAAAAATACCTCCTTTTTCTTTGCTGTTAACTCAGCACTCCTACTTCCAGGTTTCAACACAGTGACTCAATGTTGTCAGCCAAACACAGCATGCAATCCATTCTCATATCTGCTATGTCCTCAACATTAGAGTCTATCTGCACATCTTCTATATCAGGGCTGGCAGTGTTTGTTTGCAGATGGTTGCTAAGGGATTTAAAATAACTTCCCTCTTTATACCCAGGTGTTTTCCCTTTATACAACTCTACACAGCACGGGTTTAAAATACCTGTTGCACTGGAGTTTCTTCTGTGGCTCTCCTTTAATTCTTGGCAGTTATAAGGGAAGGTTTCTGTGCTGGGCTCCGACCTGTGTAAACTCTGAAGGCTCCCTTCTGATTGCAGAGGTCCCTGCTCTCTCCGTTCCAGCAAGTTCCCGGTCACAGGGCGTGCTTCAGTTCCTCCAAGTCTGCTGGCTTTTCTCACAGACCGGTAAGAAGTTTCTCTATCAGGTCTCCAACTCCCTGGAGTTTGAGCCTCTCCAAGCCTGCCTTATAGGAGCTCTCTCTTCTCTCCTGTCTTTCCTTCCTTGAGCTGCTTCTCTGCCACAACTCCAACTCTCTCTGCTGCCACGGCTCCAACTGTTGTCCAAGCTGCAATTACCCTTCCAGCTTGCCCTCTGGCCTCTTCTCCAGCCTGTGTCTGCTGCTCCTCCACCTGGCTCTCCTTCCTTCTCTCCTTATTTCTCTGCTTCCCTCGTGGCTCTCCTCCTGGCCTCCTTCCTGGGAGCTAATGACGACGTTTTATAATTCTGTTCCCCTGGGCTTGGCTCTGCTCTCACCCTGAACAGGTATGCTTGATAAAGCTCGGGGCTTGTTACTATGTCAGAGTCTGGGCGTGTCAATTCAGCTCCTGTCTTTCCCTGTTTACCTTTTCTATGTAAACAGTGAGCCATGTGCTCTAGCTGCCTGTCAGTTTTAAAGGTGGAATCTTCCTTTCTCTCTATTTCCATGGGTTCGGTAGGGGTCTCTACATCACATATCCCCCCCCCCCCTTAAGCTATTACGGGCTGGCGAAGCCACGCTCGCACAGCACGTAATCACTGCTGAGGCCTTGATATGCTTTTCTACTTTGGCCAGACGTGCTGCCGCTGTCCTCTCATGCCAGGGCCTAAGGACATTCAGATGGTAGACCTGGCGGCTCCTCTATAGTTTTCCACCGCATAGGAAACTGGACCTACTTGTTCTACCACCTTATACGGACCCTTCCATTGGGACTCAAATTTTGGTCCGGCGTCTGCTATCATCACCACTACTTTCTCCCCTATGGCTAACTGACGAGGCTTCATCCCTCGGTCATAATACTTTTTCTGACGTTTTTGACTGGCTTGTAAGTTTGCCTCTGAGGTCTGAGAAGTCCTTTGTAGCCTACTCCTCAGATCTTGTAGAAAATGAGGTACCCCTATTTCTTCAACCTCAGGCTCCACCCATTGTTCACGTAAAATATCTAGAATTCCCCTTGGGGTCAGACCGAAGAGTAGTTCATAGGGGGACCCTCCTAGAGATGCCTGCATTCGCTCCCGACAGGCGTATAATACAAACGGGAGCATGACGTCCCACTCGGACATCTTCCCGTCCAATCCATGCCTTAGCATTTGCTTGATTGTCTGATTTAATCTTTCCACCAGTCCATTGGACTGGGGATGGTGGCAGCAGTCCTTATGTGGTGTATCCCATATGCATCCCATACTTGGGCCATGTATTTCGACATAAAATTACTGCCTTGGTCCGTGAGCATTTCTTGGGGAAACCCTACCTCACAAAACAATTTGACCAATTCTAAGGCTATGGTTCTAGCCGATATGTTCCGCAAAGGCATTGCCCATGGGAATTGGGTGGCCTGGTCTATCACTACCAGAATGTACTGAAAACCTCTCGGTGTCCTAAGCAAGGGTCCTACAATATCCATCAACATACGCTGTATGGGTGTCGATATCGTGGGTGTAGGGATCATGGGCACCGCTCGTGGCTTGGCAGCGGTAACTCGCTGACATGAGGGACAGGATTCGCAGAAACAGGCGGTTTCTTTAAAAAACCCCGGCCAATAGAAATGGGCTAAAATCTGATCCAATGTCCCCTGGATCCCCTTATGACCACCTACCAGGTGATCATGGGCCAGCCTTAAAACTGCTGCCTTGAATGCAGTCGGTACTACCAATTGTTTTCTAACCGCTCCTGTCTGCGGCTCATTACTTTCCCTGTATAATATTCCTCTATCTAGCAGGAATCTTGGGAGAGTATCCCTCTCATTTTGGGCATACTGGAATGCTCGCTTTAGTGCGGGATCCACTTGTTGCTCTTTGGGGAAGGATGGAAATTTCTTAATCACATCTGCGGGAACCCAGGGCAATTCTTGTCCGGCCTCCATCTCTGCCCTCCCCTGAGCCCTATGCTGTCTCTCCCAGCACCTATCTGCCTTGCCTTTCCTAGCCGTCTTAGAAGGGGCGTTAATCAGGTCCTCATGTATAGGAAGCTCCTCCAGTGCCTCTTCTACCTGTCCACCCTCATCCTCTGGGGGTTCATCCCTCTCTTCAGGGAGTTCATCGCTTCCTACAGGGAGTTCATTGATCTCTACAGGGGGTTCAACTCTCATTTCTAAGGTTCCTGCCTGGGACCTAGTAGAGACCATGCCTGTCTTGGTGTGTAGACCCTTCTCCATCCCCCTACTAAACTGGGGCCAGTCTCTACCCAGCACAATATCATGGGGAAGCTTGGGGACTACGGCCACTATGACCTCTTTTTGGGTTCCTAATCCCTTCACTGAGAGCTTATATAATGGATAGAAGGAAGAGGCACCATGTACGCAGCGGATTTTAACCTTGCCTTCTGGTCGGCTCGGTACTGACCCGATGCGGGTTTCTATGGCCTGCCAGAGCTTCTTTGAGACCATGCTCTGGTCAGCGCCCGAGTTGAGCAACGCACTGGCCAAAACACCATTAACTTCCACCTTTAGCAGAAAACCTTCTTGTACTTGTTTTTCCTTGGCTGTTATCAGTGCTGTTCGCATTACACAGTTTCTCTGTAAATGACCTGCTTTCCCACATTTATAACATTTACTTTTTTCCCATTTCCATTCTGGCTTTTGCAAACCAGTGGTTACACCTTTTATCTTGGTTCCTAGTTCCTTCTCTGATTTTCCAAAGTTGACTGACCCAGATGTACTCAGAGTGCCTCCTCTTGGCTTACCAGCCAACTCTGCCTCCAGATAACGTTCGGTAAGGAGGGCTGCCTCTGCGGTGGTCTGGCAACTTTGCAAGATCAAAAAGGATCTTATTTCCTGAGGAACCGCCTCCATAAATTGTTCCAGGACAATAATGTCTATGACAGACTCGAGGGTCTTGCCCTCAGGAGCGAGCCATTTCCACGCTAAGCTCCTTATCCTGTGGAACAAAGCTTTGGGCGTTTCATTAGGCCTTAGCCTAGTATCCCTTAACTTTCTTCTATACACCATGGGTGTTAATCCCAACCTATCCCTGATTGCCTTCTTAAGCTCTTCGTAGTTAGTTGCAAGAGCAGCGGACATGGCTTTATAGGCCGCTAAGGCCTCTCCCGTTAGGGATGTAGCGAGCCTTACCGCCCATTGCTCTGGCGGCCACTTCACTGTAAATGCAATTTTCTCTAAAGCATCAATGAAGTCATCGATATCATCATTTACCGTTAACTGTCCACAAGTTAAAACTCCACAGTCTTGTGGCCCTACCACACAAGTAGGTAAGAGTCCTGCTGGTTCCGTCGCCTTTTTACCAGCCAGCAAAGCTTCTAACAAGTCCATGATGGGTTTTTGCTGTGCCTGCATGGCTGCAGCAGCAGCTTGTTCCTGGGTGCGCTCGGCCATCTCCCTTTGTTTTTCAAACTGGTTGGCCATCCAGCATAAAACTTCTTGAGGCTCCATCTTCAGGACTTTTCTGTAGAGAAGAGAGAAAAGAAAGAAAAAGCCCACCAAGTGCGGTACAACAATTTCTCCTTAAACCTGTCTAGATCATATGCTGAACAAGAGCTCTCCTTCCTCCCACGAATCCTACACAGCCGTGCCCAAATACCCATTACCTGAGCACGGTGTAGACTCAAACTTTGAGAAAGGAGTCCTTCTGCTGTTCCTCTGTCCTTCTGGCCGATTTGCCAGCGGTATCTCCCACTGCTCTTCAGCCCACAGCTTAGCAGAATTTTTTTTCCTCGGTGCTCTTGTGGCAAATCCCCCAGCGTATATCCTGGTGTGTTTCACAGTTGAATGTCCTTATATTCCACACGAAATCCTAAATACTATGCCACTTGTCACCATGTGGCCAGCCCTCCACCTAGGGCGCAGAGGGTTGGTCTGCCATGATAATTTCTCTATGCAGAAAGTGAGACTACAGCTAGGGCTCTTGCAAGGCCTCTTGGGATTTGTAGTCCCTTTTCAGCTCTCTGATAAAGAAGCAGTTGTAGTCTGAGTGTTTAAGGCAAAATGACAAGGATTAATTCACCTCACAAACAGAACTTCGGTGCAGAACAAATAAGAACAGTGTCCAGTTTAGCATGAGGATTATATACAATAATTAAGGTAAGTGCTTCTTCGCTCTCTGGTTCCCAAAACAACACAGTGCTCCTAGTAAGTACAAACTGAAAATAAACAGCTTCTTGGAACAAAGAAAAATACCTCCTTTTTCTTTGCTGTTAACTCAGCACTCTTACTTCCAGGTTTCAACACAGTGACTCAATGTTGTCAGCCAAACACAGCGTGCAATCCATTCTCATATCTGCTATGTCCTTAACATTAGAGTCTATCTGCACATCTTCTATATCAGGGCTGGCAGTGTTTGTTTGCAGACGGTTGCTAAGGGATTTAAAATAACAAATAAGTTGTCGTCACTTTCTTGGGCTTTAAGCTGTTCAGCTGCCTCTATTTGTAAATAAAAGCTCCAATATTTAACCCTTGACTAACTTTAGAAACTATATAAAGAATCCATATGCTGATAGCAACTGGGTCTCAGAGTCTACTACGGCTGTGCACTGAACCTACTTGTATGGTGCAGTGAAATGCCAGAAACACATCAATGACCCGTTAATGTTGCTATTGTCCGATGGCTTTTTTTAATTGCTTACTTATTTATTATTATCCTTATCAATTTTTTCATATTTTTCCTTGATTATTCTTAGTTTTTTTCTTTTTCCTTAGTTGTATTTCTCTAAAAATGTCGGCCTACACCACCCTATGATATATAGGAATAAGGTTTTATCAATATTGATGTGACATCAGTAAAAGGCTGGTTTTGGCAGCATAAGACTTTCCCCTCAGTGGAACTCTCCTTTCATTCCAAATTCAGTGCTCTGGAATCCACTGAGGACTACTGAATTAAATATTGAATTTCACTTCCCAGCCTTAAGTTTCACAGAGGTTGGCGGCGTGAGCCAATAACAATATTTTAGATCATCAACATATTTCTTTCATGACGGTGATCTTTTTCGGTGATCTTTTACTCCCAACGCATGTATCAGGCGCCGTAGCGTTTCACATATTACGTTTCTTCAGGGGACACCTTAAATTGAAATAAAAGCAATTATTTTGAACCCCAATCAACCACATTAAAAAGGAAAAAGTTAGTCCTGTTCTTAGCAAAGTACTCACAATTCTTTTCCTCTGTCAGTCCTATATTTGAAAGAACGCCGCGCATGCGGGGTCAGAAGCGTTAACGTCGGGGCTTGTTACTACGTCAGAGTCTGGGCGTGTCGATTCAGCTCCTGTCTTTCCCTGTTTACCTTTTCTATGTAAGCAGTGAGCCATGTGCTCTAGCTGCCTGTCAGTTTTAAAGGTGGAATCTTCCTTTCTCTCTATTTCCATGGGTTCGGTAGGGGTCTCTACATCACAAGCCACATTCCTTTTTGGGATTCTGCCATGCACTTGTATTGAATAAATTTGCTCTTGTAGCTCTTTACTAGTTGGTGTTCCTCTGGTTCATTTGAAAAGTCTTCAAACCCCATGAAACATGTTTGTCAAAGTACTGCACAGACGCATCCCCCCATCTCTGACATCCCAGTCTCTGACATTCCCACAGATAAAGATGAACTATGCACATGGAAATATACAATTCATATGACTGATATAGACACAACCACATAGCTCATACAGGATATACCTTGAAGTCACTACCCACAATATGTTCACATCCCTTCTACCCTACTCAACCAGACGATCAGCCCTCATACTCTGGAACTCCCTCCCATCTGACCTCTGCCAGAAATTAAAAATTGACCTGAAAACCCACCTTTTCCAACTGGCCTTGAACATTCAATCCTAGTTATTCTCACACTGTGCCCCCTGCAGTATATTCGTGTTTTTATGTCTTCTGTCTAATCCTGTTCTCTATTTGCTTTAACGTTTTTTTCTTTATTTAGAATTTTCCAACAACACTTATAAGCAAGTAAGAAGAAAAAGAAATACAATAAACAAAAGCAATTCAAATTTTGATCCAGAAACCTTACAATTCAAATTAGCCCACATCAGGGTGACATTAATAAACAAAAGAAAGGGGGGGAAAAACGGAACAAGAAACTAAGGAATACAACCATTCCAAAATGAACCACCATCATATATAAACCCCACTCGGAGGCGGAGCCTAGCGCGAGCAGAGATGGCCGCATAATAGCAACTCTCCGCTGAATCCTGCTGAATCCTGGGCCCTAGCTGAGTGATCCTTGCTCTCTTCCTCCCCGGACCCCCTCAGGAGAGCTGGGAGATGGCGGCCGGTAAGCCCACCCGCCTGGAGTTTGGGGCGTCGTCGAATGCAGGAGTTAAACGGCAGAAGGCAGAGCCACCCTCGCCTCAGAAGGCCCTGCAATCATTGGAACCCGCGGCCGGATTGTCGGAGGTCCTGGCCGAAATAAAAGCGGTGCGCTCAATGGTGGCCGCGAACGGAGAAACGCTAGCGGAGGTGCAAGCTGAGATCCTCGAACTAAAAGAGCTGAAGGAACAGTTACTTGCAATGGAAGGCCGGGTCTCGGTGGTGGAAGGCCACGTGGCGTCGCATGATGCACGGATCAAGCAGGTGGAGCAGCTCTGTAAGCGGGTGGACGTCCTAGAGCAACATCTGGAGGATCAGAGCAACCGGGCTCGGAGGAATAATATTAGAATTGTGGGGCTTCCGGAGGGAGTTGAAGGGAGTAATGCGGTGGAATTCCTGGAGAAAGTGCTCCCGAAAATGCTGCGGTTGGAATTCTCGCAGGCCTTTGAAGTCGATAGGGCCCATCGGATCCCCACGAGTATCAGCCCACAAGTGCGGGTGCCGCGCCCGATGATCTTGAGGGTGCTGCGGTACTCTCAAGTGGCAGCGATAATGGCGGCTGCGCGAACACGGGCCCCTATAAAATATGAGGGTCACACTGTTGCGCTATATCCTGACTTCAGTAAAGCTACTGTATCCCGGAGGAAGCAGCTCCTGGCGTTTAGACCGAGGTTGCAGAAGCTACAAGCCCGATATGGTTTGTTCTATCCCGCACGGATGCGGATCACGCTGCATAATCAAACCAGATCCTTCGATGACCCGGCGGCCCTGCAAGCTTTCTTGGAGGAAAAGGAGGCGGCCTTCATGCAATGAACTCCGCTTTCTCCTGAGCTTTTGGCTGCATGGTGTTGGTGCTCTGCTTGCAGTAATGGGGATGCGGAGTACTGGATGATTGATGCTTCGACTTCTGCTTGGCGAAATGAGTGCGGACCCCTGCAGCCCCGAGGCTAGCTCTGGACCTCTGGGCTGGGGAAGCCGGACCCTTGTGTAATTCCTTGTTAGTAGCTTTAGGAGATCTGTGTTGATTGGGTTCGGGAATGTCATTGTAGTGGGTGGGTTGGCGGTTTTGTGGGGGGCTAGGGGGGGGGAGGTGGGGAGGTTAGGGGAAGGGGCAATGGGAAAGTATGGTAGTGATAGTCTAATGTGTGTTTGTTGCTAGAGTGATAGGATACTTTATGAATGTTCGCTAGGGCTAAATCTGGGAGGGAGCGGGTGGATGGGGTATCTCGCTGTGGGGGCTCGCCCGGAGATTTTGTTAATGTGGGGGGGGGGAGGGGGTTGTTAGGGGGGTCGTCCTGGGAACACTGGGTATGTCTCCTGAAACAGGGCTGTTTGTTATTATTTGGAAAGGAGTACTCTGGATTGGTAGGCTGATCTTGCTTCATGAGGCCAATTAAAGTGTTATCTCTGAACGTCAAAGGGGTCCTTCATCCTATTAAAAGGAAGAAGATACTTCTTTTTTGTGCCAAACAGGCAGCAGACATTATTCTACTGCAAGAAACCCATTTGTCATCCCCTGAAACAAAGAAACTCGGCATGGGGAATTTCCTTTTGGTTGGGCATTCTCCTGCGTGTGGGAAAAAAAATGGGGTTGCTATACTTTCACACAAAAAGTTAGACCTGCACGTGATGCAGGAACAGGCTGATTCCGCAGGTAGGTGGGTTTGGATATTGGTTCAACTTGGGGGAGTTAAATTGGCACTTATGAATGTGTATGGCCCAAATGTGGATGACGTGGCATTCTTCCAGAAACTTTCTGAGGTGGTACGAGAAAGGGAGGAATATCCTTGGATCATTGGGGGGGATTTTAACCTAGTACTCGACCCACTCCTAGATAAGTCCCCATACCGCTCCCGCCACCGCAGTAGAGCGGATGTGGTTCTCTTATCTCTTATGCGGGATGCAGGGTTGGTAGATGTATGGCGGCTATTTCACCCGGTAGACAGGGAATATACTTTCTACTCTATCCCGCATGATTCTCATTCGCGGATAGATTATTTTTTAGTGTCTCAAGCTCTCCTTAGCTCTGTGATACATTCTCATATAGGGGAAGTGCATATCTCGGATCATGCTTATATTTCTCTGGAGGTGCGGGTGGAGGGGCAAGGAAAGGGTACCCCAACCTGGTTCTTTCCAAGAGAATTTCTCAAAGATCCAGACTATTGTGCTGGTATCCGTGCTGCCTCTCTTAGATACTTCGAGACAAATCTACCTGACGCTACCCCAGCCTGGGCTTGGTGGGAAGCCTTTAAAGCGGTAATCAGAGCAGAAACCACCAGCTATAAAATTAAAGTGGCTAGGGAACGGAAGAGGAAGCTGCAGGAGCTTTCTGTGCAAATTCAAGCTGGGGAACGCCTGCTAGTTGCTAGGACAGATTCGTGCATTTTGCTGAGGCTACAAAAGCTGCGTCACCAATATAATATGTGTTTGAGCACTGAGGTGCATGTGGTGGATGGGCAGGTGCGAGGTAGGTGGTATGGGGAGGGTAACAAAGCGGGGCAGTTGCTGGCGCGCACACTCCGCCCCAGATCTGCCCGGCCAAAAGTGCCTGCTATCCTTCATGGGGCGCGTGGATTGTTGACGGCGGAGAAAGATATGGCTGAAGTGTTTCGGGAATTCTATAGCGGTCTGTATACCTCCGAGGCGGCGGCAGACCCGGGGGCCTTTCATGAGCTATTTGGTCCGGTGCCGCACCCTAAGCTCTCAGCTGCTCAGGTGAGTTTGCTGGATGACTCCTTGACTTTGGAGGAGCTTCGGGAGGGTTTAAAGGGCATGAAGCAGGGTAAAGCTGCAGGGCCGGATGCAATCCCGGCTGAGTTCTACCAGGTGTTCGCGGACGTTCTCTTGCCCTACCTTTTAGTGTACTTTCAGGTACTGCTGGAGCAAGTACCAGGCGTGGGGTCCTTTAGTGATGCGATCATTGTTCTCTTGGAAAAGCCAGGGAGAGATCCCCATAAAGTGGAGAATTATCGGCCGATATCACTATTAAATGCAGACTACAAACTATTCTCTACAGTCTTAGCGCACCGCATGGCTCAGGTGGTGCCCACACTTATACATCCCGATCAATGTGGATTCATCCCGGGACGGTCCACTTCGGATAATGGGCGGCTATTGTTGAATTTGCTCTCTGTAGCGGAGACTTTGCAGGAGCCTATAGTAGGGCTTTCCGTAGATGCGGAGAAGGCCTTTGATCGGCTGGAGTGGGGGTTTTTAAACCAGGCTTTAGTGTGGTTCGGATTCGGGGAGCGGTTCCGGCATATGGTCCAGCTCTTGTATGCGTCCCCCTCGGCTAAGATTCTGGTGAATGGCACGCTTTCCTCTCCTTTTCGCCTCCTGCGGGGGACTAGGCAAGGATGCCCGCTATCCCCCTACTCTTTAACATTGCGTTAGAGCCCTTGGCCATACTGGTGAGGCAGGATGAGGAGATCAAGGGGCTGGAAGTAGCAGGGCACCAGGTGAAGTTATCGGCCTATGCAGATGATCTGTTGTTGTTCCTGCAACCTCCTGCGATAAGGAGAGTGTTGGAAATTATCTCTGTTTATGCCGACCTTTCTGGGTACAAAATTAATTGGGCGAAATCCACGGCCTTTCCAATGAATAGGTTGACCTTCTCCTCCCAGGTGGCAGAATTCCCTTTCAAATGGGAAGCCTCTCAGGTTAAATATCTTGGGGTACAATACTGCGCGTCCCTTCAGGAGACGGTGCAGTGCAATGTGCGAGTCATTAAGGAGCTGGTGCAGAAGTTCACACTGCAATGGTCCCCCTTGCATCTCTCCTGGTGGGGTAGGTTGCATTCCATTAAGATGGTTTTGGCTCCCAAGATTAACTATATCCTGGGGATGCTCCCCCTATGTTTCCCGAAGTCCTTTTATAAAGGGGTGGAGCGTCTGTTGACGGCCTTTCTCTGGCACGATAACCCCCCCCCGGATTGCAGTGCTTAAGTTAAAAGCCAGCAAAGAGAGGGGCGGAGTGCAATTTCCGGATTTTGAGTGGTACCATCAAGCGCTCATATTAAAGCAAGGGCTGCAGTGGATGGACTCCGGTCCGCCTGAGGTGACGCCGATTTGGGCCCAACTGGAAAAGAAGCTCATGTCCCCCGCCCCAATGGATCTGATGCTCGGTATGCAGGTAGGGGCACAGGAGAATGGTCTCACGGTTATTCGTGCCACTCAGATAGCTTTTAAGTTTCTGGAGAGTGCCACGGGGTGCGATCAGCGCCTTTCAGTTCTTCATCCTATTTGGCTTAACCCCAAGTTGAAAATAGGGAAACGACCCATTGATTGGAAAAGGTGGCAGACTGCCGGGATTTGGGTCGTTGGGCAGGTGATGATGGGTGGTGGGTGGAAAGGTTTTGAGACTCTCCAAACGGAGTATGGTATTCATGCCGGCTGTTACTTTCAGTGGCTCCAGTTACTTCACTGTTTAAAAGGGGCTATACGGGAAGGGATGGCCATTGTAGACTGCTGGGGGCTTTAGAAGGTAGTGGATACGATTGTAGATACTGACCGGCGTATGGCCCATATATATGCAATCTTGAGAGATGCGATAGTGGGGGAAGGGAATACAGTCGGCCGTAGCTGGGAGTTTGAGGTCGGGTATGCGATCCCTCCCCGCTCCTGGGAGCTAATGTGGGGCACAGTTAGCAGGGTTTCAAAAGCTGCATCCCTTACACAGTCACTGTATTTTGTGCTTCACCGAGCATATCTTACGCCTGTCAAGGTGTCAAAATGGGATTCAGCGGCTTCCACTAAGTGTTGGTCATGCCGGTCGGTTCTAGGCACCCTACGGCATATGTTATATGACTGTTGCTATGTTCAGAGTTTCTGGCAGGAAGTATGGAGCAAGATCAGCCGTATATTGGGGCTCTCGGCTCCGCTGGGATGGGACATCGTTATTTACCGCTCCTGCGCGAGCAGCCTACAACTTGATAAAGACCAGTACTTTCTGTTCCACTTCTTGATGGCTGTTGCGCTGAAGGTGATTATCACCAACTGGAAAGATTCCACTAAGTTGGATGTCTATCTGTGGTGGGGCTTGGTATGTACCTATTCTGGCTTCGAGAAAGCGTTAGAGGTGCAGGCAGCCCGGGGGGCTCAGCGGCGCCGGCAGCGTAGCCTTGGTGCCTCCGCCGCTGCCCCTCTGGGGGATAGATGGCAGATGTTGGATGACTATGTGGCACGAGCTAAATGTACTGTTCAATCATAGAGGTACAATTGCCGATAGCTGTATTGTGAAGGTTACTATGTGGGGGTTCCCAGGGGGACCGGGGGGGGGGAAGGGGGGTGGGAGGGGCTTATGGTGTTGATTGTGGGTGTATTGTTTTGTTTTTCTGTTGGTTGTGTATTGTTTATAAAAGGTTTAAATAAAGGATTTAAAAAAAAATAAAAAAAAAATATATAAACCCCACTCAGCCATGACTCCCTCTATCCGACAGGAACGTCTCTAACTGTAAGGAATCAAAAAACACATAACGAGTCCCTTGAACTGTAGTTAAACACTTACAGGGGTATCAAAGGGAAAATATAGTCCCTCGGGCCGCTCCCTGGGCTTCAAGGCTAAAAGGGCCTTCTTCTCATTTGCGCGGCCCTTGAGACATCTGGAAATACTTGAACTTTAGCTTCACAAAACACTTTTTCTTTATTTTTAACGTAATTCTTAAATATCAGCACCATATCCTGGTCACTTACAAGAGTCACCACTAAAGTAGCTCTAGTGGAGATATTGTCTTATGTGCCCTCAAGAAACTGTTCAATCAAATTCAGATTGTGATTGTAAGACACCAAAATCACCCGAGGGCTCAGCAGACAAACTCCTACCAGTTAGGTAATAAAATTTAGAAACCCCTATTGAAACAGAATGTAAAAGAAGCAAAATGTCCTTAAAGTATTTATGCAATAGGGTATCTGCTGAGAGCAACCTATGACAGGGAAAATTTTTAAAATGAATGTTTTTTGCTCTCACTGTATTCTCAAAGAATTCTAACTTGCAATGTACAACAACAGTATCCTTAACAGTAGAAGTGTTTACTGTGTGCAAGGAGGAGTGCTGAGTCTCACATTTAAGTATTTATTTACATTCTCTTATATACTGTGCTATTCTGCATTAGTGCAGTTTACATTGAACAGGGCATTATAACTTGGAGATAACTATTTTACAGGGCTATGGAGGGTTAAGTGGCTTACCCAAGACCACAAGGAGCACCTGTGGGACTAGAAACCCCAGTCCTTCTGGCCCAACGGTGCTGTCCTCTAGTGGGATTTGAACCCCCAACCTTCTGACCTGAATTACCTTGCCCCAACCACTAGGCCACTCCTCTACTCCAAGTATTGAATGAGTTAAAGAGTCTAATCGTGTCGCCACGTCACCAAGCCTAGCCACAGTCTCTTCTGAGTCCTCTCAATATGTATCACAACTCTCCAGACATCTGTTAGAGAGGCCTGGGTTTCCTCGATTTCCCCAACCTCAGCTACAGGAGGAATCCAAGTTACTGCCTTATATGTGGAGTGCAGTGACTGCAGAGTACTCTGCTGTAATGGTGCCTCGCTACAGGTAGGCATGGGTGGAGTCTCAGTAGTTGGGGGAAGAGGTGGGGTGCAATTTGGGGAGCTTAAGGAAACATCCATAGGAGATAGAGCCAGAGAGACAGTACCTGGTGTAGACACGCCAGCCTCCAAGGGTACGAGATGCTTAGCCATCGGGCCAAGCACTGTTCTGACTGCAGGAAATTCTTTTTTCTTATGTTTCCCCATAAGTGGAACTCACATGTAGCAATATAGACACTCAATGCCCCAAATAGGCTACAAAGAAGTGCCAAGGAACCTAATGTGCCCCTTGTAGCATGTCCCTTTGGGCATGCCATGATGTGCCCCCAAGGCCGTGGTCCTTATCAAGGACCTGTTCTTATAGGGTCTACTGTACAGCTGGTGTTCACAGGCATCCTTCGCTGTGCCTGTTCCTTTACTCCAACTCTCTGCCTGTGGGCAGGTAGGGACGTTCTCACAAAGTGCAAATGCAGGAGACCCAATCTCATAGGGCCCCATCATGATCGGGGCATATCTGGCCCATCCGGACATCCAGAATCTGAACAGGCTGGATCTGCACCCGATTCTGATCTTGCGGGGGCTATACGTCCCACGGGATCAGAATTGGGTGCAACTGGCCTGGATGGGCAGGATGTGCCCCAATTCTGTGCCACTGCATGTCCTGACCCTCCATGTACAACCCACCCAAGGCTCCTGCATGGCGGCCGGTGCAGGGGCATCCAGTTGCCATGGTACCAGGATGCCATGAAGATGTGCTGATTGACCACACAGCAGCAAACTGCTTCTTCCCTATACTCAATCCCAAATTTGGCCTTCCAAGGCTGGGATCAGGCTGTGGGGAACCCCCTACCCAGCTCACCTCTTCAGGAGGTCCTGCGAGGTTGACCATTGATGTCGGAGGGGACTTCTTCCACCTCCGTGGTGGAATGAGTCCCTCATCTAAATCCCCAAGCCTGAACATACAGGGCTGTTACCGGAATAGGCCCTGTATGTGTGAGGTCAGAGTCCTGTCTCTGCTCTGCCCTGTCTCCTCCCCTGGTCTGCCCCCTCCTGCCCCCATCCAGAGCTCCCCACAAATTGCTGCTGTATGTGCGGGAAGCTTTTGGATGGGAATTGGCCTCCTGGAGTTTAGCAGGGATGTACATCCATACCAGAGGTATATACCCGCTTAATGCTGTTCATAATGATTTCCATAGGGTCTAGAGTTGGTGTTCACGGACGTCCTTTGCTGTGCCTGTTCCTCCACTCCAACTCTCTGCTTACGGGCAGTTAGGGACGGCTCTCACCTGCTTTACCTTTTAAATATGGAGTTATTTTCTCCCTTTTTAGGATTTTTATTTGCAAGCCACTCTGATGTTTGAAGAAAGGTATAGAAAGTCCTATCAAACCATAAAACATACTGAGACACACTTTCCCATGGCTGTTTCCAAGAAAACCCTCCAAATCCTCTGTGTATGGAGGAACACACCATTGCAAGCTTTCAACTTGTCTTTTCTGTTTTAGTTCTCTCTTCCTTCTTTATTACTTTTCTTCAGAGTGGATATTTTATTCATTCTCTTCTTTTTCTCCTCTTTTTATAAAGATTTCCTTTCCCCATTCAGTCTCCTCTTTCTCATTCACTGTCTTTTCCATGCCCTATCCCTTTCTTCATCATCTCTCCCCACTCTAATTCAGGGTTCCATCTCACTCACTTCCCCAATCCTTCCATCTACATGCTTTCTTTCTCTCCCTATCTCCCGAATCCTCTTTTTCTTTCCCTAGCACAAGTCCTTTGTCATTTCGTCCAGTATCTGGTTTGTTTATCCACTTCTTCCATATTCTTCCTGCTAAGTATCCTTCTAAATGTATCAAGAATGACTTCATGGCTCTAGGAGAGAGGGTGAAGCAGATTGGTGTGCAGGTGATGTTGTATTCAATTCTCTCCATTGAGGGTAAAGGCCAAGTCAGAGAGGCTTGCATCCTAAAGATGAATGCATGGCTGCATGAATGGTATCTTCGAGAGTGTTTTGGTTTCCTGGACCATGTGATGATTTTCCAAGGGCTGCTGAGCAGAGCTGGTGTCCACCTATCCAAGAAGGGTCAAAGTGTCTTCCGCAACAGACTGGCTAACCTACTGAAGACTCATTGGGTATGGGTAAAGAAAGCTCCCAGGTGAGTAAAAGCCCTCTCTTTTCCCTTTTCTTCCTCTGCCAGTTCCAGATTTTGGTATTTTCACCTTGCTGTTCCTTGATATAAACAAATGTGATATGTTATTTTTACAATGTAATATAATGTTTGTATTCCATTCATTCAGCATTCTGTAATATAATTTTGTATGTAATGACTATCTGACTTCCTTGCTGTATGTCTGCATCCTGGGAAGGGAAAGTCTACGAAGCTAGTAATACATAGCCTGTCACAGGTGTAGAGGTACAAAGTTGATTCACTTTGCTGTATGTCTGTATCCTGGGAAGGGAAAGTCTATGTGGCTAATAACACGTAGCCCGTCACAGGTGCGGAAGTACAAAGAAGTGGAGTGAGACAAGTATTAACCAATTAATTATTGACATGCTGGAATAGTATGTAATGATTTTCTGACTTCCTTTATGTCTGCATTCTGGGAAGAGAGACTATGTGGCTAATAACACGTAGCCTGATACAGGTGTATAATTATTAACCAATGAATTATGCACATGCTGAAAGAAGGCGAGTACATAGTCTACTATAAAAGAACTGTGAAACAGAGGATGTGTGTGAATGCTCATTCAAGTATCTCACCCTTCCTTGCAAGAAAGTGATTAATTAAAATAACTCTGCATCACTGAGGAGTCTGTTATTGTGTAAAAAGTTATGTTTTCTTACATCCTTATGCCTGGAACAAACTCCCTGAGTCTGTACGTCAGGCTTCATCTCTGTCCCTTTTCAAGTCTATGTTAAAGACTCACCTCTTTGAAGCTGCTCTTGTATCCTGACCCCCTTTTTTCCTCGTGTCTCCTTATCCTCCTTTTCCCCTTATTCTTATCCTTTGTCTTGTCTGTCTTAATTATCTATGTTTGTACAATGCTGCGAATGCCTTGTTGTACTTTATAAATGATTATTAGTAGTAGGTAAGTAAAACATTAAATACCTGTAGGGCTGGTACCTGTTCAGAAACTAATGTCTGAACCAAAAGCATGGCTTCCTGTTACAAGATGGGGGCCTGCTCTGAACCAAAGACTGAATTAAACAAGATGGATTCCTATTTTGTTATAACTCAGCATTAAAACTTTCAGATCAAGCAAGTCTGCAAGTTTATGCACTTCACAGCAGAAAATTATTCCAGCTGACTATGTGCAGAAGAACATTGCTGAGACCTTTACGGTGCTACTGGTACTAGCATTTGCAACAATGTATGGACTTGCATACCAGCAACTTTAGTGCACCATGGACCTGTGTTTGCAGAAGGACCACCTATTAGCTGTTACTGGATTTGCTGAAGATGACATACAGGATTTGAGACCAGCCAATCACCGTGCCATAAGGACAAATAATTATATGCTGGACACAGAGGGACAGAACACAGACGTAGCCCAAAAAGCACTGGTAGCACTCTGGAACATACACAGAGGCTGGCAGAACACCTGGGAACTTCAACTTCTGACACAGACTGTTTTGCTTGCCTGTCTCTCTGGCTGGAAAGTCAGGTGGAGGCCTATTCTATTGTGGATGTCCTGGCCTCTGTGCGTCCGGTTGGAACTGGACACACAGAGATAGACAGGATTCTGATACCGCGGGGCATGTCTAGCCCCCGTGGGATCAGAATCCTGTCTAAGCCTGTATGTGCAGGCCTGGACACGATTCTGGTTGGCCTGCACATACAGGCACCTGCCCAGCTAATTCAGTCAAGGCTCTTGAATGGAGCCACTGTGCCATGGCATCCAATTGCCATGGCTCTGCGGCTCCATTTAGGAGCTGTGATCCCTGGCCGCCGCTGACTTAATTCATTCCCTGCAACCCGACCCCCGATCCAGCCTCCCAAGGCAAGTGTTGGGCTGCAGGGAATCTCCTGCATCCCCTCCACCATTTGACGTGTCCCGGGCCTGCCATCCCCTGCTGTGTAGGGGAACTTATTCCACTTCAGAGGTGGAATAAGTTCCCCATCTACTCTTCCAGCCCTTGATGTACTGGGCCAACATCAGAATTGGCCCTGTATGTTTGGGGCCGCAGACCACCCACAGCCCACCCTGTCTCCGCCAGCACACCACCCCTTTTCCGCCCCATCTAGCTTCCCTGTGCAAACTCCCTGTTCATATGGGGAGGTTTAATGGGGATGGGAAAGGCAGAGGAATAGCGGGGATGGACCATCCCAACAGGACATCCATCCTCACTATTTGTGGTTCGGAATAGACCTATAGTGCCCAAGAGCAAAACCTTGGGATGGAGTGAATCTCTCCCAAAGACCTACAGCTTGGTGTGACCACCTGCAGCTGATGCTAGATCTCTGCCATACTTTGACTTTGTGCCATTCCGGAGACAATTTATCTGACCCAGCCACAAGTGTTCTGGCAAGAGCTAAGGTACTGGTCTTTAATTCCACCCCCCCCCAACCCCCCCACCCCGAGGCTGGGGTAGCTTAGACAGACAGATAATGTACTGTATGTCTGAGTGCAGAGAGAATCAGTGATGTTAGCTCCTAAATAGAGAATAGGTCTCTTGGTAACATAGGGTTATATAACATACTACCTCAGAAAACTAATTTATGCTAATTTTACACTATTTTTACTATCAGAAATAAAGTCTAATTTATATACAAACACGGGGTTGGTTCTTGTTTTATCGCATGGTTTGTTTGCCAGGTAGTCCTATGGAATCATGGGAAAAGGGAGGGTATCAGTTTTCCCAGACATACCGAATATTTATACTGACAATATCTCCTACATATTGGTGGCTTTTCGCAATAGGCAACCACGTCTTACATATTTGGGAGCTCAGGTACCAAACCTACATACCTCTGTAGCTATTGATAAAAGGAGCAACATCTGGAAAGCAGTATGCATTAATGCCTGTAGTATGGGAAATACGATTCCAGATGTTGAGGTTTTAATGGAAATGGTTGAGTTGGATTTAGTGGCGGTTACAGAGACATGGTTCACGGAGAACCATTACAAGAATGTAATTATACCAGATTATACTTTATTCAGGAAGGACAAGGTAGGAAAAAGGGGAGGGCGAATGGCACTATATGTAAAAAGTATTAAAGCTGTGGAATTACAGGGCTTTCGAAGAAAGGAGGAGGCACTGTGAGTAAAACATGAAAGAAGGAATGGGGCATTCATTTGCATTAGTATAATGTACAGATCTCCTTCACAGGCAGAAGAAGTGGATGGAGATTTGCACTGGAAAACAGGCAAAGGATGTTTGAAATTCTCAAAACAGTATAAAACAACAAAAACAATCAAAAGTACTAATTCCTTTGCTTTTACATTATGAATTGAAACCAAAGAATCTAATCCATGCTTTTAATTTTCAGATTAAATTTCTGATGATATGCTCTATCCTAGCACTAGAACCTTGAGAGAGGCTAAACAAATCCATGTGTTCAGAATTAACTACTGAATGCACGTTATCCATTCACAGAGATGAAGAACCTATATCACTAAGGAACCTATTTACTAAGCTGCAGTAGAGCAAACAACTTGCAAAACAAATTGGATTTAGTTCATGCCTTTTCTCAGAAGTTCAAGGCAAGTTACATTAGGTATTTTCTTGTCCTAGAAGGTGAAGTGACTTACCCAAGAACATGAAGAAGAATAGTGGGATTTAAACTCTGGTTTTCCTGGTTTGTTGGGAAATTTGATTTAAAGTCTGCCTTGGGTCTGCTTATATATGTATATATTGGCTTTGTATGATTGAACTCTTGCCTGGTGAAACTACACAGGAGGATGGATGGCACAGAAGACAATAGCTATATGAGAGTATATGCTTGCCATAAGATAATGGATGCGGCCTGTTATGGAGGATTCTGGGAAACCATATTCTGGATAGGAGTATGCAGAATATTGGGCCTAGTAATTAATATCAGCAAAAAGTGCAGGTCAAGCAAAGAATTCAAACTAATGAGCACAAAATACTCTCTGCCTGGTTTCAATTAGTGCCAGAAGAAGAACAACACAGGAAGGGTCAGAGGTCACAAGCTATGCATAGATGAACAGACCTATAAGCAGAACCAGAAGGTATCAATGTAAAGAGATTCTTCCCCTGGGAAAAGTGTTGTAGGATCCTGAGGCCCTGCTGACACTTAAGAATGTATGATGGATTCACTGAAAATTAATTTGAAACAGACATTTGAGACGGGGAGAAATGTATATAAGGCAGTTATTTTTCAGGTAAGGGCGGGCAGTATTTTCTCCCCCTTCACAGAGAGAGAGAGAAAGTACTGTCTGCCATTTCTATAGACGGGCTTTTGCTGTTCTGTATGACACTGCTATTTTATTATACTGAAATAAAAGTTTTTGTAATTAAAGCAACTGCCGTCTAAGTAATTCTTTGATTGGTGATATTTGGGCAACTGCTTGTGAGAACCAGAAGCCACAATTTGTGCCGCAACCCGGCCTTCTAAATTTTTTTCTCTAAATTGCCCATGGACTCCTCTGACTGCAGTTTTGACTTGCCTGCATTTTTGTCAGAGGGACTACCTCCTGTTTTTCACAGAACATAAAAAAAACAGGGGATGAGAATACCTTCTCATTAGGAAAAGAGGATTCCTTCTGCTGGTCCAGAAGATGGGAGAGTGACATCGAGAGAGATTTTGATACCCTAGGACGACTCCAGCGGGTGAGTTTTGTTTTTCCTGTCTACAAACAAAGACGGAAGATTTACCCAGGTTCGATTGGTGGGTGAGTACCAAATTTACACATATGCATATGTATTTTATGTGCTTAATGTTTTGTTATGTAGAAAAATTGTTAGACTGTCTTTGTATTTAGTTGTAATGTTAGGGAAAGAAAGTTTGAAAGTTTTGCCCAGACATTAGGTCTCTGTCTTTCTGGGATTGATTGATGTACGCTTGAGACTGTACGTATTATTAATACGAAGCGAGTGTGTGTCTTTATCCACGTTTTCATACCCCCGCGAGGGGATTGGCTGGGTTTAGACGAAGCGCAAGAGTTGTATGTGCGTATGAGTCCTGGATTTCGTAATTTTCGCTCCTCTGTTAATTAAGAGGTTTGGATTGCTACCTAAAAGCAAAATTGCGCATGCCTCTGTATATAAGGAGGTTCAATTTGCTATTGGTAAAAAGCGAAGTTAATTGCCCCTGTCCCTGAACAGTGAAAACACCAGGTCTACATAGACTATAGAGAAGGGACAGCTAGAGAAATGTTTAAAAGAAAATCTAAACAGGAACAAAATACTGAGAAAGGAACTGAGCCCGGTCCTAGCCCCATAGATAGCCTTGTTAAACATAACCCTCTACTGGAGGCTTCAATAAAAAATTGTTCTAAACAATGGGAAAAATGGACGAAGAAAACACCCTCTCTTGCCTGGCCAGCAGGGGGGTCGTTTGATCCGCTCATTTTGACCAAAATTAGGGATCATATCTTATTTAACAAATGTGGCAAAGCCCAATTGGAACATTTGCAACATATTTCCCTGTGGATGCAGGCTGGTCCAGAGCCTTTGTCTTCTGCCCCTGTACCCCCACCTTCTTATTGGGCAGCCAAAAGTAAAGCTATGGCAGCCATAGGCTATTCTGACCCTGTCTTCCAGCCCAAGTCAGAACTGACTTCTCACCCAGCAGCCTCTATACCCCCAGAACAGGTCCTGCATAAACTCTTGGACACTGAGGGAGCTTGGGCAAAGATTGAGGGTCATGTTAACTTAAAAGCCACCCCTGCCCCAGATCCCAGTGCATATGCTGAGGCACAGGCAAGATTAGAAGAGTTGAAACAGCAATTAACAGCAGAACATGAAGATTTAGAAAGTCAGGCTCAAGCTTTAAAACTATCTGAGGTTAAAATTACTGAGAATCTTAAAAGATGGGAGTTAGACCTAGCAGATAGGGAAAAACATCTTAAGCAGATTATAGAAGAGGAAGAAGAGGAGAAGGTAGATGAGGTAGTAGATGATGAAGAGAAAAAAAGTGCACTTACAGTGATTTGTGGAGTTGTGAAAGGTGGTAAAGCTCCTCGAGCTCCCCAACCCTGTATCCTTACTTTTATTACAGAGCAGGAGGATGGAAATGGTTACTATGTTTACCAATGGTCCTCCAACATGTACGGTTGGACAAGAGCCAACCAGCCCCAGATGTTACAGTGGCCCCCTAATGGATCACTAGAAACTGTACACCTTAACACCGCCCGACTCTGCATTCGCGGAGGAGCGGGAGACCCTAACTGGGATTCTGCCTAAATGGAGGCAGGTCTTAGGGTTTGGGAGAAGTATGAGAATCAGGACGCTAATAAACAGCTTCTGTTTCCAGTAATCTACACAAATGAAGGAAAATCTAAATATATCCCATGGAGTTTTACTGATATGACTAATATAGCCAGTAGTCTACCTCCTCTTAGTAGAGGGGGAGAGACATGGATTCAAAAATTTGAAAGAATTACGGCTGGATATAATTTGGCTTTGGGAGATATCAAAGCTTTATTGGCCAAAATTCTGGGAAATAGTGCGACAAATCAAGTGTTCACCAATGCTGACTTAAAACAGGTGAAAGTCACAGTTAACACTTATGATGGTGCTTCCTTCAACGAGTTTCGTCCTCGTATTTGGGACGCCCTCAGGGAGATGTACCCTACTCAGCGCAGTTTGGCTCCTCTCACTACTATGAGATTCCAAATAGGTGAGGATATCAGTGCATACCTCGTACGATTTCAAGATTTATGGGAAGCACAAATGGGGGTACCATACGATGATGTTTGTATGAGACCTGTATTTTTCCAGACTTTGTGTAATACATTACCCCCATCCGTAACTGCAAAATTAAAGTCTATAGTAGCCTTGGAGTCTGAGCCATGGCCTAAACAACAGGCCCATATTTTGCATTATATTCGATCTTTAGAGGAGGACACTTTGAAACCTGAGAAGGATTTGAAACAGGCCCAAGCACGCTTGTTACACCTTCAACTTAAAGGGTTACAAGAAATTAAAGATCCCCAATCCACCACCAAATTACATCTTGATAAATCTATTAATGAACTTATTAGACATCTAAAACAGAAAATTAGGGAACAGCAGGAGAAAATTGATGACATGGAATATCTGGATCCTTATGAGGATGATGTTCCAGACCCCTGTGATGAGGTATGGGATAGAGATAAGGAGCGCATTTACTATAACAGAGCCCAACGACCCCGTTATCCTCAGCCACAGCGTCGAGGTCCCTCTTACCAACAAAATAACCGTACTCTTGCCCCACAGTGTTGGAACTGTGGTGGTTATGGTCATTTTCAGCGCTCATGCCGTGCTCAGCGCAGAAATGAGAACTTTGATAGGAGGCGTTTTCCCCTGTGGACACCTCCCCGGGATTCTGAACCCCCACCCCAACAATGACTGGGAATCTATATCTTACAGGCGAGGCTCACATATCAGGAACCTCTGATCACAGTATATCTTAATGATGAGCCCACAGAAATGTTACTTGATACAGGAGCCACTTCCTCTGTATTAACTGCTTTACCACAGAGATGCCAGCTTAGTAGAAAGAAAATGACTACCACTGGTTTTGATGGTAGACCCCTAACTACACCCATTTGTTTAAGAATAGGAGATCAGCAGATTTCTCATTCTTTTCTGTTTGCCCCATATTGCCCAGTAAATTTGATGGGTAGGGACTTATTGGTGAAATTACAGGTTGAATTCACCTATGGTCCGCTGGGAGAAAAAGGCCCTGAGCGGTCACTGCTCCTCAGCCCTTATGGCCGAGTTAAATCACATCTGCCTATTACCATTCATATTAAGCCTGGCTGTAAACCACCAAAGATTCCGCAGTATCCCCTCCAACTGGAGGCCCTGCAGGGATCTCGCCAGGAGATTCAGGAGCTGTTTCAGCATGGAATTATTGAACTCAGTAACTCCCCATATAACACCCCACTATTCCCTGTGAAAAAGCCTAATGGGAAGTGGAGAATAGTTCATGACTTACGTGCACTTAATAGTGTTATTGAACCACAGTTTCTAGTAGTCTCAAACCCTGCCACATTGCTGACAACAACTACTCTGTACAAATATCATACTGTTCTGGACCTTTCCCATGCCTTTTTTGGGATAGAGGTCGAACCCACATCCAGGCAGTTTCTGGCATTTATTTTTGAGGGTCAGCATTATCAGTGGACCAGGTTACCCCAAGGATATGTGGAAAGTCCCTCCATATTCTCTCAAGCACTAGTTGCTGATTTGCAATCATTCAGGGCAGAGTTGCCCAGCAATGTGTCTTTGTTACAGTATGTAGATGACTTACTGCTTTCCACAGCTGAGGCTGCAACAAATCTGGCCCTCACAGATAAACTTGTTTGTTATCTTTTGGAAAGTGGCTACCAGATTAACATGGCCAAGGCACAGATCTGCCAAACTGAAGTCACTTTTCTGGGTTTCCTAGTAGGAGATGGAATGCTGTCTCTAACAGAGAACACTAAACAACACTGTCTGCAATTACAGATGCCTACCACTGTAAAGCAATTGCGATCTCTGCTCGGCATGATAAACTTCTGCCGTAATTGGATCCCAGGTCACAGTCAACGCACACATCCCTTTCGCAAATATTTAAAAGGGGGGGGCTAAGGGGTCGACTGTTATCAGCCTGTCAGCTCCTGACCAGATTTTGCTTCAGTCTCTTCTGTCTGATGTCTCGCACACACCAAGTATCTGTCTCCCTGACTATTCAAAGGAGATGTTTCTCATTAGCTTTCACGGACATCACACGTGGGCAGCTGTGATTTATCAGGATGATGGTAAAATTGTGTCCTACTTGTCAGGGTCTTTTTCTGTTACAGAAATAGTTCTGCCTGATGTTGAGAGAGGGTTAGTAGCCACCAGTGAGGCAGTCAGGAAGACCTATAACACCTTTCATCCCTTGCGACTCACTGTGTATTGCTCCGGTGATGTAGAGGCATTGTTATGCAGTAATACTCTCCACTTTACCCCACATCGGGTGCACCAGCTTTGTGCTACTCTGCTACGGAGTCATATTCTCATTAAGCCATTCCCTGCAAGTCACCCTTTTGGCTACCTACAAAATTTAGTCTCTGTCATTGTTGGTGAGGAAGGAGATAACGTCCCCATTTTTCCTTTCGCAGATAATATTCTGTCTCTTCACGAAATGCCTGTCAATTCTAAAGTCTGGTTCACTGACGGTTCTGAGACGTCACTATGTTCTGGTTTCAGTGCAGTACAGATATCTCTTTCTGGTGACATTCTAGATGTGTTGCAATATCAGTTGCCGAGTGCTTATAGTGCTCAAGGTGCTGAACTCTGTGCAATTTTGGCAGTCTTACTGCATCAGGAGAGACAGAACATTATTATATTCACTGACTCCCAATATGCAGCACAAGTGCTGACAGCGCTTCACCAGAAATGGTCACAAAGAGGTTTTATCACTTCCTCAGCCAGCTCAATCTCACATCTTGATGAGATACATCAAATTTATGAGTGTTTAGAGAAACTCAGAATCAACAATCTGTTTCTGTGCTGTGAATGGGTTCCTGGACATACACAGGGAGACTCTTTCCGCCAGATGGGCAATGCCCTGGCAGATCAGTTAGCCAAAGAAGTAACTAGTAATGCTTCCCTGACTTTACCTGTCACCAGATCACAGATCTATTTAGTACCTGACCTTGCTGATTATCAGAAATATGCTGTTTCTCATGAGATAGGAAACTGGGAGAGACTAGGTTGTTCCCAAATTAAGAAAATGTGGGTACATCCATCAGGAAAACTCTGTATCTGTTATGTAGCACTGAAACGCCTCACAGAACTCATTCATGATATCTATCATTCTAGTACTGCAAATGTTTACAGCATGCTTGAGGACATTTTTTGGTGTCCACACATGAAAAATCGCATTCAGGAACTAGTAGCTAAATGTCCTGTGTGTATCCTGAATTCTCAGCCAGGAGGAAAACCCATAGCCAAAGGTCACCTCCCGGTTCTAAGTGGTCCTTTTGAATCCTGGTATGTAGATTTTACTGACATGATCCACAGATGTGCTCAGAAGCGGTACCTTTTAGTGTGGGTTTGCCCTTGGTCTAAATGGATTGAGGCTTTTCCCTGCAATAGAGAGACTGCTGAAGAAGTAGTAGAGGTTTTGCTAACACAAATAATTCCCCGATTTGGCATTCCTAAAGTCATATATTCTGATAATGGCTCTCACTTTCGTAATGCTCTTGTGACTGCACTCACCCAGCATCTTCCTGTTCAGTGGAAGTATGTTTCTGTGTATAAACCTACTTCCAATGGTCTTGTTGAACGATGTAATGGCATTTTGAAAACTCAACTCAGAAAGATTTGCGCTTCTGGTCACATGACCTGGCTACAAGCATTACCAATGTGCTTGTTTCAGCTGCGTAATAGCCCGATCAAACGATTATATCTGACACCTCATGAAATGGCCACTGGCCGGCGTATGCACACAACTAATTTATCACAGCCCCAGGTTCCGATTCATGATAGTCTCTCTGCTTACCTTGCAGGACTCCGGATTGCGCTCCAAGAAATTGCTGACCGAGTAGCAGACACACAGTCCGTGTCCAGTCCATCCTTATTACCTTGCTTCCCTGTAGGGTCCACTGTCTATAAAAGAAATTGTGTTCGTGCATCCTGGGACTGCCCAACCTTTTCAGGACCCCACGTTGTCACTGCTGCTTCCCCTTTTGCTGCCAGACTGAATGATACTGATACTTGGGTGCATGTCAGCCATCTAAAAGCGTCTCCAGCTGTCCCATCTGATTAATCAGTTTTATTTCCCTACAGAACTCACATGTTCTCACCACAGTGCTATGTTATTAGTACCAAAGATGATCGCTGTCAAGCCTACTCTGTGGGCGTCCTTGTGCTTTTTTCTGGGAATCTCTGTCATAATTGTGCTCCTTATTGAGTGTTTACATCCAGATGGACAGCTAGCTTTGTTTCTCCAGGGATGGAACCAGACTAACCAGACAATATCTCGAGCACCCCGGGCTTTACCTAAAGGCTCTCTGAACTTGTGGAAGCAATCAGTATTACACATTGTTTCCCTGATGAACATTGCAGACTGCATTATTTGTACCCCTTTACCAAAGGGTGTATCATATGCTCCAGTACATGTTTCAAAGGTTCCCTTAAATGAGTATGCAGGACAGCTTGCTTGTGTAGATAATAATAATTTTTCTGCCAGTTGTTATGAAGCTTTTAATTGTTCCCAGACGTGGCATGCAATGAATATGATACATGACCCTTTGCGTGTATATGTTGACCCGAATATGATAATTGATTTATGTTTAATAACAAATGTATCCATTGCTTTTTCAGACAGGTGTAACCTGTCATATGATGTGATTACTGGATCCTTTCATTTTGCTAGTAATTCTGTCATGATAAAGTGGTATAATCAATCCGGTAATATGGACCCCTCCAATATGAAATATGATTGGAGAAACATTACAAGCAACCCGGTAGTGTTTAATGGAGCTGACTTCGGCTGGTATGTGGGGGTTGGTCCCATTTACCACGATGGTTCAGCTGTGCTGACAACGGGTTCTCAGAATGAATCTCCATATACTTCATGCTATCTCCCAATGTCCAGTTTCAGGAGGGATCTTACCTCAGCTACCACGTGAAAATCTTCTGTTAAGTGGTTTGATGGGCATCATATGAGTCACATATGGACACCTGCTACAAACCTCTTTGCTGTAGTGGGTCACTATTGGTTGTGTGGGGAAACTCTGTATCAGGTAATTAACCTCTCTCTATTACCTTGTGCTTTGGTCAAAGTTTCTTCTTTTTCTGTCTTGATTCCTCTTAATGTTACCCATCATTCTGCTTCTCGCTCCACCCTACATAGATTAAAACGTAGCTCCTCAGCTTATGCTAGCCCCTGGGATTCCTCTATAGCCGAGGATGATGCCATTCAGGCCTCATTTGAGTATATCAATTCCACATATCCCATGACTAAAACTCGTTTGGATGCCTTTAGCGCAACGGCCTGGATTCCCTTTGCCACCCCCGCCCTAACTGCTGAGCTTGGTATGGCTGTACGCCGTTTGCAATGTTTGTTGCATATTCAAATGAAAGCTGTTACCGAATCTATCTCACGCCTAGCTGAGTCCCTTGAGCAAAATACACAAATGACTCTGCAGAATAGGCAAGCTTTGGATTTACTTTTGGCCGCTGAAGGCGGAACATGCACTTTCATTAATGCTACAAACTGTTGTACGGTCATCGCTAACCATACCATTTTTGTTCTAGATGCAATGAATAAGATAAAGCATCTCTCTGAGTTGCATATTGATGATTTTAAGGGGGGGGCTTCAACTTGATAATATCTGGGGTAGTATTGCTTCATGGTTTGCTAGTTTAGGTGTAGGACTTAAAGCCTTCTTTATTATGCTTTTAAGTATAGCTTGTTTTGCAATCATTGCTTGTTGTACCTTATCCATTTTACTTGCCTGTTGTAAACGAATGATATCGCAAAGCACTAAAACCATGTATATTGTGTCAAGGGAACAGTACCAACGATTGCCTTTGAATGATCCATCTTTGTCTCAAATGGTTGTTATTCACGCCCCTTAGTGGGATTACTTTTGCTACTCCCCTCCAACAACAAAAGAAAAAGGAAAAGAAAAAGTGGAGAATGTTGGGAAATTTGATTTAAAGTCTGCCTTGGGTCTGCTTATATATGTATATATTGGCTTTGTACGACTGAACTCTTGCCTGGTGAAACTACACAGGAGGATGGATGGCACAGAAGACAATAGCTATATGAGAGTATATGCTTGCCATAAGATAATGGATGCGGCCTGTTATGGAGGATTCTGGGAAACCATATTCTGGATAGGAGTATGCAGAATATTGGGCTTAGTAATTAATATCAGCAAAAAGTGCAGGTCAAGCAAAGAATTCAAACTAATGAGCACAAAATACTCTCTGCCTGGTTTCAATTAGTGCCAGAAGAAGAACAACACAGGAATGGTCAGAGGTCACAAGCTATGCATAGATGAACAGACCTATAAGCAGAACCAGAAGGTATCAATGTAAAGAGATTCTTCCCCTGGGAAAAGTGTTGTAGGATCCTGAGGCCCTGCTGACACTTAAGAATGTATGATGGATTCACTGAAAATTAATTTGAAACAGACATTTGAGACGGGGAGAAATGTATATAAGGCAGTTATTTTTCAGGTAAGGGCGGGCAGTATTTTCTCCCCCTTCACAGAGAGAGAGAGAAAGTACTGTCTGCCATTTCTATAGACGGGCTTTTGCTGTTCTGTATGACACTGCTATTTTATTATACTGAAATAAAAGTTTTTGTAATTAAAGCAACTGCCGTCTAAGTAATTCTTTGATTGGTGATATTTGGGCAACTGCTTGTGAGAACCAGAAGCCACAGGTTCTAGCCTGATGCTCTAACCATCAGGCTACTCCTCCACTTAAGGAGTGCTTTATCTGTCAGTGTTGCATGCTATTTTGCTTACCACAAATAAAATCATGTGCTAAGTGAGTTAAAGAAAATGAGCTATGACACAAGCAAATGAATACAAAGCAACTAATAGTCATGCAAATGGAGTAGCATGAACTGTGGAAACATTTCAGTGAAGTGCGTTATTCCCAAAAATGAACTATATCTCAATACGTGAGGGTAACATTCCAACAACGTGCCAACTGATCCTTTCAAACTACCCCCAGGGCACCAGATTTAAATGGACAAAAAGCCCTAAAGACTACCCCACCATAATCAAATTTATTAAATAAAAATACCCTGGTCTTTCACTGCCCTGCCCTCCATCCCTTCAGCATAACTGTGCCCCGCCAACATCATAATTCCCAGCAGTCTCTCAGAAGTAAACTTAGGGCATTCTGCCCCCCCCCCCCCTCAAAAACTACCCTCTACTCAAGATTCTTCAAAATTAGGAATCACAGGGCCATCCTGTCAGGATTGGTTCAAGGGTACTCAGCACCCTAAACAAATCTTCAGCCTTACCTCACCTAGGCAAGAACTCCAGCCTGCCATACCCCGGCTCCCAATGCTGCTGCTGCCACCCTTCTCTGGGCCTGCAGTGGCAGTAATGCCATTGAAACCACAATGCATCACTTACTTAAACTCTTGTATGGTTCTCATTTTTTCTTTTTACATATATTTTCTGTGCCTTTAAAACCACTTTCCAAAGGGGATTGCCTTGATTGCCATCTTGTTCCTGCTTTGGTTGACTGCTGTGAACCCCTGAGATGTCGGTAGGGAGAGGAGTTTCTCTGATGTCCCTCCCACTGCTGGCATAAGAACTCGCCACACTGTGGAACACAGCCACTGGTGTGTGCCCGAACGGGCGTGACCAAAGGGGCATGTTCCGCTCCTTAGGAGCCCCTTTGGAGCCCCTTCAGAGTCTGGAGGAATCCATGTCCATGTTGGAGGGGAAAACGCAAGAAGCTGGTTGTTGTGGCTAAGATCGTGAAAATATTTGGGTCCATGGATCATCATCTGCAGACCATTCCATCTAATGCCTCCTTGGGTGACCCAAACATTTCTTCAGGAAATAGGAGTATTGTCATCTCTGATAAGGGGTCTTACCCCACCCGGCTTGCAAGGTACTGATGAGGTTGTTGTTCTCTCGGGCCAGGAAGTCCAGGTGGGGACAATATCTCCCCTGACCCAGCAGGATATTCCTCGGGTGGACAGTCAATCTTCTGCTGTTGATATAACTATGCAGACTCCATTGTCTTTTCTGGCTCCTGTGGAGAATTTAGCTGTCCTGAATAATATATATCATTATGTGATATCTGGGAGGTAGTCACCTGCACGGAGGTTACCTTATGGTCATCACTCTCCCAGATATCACAGTTTTCTATTGATGTGGTGGCTAAGTTCACTGAGCAGGAAGCTAGCACTTCTAATTGTCTGTTAATAAGTTAGAGGGTCAGGTGACTTTACCCAAGCTGCTATCTCCTCGTCTATTCAGGATAGTACTGTGATTCACTATCAATTGGCATCATTGGAGAATGCAGCACGGGCAAAGAATTTATGATTTATTAATTTTCCTTGCACTCACTATTTGTCTCCTATGATACTGCTGCAAAAATATTTTAAAGAAATATTATTGATAGAGGATGTGGAAGCCATTAAGTTTTCTAGTGTATACTATGTGCCTTTAGGGACCAAGTCTCAGGTTTCGTCTCAGGATGACTCTGCTCAGGGGCTTATTTAGAGATTTTATTTATTTATTTATTGATTATTGATTTTGTATACTGCACTATTTCACATTCAGTGCAGTTTACAGGGAACAGGAACAAACCAGAACTTTAGATTTTTCAACATTTTTAGAGTCGTCAGCTGATGTTATTTCTCAACTGGCCACATTAATCGCCTCTTTTCTTTCACTTTCAAATAAAAATGTGATATTGACATTGTATTTTCCTAAAAAAGGTGCTGACTTCTGTGGGTTCCCAATTCAGATTTTTCCTGATGCTAGTAAACTTACTCAAAAGCATAGAAAATCTTTTTGAATATGAAACCTAGGACTTTGGCCCTGGGCGCTACTTTTTTCTTAAAATATCTAAGTAAGTGTTTAGTGCAATATCAAACTGATACGTTTGTTTTCTTTATTCTGTCCAACTTGAGGCTTTTTTGTCTGGGAAGGAGTAGATTGTATAATATGAAAGGTTAAGTTCTAATTGCTTGCTATGTATATGTGGGTATTGATGAGTTATTGCTCTATGGGTGTTTATGGCATTATTTGTTTAAAAATGTTGGCTTTCCTCTTGATGTAGACTTTGTATTTCCTGTTTTATTGGTAAATAGAAGATTATTTAAATCGAAACACACACCTCCCCCCCATAAAAAAACCCTCTTTCCAACAATAGTTGCAGAGCAGAACTAGGACATTTCCTCACAGAATTGAATATACAAAACAGATCAGATGCTGACGTCATCTCAGTAACAGCAATATAAACCCTCTCTAGTACCAGACATACGAGTATTGTGTTGTGAAGCAATATAAAACCCTACAAAAGTCACTCAAGTCCAATGGAGTAAATCCACCATTCTATAATGGTGCCAACTTGCAAACTCACAGAACAGGGGGCCCAATATTGCACGAGGTGCCAAAGAAGCCAATAACTGGCTAAAAAAAACCCGCTTAGTAAAGAGGCATGAATCATAAGTCAGGCTGTGCACATGCAGCAAACATGGAATATGGGTGGTTATTTGTCAATGATGGCTGGTGGGCAAATCAGGCTACCTGGGTATTCAGGAAGAGGTGATTTTCATTATACCCACATAGTGAGGCTCACATGAATATCAGCCTATAACCCATGGATGACACAGAAGGGAAAGTGGTAACCATGTAGGGAAGAACAAATAGGGTAAGTCGGCAATTTAGAATGGTGTACGGGCAGAACCGCAAAAGTGGCCAAGAATGCAATATCCTGCTGTATACAGGTAAGGGAGATAAAGTGAAATGGTGCACGCATATGAAGTATAACCCAAGCTTGCCGGGTGCCTATATGGGTTTGGCAGCAGTACCCATGTATGGGTTTCCATACCCGATTATGAAACTTTCACATTCTGACAGTGCAGGAGCCCCCTCTCACTGGGCAGATACACAGCAGTAGCATGGTGGCGAGCTGCACAACTAATTTCAGCACCATGGAGGCAGAGGCCTTAGCAAGGATGATGCTGAGGTCGGAGGAAGTGCTCTACCCCAGGAGCCATTGGAGGGTGAACCTATACCTCTCCATAGGCGTTTGGAGGGGGATTCAGCTCCAGTTGAAGAGGTGAGGCCCAGGGATTAAGTGGGGGGATGGGCAGAGCAGCAGGTCATAGATAATACACTGCCACAGGCCTAGTTGTGGGACTGCATGGGGGGACACAAGAGCTTCCCCTGGTAGAGGATGTCTAACAAATGCATGGGGGTCCACCAAAGGAGCACTATACCACGTCACTCTAAGACACCCAGTACAGACACGTGGTTGAAGTAGGAAGGATTTTTTTATTGATTATGATTAACCCAAAGAGCCTGACACAGGCCATGTTTTGACTTTACTTCATCAGGGGCTTTTAGGCATGCTACATCCATAAATAAACATAAATAATATAAAACACAAATATTATCACAAATATGAATCAACACTCAAAATATTACTAAATAATTAATTAAAAAATTAAAAAATTAAAACCTTAAAAAGCATTTAAGACTCCAGGCTACATACTCACACATCTCATCATACTAACATTTAAAAACACATACATTAATATGATCATGCTGGAATTATAAATTATAAGATCAAAATTTATAAATACATAAATATCAACAAATGATTCATGAACAAATTAAGTAAATAAGATAAATAATAATAAAACTAATGATTCATAAAAGAATATCCATAAATAAATTAATAAATTAAAAGATAATCAAACTGACGATTCATGAAACGATGACCCTAAATAAATTACATAAAAGGTAATAAAACTGACGATCCATGAAAGGGTGTCCATAACAACCAGATATATATACCTTAATCGTATGACAAATTCAGCACAATAGTGTATATGCTAAATGAAAGAAAAAGAGAGAAATGATTTATTTTCTCACACAGTCTGATCTCAGAACTCGAGAGTACAAAGTATATGTGAACCATTCATTTATAAGATTAGTTGTACTAATGTTCTTAACCTTACCAGAGGAGCAGGAGTGAGTAGGAGAACTATATCTCTTGATTCTAAAATCTTCACATACATAAACCTTACTATTTACAAGATGAAGAAATAAAACCTAAAATTTGTGCAATGTTTCTTTTAGAGCCAAACCAAACTTTATATACCACATTCTGATTATTGATGAGAACTATATTTCTTGATTCCAAAATCTTCTCATACATAAATCTACTATTTACAATATAAAGAAATAAAACCTAAAATTTGTGCAATGTTTCTTTTGAAAAACCAATCAAAACATTATGTACTACATCTTGATTATTGCATACCAACATATCTATATGACCATCTTAAATAAATTTATGCATTTCCCGACTCACAGCCATCTCTCCCAGCAGGGATCGAGAGAGCCGGGAGCAACAGGACCGCCTCCTCCATCCTCAACTGCCCAATCGGGGCAGCCGGCAGGGCCTA
This sequence comes from Ichthyophis bannanicus, assembly GCA_033557465.1. Lineage (NCBI taxonomy): Eukaryota > Metazoa > Chordata > Amphibia > Gymnophiona > Ichthyophiidae > Ichthyophis > Ichthyophis bannanicus. The sequence continues at coordinate 529,535,837 of CM066033.1, forward strand.
CAAAACAGCAACACCGTCCGGCGTGTGACCTCTTCGCCCCAGCACTCCCGACACAGCCATCTCTCCTGGCGGGGATCGAGAGAGCCGGGAGCAACAGGACCGCCTCCTCCATCCTCAACTGCCCAATTGGGGCAGCCGGCAGGGCCTACAAAACAGCAACGCCGTCTGGCGCGTGGCCTCTACGCCCCAGCACTCCCAACTCACAGCCATCTCTCCCGGCGGGGATCGAGAGAGCCAGGAGCAACAGGACCGCATCCTCCATCCTCAACTGCCCAATCGGGGCAGCCGGCGGGGCCTACAAAACAGCAACGCCGTCCGGCGCGCCCACACCTGCAGGCCCGCGCCTGAGGGCCTCGCCAGAGGACCCTTTGGCGTGGCCCTTCGGCAGTGGCCAACACAGTGCAGCCTAAGTCAACCGACTGAAGCTCCAAATCCTGCTGCCTTCCGAAGGTTTGATCAGCACAGACACAACCATCCCTGCAGTGGAGCTCCCCAACGGTGAAGTTCTCCCACTCAACGGCAGACAGGACAAAATCTACCCTACGTTCACCTCTCTCGAAGCAAAAGCGCAACAGTGACCTGAACGTTCATCTCCCCAACAAATTGTTTCCTCCTGCTACATGCCGCAAGTATAACCATCTAGATCTAGCTGTGACTATTAGTCTCCTACCCTCTTACCACATATATCAGTCTTTGCCACATTTGTTGCTAGTATTCGCTACTTTTTACTCATACCTTACATTGTTGCCACTATTCGCTACTCGCTTACCCATACTCTACTTTTACCTTTTACTGCCTGGTAATTATTATCACTGTTACTTTACCCAGCTATACCAGCCCCAGTGTCCTGATACCATTATAGCTAGTATATTATCACCATTGTTGATATATTTAACAACCACAAGTAATTGATACACAAGGAAATTAGAACAATGCATACACTCTTAGCCCTAGCCAGTATCTATTTCATCACAGCACTGCCCAGCTGCTCAAATGCCTTCAACCCAGGTCCCAACTCCATACCAATACTGAGTAACACCTGGAAGGAATGGGCAAACAATACCCATACACCTCCATTAGTTACCAATCGTTCAAATCATCCCCACCTGCTACATATTGCCCTCCAACACATCAAAAAGCCCCCGATCAAGAAACACCATCATCGGCGACCACTGAAATGTGCCCTCATCAACGCCAGATCAATCCGCACAAAATTTATTTATTTTATTTATTTATTACAGTTGCTTATATACCGCACTATTCGGCATCAGCGCGGTTTACAGTATAACAAAGTGACCAATACACACATTCTGTTTGGTTTTACATCGAACAGGAATATAAACTTGGATAACAGGGGCTGAACTATATACATGAACTATTTACATGAAATATGCTATATACAAGAGGTAAAATTCCTATAACATTGTTGAATTGCACAATAAATGATGAATCCGTTTTGAATACTTGAGACCTTGTGAGTATGTGCTGCAAAAGGGCGGTGATTCTTAGGTGGTGCTAACTAAATTCATCGCTGGTTGGGTAGTATTGGAGGAAGAGGTGATATTTGATTGCCTTCCTGAATTGGGTCAGGTCTGCTATAGCTCGAATGTCTGGTGGGAGTGCATTCCAACATTTGGGGACGTAAAGGCTGAAGGCCCTATTTGCTGTTGTATTATTGCATTTTGTCAAGGTCTTCGGGGTTGCTAATAAATTTAGGGCTGTTGACCTCCTAGCTCTGTTGGGGGGCACTGTATGGATGAGATCCGTAAGTGCTGTGGAGGAAAGGCGCTTGATTGCCTTGAATGAGAGGATTAATGTTTTGAAGATAATCCTTCCGTGTATAGGTAACCAGTGAAGCTGTTTTAATATCGGAGTCACGTGGTCTCTTATGGAGGCTCCATGAAGAATCCTTGCTGCAGCATTCATGGCCAGTTGTAGCGGGTTTAGTGTGGATTGCGGGAGACCTTGTAGGATGGAATTGGCAAAGTCAAAGTGCGGCAGGATCAGTGCTTGGTATATGGTCCGGAAATCATCTGGCTCCAGTAGGGAGCGCAGATGTCTGAGTGAACGGATTTTAAAATAGACCGCTTTGACAATGTTGCTTATATGACATTTCATGTCCAGATGTTGGTCTAAAGTGATCCCCAGGTATTTTATTGTTTCTTTGGTTTGTAATTCCGCTTCCTTTACCTTTATATGTGTTGGTGGGGTGAAGTCTGGGTCTCTAGCGATGAACAATACCTCCGTTTTCTTGTGCTGGATGCGGAGGTTTTGTGTTTGTAGCCAATCCGATATGGTATTGAAGCATTCTATAAGAGGTGTAAGGTCCATTTGAACGGTTGAAAAAGGCATATATAGTAGGATGTCGTCTGCATATATCAGACAGCTCACGTTAAATGATCTAATGATGTTGCAGATGGGCTGCATGTAAATGTTGAATAGTAAAGATGACAATGAGGATCCTTGCGGCACACCTTGTGTTTGATGGAATTGTTTCGACTCTTCTGCTCCAGATTTAACATATTGACATCGGCCATTTAGATAGGAACTGCACCAATTGAGCGCGGTATTACAAATTCCCTTTTCTTTCAGTCGCCCGAGGAGAATCTCATGATGGACCGAGTCAAAGGCTGCAGCGATGTCTAAAAAGATGAGCACAAAGCCTTGTCGGATGTTGTCAATGCCTGTGAAAATGTTATTGAATAAGAAGGTGAGAAGTGTCTCTACTCCATGGTACTCTCTAAACCCGTGTTGGCAATGATCCAATGGCGCTGTGGAGTCTATATGATCCTGGATTTGCCTTTGGACCTCTTTCTCCAATATCTTTGCTAGTATAGGAATACTAGCTATTGGTCTGTACGATTCGGCTTGTTGTGGATCAAGTTTAGTGTTCTTCAGTAACGGACTGATAGATGTTTGCTTGAGGGTTGTAGGGAAGGAACCAGTAGTAAAGGAATGTTTTGTCAATTTTGCGATGAATGGACTAAATTCCTTGCGTAGCTCCTTGATCCAAAAAGCCGGACAAGGGTCTGTTTGTGCAGTGGAGGTATTGAGGGAAGCTATTGTATCTTCAATGCTTTTTCTAGATGGTGCGGAAAACTTACTTAAAGGGGTTATGCTGGTATGGTCTTGGAGTGAGGCTGTTGATATTTTGTCGGTCTGTATGATCTTTGACTGGAGGTAGTCAGCGAATTTTTGTGGATGGATATCCACGTGTTGTTCAGGAGTTGGTTCTTTAGAAAGGGCTTGCACCAAGTTGAAAAGATCCCGTGGTTTGTTCAGAGATCTTTTCAAAGTGTCAGTGTGGTGCTGTTTCATTTTTATTGAGATCGCTTCCCTGTGCCTTGTTAGGTGGAGTTGGTAGGCTGTCAAATCTTGTGTGGAGAGTGATCGGCGCCATTTTTTCTCTAGTCTGCGTAGTTGTGTTAGAGAAGTTCTCAATTCTTGGGAGAACCAAGGGGCTGCATTTCTTATTCTCTTGGATGTGTTATTGCTTTGTGTACGTTGTGAGATAGCCTTGAAGTTGAGGTTCCATGCGGTGACTAGTTCTTCCGGGTCTGATGAGGTTATGGTGAAGAGGGATTGGGTTTGCGATAGTATTAACTCTCTGTCAAATGCGCGGAAGTTTCTTGTTGGGGTTCGAGCTGTGTTGTAGCATTTTTGGGTACTGTGCCGCTGGCTGTTCCTGGTGGGTATTTGAAAAGTGATAAGTTTATGGTCAGACCAGGGGACGTCAATGATAGACAACATCGTGTTATAATTTTCCTCGAGGGCTGCGTGAGGTGCGAACACCATGTCCAAGATATTGCCCTTATCGTGTGTGGGTTTGTCGATGATTTGTGTAAAGCCCAGATTCTCGATGGCTTCGAGGAATGCAGTTGCATGGCTTTGATGAAGTGAAGGGAGGTTAAAGTCTCCCATTATCCAAATAGGTGGGTTGAGGTTGTGAGCATTGGCAGCAAGGTCGAGAATTGTGGGGAGGTTCTCAGGTGATGAAGATGGTGATCTGTATAGTAGAGTGATGGAACATTGCTGGTTTTTGATGGAAAGCGAGTCCAGGTCACTTGTACAGGAGGCTTCAGTGATATGGAAATGAAGATCTGATTTTGTAAGCATTAGTAGGAGTGGAGGAGTGGCCTAGTGGTTGTGGCAAGGTACTTCGGGCTGGAAGGTCGGGGGTTCAAATCCCACTAGAGGACAGCAACCTTGGGCCGGAAGGACTGGGGTTTCTAGTCCCACAGGTGCTCCTTGTGGTCTTGGGTAAGCCACTTAACCCTCCATAGCCCATGTTCCCTGTAAAATAGTTCTCTGTGTGCTGTGCTTTCCTGTCTAATCAATGTGTTTATACCTCAAAAATTTCCTGTCATGATTTGACAATTTCCAATCTGTAATCAAAAACCGCTGCTGATCACTGGAAGTAGCGGTATACAAATGTATACTAAATAAATAAATAGTACTCCCCCTCCTTTTTTAGTTTCTCTGTGGCCAGTGATCACTGACCTGATACCCCACTACAACCTTGATATCCTGATGGTTACAGAAACTTGGTTATCAGACTGTGACAATGTCATTATCAACCAGATGCTACCCACCCCCCCCCCCCCAACTTCTCACCCCATACCTGTCATAGATCCAACCAAAGAGGAGGTGGAGCACTCATCCTCGTGAAAAATGAGCTTCAATTTCAGCTGAGCACCACTACCAACACAACCCATCTCAACACGATATCCATCTTCAATGACACTTGCTGAATCAACTTAGTGTACAGATCCCCGACATCTCCTGCAGAAGAACTATCAACAATAATAGACCTTGCCTGTAACAAAGACAAGCCTCGATCATCCAGCTGGCTAATTAGTGATTTCAATCTCCCAACTCTACATGACTCACAAACATCAGCATTTCTCGAAGCACTTTCCGACCTCGGTCTCAGTCAGATAGTCAAAGCACCAACACATATGAAGGGAAATACCCTGGACCTAATATTTGCCCCTCAGGACATCATGGAAGCAAATAATGACTTCACAATAACCATAACACTGGTACCATGGTCTGACCACAGCTTGATCAGATTCTAACTACCCACATACTCTAACAACCAGAACACCAACCCCATACCTCCTAAACCACCAGCGAGAAGGTTTTGCTCCTTCAACAAAGCGGAAATACTAGAGAAACTCCTTCCACCGCTAAACTCCTCAGAGCCCGAACTCGACAATCTGATTAACACATGGAATGACTCCCTCAGAGCTAGCGCACAACTCCCTCATACAAATAGAAGAACCAAGAACCGTACACATGTAGCTTGGTACTCAAATGAATTGCGCTCATCTCTTCTCCACCTACGAAAGCTCGAGAGACGGTGGCGCTGATCTCGCTCCATCGAAGCACACACAATATACTGTTCACACCTAGAGAAACACCACCGAGAAATAGCAGAGAGAAGAAAGCAATTCCACACAGACCTCCTGAAGTGATCAATAAGCAAGCACCATGACCTATTCAACATGGTAAAAACGCTAGCACGAGAACCAACCCCAGAACAAAGACACTCAATCCAACCCCAGGATTATGCTACCTACCTAGAATCAAAAATGATTCAGACAGCCAAATCCCCTTGTCCTGCCAGACTCTCCCAACCACCCAAGATGCAACATCCATCCCCACTGACCAAATTCCACTCCTTATCACCCAAGGAGATTGAGAATATCATCACCTCCATCAATGCTAACTACTGCGCCTAATGACCCCTGCCCAGCATCCTGAATCAGAGAGCTCCGCAGCGAACTAAGCCCCACCCTAAATAAAATCCTTGAACAATCGTTCGCAACAGGAACCTTCCCAAAAAGCCTAAAACATACCTCCATCTGACCATTGCTGAAGAACAATAAACTGGACCCACTAAAGGTCAAATTATATAGACCGATATCCAGCATCCCGCTACTAGCCAAAATAATTGAAAAGGCAGTACAACAACAAATACAACAACACATTGACACTGAAGCCCCCCTGGACCCTTCCCAACATGTCTTCAGGGAAGCACACGGTGTGGAGACCCTACTCATCACCCTCTTCAACACCATAATCACCGGAATAGATAACATCCGCCCAGGGCCGGCCCGTCCATTGAGCAAGAATGTTCTTTGCACAGGGCCCCGCGTTTCAGGGGGCCCCGCGCAAAGAACATTCTGCTTTTTTTTTTTAAATTATATAAAAAAAAAAAAAACCTGGCTCTGGCTGCTGCCGCTGCCGCCGCAGCAGCAGCAGAATTGAGTGTCCCGCGGGGCCCCCTCTCCTCGATGAGCCTCTCTGCAAGGGCTTTCAGATTCGCGAAGGGAGAGTGTCTCCCTCGCGTCTCTGTTAAACCCGCAGGGGCTAATGGGAAATTTCCCATCTGCCCCTTTAGACGCGAGGGGCTGATGGGAAATTTCCCATTAGCCCCTGTGGGCTTAACAGAGGCGCGAGGGAGACACTCTCCCTTCGCGAATCTGAAAGCCCTTGCAGAGAGGCTCAGCGAGGAGAGGGGGCCCCGCGGGACACTCAATTCTGCCGCTGCTGCGGCGGCAGCGGCAGCAGCCAGAGCCAGGTTTTTTTTTTTAATTTTAAATTTGCCATAAGCCGATATGGGGGGGGGGTGTTAAGACTGGGGCTGGGCTGGGCTGGGGGGGGGTGTTAAGACGTGCTGGGCTGGGCTGGGGGGGGTGTTAAGACTGGTGCTGGGCTGGGCTGGGGGGGTGTTAAGACTGGTAATGGGCTGGGCTGGGCTGGGCTGGGCTGGGGGTGTGTGTTAAGACTGGTAATGGGCTGGGGGGGTTAGACTGGTAATGGGCTGTGGGCTGATGGGGGCTGTCTGGAAATGGGGTGATGGGGGGTTAAGACTGGTAATGGGCTGGGGGGGGGCTAGGACTGGTAATGGGCTGTGAGCTGTTGGGGGGTTAGGACTGGTAATGGGCTATGGGGGGTTAAGACTGGTAATGGGCTGTGGGCTGATGGGGGCTGTCTGGAAATGGGGTGATGGGGGGTTAGGACTGGTAATGGGCTGGGGGGGTAAGACTGGTAATGGGCTGTGGGCTGATGGGGGCAGTCTGGAAATGGGGTGATGGGGGGTTAGGACTGGTAATGGGCTAGGGGGGGTTAAGACTGGTAATGGGCTGTGGGCTGTTGGGGGCTGTCTGGAAATGGGGTGTTGGGGGGTTAGGACTGGTAATGGACTGGGGGGTTAAGACTGGTAATGGGCTGTGGGCTGATGGGGGCTGTCTGGAAATGGGGTGAAGGGGTTAGGACTGGTAATGGGCTATGGGGGGGTTAAGACTGATAATGGGCTATGGGGGGCTAGGACAGGAAATGGGCTGATGGGGAGGGGTTAGGACTGGTAATGGGCTGTGAGCTGTTGGGGGGGTTAGGACTGGTAATGGGCTATGGGGGGGTTAAGACTGGTAATGGGCTGTGGGCTGATTGGGGCTGTCTGGAAATGGGGTGATGGGGGTTAGGGCTGGTAATGGCTGGGGGGGTTAAGACTGGTAATGGGCTGTGGGCTGATGGGGGCTGTCTGGAAATGGGGTGATGGGGGGTTAGGACTGGTAATGGGCTATGGGGGGATTAGGACTGATAATGGGCTATGGGGGGGGGCTAGGACAGGACATGGGCTGATGGGGAGGGGTTAGGACTTGAGGTGGGCTGATGTGGTTAGGACTGGTAATGGGCTGTGGGCTGATGGGGGGTTAGGACTGGCAGTGGGCTATGGGGGGCTGACTGGAAATGGGCTGATGGGGTTAAGACTGGAAGTGGGCTGATGGGGGGTTAGGACTGGTAATGGGTTATAGGGGGGGCTTAAACTGAAAATGGGGTGATGGGGGTTAGGACTGGAAGTGGGTTGATGGGGGGCTAGGACTGGTACTGGAAATGGGCTGTTGGGGGGAGCTAAGATTGGAAATGGGCTGTGGTGCGGGCTTGAATTGAAATGGACTCATGGAGGGGCTAGAACTGGAAGTAGGCTCATGGGGGGGCTTGGACTGGAATTGGGCTGAGTGGAGGGGAGCTAGGATTTGACATGGGCTGATGGTGGGGCTAGGAAATGACTAGAAATGGGCTGATGGGGGGCTAGGATTGGAAATGAGCTGATGAAGGGACTCAGACTGAAAATGGATGGGGGAGCTAGGACCGGAAATGAGTTGATGGGGGGTAGGACTGGAAATGGGCTGATGCAGGGACTAGAAGGGAATGGATGCTGGGTGAGACTGGAACTCGAAGGGAGCTGATGTTGGGGGAGGATTAGAATGGGATGGGGCTGGGAGAGTAAAATGGAGAGGGGAAAAATATTTTGTGTGGGAGGGATGAAAAATCTACAATTGGCCGGTTATTGGGAGAGTAAGTGGGGATTGAGGATGGAGGGGTAAAATTTGTGTGGATGAAATAGGAATGAGGAAAGAGCAAAAGGAGAAAGATTAGTATGTTAAAGCAGATGTAGAGAGAGAGAATGGAAAAAAAACTAGAAGAGAGAAGAAAGAACAAATGGACAGCAGACGATGGAGAGTTAGCAGAAAACATGAAGAAACCAGAAGAAAGTGGCTGGAGCAATTGCAACTGAAAAAAAAATGCACAAAAGGTAGAAAGATATCTCTTTATTTTGAATTTATTAACTGGAATATGAAAGCTCTGGGAAATGTTTATCATTAACGTCTGCGCTTTGTTTGGTACAAGAGGAAATTAATTTATAGTTTTATTTCTACAGTGTTGTTGTACATTCCAAGTTTGGCTTTTGGGGTTCCCAGTTTAATTATTGCCTTCCTGTTTCTAAATTGTGATTCCTTGTTTGATGATGGTCTATGTTCTGCATGTGTAACTGAGCTGAGGTATTCTGTTTATGTAATTCCTATTTGACATTGCCACTTGTTCTCTTTCCCCAGTATTCTCTGAAATGTATTGGTTTAATATTTGCAGTGTTGCCTTTTGATAGGTAGGGTATGGTGTTTGTGAGTCCTGGTAATGCTTTCAGGATATGGCGGGTTTGCTATGGGTTCTAAATGGGCAGCGTTTGTAGGAGTTCCTAATGTGCCTGGCGGTTGGCACTGGATTATAGTAATGTAGAAATCTTTTAGTCATGTTTACTAAAAGTTAGTGTATGGTAACATTATGCAAATATTTATGCAAATAAGGCCACTTATGCAAATGAGGCCCCACACCGAGTCTCCGCACATGGCCCCGCACCCCCCTTGGGCCGCCCCTGCATCCGCCAGGGTTTCACCCTTATATTCATGGACATCTCAGCGGCATTTGACTCCGTGAGTCATCAAATTCTTATTGAACACCTCAAAGAAAAAGGAATCCAGGACTTAGCACTAAGCTGGTGTAGGTCCTACCTTTCCAACAGATGGCAACAAGTGAGACTCAGCACCGCAACATCAGACCCATTCCTACAGCATCAGGGAGTACCTCAAGGCTCAGCACTATCCGCACTACTGTTTAATATTTACATGCAACCCATCTGCGACCTAATACGCTCCTTTAATGTATCCTGCCTAGCTTATGCTGACGATATTCTCCTCTATATGCCTTTCACGACAGACCAACCTGACTTTACCCCACTGATAAACTGCTTCAAAGCAGTTGTGGAATGGCTCCTCACACAGAACTTGAGAATCAACCACAGCAAGACGGACGTAATGTTCATAACGAAGAACCAGGACTTCGCAACCCCACATGCACTAAAGGTGAAGGGCACAGAACTGATAGCTAAATCTACCATCAGATACCTAGGCATCACCCTTGATCAAAGGATGGACATGAAGGTTCATATAAAAAACACAACAAAATCAATTTACCATAAGATAAGGACACTTTGTCATTTACGACCACTACTCGAGTACACTGACTTTAGAACAATCTACCAAGCTCTGGTGATACCACACATTGACTTTGCAAATGCAATCCTATATGGACTCCCACAAGCAACTCTAAACCCTCTCCAACTAGCAATGAACATGGCAGCCAGGGTGCTAGAAGGAATATTGAGTACTGACCACGTCACACCAATCCTGAAAAGGCTACATTGGCTACCACTTCAAGCTAGAATACTATATAAGAATTTAGTTATGACTTTCAAAGCCCTAAACAATCAGTCCCCCATGGCCATCACCAATCTGATACACACCTCACCTCCCAACAGAAGTAGAAGATCCGTAGCAGTAAACACTTTGATAGTCCCGAGAGAATCCACAAGACGCAAGAAGGCAACAACTAATAGAGCCTTCTGCTTTTATGCTCCCAAAGCCTGGAATGCCCTCCCCCTGACATCAGAGCTATCACAGACCTAACCCAGCTCAGGAAGACCCGAAAACACTACTTATTCACCAGATACTTTCCGGTGTAGCCCCGACCGGGGATTTACACTCACCATGTATATAGCTTGTAAATACTATGTTGTATAACTGTTGTTAATTACCCTGTTATCCAAGTTCCAATCCCTGTTCAAATGTAAATGCATTTTCAGCAACCCTGAATGCATATGTTCCGTTTTGATGTACCCCGCACTGATGATAATAGTGCGGTATAAAAGAAATGCTAAATAAATAAATAAATAAATTTAAAACCCCTTGCATTCTTCTATATATTTACAACCCACGGGGGCTAGACGTGTACGTTATCTTTCACTTTGAACTGCTGATTTTAACCAACCTTAGTCTACTACTAAACATTAACTTTTTAAAGGGTTACCTTCTTATATACTTTGCTAGGTAAACTTCAGACGTCGCTGTGTTTCAACTGCTTGTCCGATGCTTTCACCTTCACTTCTATCACTAAAAAACGCCCGCATCTGCGCTGTGGTTAAGAGCGGGAAAAATGATGTCATGCTCAAGAGTCATTAGTTGCTAGGCAGATTACCAGCCTCAATAGCTGGTTAAAAGCGGGAAAAATTACGTCATGCTCAACGAGTCATTAGTTGCTAGGCAGATTACCAGCCTCTATAGCTGTCCAAAGGCAGATCATTCTCAATACTCCTCGAATTAACTTTATATTTTCAAATGAAATAATTAAACTTGATTAAAAATGACCCATTCTTCGATCCCTATCTCATTCTTCAATTTATACCATCAAAATTTTTAATCTTTATTAACCTTGCCAAGGGAAATTATCAGTGTTTCAAGAAGGCATGAATCATTTGTTGTTGTTGTTGTTAAGTGCCATCGAGTCGGAGTCGACTCATGACGACCCTCTGGATAGCTATCCTAAATTGTGTTCGGTCTTCAGTCAGTCGGCTCATTGTTGACAGACTGGTACCCATAGCTGCTGTTATTGTATCGATCCATCTCATTGCTGGCCTTCCTCTTTTGCGTTGACCTTCTATCTTGCCAAGCATGATGTCTTTCTCTAATGATCTCTCTGTTCGCATGATGTGTCCAAACTATGAAAGTCGAAGTCTTGTCATCTGAGCTTCTAAAGAAAGCTTAGGATTGATCTCCTCTAGTACCGACTGGTTTGTTCTTTGGGCAGTCCATGGTATACACAGTATCCGCCGCCAGCACCATAATTCAAAGGTATCAATTTTCTTCCTGTCTGTCTTTTTCACTGACCAGCTTTCACATCCATATGATGTTATTGAAAATACCATGGCTTGAACAAGTCGAATCTTTGTATGGAGAGAGACATCTCTGCTCTTGAGTATCTTATCTAGATCTTTCATAGCCATTCTGCCAAGAGCAATGCGTCGTTGGATTTCTTGACTGCTTGTTGCTTCTTTATTGATAGTTGATCCAAGTAGGTTAAAGTTGTTCACAATTTCAATTTCTTCTCCTTCAACGATGAACCTGTTGATTATGCCAGTTGTCATGATCTTTGTCTTCTTTACATTAAGGTGCAGGCCCATTTTGAGACTATGTTCTTTGATTGTGAGAAGCAAATGTTTCAGATCATCTTCACTTTCAGCCAGTAATGTAGTATCATCAGCATAGCGAAGGTTGTTGATGAGTCTTCCACCAATCTTCACACCTCTGTTGTCTTCATACAATCCTGCTTCTCTGATGATTTGTTCTGCATATAAATTAAACAGGTAGGGGGAAAGTATGCAGCCTTGTCTTACACCTTTGCTTATTTTAAACCATTCTGTTTCTCCTTGTTCTGTTCGAACTGTTGCTTCTTGATCAATGTACAGATTGCACAAGAGAACGATCAGGTGTTCTGGTATACCCATGCTTCTTAATGTGACCCAGAGTTTCTCATAGTTTACACAGTCAAAAGCCTTGCTATAGTCGATAAAGCACAGCCCAGCTCAGCCCGCAGCAGCTCTCTCAGCCGGAGATCGAGCAGCTGGGGCTGCTTCAAACCGGGACCAGCAGCTTTTTCCCGCCGTTCAGCTGCCCAATCGGGGCAGAGGCAGGCCCTATAAAAGAGCTCCTTCCCAGCACAGGGTCCTCTTCGCTGCCCAGCTCAGCCCGCAGCAGCTCTCTCAGCCGGAGATCGAGCAGCTGGGGCTGCTTCAAACCTGGACCAGCAGCTTTTTCCTGCCGTTCGGCTGCCCAATCGGGGCAGAGGCAGGCCCTATAAAAGAGCTCCTTCCCAGCACAGGGTCCTCTTCGCTGCCCAGCTCAGCCCGCAGCAGCTCTCTCAGCCGGAGATCGAGCAGCTGGGGCTGCTTCAAACCGGGACCAGCAGCTTTTTCCCGCCGTTCGGCTGCCCAATCGGGGCAGAGGCAGGCCCTATAAAAGAGCTCCTTCCCAGCACAGGGTCCTCTTCGCTGCCCAGCTCAGCCCGCAGCAGCTCTCTCAGCCGGAGATCGAGCAGCTGGGGCTGCTTCAAACCGGGACCAGCAGCTTTTTCCCACCGTTCCGCTGCCCAATCGGGGCAGAGACAGGCCCTCACGTGTGATCAAGCACCACCGACCCCACCGGCGATCCTGCTCTCCGCCTCCAGCCGCTCATCTGACCAATCAGGACTGCCCTCTGTGGGCCTGAAAAGAGCGAACCTCTAAGCATGCCCGCGCTTGCGTGCCCACGCCTGAGGGCCACGCAAGAGGGCCCTTTGGCACGGCCCTTAGGCTAAGGCGCTTAGTCTACCCTTTTGCACTGAAACAACGAAGAAATATGCAACGTCGAATCCGCATCTACAGCTGAGCTCCCCCAGGGTTGAGCTCGCGTACCTCACCCCATCTACAGATCTTCCACCGCAGCAAGTATACCCTCAACAATCTCTAGTTATCTGACTTTCACAACCTAGATCTTGATCTTACTTTACCACTCTGTTTATACTGATAAGCCAGATCAGGTCTCATTGTTTACTGTCATATACTGTCCTTAATTCACCATTTACTGTTGTCAGTAGCTTTCCTACAGTTTTGTTGTCAGCAGCCTATCTTCTTATAATACTTATACCGTTAAACTAGATCAGGTTTCATTGTCAGCTGTTATACAATTTCCTGAATATACTATTTACTGTTGTCAGTAGCGCCCCTATATTACATTAATAATCCTATCAGTAACATATTTTCATTCTATACCGTTGTCAGTAACTATCATATATGTCATTACTGTTGTCAGTAGCATACTGTTGTCAGTAGCATCATTACTGTTGTCAGTAGCATCCCTACTCACTACTGTAGCCAGTAGCTATCACTAAATCCAATACTGTTGTCAGTAGCACTCATTCAATTTTTAATATTGCCTCTAGCAGCTTTCCCTTAACCCTGCATAGCCTCATTTGTCAGTGACTTACTGCCTTCTCAAATTAACCAACCTTGTATATAACTGCATAACTCTACTAACAGTAGCTCACATCAAATTCTCCTACAAACTACCAACATACACCATAATGATACAAACAAACACCATGCTACTAAAAGTTTCTTACCTCTTCATATCTCTAACAATCCTAATCGACCTAACTCTAAGTCTCAACAGTAAAAACCACATGACAATCCCTATAATCCATACATCCAATCGAAACAATCTACTTATTGGACACTATCACCCTCACAACCAATCAAAAATAAACTACCACAGACTCATTCAAATAAAACAGACTATCTCACAACACACAGTCCACTCAAACCCCCCTCAACATGCAATGTCATTATCGTGCATCCTTATAAACGCACGATCTTTGAAAAATAAGCTCCCAATTATTAATGACTTGTTATCTGACTTAAAACCTGATATTCTATGTATTACAGAGACATGGGTCTCTGATACTGATACAGTCCTTCTAAACCAACTTGACAACTTAAATTACGATATTACCCACACACATAGATCTAACAAAAAAGGTGGCGGTGTACTGATTATGACAAAAATAAACCTAAAAGCCAAGAAAATTCTATCTAACACCTCCAATAACATTAACACTCTAATAATAGAAATCGGACAACTGAGAATCTGCTTAATATACAGACCTCCTAACCAAAACGCAGACAGTCTTCACTCACTAATTGAACTCCTTAATTCATCAACAGAACAAAACCCCCTAATTATCCTAGGAGATTTCAACCTCCCATCACTTGCAAATACTGATTCCAACCTCTTCCTGGAAACCATAACTGACTTAGACTTCCATCAAATTATAAACATACCAACTCACACTAAAGGTGGTACACTTGACCTTGTCCTCCTTCCTCATTCACTATTTAAACTTTTCAACCCAGACTCCTTACAATGTACTGAAATACCCTGGTCTGATCATCATCTAATTAAATTAAACTTCACTTACAACATTATCGGTGTCATAAAACACACAAGAAATGACCAAACTATAAAATTCAAGAAATTCATTGAAACTGAATTTCTAGACTCTACAATACCCCACCTTTCATCATCTCCAACAGATTTAGATGAAGCAGTCAAAAACTGGCATACCACCATCAATAATGCAGCCACAATTAACCAAAATAATAAAAAGCCAACCAATACTAAAATCGAAATCACCCCATGGTTCAACAGTACTTTAAAACATATGAAAAGAGATCTAAGAAAACTAGAAGCTAAATGGCGCAAAACCAAATCCACCATCCACAAAGAATTATATTATAACCACCTCACATTATACAAGGAAACCTTAGACAACACAAAGAAAAACTACTATGCCAGCATCCTATCAAATTCTTATAATAGACCAAGAGAACTATTCTCCATTGTTAGTAACCTAACTAATAACTCACAAACTTCCAGCAAGGAAATCACTGACATCTCAGCACAAACATTAGCTAACTATTACCATAACAAAACAAAACTACAATTCACGACTCCAGACTCTTTCCACAAACCTCATCACCCGATAGACGTATGGTCAGAATTTCATCCTATAACCAAAACATCACTAAAAAATATCATACTCAACCTAAACACCACTACCTCTTACCTAGATCCTTGCCCAGTAATCTGGATAAAAAACACTCTCCCAATCCTTCTTTCATTCATACTCCCCATTGTCAATCTCTCACTACTCCAAGGTTACCTCCCACCCACACTTAAACACGTACAAATAAGACCAATTCTCAAGAACAGCACCCTTGATAAAACCTCACCAAAATCATATAGACCCATCTCAAGTATACCATTCTTAGCAAAAGTAATAGAAAAAACAGTACAAATACAGACGCAGGAGCACCTAGACTCATCTTACCCACTCGACGAACAGCAATATGGTTTTCGCCCAAAGCATGGAGTGGAAACACTCCTCACAGCTCTAATAGATACGTTATTAAGAGGAATCGACAATCACAAGCAAGCATTCATTCTATTATTTATTGATATTTCAGCTGCTTTTGATAGCGTCCACCATACCATAATGCTCAATAGTCTGAGTCAAATAGGAATAAATGCCACAGTTCATAAATGGTTCTCCTCTTATCTAGATAATAGGACACAAAATGTACGAATAGGTAATCAAACCTCTGATTCATACAAACTGGAAACCGGTTTACCTCAAGGATCAGCGTTATCAGCACTCCTATTTAACATATACATAAAACCTGTTTGCAATATCTTTAAAAAATTTGGTGTACTGTATCATCTATACGCAGATGATATCATGATGTACATTCCGTTCACGATTCCCAACTTACCGATGCAAACTCTGTCAGATTGCTTCAATGAAGTCACATCCTGGCTAAATACCCACAATCTCCAAATAAATCACTCCAAAACTGAAGTGCTAATCGTCACCAAAAACCAATCCTATACTCCACCTACACACATAACACTTCAAAACCAAGAAATTAAAATAAAAAATGAAGTAAGATATCTAGGTGTTATTCTAGATAAACAACTTACATTAGACACCCACATTAGAAACACCACAAAGAAAATCTATTTCAAACTCAAAATCCTTAAACAACTAAGACCCCTTGTATACATACATGATTTCATCAGCATAATTCAAGCCATCATA
Organism: Ichthyophis bannanicus; assembly: GCA_033557465.1. Classification (NCBI taxonomy): domain Eukaryota; kingdom Metazoa; phylum Chordata; class Amphibia; order Gymnophiona; family Ichthyophiidae; genus Ichthyophis; species Ichthyophis bannanicus. Next base: position 529,552,211 of record CM066033.1, read on the forward strand.
ACCCCCCACTTTGACTTCGCTAACCTAATTTTATTGGGTATAACAAAACAAAACATTAAAAGAATTCAACTTGCCCAGAATGCAGCAGCTCGGATAATAACGAAAGTACACGCACATCAACATATAACACCAATACTAGAATCCCTTCACTGGCTGCCTATACAAAGTAGGATAGTATACAAAACATTGATAACCACATTTAAAACTCTAAACGACATGGCCCCAGTCACCCTAAGTAACCTAATCAGCAAAGAGCACTCAAAATCTACTCAAAGAAAAGGACAAACAAATAAACTAAAAACTCCCAAAGACTTCATAAAAGCAAATAAACTCACAAACAATAGAGCTTTTTCTCATGCAGCTCCAACAATCTGGAATTCCCTCCCAGATGATCTAAGATTACTAACCGAGATCATCGAATTCCGCAAAAAAGTGAAAACCTATCTCTTTTCTAAACATTACAACTCAGATCATCCCTCAATAGACTTAGATAATGGCTAACCAGTTTTTATCTAACAAATCCCAAATGACCTACACATACAATTCTTCATAGCTGATACTGTACTTTGAATAACGCTTAAGCCCCACATAATGTGTATTTGTACATAATGTATATAGTTTGCACTGTTCTATACTGTTCTGTATTAACACTAGTTGTTTATCTTATTGTTATTTGGTCATATGATGTTTTATGTAAAACAAACTCTGATTTGTTAACTGTTGTTTATTGTGAACCGCAACTGAACTATGGAAGATGCGGTATATAAATCATTGTTAAATAAATAAATAAATAAAATAGATATCCTTTTGGTATTCTTTAGTCTTTTCAAGGATCCATCTCACATCTGCAATGATGTCTCTCGTTCCTTGCCCTTTCCTGAACCCTGCTTGCACTTCAGGTAGTTCTTGTTCCAGGTATGGTTGTAGTCTCTTTTGAATAATCTTCAGTAGAATCTTGCTGGCATGTGGGATCAGAGCGATTGTTCAATAATTTCCACAGTCAGTGGGATCACCTTTCTTTAGTATTGGTATAAACACAGATCTTTTCCAGTCAGTTGGCCATGATGTTGTCTTCCATATTTCTTGGCAGAGCCTTGTAAGTATGGTAACAGCTGCATCAGATTGCTGCAATACTTCTATAGGAATGCTATCAATGCCTGGTGCTTTGTTCATTGATAAGGCTTTCAATGCTGTTTCAACTTCTTCTTTCATCACCTATGGTTCCCGATCATAAGGTACAGGTTGAAACGGCTGTTGGTCCACTTGATCTTTATCATATAAAAACTCTGTATATTCCTTCCACCTTTTCTTGATCTTCTCAGCATCATTCAACATAGAACCGTGAGCATCTTGTAACATTCCAATTCGAGGCTGGAACTTTTTCTTTAACTCTCGTAGTTTCAGGAAAGCCGATCTTGTTCTTCCTCTAATAGTTTCTGCTTCTATTTCCTTGCAAGTGTCATTGTAGTACTTTTCCTTGTCCTGTCTTGCTGCATGTTGGAAATCTCTGTTGAGGTCTGCGATTGTCTTTCTTTCTCCTCTGGCTTTAGCTTCGCTGCGTTTCTGGGCAATTTTCAGAGTTTCTTCCGTCATCCATTTTGGCCGTTTTTGCTTTTTCACCTTTTGTAGAGACCTCTCGCTTTCTTCCAACACAACCTTCTTGATGTCATTCCTTAACTCTTCCGGAGCTCTGTCATTTGTATCTAAAACAGCAAATTGATTTTGCAGGCAGTCTTTAAATTCCAGTGGTATATTCTCAAGGTCATATTTTGCTGCATTCATGAGTGGTTTGCTCTTTTTCAACTTTAGCTTGAGTTTGCATACTAGTAGTTGATGATCTGTACCACAGTCAGCTCCAGGTTTTGGCTTTGTTGATGTTATAGAGCTTTTCCATCGTTAACTTCCACAGATGTAGTCAATTTTATTTTTATACAATCCACTGGGTGAAGTCCATGTGTACAGTTGCTGCTTGTGTTGCTGGAAGAAGGTGTTTGAGATGAATAGATCATTGGTCTTGCAGAATTCTATCGATCTTTCTCCAGCTTCATTTCTGTTGCCATGTCTATATTTTCCAACTACTTTGCCTTCTTCTTTGTTGCCAACTTTTGCGTTCCAGTCACCCATGACTATCAGGATATCCTGTTTGCATGTTCTGTCAATTTCAGCTTGTACTTGTACATAGAACTCTTCAATTTCATTCTCTTCTGCAGCTGTTGTTGGGGCATATACTTGAATTATAGTTGTGTTGATAGGCATTCCTTGTAGACGAATAGAGATTAAGCGTTTGCTGACTGCATTGTATTTCATTACAGTTCTTGCAAGTTTCTTCTTTATTATAAATGCAACACCATTTCTTCTTTGTCTTTCATTTCCAGCATAGTAGACCATGTGATCATCTGATGCAAAGTGCCAGATGCCAGTCCATTTCAGTTCGCTGACCCCCAACAGTTCAAGTTGTACATGTTCCATTTCATTCTTGACCACCTCCAACTTCCTTTGGTTCATGCTTCGTATGTTCCATGTTCCAATGTGTAAGACATCTTTACAGCTTCGGACTCTAATTTCATGCGCAGCTACGTCAGCAGTCAGACTTCCCGAGGGCTTTGATCCAACCACATCATAAATGCTGGCTTTACTCTGAAAAGTCTTCAGCTCTTCCCCAGTAGCTAGTTGAGTGCCTTCCAACCTGGGGGTCTCATCTTCCAGCACCCAAGCACAATTTGTTTTGTTGTAACTATCCTTTGGGTTTTCATGGCAAGATACAGAAGTAGATTGCCGGGCCTTTCTTCCACGCAGTTTAAGTTTGGTGTTGTTGCCGTTGTCACAAAAATCTGATCCTCCGCCGTCAACACTATCCCATTCTGCTGCTACCCAAATGGGTGGTTTGTCTTGGTCTGGCACCTCAGCTGAGACCTGTCCATCCTGGGAGATCCTGCCAGTAGTTAAACTACCGATAGTTTAGCTCTCAGCATCACTGATGCACGCAAGCCCTCACAGCACAACAAACTGCAAACCAAATCATTTACTATACTTTATTCTTTTCTCCATTGAGCTTCATGGATTGATCTATATTAAAAAACAACAAGAACTAGATGACTAAAATACCTCAATAAACTGATCTTATGACCACATATTGTGATATTAAAGAAATACTGATAGATCTGAATCTAAATTATTAATGTCTTCTAGAAACACTGATAATTTCCCTTGGCTAGGTTAATAAAGATTAAAGGTTTTGATGGTATAAATTGAAGAGTGAGATAGGGATCGAAGAATGGGTCATTTTTAATCAGGTTTAATTATTTCATTTGAAAATTCGAGGAGTATTGAGAACGATCTGCCTTTGGACAGCTATAGAGGCTGGTAATCTACCTAGCAACTAATGACTCGTTGAGGAGTATTGAGAATGATCTGCCTTTGGACAGCTATACAATACAATTTGATGTAAATCCCAGAGGACTACAAGATGTAACAAAATGGAACATGGATACTGTTATGTAAAATGTAAAAATGTAGAAATGTACATATGTAAATTCTGTCTCCTCTCCTTAAGACCTAATTACTGTGTGCTGTGCTTTCTCTTCAAATCATTGTGTTTATACCCACGATTCTGTCATGATTTGACTAGTTCCAATTTGTAATCAAACCGCTACTGATCGCTGGAAGTAGCGGTATACAAATGTATACTAAATAAATAAATAAGCCCACAGGCACTCCTTGTGGCCTTGGGCAAGTCACTTAACCCTCTATTGCCTCAGAAGAAAGGCCTGGCAATCTACTTCCTGTGACACTGCCAAGAAAACCCAGGAGCTTCTGGGTCGCCAGGAGTCAGGACTGACTCGAAGGCTGGTAATCTGCCTAGCAACTAAAAACTCGTTGAGCATGATGTCATTTTTCCCGCTCTTAATCAGCTATAGAGGCTGGTAATCTACCTAGCAACTAATGACCCACTGAGGAGTATTGAGAATGATCTGCCTTTGGACAGCTATAGAGGCTGGTAATCTGCCTAGCAACTAATGACTCTTGAGCATGACGTCATTTTTCCCGCTCTTAACCACAGCGCAGATGCGGGCATTTTTTAGTGATAGAAGTGAAGGTGAAAGCATCGGACAAGCAGTTGAAACACAGCGACGTCTGAAGTTTACCTAGCAAAGTATATAAGAAGGTAACCCTTTAAAAAGTTAATGTTTAGTAGTAGACTAAGGTTGGTTAAAATCGGCAGTTCAAAGTGAAAGATAAAGTACACGTCTAGCAACCGCGGGTTGTAAATATATAGAAGAATGCAAGGGGTTTTAAATGCATAAATTTATTTAAGATGGTCATATAGATATGTTGGTATGCAGTAATCAAGATGTAGTACATAATGTTTTGATCGGTTTTTCAAAAGAAACATTGCACAAATTTTAGGTTTTATTTCTTTATATTGTAAATAGTAGGTTTATGTATGAGAAGATTTTGGAATCAAGAGATATAGTTCTCCTACTCACTCCTGCTCCTCTGGTAAGGTTAAGAACATTAGTACAACTAATCTTATAAATGAATGGTTCACATATACTTTGTACTCTCGAGTTCTGAGATCAGACTGTGTGAGAAAATAATTCATTTCTCTCTTTTTCTTTCATTTAGCATATACAGCTATTGTGTTGAATTTGTCATACGATTAAGGTATATATATGGTTGTTATGGACACCCTTTTATTACCTTTTATGTAATTTATTTAGGGTCATTGTTTCATGAATCGTCAGTTTGATTATCTTTTAATTAATTGATTTGTGGATATTCTTTTATGAATCATTAGTTTTATTATTATTTATCTTATTTACTTAATTTGTTCATGAATCGTTTGTTGATATTTATGTATTTATAAATTTTGATCTTATAATTTATAATTCCAGCATGATCATATTAATGTATGTGTTTTTAAATGTTAGTATGATGAGATATGTGAGTATGTAGCCTGGAGTCTTAAATGCTTTTTAAGGTTTTAATTTTTTAATTAATTACTTAGTAATATTTTGAGTGTTGATTCATATTTGTGATAATATTTGTGTTTTATATTATTTATGTTTATTTATGGATGTAGCATGTCTAAAAGCCCCTGATGAAGTAAAGTCGAAACACGGCCTGTGTCGGGCTCTTTGGGTTAATCATAATCAATAAAAGAATCCTTCCTACTTCAACCACGTGTCTGTACTGGGTGTAACAAATGCATGGGCCACAGTTAAATCACTATAGCAGGGGAACCGTTATAGCTTTTGCGGTCTGTTTAAAGTGTTGTTTGTTGTGGGGGTATCACTATAGATGTTGTAACTCATAGCCTGTGACTGCAACTGACTCATAGGCTGTGACTCATAGGCTGCAACTATCCAGCCTCCAGAACGTATCATAGCTGCTGCCTATCATGTAGAACATTGATTCATACAGATGGGAACAGATGTGGATCCCCAGCATGTCCACATTGAAGCCCCCCCCCCTCCGTTCCCTACATATCATCACATCTTGTGCAGCTGTGAGTTGTGTGCAGCATCAGACAGCTGATACTGTGCAACAATAACACATCTGCAACCGAAAACTCTTATAAACCACATACCAGGACTAATTGCTCTGAGAGTGATGTCACAAGAGGGAGGTACGGAAGGGGTGGGGACAACATAGGCATTACAAGGGGTTTAGGAAGACTGAGAGGGAAGGGGAGGAGGGCGAGTGCAGCAGAGTAAGGGGAGTGGTGTCATCCATCATGGATGAGATGAGATGGGACAGAGTGGGGTATGTGGTTGGAAATGGTGAGGAAGAGACAGGGTATAGAAAGTGGAGGCATGTTTCAGGGTATATGGGTCTGGAGGTGTTTGTTAGGGGCAGTGAGAGGGCAGGTGCAGAAGAGACATGGGCCTATGGGGTCCAGAGGAGAAATACAGGTATCTAAGGAAGCAGATGCAGGGTCATGGTGACAGCCACAATGTACTGGTATCCAGAGGACTAGCAAAAGCTAAGGAGGACATGGGAATGCCAGTGACAGCTACTAGATAGTGTCTTTTATGCCCCACATTCAGTGTCATAAACCAATGGGAACCAGACAGAGCTGTGACATAAGGACTGCCGGGGCAAACATCTTCCCTACAGTCACAGGAGCTGGAAGCATACTGTAGCACCTGTACATAGCCAATCTGTAAGCACAACCATAATACCACATCAGCACAGGGGTGTGTTGGAACCCTGGCAAAGGGTACCCAAAGGGGTAACAACTTATAAATATGGTGAATTGCTCCCTGAGAATGGCAGTACATGCCTTTGCTGCTAGGGTGCCCAGTTTGTCTATAAACAGCTATGTATGTGATTGCACTGTTGGGTAAATGTGGACACAAAAGGGTCCTAATCTGATCCTTTATCTCTTTCCCACAGTGAATTAGGTGTTCTGAGAACCCTGGAGGCACTCAAGTACAGGTTCCATACCGTGTGGCAACAGAGGCCTGACTTCATCCAGTGCCTCATGGAGGAGGTTGCTGCAGATGAAGGTAAGTGAGGTACAGGACAGTCAACACATGCCACCTGGAACAATAGTCATGACTGAATGGAAGTCCTACACTTGTATATAACATTGAATATAAGAACATAAGAAGATAAGGTATGCCATACTGGGTCAGACTAAGGTCCATCAAGCCCAGTATCCTGTTTCCAGCAGTGGCCAATCCAGGTCCCAAGTACTTAACGGTTTCCCAAAATGACATACAGGTTCCAGAATGCTTGTATTGGGACAAGCAGTGGATTACCTAAATCCTCTTTAATCATGTTTATGGACCTTATAGTGATTTTCCCAATTAAAAGGGAAATTGGTTATCACTGGATATTTTAATCATCAAGCGATTAACCCTTAATAGTTTATTAGCAATTCACTGAGAAGAAAAAACATATTAGCAGATAATATACTATAAAGTCCTGAAGTCCTTCCTTTAGTCTAGGTATTCCTACTCCCTTTGTCGATTCTAAATAAATGAATAACCCATCAATCAAAGATGCAGACAGCATTCCAGCAGCAAGATGGGGGCTATCCATTCTTTTGCATTGAGTGTACTGATGAGTTAGTCAGCTTTTTAGAGTTGCTAGACTAAAGGCAGGACTTCAGGGGGTTTTGATATATTATCTGCTATTATCTGCTAATATTATGTGATTTTTGTCCCTGATCTGTTAATAAAAAAATAGGTGGCAAGTGAAAAGTGGGTACAAGGAACTCAACCTGCTTCGAAGCAGACACAACATACAGGCTGGACAATTACACAGAGAAATTTGGCCTAGTACTCTGTCATGACCCAACTACTCTCATTCTTCTCATTGAATGAAAGTATACACATCGCACACCTGTATATATTTTTACCTATATGGGACAAAGGCAAAGCAATAATCTAACTAATTTTTTTATATTGGTGAATATGAGTTTACTCACTTAAAATATGGTTATAGCTCCCTGAATATTTTGGTGTATAACCTGCTGAAGATGAAAGCACAAAATCAAGCAACAATAGCAAAATATGTGTGCATTTAGGAGTAAATTAAGTGGAGAGGTTATTAGGTTTTATTTTATTCTTAGTTTGCATGTTAAACAATTATCACTGTACCTTTTTAAATTCAGAAAATGCTAAGCACAAATCTAAGGTCAACTGCTGAAGCACAATGATTGCAATGTCTAAAATCCAGCAACATTTTCAAGTCTGAAACTTGAACAATATATTTTGGATTGCAAATTATGTGATAATCATATGCAAGAACCGTAACTTACTGAAATTTGACCTATTGTACTGAGCTAACTCACATGAAGTAAGCTGAAAGGACTTCAACTACTGTCAGCATAAATTATCCAAAGATAAGTGATGCGTTTATCTATGGAAAGGTCAGATAGTTACTATGCAGTGGTTTCATGCATTGTTATCAGTGGACATGATGTTATTATCAAGCTATTTATATCTTATGCTATCACATCAATACAGCAAAACCCCAGACAATGGGCCTCGGTTTAAGCTAAGCTTCTTAAAATTTGAAATAGATGCTTTTAAAAGGTATAAAAATTCAAGGCTCTTGAAACCTGCCATGATATACAATGAGGTTTATTTAACTAGATAATTGGAGGACAAATCATCTAAGAATCAAAAATATTATGTGTGAAAAAATATAACATAAATATAGAAAGAAGTATTTTAACTGGATAATTAAAGAATTCTTGGATTTTAAGGAGAAAAATACAACCGAATATTTGGTTGTTAAAAAGAATCATATGCAATCAAGATGGTGGCATAAAGGAGTCTGCTGAGAGAGCTCCAGCCATTTTTCTCTGTTTAATTTTTACTTTAATGCTTTTGCATCGGGACGCATAAGGGATCTTCACAAGCCAAATCTTCCAACTGCCAAAGTGATCCTAAGCTTCGATAAGTTTTGATCTGGGAGGTTTTGGCTGCAGCTGTGATGATTTCAATTTTGGGAAGGGTTCTGTTGCCAGTTTGAGACCAATAGATAGGCTGAGAGTGACACATTGCTCTCTTCTGATAGTCCTGTTCCTCATGTGCCTCCTGGTGAGGTGTGGTGGACTGCAGCAACAGAAAAGAGATCTCCAATTGCAATATTGCTTGTGGAGGTTGCTGCCAAGGCACAGTCTAGGTTGGAGATACCAGATGTCTTGCCCCATTGGAGTTAGGAGATGGAAGTGGTAGCAATTTACCTTTTTGGGTCAGCCAGAAGTGACAAAATAAGATTTTTCCGCATAGGTAGTAGGGCCATTGCTGCCTTGAGGAATCAGGATGCCCTCTTAAGATCCTTGGTTATTATTCTTGATTCATCATGGAGTATAATAGCAACATTAACAGTTGACATGCATGGTATGGTTCAGGCTCAGAAGAGGAATTCTGAGAAGGTGGATCAGAGGTTTGAAACTTTGGAGAACACTACTAAACACCTTAAGACCGTTCAAACTAGCCTTGTTCAGGAAAATATGATGGTAAATAGATGTTTGGAGAACAATGAAAATTCTCTCATCTCTGAATCTGAGAATTCTTAATTTTCCTAAAACAGCTCTCTTAATGCCTTTGGATCTTTTTCGACAGTATTTGAAGGAAGTATTACATATCCCTAAGGAGGTTTTGCCACTACTTGACAAGGGCTACTATATACCTTATGTAAAACCAGTGGGAGATAATTCCCAGGATAGGGAACAAGCACGTTTTGGAAATATAACCTCAGATAGTTTGGATATTTCTGCACTCTTGAATACCATGAAGGAATCAATAGTTGAAAGAGCCATATTTTTGGTTTCCTTTATGTTTCCATTGGATTAAGACTCTGTTTTGAGACAGTATTTTAGATATCATTTGACTGACTTTCTAAGTCATGTGATGATGCAGAGGCTTTAAACAGAGAGAAAATGGGTTTAAAACTGCAGCTTTCCTCTAATGCACACATTAAGGCAGGCAAGGAAGGGGTTAAAGCACAAACCCAGAGAAACTCTCTGCACAGAAAGGCAGTGAGAGAGCCACACCCCAGCTCCAGGACAGACAGGGGAGCTGACGTAAGAGGTAAGGGGGCGGAGTCAAACCGGATAGGACAGCCCAATGCTCTTAAACAGGAAGTAACAGAGAGAGTTAGACTGAGTTCGGGATTGAGACTGAGATCGTGTGAGAGCTCGAGTGGGAGAAGGAGATTGAGTTCTGATCTAAGGAGAGTTCGTGGAGGAGCAGGAGGAGTGCCTGGGAGAACAGGAAGTGTTCAGGCAGGAGACTCAGGACCTGACTCTGGCCAAGAGGCAGAGAGAAGCAAAGGGTGGAGCAGCCATTGCCAGGATAACACATGGTGCTGGGAGAGTTGCCATCCAGACTGCTGTGAGACACGGAGGTCTCTGAGACAGCAGGGGAGCAAGCTTCCTCTGAGAGAGAGAGGTCAACGCGAACCAAACAGCCAGGAGAAGCAGGTGGGAACATACTTTTATTCTCAAGGGGAGAGGCTGGAACCCTTAACCAGAAGAGAGAGTATATCTTCCCTAGACTCTTCCCTAGAAGCTGTGAACAGAGGTGAGAGTTTAACCAAGTATAAAACTCTGTATGATAAGCTGCCTAAGCGTTCCAAGTGCAGGAAGCCAGATACTAGCAGAAGCTTAGGAAGTACCTCAGCTGTTCTTAATTCATCAGCTGATGGTAGGCTCCGACGAGAGAAGCTAAAGCTAGCTCACGCTGTGCCAATGAAACAGGAGCAGTGCAAGAACAGAGACTTGTCTTTTTACCCACCTTTGCAACCCAGACGAACTAGAAGAGGAGCAAGCCAGTTGAGTTCCTTTAACACCACTTTAAAGGAGGCTGCTGATTCTAGTTATAATTATATTCCACTGAGGGAAAGGAATAGAGAGTGGAAACAGCTTAGACACCAATTGGAACCATGGAAGCCTGTTGATCTGCAGTACCCTGATTTGAATCATGAGCCGTCTGACTCAGATGTTGAATCCATGCAGTTAGGTTCAACCAAATCAGATAGGTCTTATTCTGACATGGAAGCAGACTGTGCTATGGGTTGCCAAGAGTGAAGCTGTTAATAGTATTGTATAAGATAAGTGCTGATAAGTAATTCATGCTACTGAGTTTGCACGGAGAGAAGCAGCGTTCTGCTGGAGTGAAACTCAATGTCTGTAAGCAGCTGAATATGGTGAAAGCTATGGAAGTGATTAGCTGCTACTGAAGCTGTTCGTTGATGAGAAGAAGTTGAATTAACCTTGTACATAATTGGACAACCCTGAGAAGGATCAGGTTGGACTGTATTTCAGTTGGACTTTATATTGGCATATAAAAGTATTCACCGTTTTGTTTCTGGTTAGGGGAGGATAGATGACAGAATCCTGTGCAACAAATAAAGTTTTTGTTATCACACAAAACCTTGGCTGTCTTTCGTTTGGGCCACAACTACAGGGATACCAAGCATCAGCACTTACAAGGATAATCTGGCACATTTCCCATTCTCCCAGGCAACCGCCTATACGGGTTCAAAGTTTTCCTGGCTTATGCTGTCAGACCCAGACCTGAAGGAAAATGTTTCTTGAAGTGTGTGCATAATCATTCTTATTGGGTATATCCTTTCTTGTTAGATTTACCACAAAATATATATTGATATATCAGAATTGCACATAAGCTTTTTTTTTAACTTTCCCAACATAGAAAGTTTCTTGACAGTAAGAATATTTAGGTGCCTTTAATCTCGTTGTTGGATCCTGGGGTAACAAGGCTGGCATAGCTGTTAGCTGGGCTAGATTTAATTTTAATTTGCTTTGTACCTGACTATTTCAGTTTGCTTATTACTTATTTCAAGTATTATCATGCTCTAAGTTATGTGTTCTTGGTCTCCACTTGCATCTGTGGACTTTTGGAAGAACTGTGATTATTATTTATTGGGTATTTTTATCCAGATGCTTAATGTTGTGTTTTTTTTTATTTCTCCTTTTCCTCAGTAAGTTCAAATTCTTGGCTATACATTTGAAATCTGATATAGTGGAGTGGAGGAGTGGCCTAGTGGTTGGGGCAAGGTACTTCAGGCTGAAAGGTCAGGGGTTCAAATCCCACTGGAGGACAGCAACCTTAGGCTGGAAGGACTGGGGTTTCTAGTCCCCACAGGTGCTCCTTGTGGTCTTGGGCAAGCCACTGAACCCTCCATAGCCCATGTTCCCTGTAAAATAGTTATCTCCAAGTTATAATGCCCTGTTCAATGTAATTTTAGTTTGTTCAATGTAAACCACACTGATGCAAAATAGCACAGTATATAAGAGAATGTAAATAAATAAATAAAATAAAAATTAAAAAAACATTAGAACATAAGATATGCCATACTGTGTCAGACCAAGGTCCATCAAGCCCAGTATCCTGTTTCCAACAGCAGCCAATCTAGGTTGTAAGTACCTAGCAGTTTCCACAAAAGACACAGGTTCAACAATGCTTGTTTTGGGTTAAGCAGTGATATCCTGGGTCCCTTTTAATAATGGTTTATGGACCTTTCCTCCAGGAACTTGTCCAAACATTTTTTAAACCCAGCTACACTAACATCCTCCAGCAATAAATTCCAGAGTTAGAATTCACATTGAGTGAAAAAATATTTTCTCTTTTTAGTCTTAGATAGGTTACCCTGTAGCTTCATTGCATGTCCCCTAGTCTTTTTATATTCTGATGACGTAAATAATCAAAAGAGCATACCCCTTCAGGGCCACTTTGGGGACTTTTGGGGCTATTCCTGATAGTCTTGAATCTCAGGGCCAATGCTAAAGGAGACAGAAAATGTAAAGGAAAGAGCTCCAAAAATGAAGCTATGCTCTCAACACCTAAGTGTTCAGTGCAAGGTCTGATGGACAAACATTTATTGGGCATGACTGTAACAAGTCAATCTGGGAAGTTGAAGTTTCCCTATCTACATCTGGGACTACTTTGAGACCTATTGAAAGGATTCCCCTGCCTCCTCCAGGAGAGTGCTTGAAGATGGTTGGTGAGTTGACTATTCCCCCTACAGCAGGTGCAGTGGGTGAGGTTAGTGCTTGTCTTGCAAGTAGTGCTTTGACAGATGTGGAAGTTATGGTTCCTAAATCACTGTCTTCTGATGATGTCATTAAAGCTTCTTGGAACCCTCTCTTCCTCCCACGATGTTTCTTTAGCTGGTATTTGGAGTACGGTGAATTCTGTCGTTGTTATTAAGTGCCGTTGAGTCAGCGTCAATTCATGGTGACCTTATAGATAGTTGTTCAAAAGTGGAAATATGGTGAGTGCGGGGACGTCCAACCATTTGCTGCTTATACCCGCATCTTGTTATAACAGCGGGGCCCAGATTTCTCCATAGTGGTTTGCTCGTGCCACATAGGAGACACCCATGTCCCCGATTCTGGAACCACTGGTGCATCTATACCCACAGCTGCATGATTAGGGTGAAATCAGGCACATTTTTAATTTGGACATGTCCATGGGCTGGACATGCATGTTATGGAATTGGCCTCATGCGGTACTGCTATATAGGTAAGGGGTTCTGAATATTGAGCTACAAATCAGTACATTATTACATTACTGCAGTTTAGTTTTTAAAAACCCTTGAACTTGTTAAATTTGACTGGTCAGTTGAGGAAGGAGTGGCCTAGTGGTTGGGGCAAGTTATCTCAGGCCAGAGGGTTGAGAGTTCATATTCCACTGGAGGACAGCAAACTCAGGCCAGATGGACTGGGGCTTCTAGTTTCTCAGGTGCTCCTTGTAGCCTTGGACAAACTACTTAACCCTCCCTTGCCTCAGGTACAAAATGTAGATTGTGAGTCCTTTGGGGACAAGGGAAATATAAACTGTACCTGGATGTACACTACTTTGACCCAGTGAAAAGCAGAATATAAGCACTGCTAAATAAATAAATATTTAACTGGCTTCTTTTTAACAGGTTGCCTTCCAAAATTATCCATTTAAACATTTTAATTTAATTTAATTTAATTTAATTAACAGTTTCTTATATACCGCACCTTCCAGCGATCAAATGCGGTTTACATGGAACAACAACAAATAATAAATAAATAAATAATAAATAAATACAATAATTTGAATATCTATACCTTTATTACAGCATTTTGGAAAATCAATGAAAATTTGAGAGTTAGCCTAAGACTGCAAGGAGATTTGAAATATTCCTGACTATGAAAAACTGAACCATCCATTGATATTTTTCTGAAATTGTCTTTTGACTACAGCAGTTGGGGGAGAGCAGGATGTGATGGTAACCAAAAGGTAAGGAAAGCCATAAAGAAGGAAGCATATAGTTCATCAACATTTTATCTCATACTGCAATGAAAGGAGCTCATAAAAGCTGGAATTCAGAAGTTATTTATGTCTTTTCTCGAGCATTTGAACATTTAAAGATTGCATTTCTTTAATGTGGTGTGCTAGAAATGATATAAACCATTAGAAACTGTTTTTGGTTATTTCCTGCAGGCACATGGTTGAATCTGAGCTCCACAACTTCTCCTACAAACAGATAAGCTTATAGCTTTGTATCTTTTAATAAGCTTGCAGCTTGGTATCTCTTACCTATTTTCTTCCCTATCCTGTTGGTTGTGTAGCTGATATATAATATTTAACTGCTGTTGGGTTTACCTATTCTGGTTGTTGTGTAGCTAAGTTAACTGCTGGTTTTACATTCACTTCTGGGAATAATCTGTCTGCTTGCATTCCTTGTGTACCCTCCAATCAGAAATCTAAGGGTGCCAAGTACAACAGGGACCTTTTCACAAAAGACAGATAGAGAAACATTAAGAATTCAGTTGGCTAATTCAGCTTCCTTTGCATTTGTCTGCAAACCTGCTGCCAGGGAGGGGCTCTTGAATAGTGGACTTCCTGCAGACACCTAGTTGAATCTGGGCTCCACAGCTTCTCCTACAAAAAGATAAGCTTATAGCTTTGTATCTTTTAATAAGCTTGCAGCTTGGTATCTCTTACCTATTTTCTTACCTATCCTGTTGGTTGTGTAGCTGATATATAATATTTAATTGCTGTTGGGTTTGCCTATCCTGGTGGTTGTGTAGCTAAGTTAACTGCTGGTTTTACATTCACTTCTGGGAATAATCTGTCTGCTTGCATTCCTTGGGTAGCCCTCCAATCAGAAATCTAAAGGTGCCCTCGGTTCAGGTAAGGCCTGCTGGCCAAGGACACTTGGGTTCCCACCCCCACCCCCCTCGCCCCACTAGGGTTGCCAACTTTTTCACCGAGAAAAACCCGACACCTGTGGCTTGCTATGCTCCACCCATTCTCCGCCCCTAGTCCCACCCCTGCCCCGCCCCCAGCCCCACCCACAAAAATTACCGAGGATACGTGTAGGCTAACTTCCTTGGTCAGATAATAATTAAACTGGGAACCCCAAAATCCAAACATGAAATGTACAACACTGGAGAAATAAAACTATAAAGTAATTTCCTCTTGCACTAAACAAAAACGCAAAGATGTTAGCAATACACACTTCCCAGACCAGACATATTCCAGTTAATAAATTCAAAATAAAAAGTATTTTTCTACCTTCTGTTTGGGCGTTTTATTTTTCAGTTGCAATTGCTCCAGTCACTTTCTTCTGGTTTCTTCGTGTCTTCTGCGAGCTATCCATTTGTCCTTTCTTCTCTTTTAGATGTTTTCCTTTCTCTCTCTATTTCTGCTTTAACATACTGATTGTTTCCCTTTTGCTCTTTCCCCCAATTCTTTCCTTATTCCTTTATCATCCGTTTAAATTTCACCCTTCCATTCTCAAGCCCCTCTTACTCTCCCAATACCGGCCCATCATAGACTTTTCTTCCACACAAATATTTTTTCCCCTCTCCATTCTCATTCCCCATCCATTCTAGTCCTCCCCCCAAATCAATTCCCTTATAGTTCTAGGCCCACCCAGCATCCACTCCCTTCTAGTCCCATTCTCCCATGCCCCACATCAGCCCATTTCCAGTCCTATTCCAGCTCTTCATCAGCCCATTTCCAGTGCTAGCCCTCACATCACAGGCCATTTCCAGTCCTAGCTCCCCCCCCCAATCACAGCCCATTTCCAGTCCAAGTCCCCCATCACAGCCTATTTCCAGTCCTAGGCCCCCCCCCCACCATCACAGCCCATTTGCAGTCCGAGTCCCCCCGCACCATCACAGCCCATTTGCAGTCCAAGTCCCCCCGCACCATCACAGCCCATTTGCAGTCCTAGTCCCCCTAATCACAGCCTATTTCCAGTCCAAGATCCCCCTTCCTCCACCATAGCCCATTTCCAGTCCAGGTCCCCTCCACCCCCATCACAACCCATTTCCAGTCCATGTCCCCCCCCCCAATAACCCTTTTACAGTCCAGGTTCCCCCCCCATCACAGCCTATTTCCAGTCCAAGTCCCCCCCCCTTAGCCCTTTTCCAGTCCAAGTCCCCCCCCTTTAGCCCTTTTCCAGTCTAAGTCCCACCCCCTTAGCCATTTTCCAGTCCAAGTCCCCCCTTAGCCCTTTTCCAGTCCAAGTCCCCCCCCTTAGCCCTTTTCCATTCCAAGTCCCCCCAACCCCTTAGCCCTTTTCCAGTCCAAGTCCCCCCCCCTTTAGCCCTTTTCCAGTCCAGGTCCCCCCCCCTTAGCCCTTATCCAGTCCAAGTCCCCCCCCTCCCCCCCTTAGCCCTTTTCCAGTCCAGGTCCCCCCCATCACAGCCAATGCAGTCCTTGCCCCCCCCCCGACCAGCATCGCGGCTGTCTGAGGCTTCAGAGGGAGCCGCGGAAGCCCGCGCGAGGCCCCGGCTCCCTCTGTACAGCCACCAGCGTGAAGAGCCTTTTCCTTCACGCTGGCGGCTGTTCCTGTGAAGCCGCGAATGCTGGGAAAGCAACCTTTAACCTTTCCCAGCATTCGCAGCTTCACAGGAACAGCCGCCAGCGTGAAGGTAAAGGCTCTTCACGCTGGTGGCTGTTCAGAGGGAGCCGGGACCTCGCGCGGGCTTCCCCGGCTCCCTCTGAAGCGGAGAAAAGCCGTTTTTTTTGCTCTGGCCGCTCCCGATCTTGCGACCAGAGCAAAAAAACCGGCTTTTAAAGCGCCGGTTTTGCCTCTGCGCCGGCAGCCGGCCTGGCCGTGGAAAAACCGGCCAGGCCGGCTGAAAACCGGCCAGTTGGCAACCCTACGCCCCACCCACCCCCGGGCTGCATTGCTTATATAGCGGTCATATACGTTGACATCTATCCTCTTAATTCGACCACACATGTCTTGTATTCAGTGCAATAATTGTGGTGCCTTCATTCTGAGATGAATCATCTGGAACCTAAGAGCTTGGCCTATATGCTTCAAGTTGGCAGCCATACATAATGAATTGACTCTATTAAGGGAAGAAGTAGCTGCAATGAAACACACCTATTCTAGGATACAAACCAAACAAAGTCCCTGGATCACAGTGGGCTCTGGTAGACTACGTCCAGTAATGCAGAAACACCCTGTACATCAAGAGATATCACTGCATAGTGCCTTCTCTGCTTTGGTTAATGAGGATGCCCAAGCCAGGGAAGCTCAAGGGCCCTTAAATGAGATAGTCAATGCCCAATCTCCTGATAAAGCACCAAATACGAAGAAAGACTCAAGGAACAGAAAACTACTACTACTTGGTGATTCCATCATCAGAGGCACCAACTTGGAAACACAGTTCAAAGGAGGGAAGTTAGTCAAATGCCTCCCAGGCTCTTCATCTAGCAAGAATACAAACCAAATTGTTGATGTACTTAGCGCTGAAAGAGAGCACTCCAAAATTGTTGTTATCATCCACTTGGGTACAAATGACCTGGCTAGAAACAGTGCCACTACAGTTCAAAGGGACTTTCAAACTCTGGGGGAGAAACTAAAGCCCATTGTTAACACTGTAGCATTCTCAGAAGTTCTACCTGTTCTTGGTAAGGGGGCAGAAAGGCTAAATCGCATAAACAGCTTTAACGCATGGCTCCAAACCTGGTGCAAAGAGGAAGGATTCAGATTTATAGGCAACTGGGGAAACAGATGGACCAACAAGAGACTATACTGTGCTGATGGACTACATCCCTCTGTCACAGGGAGAAGAATCCTAAGTGAAAAATTCAGGCAGTATGTGGATACGCATTTAAACTAGAAAAAGGGGGTGATGGATGGGGAAAGCCAAGTTCTGGACATCACTCCCTGCAAAAGCAGAACATCAGAAACAGACACACTTTTAAACCACACATCAATAACAAGTGGGATGAAATGGACAGAACAAAATCAATGCAAAACACACACAAGCCAGGTAAATGCTGGAAAGCAATGAGCACAAATGCTCGAAGCTTATCCAATAAAGTTCCAGACCTGGAAGCCCTAATGGTGGAAATGGACTTGGACATTGTGGCCATTACAGAAACATGGTTTAATGAATCGCATGATTGGGATATAGCCATAGCTGGCTATAATCTATTCAGAAGAGACAGAGAAAATGGAAGAGGAGGAGGAGTAGCCTTGTATGTCAAAAGCAATGTTAAAGCTACTGAAATGCAGGGGGCATGGGGAAAAGAAGAAGCGCTCTGGGTTGTGTTGGAAAGAGGAGATGGCACTGTCATCCATACTGCTGTAGTCTACAGACCTCCCACTCAAATCGAAGAGTTAGATAACGAATTGATTATAGACATTGTCAAAATAGCCACAAAGGGGGTAGCAATCATATTGGATGACTTTAATCTACCCGATGTACATTGGATTACTCCTTCTGCAAATCTGGAAAGAAGCAAATAAACTGTGGATGCTCTGCAAGATGCGTTACTTAGACCAGTGTTTTTCAACCTTTTTTGTGCAAAGGCACACTTTTTTCATGAAAAAAATCACGAGGCACACCACCATTAGAAAATGTTAAAAAAATTTACCTCTGTGCCTATATTGACAATATATAAAGTAATTCTCTTGAATAGGAATCAAACACTCACACCAACCCCCCCTCCCCTGCTGGTTCACACCAACCCCCCTCCCCTGCTGGTTCACTCACACCACCCCCCCCCTCCACTGCTGGTTCACTCACCCACCCCCCTGTCACTTACTCACCCCTCCTGCTGGGTCACTCACTCACTTACCCACCCTCCCCTGCTGGTTCACTCACAACATCGCCCCCCCCCCTTGCTGGTTCACTCACACCACCCCCCCCCCCTCTACTGCTGGTTCACTCACACTCCCCCCCCTTGCTGGTTCACTCACACTCCCCCCCCCTTGCTGGTTCACTCACACACACACACACCCCCTCTGCCCAAGCCGCTGCTTCTCTGCTTTGTACAGAGCAGCGGCTGCACTACACTTACATTGAAAAGTAAAGAGAAACTGTGTCAGGAGCCCTCCGGTCATCGCAGAGCCCGAGGAAGTGATGTCATGGGGGCGGGCTCCTCACAGGCTGTCTTTCCTTTTCAAATTAACTTTATTGCAGCCATGGAAAAACCGGCCAGGCCGGCTGAAAACCGGCCAGTTGGCAACCCTAATTTGTGAGCCGAGGCCACATGTTACGGATGAAATTGGAATTTTTCCCACGGCACACCAGACAATATCTCACGGCACACTAGCGTGCCGCGGCACAGTGGTTGAAAAACGCTGACTTAGACAAATGGTGATGGAACCAACAAGGGAAAGCTCAACGCTGGATTTAATCCTCACCAACGGTGATAGCATGTCGAATGCCTGGGTGGGTGCACCTGTGAGCAGCAGCGATCATCACATGGTGTGGTTTGAGATAAAAACCAAGGTGCAGTCCAACTATAGCAAGCTCAAAGTCCTAAACTTCAAAAACACTGACTTCAATAAAATAGCCATGTACCTAAAGGAGGAGCTGACAGGGTGGAAGGAGATAAAGGAAGTGGAATTGCAATGGGCTAAACTAAAGGTGGCAATAAAAGGGGCAACAGATAAATATGTAAGAAAAGTAAATAAAAACGGAGAAGGAAACCTATTTGGTTTGCCAAAGAAGTGGCTGCTCAAATAAAGGCAAAAAACAGCTTTCGCAAAATTCAAAAGCTTGCAATCAGAGGAACACAGAAATGAATACAGGATCAAACTCAAAGAGACAAAAAGAGAAATAAGGATAGCAAAATCAAAGGCAGAGGAAAAGATGGCTAAAGATGTTAAGTATGGCGACAAAACTTTCTTCAAATATATTCGGGAAAGGAAGAAGATCAGAGGTGGAATCGCAGGACTCAGAAGTGCTGGGAATGGATTAGTGGAAAGGGACATCGAAAAAGCGGAATTTCTAAAAAAATACTTCTGCTCTGTTTTTACTAAAGAAAATCCTGGAGAAGGACCAACTGTGACTCCCAAATATAAAAATGGGAATGAAGTAGATTCCACACCATTCACAGAAGATGATGTGTTAAAACAACTTGCGAAACTGAAAGTGGACAAGGCCATGGGACCGGATAGGATACATCCCAGGATACTGAAAGAGAGGTTCTTGTAGGGCCGTTAAAGGATGTTTTCAACAGTTCCTTGGAAACAGGAGACGTTCCTCAGGACTGGAGAATGGCTGATGTCGTACCTCTACACAAAAGTGGTGACAGGGAAGAAGTGTCAAACTACAGGCCCGTGAGCCTTACCTCAGTGGCGGGAAAAGTAATGGAGGCGATTCTGAAGGAGCAACTAGTGAACTTTCTCAAAACCAACAGGTTGCAAGATCCAAGGCAACATGGTTTTACCGAAGGATGATCTTGCCAAACAAATCTGATTGAGTTCTTTGATTGGGTGACCAGAGAACTAGATCAGGGGCATGCGATGGATGTCATTTACCTGGATTTCAGCAAAGCCTTTGATACTGTTCCTCATAGGAGGCTTATCAATAAACTCAGTAGTTTGGGGATGGGTCCCAAGGTGGTAAACTGGA
Organism: Ichthyophis bannanicus; assembly: GCA_033557465.1. Taxonomy (NCBI): domain Eukaryota; kingdom Metazoa; phylum Chordata; class Amphibia; order Gymnophiona; family Ichthyophiidae; genus Ichthyophis; species Ichthyophis bannanicus. The sequence goes on from CM066033.1 coordinate 529,572,567, forward strand.
TCAGAAATTGGTTGACTGATAGACGACAGAAGGTGATGGTAAATGGAGCTCACTCGGAGGAAAGGAAGGTGATTAGCGGGGTGCCCCAGGGTTCGGTCCTGTGCCCGGCACTGTTCAATGTATTTGTGAGTGATATTGGTGAAAGACTGAATGGAAAGGTCTGTCTTTTTGTAGATGACACAAAAATTTGCAACAGAGTGGACTCCTCCGAGGGAGTGGATAACATGAGGAAAGATCTACAAAAGCTGGAAGAATGGTCTAATGCTTGACAATTAAGATTTAACGCAAAGAAGTGCAGAGTCATGCACTTGGGTAGCAGAAACCCAAGGGAAATGTATGCGATAGGGGGCGAGAGGTTGGTGTGCACGGATCAGGAGAAAGACCTTGGCATGATTATTTCTGTAGATCTCAAGGTGGCAAAACAGTGCGACAAGGCGGTGGCAAAAGGCAGGAGGATGTTGGGCTGCATACGAAGAGGAATTACCAGCAAAAAGAAAGAGGTTCTAATGCCACTGTATAAGTCACTGGTGAGGCCTCACTTGGAATACTGTGTTCAGTTTTGGAGACCGTATCTTGCAAAGGATGTAAAAAGAATGGAAACTATTCAGAGCAAGGCGACCAAAATGATTTGGAGCCTGCGTCAGAAGGTGGCCTGCACAGAGTGGCACCTACTCCTGCCATCTTACTCCGGCCATCTTACTGGGCAGACTAGATGGACCATACTGGTCTTTATCTGCCGTCATTTACTATGTTACTATGTTCCATGCCAGGTTTGGCTTTAGCATGATACGGAATGATTGACCAATGTATAGTTTCATTTCATTTATTAAAATTTGATATACCACCCCTCGTGGGGACATCAGGGTGGTTTACAATATTAAAAACATAAAATTTTAAAGGCCAAAAAGAACGCCAAAGTATAATAGGAAAGACGACACAAGAAGCCATGAACACACAAGTATGGGTTGAGAGAGGGAAACAAGAGGGACACCTAAAGACTTTTCAAGGCTCAGAGGAGGTCAATGAGATTCTGGTGGTAAATTAAAAAATAAGCAGAACACATGTGTCTTGAGATGTATCTTGAACTTACAATAAGATATCTCTAAAAGGAGTGAAGGTGGCAAGTTATTCCATAGGAAGGGGGCCAGAAAATAGAAAGCTGCGTGCTGAATAGCTTCCAAGTGTGCTTGGGAAGGTGAAGGGACGCAAAGACTATTCATATGTAGGGAACAAAGAGAATAATGTGAGGTATGTAATATAACTATTGAGGAGAAGTAAGAAGGGGAATCAGTAGAAAGTGTTTTGTGAACCTGAGTAAGAAGTTTATACTCTATGCAATTAGATATGGGAAGCAGTGCAATCGTTGGAGGAGAGGGGTTACTTGGTCATAATGGGAAGAATGAAAAATCAGTTGAGCAGCAATATTTTGGAGAAGTTGGAGACAGTTTAGCTCATAGTGTGGAAGGCTAGAGGGAGAGAGGTTTCTGGAATCCAACAGATTACCAGATCCTAGGCAGCATGGATTCACCAGAGGCAGTTCTTGTCAGACAAATCTGATTGATTTCTTTGACGGTGACCAGGGAGTTGGACCGAGGGAGAGCCCTAGATGTGTTGTATTTAGATTTCAGTAAAGCCTTAGACACCGTTCCACACAAGCGACTTATAAACAAACATTAAAAAGGGACCCAGGATAGCAATGCTTGACCCAATACAAGCATTGTGGAACCTATGTCTTTTGGGGATACTGCTAGGTACGTATGACCTAGATTGGCCACTGTTGGAAACAGGATACTGGGCTTGATGGACCTTGGTCTGACCCAGTATGGCATATCTTATGTTCTTATGAGCACCCTAGGACCCTAACGTTACTGATTGGATTACAAATTGGTTGAGCGGGAGGCAACAAAGGGAACATGTAAATGGAGCTCACTCTGAGGAGAAGGAGGTTACCAGTGGTTTGTCCCAGGGATCTGTCCTTGGTCCGATTCTTTTTAATATCTTTTTTAGTGATATTGCAGAAGGGCTGTCGGGTAAGGTTTACCTCTTTGCGGATACCAAAATCTGCAATAGAGCAGACATCCAGGAAGGTGTAGATAATAAGAGGAAGGATCTAATTAAGCTTGAAGAATGGTCTAGAATTTCGCAGCTGAGATTTAATGCTAAAAAATGCAAGGTCATGCATTTGGGCTGCAGCAATCCAAGGGAGCAATATAGTATAGGGGGTGAAGACCTTTTGTCCACAAAAGAAGAGTGGGACCTAGGCATAATTGTGTCTGATGATCTTAAAGTAGCCAAACAGGTAGAAAAGGTGATGGTGAAAGCTAGAAGGATGCTTGGGTGCATAGGGAGAGGAATGGCCAGTAGAAGAAAGGAAGTGATAGCGCCTCTGTATAAATCTTTGGTGCGACCTCATTTGGAGTATTGTGTGCAATTCTGGAGACTGCACCTTCAAAAGGATATAAACAGCTTGTAGTCGGTAAAGAGGATGGCTACTAAAATGGTTAGTGGTCTTCATTATAAAGCATATGAGGACTGACTTAAGGATCTTAATATGTATGTTTTAGAGGAAAGGCGGGATAGAGCTGAGATGTTGAAATACCATAAATGCACAGGAGAACCTCTTTCAATTGATTTCAATTGAAAGAAAGCTCTGTTATGAGGGGAAATAGGATGAGGGGGAAATATTTCTTTACAGAAAGAGTGGTAGATGCGTGGAATAGTCTCCCAATGGAGGTGGTAGAGATGAGGACAGTATCTGAATTCAAAAAAGCATGGGACAGAGGACCTCTAAAGGAAAAAAGGGGACCGTTGTAGTGGTTGATATGGAACAGCAGGCTAGATAGGCCATATGGTCTTTTTCTGTCATCGAGTTTCAATGTTTCTAATGAAGGAGTTTTTAAGAGGGGTGAATAAAGGATGTTTTCCACTGTAGAGGAAAGGTACTTGATGAAAGACTGCTGTTTAGAATGGATAGGACAAATGGAAGTAAAGCCAAAGAAGGAATAGACAGCCAGGCAGATGGGATAGGATCTAAGCTACATGTAGTACTTTTGGTCCTTGAAAAAATGTTTCACAAATGAGTGCTCTGTGATTAGCTTAAAATGTTCCCAAGTATGTGACAATGCTAGCAAGGCCAAAGGAGATAAAGGAAGGGATGGAGCAAGAAGACTAGAATGAGTCAAAAATGAGAACTCAAGTTGGAGAGTAGAGACATCCATCCCCGCTACTCGTGCCCTTTCTCGACCCTGTCCTCCTTCCCCGCGTGTTGTACGAGGAAATTAGATGGTGGTGGGAAAGGAGCGGTGCGGGGGTGGCATTAGGGTAGGCAGTGGGTGGTCGGCGGCCCCGGATGCACAGGGCCGATTCTAATATTCACGTCACGGGGCCAGTGACGTGAACGGGGAAGTTATTCCACCTCTGAGGTGGAATAACTTCCCTGATAAGGAAGGAACAGCAAGACCAGTGCTGGGATGGGGCGGCAGGGGGCAGAGAGCATTCCCTGCAGCCCGACCCTAGCCCTGGGAGGCAAGATCGTGGGTCAGGCTGCGCGGAAAGCACTTTGGGAGCCAGCGGCCGGGGATTGGGACATTTAAATGGAGCCATGGTGCCATGGCTCCATTTAAAATCTCTGACTGAGTTAGCTGGACAAGGTCTGTACATGCAGGCCGGGCTGAATTGCGATCTAGGCCTGCATGTCCAGGCCTGTTCACGATTCTGATCAGAATCGCAACTCCCTCTGCATCTCCGGTTCCGACCGGGCGCACAGAGGGCCTGTACATTCCAGATGGAATCGGGCCCTTAATGTATAAAACAGATGGCCAAGTGGACTTCACAATTGGCAGGCAGAACTTGAAATATCTTAGTTGGATGTTTCAAATTATAAACGGATATTTCTCTGCTATAATTTGAAAATGTCTACATTTTCGAGACACTTGTCACCCTGCTGAATGTTGATCTTGTAGATTTCATTAAGTTCAGAGAATTCCTAATTATCTTTAAACTTAAAGAATCCCTTATTACCTAAATTTACAATGGAAAAACTGCTAAGAACAGCAGTTCTACTTATATGTTTACGTGCTGATATGCAAATGCGAGGTATAACATTAAGAGGGTGGTGGTGGTGGTACTACTACTACTACTACTACTACTACTACTACTACACACTAGAAGCCCCAAAAGGAATTTTACCTAGAAACCCCAAAGTGCGTCAATTGACACATTATCACGATGACTGCATTTAGCATGAAATGCAGATGTGAATTAATGCAAAGTTACTTATTAGTTAAATACGTGCAGTATGTGATGTCATTACATGACATCATCGTGTGTTTATTGTTTGTAATGTTGGAGTAAAACTGTAAACAGTGATTGAGATGCGCCACCTAGTGGGAACATGAATTTATACCTAGACGCTCCAAAGTACGTCAATTGACGCATACAAGACAATTGAGTGCGTCAATTGACGTACTTTGGGGCTTCTAGGTATAAATTCATTTTCCCGCTAGGTGGTGCATCTGTCATTAATTTTTGATGCACATATTTGAACACCTTGACCTTGCTAACAAAGTCATGGAACATGACTGACATGGTTCTAGCAGTGGCACTGGTATACACCTTCGAAGATGCATTTGCCTCAATTGACGCACTTTGGAGCTTCTAGTGTTAATATTGCTATAGCGCTAGAAGACATATGGAGCACTGTGAGGAGTAGCCTAGTGGTTGGGGCAAGTTGCCTTTGACTGAAGGGCTGGGTGTTTGAATCCTGCTGGAGGACAGCAACATTGGGCTGGAGGGACTGGGGTTTCTAGTCCCACAGCGGCTCCTTGTAGCCTTGGGCAACTCACTTAACTGTCTGTTGCCTCAGATACAAAACCAGATTGTGAGCCCTTCTGAGACAAGGGAAATATATACTGTACCTGACTGTACACTGCTTTCACCTACTGAAAAACAGATAGAAAGATAAGGAGCTCTGTCTTGCCATGTTAGACTATATAACACTGAATGAAAGGTTAGATGTAACTGGCATCTCAGAGACCTAGTGGATGGAACACTGTGATACCAGGGTACAAATTATATCACAATAATAGGGTAGATCAAATTGGTGGAAGGGTGATGCTATATGTTAAAGAGGGCATTGAGTCAAACGGAATAAATGTTTTGCAGGAAACAAAGTATACTGTAGAGTCTCTATAAAAAGGGAAAGGGAATAGCAGTGGGGGATGTACTGGCCAGAATGGATGATGCAAAGCTAATAGAAATTAGGGAAGCTAACAAAATTTATAGCGTAGTACTAATGAGTGATTTCAATTACCCTAGTATGGACTGGATCAATGTCATATCACCACATGCTAGGGAGATAATGTTTCTAGATGAAATAAATGACTACTTCATGGAACAGTTGGTTCAGGAACCAACACAAGGGGAAGCTATTTTAGACCTAATCCTTGGTGGAACATAGGATCTGGTGCAAAAGGCAATGGTGTTGGGGCACTTGGCAATAGTAATAATACGATCACATTTGATTTAATAAATGGATGGGAGGATAGCAAGGAAATCTGCTGTGCTAGCATTTAACTTTCAAAAGGAAACTATGATAAAATGAGCAAAATGGTTAAGAAAAAACTAAAAGAAGCAACTGCAAAGGTTAAGAGTTTACATCAGGCCTGGGCTTTATTTAAAAATACTATCTTGGAATGCCAGACTAGATGTATTCCATGCTTGAATTAAGGTGGGAAAAAGGCCAAACAACAGCTGGCATGGTTTAAAGGTTTGGTCAGAGGTAGTTTTAGCTAAGAAAGCATCTTTCAGAAAATGGGAAAAGGAGCCAAATAACAAAAACAAGCAACAGAATAAGCATTGGCAAGTTAAATAGAAGACACCGATATGGCAGGCAAAGAGAGAATTTGAAAAGAAGCTTGCCATGGAAGCAAAAATGCATAATAAAACCTTTTTCAAGTATATTCATAGCAAAAAAAAACAACCTGTAAGAAAGTCAGGTGGACCATTAGATAATAGAGCAGCGGTTCTCAACCTGTGGGTTGCAACCCCCACGGGGGTCGCCACAGGATTTAGCGGGGGTCGCCTCACCTCACCTCACTCTGCCATTAAAAAAAAGCACCCAAGTTTCTGCCGCTGCCGAGTTCGCTTCTCAGCAGCGGCAAACTCACTGCCTCCCAGTCCCTTCTAATGCAGCCACGGCTCCCTGCCTCTTAGGGAACCGCAGCTGTGCCAGTAAAACCGTTGCGGAGCCTTCCTGTCTCTTGACGGGCTCCATGCAGCATTGTCCCACCTCCAAAGGAAGTTGTTTACCACTTCCTTTGGAGGCGGGATAAGGCTGCACGGAGCCCGTCGAGATACGGGAAGGCTCCGCAACGGTTTCACAGGTATAGCCGCGGTTCCCTAAGAGACAGGGAGCCACAGCTGTAGAAGAACAGCAGGGCAGCAGCAGGCAGACAGGGAAAGGAGAGGAGGGGGCAGGGAACCTGCAACGGGGCTGACATGGAGGGATGGATGGATGGATGGATAGATGGATGGAGGGAGGGAGCGGTCTGACATGAATGGAGGGAGGGAGGGGGGCTGACATTGATGGATGGAGGGAGGGGGCTGACATGGACAGAGGGGGCTGAAATGGATGGAGGGAGGGAGGCCTGACATGGAGAGAGGGGGCTGACATGGAAGGAGGGAAGGGAGGGCTGACATGGACAGGGGGGCTGACATGGAGGGAGGGGAGCGGACATGGCTGGATGGATGACTGGATGGAGGGAGGGAGGGGTCTGACATGGACAAAAGGAAGAGACAGGGGGACATACTGTACAGATGGGCAATAAATGCTGGACAGAGGGGAGAGACAGTGCAGGTTAGGATTATAATGGACAGATGGGGGGGGGCTAGGACTGGTAATGGATTGATTAGGGAAGGCTAGGACTGGGAATGGACTGATCAAGGGGGGTTGGGACTGGTAATGTGCTGATAGGGGGGTAGGACTGGTAATGGACTGATGGGGACTAGCACTGAAAATGAGGTAATCGGGGAGGTTAGGACTAGAAATGGGCTGATGGGGGGTAGGACTGGTAATGGGCTGATTAGGGGAGCCTAGCACTGGTAATGGGGTTGAGGAGGGACTAGCACTGGAAATGAGCTGATTAGGGGAGGCTAGCACTGGTAATGGGGTTGAGGAGGGACTAGCACTGGAAATGAGCTGATTAGGGGAGACTAGCACTGGTAATGGGGTTGAGGAGGGACTAGCACTGGAAATGAGCTGATTAGGGGAGGCTAGGACTGGTAATGAGCTGATGGGGGGTAGGACTGGTATTGGGCTGATTAGGGGAGGCTAGCACTGGTAATGGGGTTGAAGGGGGACTAGCACTGGAAGCGAGCTGATTGGGGGGCTTCGACTGGGAATGGGCTGATTTTGGGAGGGGAGGAAAGAGCTGCTGGCCCTGGAAGAAAACTGGGGGCTAAGGCTACAAATGGGCTGATACAAGGGGATGGGAGAATGGAACTAGAAGGGAGTTGATCTGAGAGGGGCTGCCATGGTAATTGTACTAGAAGGGACTGCTCAGTGGGGAAGGAGGGGGACTGGAAGGGAATGGACACCAGTGGCAGTCATGGGAATGCAAGTTGACATTGGAAGGTACTGAGAGTGAGGACTGGAAAGGGACTGATACTGGGGATGGTTACTGGGACTGGAAATAGGCTGATGGAAAGAAGTGAAGAAAACGAAAGAAGAGATAAGAAATGGAGGATGGACCATAGACCACAGAAAGAGAGCTAAGAGAAGACAGGAAAGCAGAAGCCTCAGATCGGGACCAGCATGATCGGAGAATAAATTGGTCAGACAACAAAGGTAGAAAAAATAATTTTATTTCATATTAGTGATTTGACTACAAAATCATCATAATTTTGAAATCAAATATTGTTACTTGTTATTGTGATTAATTATTGTGGTTTAAATAAGTAAATTTTATAAATAAAAACGTATTGCAAAGGCCTATAATATATTAATAATTCAACAAATGGGGGGGCGGAGCCTGATGTCCAGCGGGATGGTCGCATAACGCTGAGGCTCCCGAGAGGCCTACTCAGAATCCTGAATTAACACCTCACATACTTGGAATTTCTACTCTGATCCTGCCGGGGCACATTGGTGAGATGGCGGGGACCAAACCAACGCGCCTGGAATTTGGATCTCCAGCGGCTTCTCACGGCAAACGTTCCAAAACTGAACCTCCGTCCCCGCAGAAGGGGCCGGCCTTGTGCGAGGGCCCCGAAATGCAGCAGGAAATCCTCATAGAGATTAGAGGGGTCAAAAACCTCGTGCAGGCAAACGGTGAAGCACTCCGAGCGCTGCGGGAAGATTTTGGTGTGCTGCAAAGCAAGCTAGAAGGGCTTTCTTCGCGTCAGGACAAAATGGAGAGCATATTGGACTCCCATGCGGCCCGGTTGTCCAAACTCGACAAAGTTGAACTCCAGGTGTGGGCCTTGCAGAAAGAGGTGGAAGATGGCAATAATAGAGCACGCCGCAACAACATACGACTCGTGGGCATACCGGAGGGAGCGGAATCGGGAGACATGAAAGAGTTTTTATGCAAAATCCTCCCTTCCCTGCTCCAAATCACCTTTACCAAAGATTTGGAGATTGATCGCGCTCATCGTGTACCCACAAGCATAACGCTCAACAGGAAGACCCCGCGGCCTATCATTTTTCGACTTTTGAGATATCAACACGTGGAGCTAATTCTAAGTGCCTCTCGGGCAAAGGGCCATATGGAGTTTGAGAGCCACAAGATCTCCTTCTATCCCGACTTGGCTAAACCCACGGTCGACTGCCGAAAGCGCTTTCTGGAATTCCGGCCGAGGCTTCAACAACTACAAGCACGCTATGGCCTGATGTACCCGGCCAAGCTCCGAGTCACGCTTCACAATCAGACAAGAACATTTGAGGACCCTGATCTACTAGCGGAGTTTTTGGATTCCAAAGAAGCCGACTTGATGCGCTGACTTCCAGAATATTCCTGTAAGTCTCCTCATATCCGCTGTACCTGCCATATTGGATCTGCCGCAGCCCAGCAAAGAGTCTGGCGTGGGCAGTCTGTTGCCTTACTCTTGATGGTATCTGTGACCCGACTCCATCTACCCACAGTAGCCTCGATGAGTATCAGAGACAGTGTTAATTATGGACTCTGGTGTTTCTTTTCTTTTTTTTTATATGTCTTTCTAATTCCTCTCTAGGGCCTCCTCCCGCAGACATATGGTCGCCATATTCTTTGGGGGTTTTGCTTCTTCTCTAAGATACGTTGGTACATACTTTTCAATATGGGGTGTATTAGCCAGAATACTCGGTGATTATGTCATTGTTGTACAGATTCTGATTATGTTGTATGTTATCAAGCGCCCTTACCTAAAATGTCTATTACCGATTGATGGCACCATGTAAGATTTTCTCATTGAACGTAAAAGGAATCAATAATCCGATAAAACGGAAGAAAATCCTAAGCTACCTAAGTCAGGAAGCAGCGGATCTGATTTTTCTCCAAGAAACGCATTTAAATTCGAAGGAAACTCTTAAACTCAATATTAAACCTTACATGGTGGCCGCCTATTCCCCAGCCGTTTCTAAGAAATGTGGGGTTGCCATACTGGTTAGGAAAACTTTGCATGCTACTATTATTGCGACTAGCTCAGATACAGAAGGTAGATGGTCTAGAGTTCACCTCAAGATAGGTAGCCTTGAAGTTACATGTATATGCCTTTATGCTCCTAATGTGGATGACCCTGCCTTTTTTGCTACCATTGCTCAGGTTGCGCAGGCTTCTGCTAATACTTCATTGATCATTGGGGGGGATTTCAATCTAGTCCTTGATCCCCTGATTGACAAACAGCCGCCTAGGACGAGTGGTCCCCCCAAGAGTCACGCCACGCTTACCTCCCTGATCAAGGATCTTGCTTTAGTTGATCTATGGAGGTTACTACACCCCAATGAGCTTGACTTCACCTTCTTCTCCTCCCCTCATAAATCTCAGTCTCGCATAGACTTCTTTCTAATCTCAAAACTGTTAGTTCCTCAGGTGGACACTGCAAAGATTCACTCCCAACATATTTCAGATCATGCTGCCATTTCCTTTCAATTACACACTACTGCACCCCAGGGGAATTCGGGAGCCTGGTTCTTTGATAGAGCCCTGTTAACTCAGCCAGAGTTCCAGTCAGAAATTCGAGCAGCCATACAGGATTACTTCCATTTTAATCTACCCCAAGATACTGCGAATTGGGCTTGGTGGGAGGGCTTCAAAGCGGCCATTCGGGCAACGATCACTAGCTATCAAATCCGCCTGCGGAAACAACGCAAACAGCAGCTGCTCATACTAGACCAACAAATAAAAGCAGGCGAACGAGTTCTAACTTCACATACTGACCCATGTGTATTAATTCGATTACAGCGTCTCCGTTTTCAATATAATTCAATCCTCTCAACTGCAGCTTCTAAGAGTATTGAGCTTCAGCGAGGGACATATTATCGTGAAAATAACCGAGCCGGTCGACTCTTAGCCAACGCCTTGAAAGGTCAAAAAGAAGCCAAACGCGTAGTGGCCCTTCGAGCTCCACAGGGAGGGGGCATAGTGACCACAGACTCCGACATTGTAGAGCTTTTTCGGGATTTCTATACCCGCCTATATCAATCTGAATGTGAGTTCTTGTCAGAGACATTCGAGCGATTGCTTTCTGGCATTCAGCGGCCGACCCTCTCTGAAGATGATAGGGATGCGATGGATGAACCCTTCTCTACTTCAGAGATCCTATCTGCCCTAAAACGAACAGCCTCGGGCCGTGCCGCAGGGCCCGATGGTCTCCCGACCGAATTCTACAGAACGTTCAGTGCAGATTTAGTTCCCTATTTAAAACTCTATTTTACTGCCCTTGCGGTAGATACATCCTCTTTGGGATCCTTTTCTGCAGCTAATGTGGTAGTATTTGAGAAAGAAGGCAGAGACCCGCTACTGACCGCCAACTACCGTCCAATCTCCCTACTTAATGCCGATTATAAGATCTTCGCAACGATCTTGGCCACCCGGCTATCTGATATGATGGCTACCCTAATTCACCCCGACCAATGCGGTTTTATACCCGGCAGATCAACTGCTGACAATGCTCGGACCTTGTGCCATGTGCTCTCCAGTGCTGCCAATCTCGATCATCCATGGGTGGGTCTTTCCCTGGATGCCGAAAAAGCCTTTGATCGTCTAGAATGGCCCTTCTTATTTGCAGTTCTCCGATGGTATGGCTTTGGAGAGGGCTTCCTCCGATATCTCCAAGTCATGTATACTCAACCCGTCGCCAGTATTTGTGTAAACGCCATCAAATCTCAGCCATTTAACCTCCAAAGAGGCACGCGTCAAGGTTGCCCCCTATCACCAATGCTCTTTGATCTAGCTCTTCAACCCCTAGCCCTCCTTATTAGACAGTCTGCACGTATTCGAGGTGTCCCCTTTAGTCATAGGGAGATTAAACTCTCTGCATATGCAGATGACCTTATGCTCTTCGTATCCCTCGATTCGGTTCCAGCTGTCTTGGATCTGATTGACGGATACTCACAATTATCGGGCTATAAAATTAACTGGACCAAATCTGTAGCATTCCCACTGAACCGCTGGGTACATGAGGCTGACATGCAGGCCTTTCCCTTCCTTTGGCAATCCCGCATGGTGAAGTATCTCGGGGTCCATTACTGTTCTCCTTTAGAAGACACTATCAGTTTTAATGCCAAAGAGGTAGTCTCCAAAGTCCGTGAACTCACAAATCGTTGGTCTCCCTTATCCCTCACATGGTGGGGCCGCTTAGAAACTGTGAAAATGATGATAGTCCCCAAAGTGAACTACATTTTAGAAATGCTGCCATGCTTACTTCCGTTACATACTTATAAAGATATTGAGGGCCTTCTCGTCCGTTATCTCTGGCAGGGCAAGCCACCAAGGATAGCTAAACATAAACTGCAGTCTGCAAAGGAACGAGGGGGTACCAGATTTCCTGATTTTCTTAGATATCATCAAGCCTTCCTACTTAAGCAAGGTGCCCGATGGCTAGATGCCTCAACAGACAGCAGACCAGTTTGGCTTGACATAGAAGAGGAGCTTAGTAGCCCAATTCCGTTGACCCATCTCCCCGGTATGTCCTATCAAGTAGACACCCGCCATCCACCAATGATTGTCGATACTCTTGCGGCCTTTAACACTCTCATTCTATCACTGGGCCCGAATGTATGTCCTCAGGACGGACTCCCGCTATGGAATAACCCCAGAATTCGAGTCCTAAATAGAACAATAGCATGGAAACCCTGGTATTCAAGGGGGATCTGGACACCCCAACAGCTTTTCTCTGCAGCTCGTTGGAAAACCTTTTCTGATTTACAAAAGGAATTTGCGTTACCAGCGAAACACTACTTTCAATTGATGCAGCTTCAACACTGCCTCAAAAGTGCTCGAATCATGCCGCCCTCTGCCCCTACTGAGGATGGGCTATTAGAGATAGTTCACTCTATTAGTAGTACACATGGGGTAGCCTCTAACTTTTATAAAATAATATGTCAGGGTACAGACACGGCCACTTTTAGAGCCCAACAAGCCTGGGAGCGCGAACTGCAAACCACTTTAACCCCTGTGCAATGGAGCGTTTTCTGGAGCAAAGTAGTGCGGGTTTCCCGGTCTGCCTCTGTTACCCAAACTCTCTTCTTTTTTGCACACAGATGCTTTTATACCCCAGAAAAAATAGCCAAATGGAACCCAAATGCTAGGGACCTGTGTTGGTCTTGCCATACTGCTGTGGGAACCTTCGCTCATGTTATTTATGAATGTCCTCAACTACAGGTCTATTGGGGGCGGGTCTGGGGTCGTATTCAATTTATCTTACACTTTCACGAACCTCTCTCTTGGAAGGTCGTGGGACTCCGCTCTGTGGCGGAGGTCCCCTCTCTTCCTAAGAAGGGTCGCTTTCTCCTTGATTTCATGCTGGGTATAGCTATATGCTTAATCACAAGGAATTGGAAGGATAGCTCTCGACTTACTGTCAATGAATGGTGGAACCTCGTCTGCTTATATAGTAAATATGAGCAGATACCTCGGAGAGCTATTCCCTATGTCCAAACTCACTCTCGCTTGTCTAAATGGCAGATGCTTAATGATTATGTACAATCTGCTCATTGTTCCAACATGCCTGTATAATGTGCACTCATCATGTTTTAGATCACCGTTAGGTTTTGTAACACAATAATGTACGTACACGCCCGCTTCGGGAATGCTTAGTTTTCTAGAGAAGAAGCAGGGGGGAGGGGGGTGGCAGGGGTTTACTTTGGTGTATGTATTACACGTTATGTATCTGTCTTTTAGCTGTATGTCTTCCTTTTCCTTTGTTGTTATAAAACGAAAATAAAGAATTTAAAAAAAAATAATTCAACAAATGATTACAGCGACAATGCATTAACGGTAAAGGATGAGAGGCACATTTGATTTTATCATTGGGGGTCACCACAAGTTGACCAATGGTAAAAGGGGTCACGGTACAAAAAAGGTTGAGAACCACTGTAATAGAGGGATAAAAGGGGCACTAGGGGAGGACAAGGTCATAGCAGAAGATGTAGGAAAGTTACCCTTGCCAGAAATGATATTTAAAAGTGATGTCTCAAAGGAATTGAAACAAATCTTGATAAAATAGGAAGATGCAATACAACAATTTGATAAAGAGTAGCAAATCACCTGGACTGGATGGTATATATATCCCAGGATGAAAAAATAACTAAAAAATGAAATTGCAGCTACTTTTTTATATTTGTAAACTATCATTAAAATCCTCTACAGCACCTGAAGATTGGAAACTGACCAGTGTAATGCTAATTTTTAAAAAGGATTTGCGGGGTCATCCGGGAAACTACAAACTGGCTTTTTTATGCATACTCCATGTTGGACATCCCAAATTGAACTTGGATGTCCTTTCTAAAATTCCTCTCCATATGTTTCTTGACAGAAACTTTCTTAACAAGTCATATGTTCTATCTACAAAATATTGCAAATCCTTTTCGATATCCTCTTCACTCTCTTGTCAGACCTCAATGCTAGACACTTGAACCATGACTACTGCAAATGGGAAAGTGCATAAGCAATTTCATTCCTTTCCCCCGATATATGCTCTGCACTGATGAAAGCATTTAGATCTAGGCTTAATAAAATCAATTTTCTGAAGGTTCATCTTCATCAGCTGTTCTGGCCTAGCTGTCTACTTGTTGAATGCCTATACAACTGCCTCTTTATCCAATCTGAAAATCACCCTCCCATTCCTAAATTTGTGTGCCCATAGTGCTATTGCAATAATGATATGGAATATATTTCTAGAAATGTGATGTCCTTACCAGGTTCTTTCTTGTTCCAAAGCATCACTGTTCACACCAAATTTAAGTGGCTTCCTAAATTGCTTCAATGTCATCTTTTTTGAGTTGAGGGTTTGCTGTATTAATTATTTGATTACCATCTGCTTAGCTATCACAATCTGGCAACCACTTCTATTGTATCAGATGAGAGCTTTGACCAGGGCCCTCCATCTTGATTTTTGCAAGTGGACGTTCATTACTTCTGCTTTCTTCTGGAACACAATTAAATCTCTTTTACAAAATCTCATATCTTTGTCCACTATGAGGAAATCAGCTAGATAATGTATTATTTTGTGCTCACCTATATGCTGCTTCACAGCCCAATGTAAAAATGAGTTTTTAAAAGAAGGCACAGGACATGAAACAACCCATGGGATGATATTTATCATAATAATATAGGCTATTCTGATAAATGTCTATCCATGGCTTGTTTCATGTTCTTTGTCTTCTTTGACTTTCTCATATTGGACACTCATCTCTGACGTAGAGAGGAAGAGTACAGAGGTCAGTGGAGCTTCCGAGACTACCACTTCGAACAGAAGGAATCGAGCAGAGGAGATAATACAAAAAGGGACATAAGTTCTAGGCCATCAGAATATATTTGTTGTACAAGTTCCATAGATAGTCACGTACCAGAAGGGGTTAAAGAATTGATTTGGAGAATTAATTTATTGAGACTTGCTTTTTTCATAGAAACAGGCTGAAAATGCCTGTGAATGCAATAGTTGCCACAACAAATGTAAATCAGCTAACCAGAAAAGTGATAGCATACTAAAAACCACAGTAAACTGGTGCACACCATTTAGAATATTTTAGGAGACAAAGCCATGGAAAATGCAGTTATTTAAAGATCAAGATACGTATGATATGTGAAACACATAAAACATACAGGGGTAATGTATGCTTATAATATGATGAGAAATTCCTATTACTACTCTACTACTACTTCTACTAATCATTTGTATAGCGCTATAAGGCATATGCAGCTCTGTACAGAGACATGTAAGAGATGGTCCCTGCTCATCAGAGCTTACAATCTAGTCAGGACAGGCAACACAACAGCTGGGGACAAGGCTATGTCTAGGGAAATGGCAAGGAAACACATAGTTGGAGAGCAGGAGACTATGCGGATCAGAATCCAAAAGTGGCCTTGAAGAGGTGAGTTTTTAGCCCGGCTCTGGTAGCCTGTTTCAGGCATAAGGAGCAGCAAAGTGGAAAGATTGAAGTCTGGAGTTTGCAGAAGAGAAAGACACAGATTGAAGCGATTTGCTAGAAGAGCAGAGTTCCCGAGGAGGAGTATAGGGAGAGATAAGAAAAGAAAGGTAGTGTGGAGCAGTAGAATGAGTGCACTTACATATCAGTAGGAGAAATTTGAACTGGATATGGAAATGGATAGGGAGCCAATTAAATGACTTGAGAAGAGGGCTTATATGTACATAGCGAGACTTGTGGAAAATTAGCTGCACAGCTGAATTTAGAACAGATTGAAGGTGAGAAAGATGATTCAGAGGGAGACCAGCAAGGAGGAGCTTGCAATAGTTTAGATGGGAGGAGGCAAACAAGTGTATAAATGTCTTATTAGTGTGTTCAGAAAGGAAGGGGTAAATTTTGCTGATGTTATAGAGAAAGCATCAGCAAGTTTTATCTATCAGATGGATGTGTGCAGAAAAGGAGAAGGAGAAGTCAAAGATGATCCCAAGGTTGTGAGCCAAGGAAACAGGGAGGAGTAGACTGATATCCATTGAAAGAAAGGAGGAAGGGGGAAGGAAGGTTTAGGGGGACAGAACATGGCTGAAAGCAAGGATTTGAGCTGAGACAGAAAGGATATTGATTTATGGATAAGGCAGACTCATGGTGCAGAAGCATAATAGAGTATCATGACAGGTTCACAGAACTTGCAAATAGGACAGAATGCTACACCAGGGATCAACATCTCCTTTCAGAAGGACTATCAGCTCGGATATGGGGAGGCATCCTATGGAGACACAAAGACAGGAGATAGAAAAGAGGTATGCAAACTATTTAACAATGGGGTCTGCAGATTTCAAAACAACTGTAAATGCAAGCACTCATGCAGCAAATGTGATGGACACCCACAATCAAATGCATAAAAATGACAGGGGACACAAAGCTGATTTTAGCACAGAGAGGGGTAATAGCTACAGTTTAGTGCTTGAACCCTTTAACATCAAAGCATTAAAGGAAAATGAGGAGTTGCTGGAAAGATTCATAAAAGGTTTTCTCTCGCCTTATCAAGGCCCAACAGGCTCCGGATCATCGAGTAATCTAAAATCTGCATTAGAGAAAACGGGAATGGTGGAGGAGAAAATAAACAACAAAATCAGTATAGGTAGAATAGAGATCTGTTCATAACTCAAGCAGACTTTAAAAATGTCATCTTTGGACTGGTACCTAAAATAGAGCCAGGAGAATATAGGCATATTTATACTTATCCTATCCTGAAGGAGGTTTGGTGAATGATTTACTGAACCAAGCAAGGGCGAGGGACATTGCTAGTAAAAACTTACATTGAACCAGCATTTAGGCTGCTATCCCTGCGTCCCGACAGTTTGCAGTTATTGGGTTTCATATCTGCTCACGAGTTATCCTGCATCAGTTTTTGAGAAATTCAGCTCATTCTTACAATGGGCCATAGGACAGTGTATAGGCTGGCAAAAAATTATGCATTAGTTAGATGACTTCCTTATAGTGACAGAAGTGAGAATAATGCATGCAAAAGCAGAGAACACAGACATTCTACTGGCAAAAAATATCAAAAGCTGTCCTTCCTGGGTATTGAGACATACAGTGGAAATGGTGATCAGACTGCCGTCGGCTTAGCTGAAGGAGGCCAAAGAGTTAATTTAACAAACCATCAATGCAAAAAATGATGACACTGAAGCCGTTGCAAACACTAATCGGTTACCTAAATTTCATCTACAGAGCGATGCCTATGGGAGGGGCATTCAACAGAAAGCTAGCATGGGCAACAAAAGTATTAGGAAGGGCCATCATTTTATAAGAGTCAGTGGAGACATGAAAGAAAACTTGAGAGGGTGGGAGCAGTTTTTGGAGGGTTACAATGGCAAGAATTTAAGTAGAAAAAAGTAGGTTTCAAATACAGAAATGGAATTACGCTGCAAGGAACATAGTTTTTGGTATTTACTTTAAAGGTGCAGAGCAAAATGGCTCATAAATTACCTAACAAGGGAAATAACTATGGACATCATGTTCCCCATCATTGTTGCTTTAACAATATAGGGACGGAAATTTAGGAACAGGAAGATGGTGTTCTGAACAGATAAGGAGACAGTAGTATATGCAATCAATAAGCAGACAGCTAGCAATGAAAGTTTTACGAGTCTCATCAGAGAAGATATGTTATTGAGCCTAGAACTGAATGTCATCGTAACTGCAAAGCATGTCCCTGGGGAAAGGAATGAAAAAACGGAGTCTCCCATTTTCTGTTAAGATACTTCAAGCTTGGGCCGATGTGAGAATGATAAGAATAACAAAGTGAATCTGATTTGCTGCAAAAGTTGTTGCCACAAAACATGTGAAGAATTTACATAAGGGGCTGGAGGACAATAAGATAGCTACCGGTATTAAAGGGTGATGAGGCCAGTGTAGGTAAAGGCATATCCATCACTTGGTTATTGCAGTTTATTTCTTTTAAGTGTTTATCTTTTTAATAAAAATTACAAAATCCAAAAATAACAAAGGCACCAGAACAAAACACAAACAAAAAAGACATACAAAAATCTTAACCCTGCCAATGTACATAAGAACATAAGATATGCCATACTGGGTCAGACCAAGGTCCATCCAGCCCAGTATTCTGTTTCCAACAGTGGCCAATCTAGGTCATATGTACCTAGCAGTTTCCCCAAGGGACACAGGTTCCACAATGCTTGTATTGGTTCAAGCATTGATATCCTGGGTCCCTTCTTAATAATGGTTTATGGACCTTTCCTCCAGGAACTTGTCCAAACCTTTTTTAAACCCAGCTACACTAACAGCCTTTACTACATCCTCCGGTAACAAATTCCAGAGTTTGATTACACATTGAGTGAAAAAATATTTTCTTTTATTAGTCTTAAATAGTTTACCCTGTAGCTTCATTGCATGTCCCCTAGTCTTTCTATATTCTGATAATGTAAACAATCAATCTACGTTTACCCGTTCCACTCCGTTCATTAATTTATAGACTTCTATCATATCTCCCCTCAGCCATCTCTTTTCCAGGTTAAAGAGCCCTAACCTTTTTAGCCTTTCTTCATAGGAGTATCCTTCCATCCCCTTTACCATTTTGGTGGCTCTTCTCTGAACCTTTTCTAAAATCGCTATATCCTTTTTAATATACGGCGACCAGAATTGCACACAATATTCAAGGTGCGGTCTCACCATGGAACGTTATAGAGGCATTATAATATCTTTTGTTTTATTTTCCATTCCTTTCCTTATCATACCTAGCATTCTATTTGCTCTCTTGGCCGCCGCTACACACTGGGCCGAGGGTTTTAACATGGTATCCACAATGACGCCTAAATCTTTTTCCTGGGTGGTAGTTCCTAATGTGGAACCTTGCATCGTGTAACCATAGTTTGGGTTGTTCTTCCCTAGGTGCATAACCTTGCACTTGTCCACATTAAATTTCATTAAATGATACCAAGGAAACACATGTCATTCAGATGCATCAACACATAAATCACAGTGTCCATTTCACCTTACTTTGAGTCCTATTCAAAGACCCTCTTAACTTGGTTCGTGTTTGCAATATAAACACATCATATTTTACCAATGATGCAATTCTATCTGTGTGTTATCCTTCCAGTTGTTAATTAAAGTTTAATAGCAACTGCTAACAAAAAATCTTTATCTTTCGATAATTGCAGTATATCCACAAGAGACTTCAGTATCACAATATGAAATGTGAAGTCAACTTGCAATTCAAGGACCATTTTAATTCAGTCCCAGACCTGCGCCCAGTATGACTGGAGATTTGGACAGCTATACAAAAGATGAAAAATTGTTCTCACTTCAGCAATATTATTTGGTTCTGTTTCCCATTTGGTCAGTATATTGGTGCAATAAATGGCTGATGGACAAGAAATAAAAGACTGTGTTAGGGAAGCAGATTGGACATCCTAGTTAAGGGGACTCAAAATTTACCCTATTGTTTATGCATTAATGAATCAACCACTTTATTTTCCCAAATCTTTTTTGTTAACAGGCAAAGATGACTTAAACTGTCTCTTTAAAAACTGTTTAAAACTTCAAAGCAGCATTGGGGTGATAGCCATTGCTTTGCATATACTGTAGTGGCCAATATCCATACATCATTTAGATCCTGAAGATACAGACCAGCCTTAAGAACACAATGGCACAGCTAAAGTCACTGAAAATAATGGTTAGCAGCAAGATCAAATTTCTGTTGCAGTTCCACAAATGACCGCATTGCCTTATTGGGCCTAATCTGGCCAAGGGTCCATATTCCTTTACTTTCTGCCATTTTTTCCAATTTATTGCCAATTTCCAAATCTTAAAAGCAGGATTATGCTAAAGAGGTAAATCCGGTGAAGGGGGATTATTTATTTATTTATTTATTTGACAGGGTTTATATACATAGAAACATGACAGCAGAAAAAGACCTCATGGCCTATCTAATCTGCCTTTCCATATCAACCACTACAACAGTCCCCTTTTTTCTTTTAGAGATCCTCTGTGTTTGTCCCATGCTTTTTTGAATTCAGATACTGTCCTCATCTCTACCAACTCCACTGGGAGACTATTCCATGCATGTACCACTCTTTCTGTAAAGAAATATTTCCACATATTACTCCTGAATCTATCCCCTTTCACCCTCATCCTATGTCCCATCATTGCAGAGCTTGCTTTCAATCGAAAGAGGCTCTCCTTCTGTGCATTTACGCCATGGAGGTATTTAAATGTCTCAGTCATATCACCTCTATCCCGCCTTTCCTCTAAGGTGTACATATTAAGATCCTTAGGTCTGTCCTCATATGCTTTATAATGAAGACCACTAACCATTTTAGTAGCCACCATCTGTACCCATTCATATCCTTTTTATTTCCTCCAACCTATTTATATCCTTCTGAAGGTGCGGTCTCCAGAATTGCACACAGTACTCCAAATGAGGTCTCACCAAAGACTTATATAGAGACACTATCATCTCCTTTCTTCTGATGGCCATTCCTCTCCCTATGCACCAAGCATCCTTCTAGCTTTCATTGTCACATTCTCTACCTGTTTAGCTACTTTAAGATCATCAGACACAATCACTCTCAGGTCCTGCTCTTCTTTCGTGGACAGAAGTACTTCACCTCCTATATCTTATTGCTCCCTTGGATAGATGCAGCCCAAATGCATGATCTTGCATTTTTTAACATTACATCTCAGCTGCCAAATTCTAGACCATTCTTCAAGCTTAGCAAGATCCCTCCTCATGTTATCTACTCCTTCCTGGGTGTCTACTCTTGCAGATTTTGGTATCATCCGCAAAGAGGCAAACCTTACTCGACAGCCCTTCTGCTATATCATTAACAATCTCTTTCTGGCTATAAGACAAGAGATCCCTCTGTGCATACTTTGCCTTCATATAGGCTTGTTTCATAATCTTATTCGGGAATCTCCTCTTTTGTAATTGGATAATTAAATCTATTGCCTGTTTTTTTAAATTCCTCTTCCACACTGCACAACCGTCGCAGTCTAAAAATTGACCCGTTGGTATCCCTGTCCTTAAACTATAGGGATGGAAGATTTCAAAGGGGCATGTTTACTAAACACCGTTGCTGTGCGGGTTCCCGTTAGTGTGCTGGTGCCATATATGTAGTGGGCGGGTCAGGCAGAAAAAAGAAAAAAACCGGACCGTACTTGTGCGCGTCGCGCAAATGTGCGGGGCCCAGATTAGTGCGTGGGAAGGCTAAGCAGGGCGCTGCTGGGCACAGAGAAGAGCACAGCCGTAGCACAACAGTGAAGACAAAAACCAATGGTGCAGGGGCCATGGGCTCAATCCCCCAGTGTGCACAACCAAAAAAGGCAGCGTGAGGCATGAATAGTAATGGTTAAAAAATCTTTTTAGGAGGCATACCACATTTGGGCGGCTGTAGGTGTTGCGCTGTTACATTTGTGCGGCAGTAGTTAATATTTTGTGGCATGAGGCTTAGCGCTGTAAAATCTGTGCTGCATTATGCGGCGCGCTGTACGTCGCCTGCGGTTCGTGCGGTATTGGGCTGTGCGCTGTACATCTTTTGCGTTTTGGGCGGCATTAGGTGGTGCTCTGTTAGTTGTGGGCTGCATAAGGCGGTGGGCAAATGTCCATACACAGGAACCAAGACGTAGCACAATGGTGAAGACACTAACCAATGGTGCAGGGGCCACAGGTTCAATACCCCATTGTGTGCAATCCAAAAAGGCTGGCTGAGGCATGAATAGTAATGCTTAAAAATAAAGTTTCTTGAGGCACACTAATTTTGGGCGGCTCCAGGCGTCGCGCTTTAACGTTTGGGTGGCAGTAACTAATTTTGAGCGTCATTATGCATTTCGCTGGCAGATGTGGGGGTCATGAGGCGATGCGCTGGAAATGTGGGCAGCATCAGTCCGCGCGCTGTTTCTCTTGTGCGGGTCTGGCAGCAGTAGGCATCACGCTGTTAGTTGTGAACGGCATAAGGCGGTGCGCAAATGTCCATACACAGGAACCGAGCCGTAGCACAATGATGAAGACACCAACCAATGGTGCAGGTGCCACGGTGTCAATCCCCCAGTGTGCCCAAGGATAAAGGCTGGTTGAGGCATGAACTGTAATGGATAAATGTGCAATAGGAGCCAGATTAATTTACTGCGGCGCACTGTTCTTTTGGGCGGCGCACAGTTATTTTGCGATGCATAAGGCGGCACACTGATGTCCACGCACAGGAACAGAGCCACAGCACAATGGTGAAGACACTGAGCAATAGTGCAGGGAGCAGGTCTCCAATCACCCACAGTGTTCATCCACACTGAGGCATTATTTTAGGGGTCATAGAACGAATGTTCAGCATAAGGCGGTGCGCTGATGGGCATGAGGCGGTGCAAAATATCATTTTGGAGGCACTGTAATAGTAGCTGGCAGAAGTGGCGCGTTGATGGGTACGCACAGGAACAGAGCCACAGCACAATGATGATGACACTGACCAATGGTGCATCGATCAGGGGCTGAATACACGGCTGTGCAGAAATAGAAAAGGCTGGGCGATGCATCATCTGTCTTAGGTAATATTGCCAGAGGAGGCACATGAAGTTATTGCCCACACATAATATTTCAGAGGCAAAAGGCGCTGCGCTGATATCTAAGCAAACAAACAGAGCCACAGCAGAAGGGTTAACACACTCCCCAATGGTGCTGGCATCATGGGTTCAATCCCCCGCTGTGTCCAATGAATAAGGCTGGTTGAGCCATCACCTGTCATGATGAATAGTGAGCTAGGAGCCATGTTATATTTTATTGATTTTACTACTGCTAGCAAATGAACTATGGAAGCACTGTAATAGCAGGTAATGCATAAGGCGCCCATCAAGGTACCTCAGAGGTCAAATTGTAACGTGCACTGTCCACCAACGAAACCCACAATGTTGTGTATAGGGTGCGTATTGTTTGCCGTATGAGGCAGGGCATGGACCAAACACAGTCAGTGCTGGCACCATTGTGTATTGTAACGCATGGAAAGCCAAAGTAGGTGAGCAGACATGCAAGATGGAACAGCAGTGTAGCAGAATGGTCATGGCACTGACTGACCGTGAAGGGGTCATGTTTCAAAATGAGCAGTGACTAAGCCTGGCTTACCTACATCTGTGTACAGCATGCAATTGGACAGCAATCTGTGATGCCAGCTAAACACAAGCCCACCCCAGTGCTCAGGAGTATGTCACCTTTTAGGGTGTCACAGAATGCACATCATAAACAACCATGTCAGTGAAGGCGAGTTCACATGTAACCCCAACACTGCACAGAGCTGAAAGGAAACGTAAAGCAGAACGAAAAGAACCCCAGACATCACATGTGCTGTATTACAAAATTGACATCCAGGCCATGTGGCATCTACAGAAATGCACACACAAATTGGGGCTAGCTGTAGCTATGTACAGAGTGATGGTAATGTACCATGCTATCATGATAGTGTGCAACAGAGGATGTGAAGATGTGTCCAGCAGATGAGACTGAAATAGCAGGACAGGTGAAATGTCATGATGATAGCGGACTAGCGGTGCTATGCAGAGCACACACACAAGAGGCAACCATGGAGAGATGAAATGCAGGAAGGTGTAGGAGTGCAGGATGGGTTGTAGCAGCATGCACATCAGGGTAGGATGACACAAGAGTTGGCAGACAGAAGATGGACAGAACCATGGGTCACAACTCAGATGAGGGTACAATGTGCTTACAGCACAAACCTCCCAACATATGACCGTCAAAGACATGGAAACGACATCTGCAGGACAAACATACACATCCAAGAGAACAGAGACGAATCACACCGATGACCACTCCCACAAATCAAAAAGCAACCAACGGTAGCACAGAAAAACGTCAACGTCATAGCAAAGGCTGCATTCACAAATAGTCCAGGTCCCCACACAACACGCATGCTGGATGTAAGGACAGGCAAACCCACAGGAGAAAGCATGAACAAATGCACCTGGTGATCTGCTGTGTACAGATCACATCACAGTCTGTATCTGGTACCAGGGACACATGCACACACACATAATGATATGTTATGCAGTGGATACAGCATGCAAAAGGAACAGACCACATCACCCCAATCGTGAAAGACCCACACATACTCCTACTCAAAGCATGGACTAAATTCAAAGCCATCCTACCCACCCCCACAGCCATACATCAAGCACAGAAACAACAAATCAAAACCCTACAGTTATGAAAAGCACATGGAAGAACTACCAGACCAGACACCTCCAACCCCCTCACTGTACCTCTGAAATTAAACTAATGCCTGCAATGGATGTGACATCGAGCGGCTGAACTGTATGCCTCCTCTTTACGGAACACCCTACCAAGCTGCCCTTGAAACAAGACACACCAAATAACTTCTAGAAAACAGCTGAAAACCATCCAGTACCAGGAATTCCTCAACCCTTACACATAACCAACCCTATACGAATCAGACACTGTCCACAATTTGTCAATGTCCATAGTATGTCCTATGTGCCCTGTGGTAATCCTCAATGTAGCCTCCCTGGGGATGGCCCTGCTCTACATGTAAAACAACCCCCCTCCCCCCCTTGTAATGTAATGCTGCTATGATCTGTGGAAATGTTGCATCAACATACACCTACATAAATGAATACATAAAAAAAGACATAACAAGAAGAAAGCAAACAACCAACAAGGGCAGTGCTTGATGTGTGCTGGAGCTGCCCAGAAATCGCGGACAGGACAGGAGCAAATTCAACATGAAAAAAGGCGCAGCACACATCTGCTCAACCTCAAGACTACCACACCCCCAGGTGCAGTGCTGTGCAAGCACCATTAAGAAAGAGACCTATGTAACAGCTAATATGTGCTGGCTAGGCAGCACAGAGTGAACACCTTGCTGTACACTGACGACAGACAAGGGTTTGTGTAGAGGTGATGAAGCAGCTGTTAAATAATGTTCCAGTTAGCATATATTGTAACAAAAAAAAAAAATGTTGTGAGACAAACTGCTAAACACTGTGTTAACAAACATGCCCCCAACCATACACACAAACAACACACTGAGGCAAAGCAAGACATTATATTCCAAAGGGAGGGTCTGTATGGGGATGTGTACTACTCAGTGATGTGCCAAATTGCAGAAACATACACAGCTGTCATCGTACACCAATGTGAGCACAGGGGGCCATGGACATTACCAGCAAATCCGTAGACACACGTGTAAATGTGGTCCACGAGTGGAGGAGCAGTCTAGTGTTCCAAAAAATGTCTTCCACACAAGGCAACCACGCATCATATCACAACAGCACACCATGCGCCCCTGGGCAAGTCACTGGAGGGACATGTGCAAGGAAACCCTGGATTCTCATGGTCACAAGGAGTCATGTGTGACTGAAAGTTAAACATTGTACTGCATGTATGTCACAAAGATAAAGCAGAGAAAGAGACAAATGTCTGTAAAATTCACATATTTATCTTTAACACGGCTCATACATACGATACACAGTGTAAGCAGAATTGCAAGGTGGGTTCCACCCTGGCAAATGATGGGAACACAGTCAGCAAGGTCAAAATGCACATGCCACGTAAAGGTCACTTCCAGAGCAAAACAGAATGGCACGAGATAAAATGTGCATCAGGTGCATGATATGCACTGGGTAGCAGGGCCACACACCACCAGCTGCTGCATGCCCCCAATGTGTGACCCACATATGAGTGCATGTAGACTACAGGTGCTGCAGGATGAGAAACCCAAACACATCACATGTCACCCCAGACATAGCCCTCATGCAACAGAGAAGGTCACCAAATGAAATAAACATCTGCTGCCAAGATGTTGTAATGTGACAAGCACATCTGTAAATTAATGTCCCAACTCCCACATAATGGCTGATCACCACATCAGCAATGCGTCAATGTACACCCCAAATATCATCTCAAACTTACTGACTATATGCTAACAGGTAGCAGGGACACATGAACAAAGAGTGAATACAAACCACACAACCGGCTGAAATGTGCAGACAGAACACCATGCAGGAGGTCCCCTTGCATTGTTTGATGGTTAGACAGTCTTTGGCCATATATAGCATGGTCCATAGAATGCAGATGAGTAGTACGAACATGGACACCCACACCAACACACCTCAAATCTAATGTCCTAATGCGACTGTTGTAAATGCAGGGGGTAACACAGGACTGTGCAGACGTGCAATGCAAGGTGTGGCCATACATGCAGAGTGTCATGTCTGTACATCAAACAAACACAATAAGCAGCATGTTAACATGCAAAGGATGGAAAATGAACTCACAGTGACCCACACCTAGGCCATTGTTCCACATGTTGTGGCTCACAAACATAGTCAGTCAGAAGCACAAGCACCAGCCAGACACTAACATGGTACAGTGATGCCACACATGAATGTAAACCCCATTGCCCCCTCAACACATCAATCAAGGATGGTGGTGGGCATGAACGTGTGTTATTGGCAAAACATGTATCATGTCCAGGTGTGTGGCAAGTGGACATAGACAATTGGAACGCTGTAACTGTTCCCCCCTGCCACAATCACGGCTGTATGATACAGTTCAAACAAACAGATTAGCGTATCCTGGGTGCCATGTCACACACATGGGCCAAAGCTGTACACTAAAGAAATGGTGAGAAATGTCCAAAATACACAGATAATGTCAGTCCCTGATGCGTACACCGTCCCAAAAACAAAGGGTCCCTGACATCCAAAAGATCAGTTACAAACACCCCATGCAAACATGGGCATGCATAGTAAAGTGTCACATTCCAATATGACACAGTCCCTGGAAGTTCATCTGTGTCCCTGCAATCAGCAGGACTCTCAGCCACATCATGGCCCAAAATGTGTGTTGTACAGGTCTGTCATGGGCAAAACAGCACTCCAAGACCAATCATGTCCTGCACAGGTCTGTGTTCCACTCACATACGTGAAACATCAAATGGCAAATATCCCCTGAAACAATAACATGGTGGACTGTCACACAACAGGTGTTGGATGGGGAGATGCACTGGAGGAAATGGGTTCGTTATGTCCATTGCCCTGTGTAAAAAAAGAATACGTATGGACAATGTTAGAAACCTTGCAACAACAGCACAAATTGCCACAATTCACAAAGCACAAAATACAGACTAAAGGGATGCAAATGCAAACATTAGAGGATATGCACATCAAATAAAAACCACTTTTGAACCAACATGACATGTTGCTGCAGACACGGGTGTCACATGGATATGGTGATGTTAGATACCATGTCACACGGGCATCTCACAGCTACACACTATATGCATCTGTTTGTGTCTACAGAGATGCAACATTACATGTCCATTACATGAACTGATACTCCACAACAGGTTCAGCCAGATCTAATCACAAAATAACAAAGGTGGAACCTAACCTATGTGTGCATCATGTGTCCCTCATCAATTCCCTCAACTGCTGCATAGCCACACCAGGTCACAGCGAACGGAGACGATGTCAGGCCAACCAGTCGAATCACCATGTAAATTCGCACATGAGGGATCTCCACATCATGGCTATGTAAGAGAGAAAGAAATGTTGCTCCACACTAGTCCCACCAAACACAAGATGCAGCTCAGCTCACCACAAATGTGGGCCATGATGAAAAGGTAAACAGCACTACCGTAGAGGTATCAAACCCCACAATGCCCCCCAGGTGGCCACACCCATCAAAGCACATGATAATGTATCATGCTTGTACAATGCAGCACCACATAGTCTAACCATAAACACCCACCCACACAATATGCGTAGTACAGTGGGACAGCTGTAATACATGGCCTGTCTGTGCCCAAGTGCTAATTTGTGCACATAATGGCCGAGTCACATGCAGTGATACCCTGTTGATGGCTTATCAAAATAAGATGGTGGAGGCAGCAAGTGCAGGTTCCGCCAAACAAGCCAATCCACACTCACATGTGGATCTGGTGTAAATATTGCAGAAAAACCTTTCCAGCAAACATACTGGACACAAAAACATGGGGAGATGTGTGACAACAGCAAAATATGGGTGAGGGAGGCTTACAGAAGATACGTTAACAACACCAGCTGCCTAATATGATACATAACAGGCAATATGTTGTTGCCCAGACATCACACACATACAATGCATCTGTAGATCTACCTATCCTGGACTCCAGCATCTCGGCTGATGTTCTGTCATGTGCCAATGATACACACCGACAGCAATGTCATCACGTATGTCCTGTGTAGTGGAGAATAGAAAAAGAGAAAACCCTGTCAGGTTCCAGCGGGGAGGGCCACACTGCAACGTACTGTCCCCAGCTGTCATACAGCACAACATGACCCAGCAATGGACTGTTCACCCTCACACTGCACACATCTCGCACATGGGTGAGCCACCATGTAGATGTGTGATGCTAATTCCAAGGCCCCCCACATCCCTCATATGCCTCCCCCCCCCTGTTGTCCCACACACGTGTCGAAATAGGTGGATGGACACACCATGTTGGTGACGCATCCCAAGGTCACACCCTTATTCTGTGTCTGCCATGTTGACACCAACACCCCCTCTCTGTGTGTACTACTCTCCTAATTTTGTCTTGTATCACAGTGTAAATACCTGTGACACCTGAAAATATGCCTAAATACCACCTGTATCCACTGTGTAGATGCATATTATGCAGTTTACATCTGCTACAGCACAGAATACTGACAGTTGTGTGCTGCTCATGTGCCAAAATACATGGCAATGTCAGCACCATGTCTGGCCAAAATATCCCCCATGTCTGTATGTCACCTGAACATGATGGTTGCATGTCAACCCATTGTGTAACTGTGAGAATGTCCACCCATGGATAGCATAGATGTTTCACTGCCCCAAATAACCTCCATATAGGTCTGTGTGTGTATGTGGATATAACATCCCTTGCTAGTGTCCCCAAGGTATTTGTGGCTCTGTACTGTGCTATCCTGCCATACACACAGCATGTCCCTGAGCCATGAGGCAGATGTAGAGACACTCTCAACTACCTATGCCACTCTTCAAATGGAAAACGCCAAAAACCCACAAGGTCCAACACATCCTGCGTCACAGATGGCTAATGAAATCCACCCGTTGATGATCTGACCCACTGCACATCTGTATGTGTGTACATGTAAAATAATGCAATGAATGAATACACCTCAAATGAAGTGTAGCAATCATATGGCCCCCTGGCTGCACATTGCATATGTCCACATGATTCACCACATCCATGTCTGTGACACCAGATGAGGCATACGTTAACACACACTGTGCTGTTGTAGCAATACACGTCACACGTCATCAATAACACCATGGAAACGTTGTCAGGCGCATGTGTACTGTGTTATGTCTGACATGTTGCATTGAAAATAACAAACATACAGACATAGCCAGCTCACAGGAGCAGAACACACACACACAACCACCCACAGATTGTAGTACACAAACAAAGAGACTGCATGAGAGCTCTCCACCTACATGGGCCCCCCTAACACACCGAACCCCTTACCATATGCCTGACACCGGGCTCCTCACACACAAGAACACCAAATAACTGTGTCTGTCCAGCATTTGCTATCACAAACAACCACTAACTGGTACTGTGCCCCCCAAAAGCTGTGAAAGGTGTAGCAACAACCACCCACACAATACACCAACAGCTGCTGCTGTGCCCTGTCCACATTGTCCATAACACACCCATGACTACATGTTATGATGGATGTTTAACAAAAGGACAATACAGTGTTGGATCTGAATGCTAAATGGTCAAATACATCACCCTTTATAAACATCACACGCACACAAGAGCACATATATGTGGGTAGATGTGCAATACATACCAGTGAATCTGTCTGCAATCAACCTCCGCCTGACCGCTGTGCCCGCCTGTGTGTCACCACAGGCACGTACAGGGGGGCACGGTGGATCCTCCTCCACATCCTCATTAATCTCTGCAGGAATATCATGCCTGAGAGCAATGTTGTGCAGGATGCAACAGGCTACGATAATCTCTGCAACAGTCATTGGCGTATATTGTAAGGCCCCACCTGATCTATCCAGACACCTGAAGTGACTTTTCAAAACGCCAAAGGTGCGTTCTATGACAGAGTGGCTGGAGGCGTGGGCCTCATTGTACCTCCGCTCTGCACGTGTCCGTGGTTGACGCACAGGTGTCAGGAGCCAGGGCTGACACCCATACCTTGCATCACCTGCAGAAGAAAATGTTGCATGTGAATGAATGAGCGCATGACACCATCAATTGGCAGACGTATAGACGTGAGAAGCAACCCACCACACATCAGGACAGACATATTTGACATCACAAATATCCACCAGACCAAACCACACCTATGGTGATAGAAATACAACAAATGCCCTGTGTAGTCTGTAGAGACATGCTAAAGAACAACACAATCCCACCTTGTCCTCCAAACATCCCCTATGTGTAGCACACATGCCTTGTTATGGGGCTCATGTTCTCATCTCCGACACCATCACCACCAATGGTAGACTACGTGACCAACACACATGAAACATACAAACAATATATGTTTGCAAATTAAACAGCACAATAATGTGTGCTGAGCCAATGTAGGCGCACACAGAGAACATGTATGACCGTGATGTCAGCCAGGATGAACACAATATCACCTTGACACCCCGTGTCCTCAAAGGTCTACATATCTACATATAGCAGTCTGACGCCAGATGCTGTTGACTGCTATCCACTAACCATCTCAGTAGACACCCTGGCCACTGTACCATCATCATTCCATCCTTGTTAAGCTGTGCTCCACTGAATTTAACATTGTAGTCCACATGAGTTGTAAAACATCACAACTACTGAGTATGACAACGTTCCTGTGTATGTCCCACCAATACCTCTATGTCTGGTCACAACATGGGCCCATGCCCTTGCTGTCACCTCTCCCAAATGATGAGTCACATCAGGAGAATCACGGACAATGATGCCTAGGCACTGCACATGTGCAGTGGACAAAGGTAATGCTAACCCTAGACTTGTTCCCACCCCTGTAATGGCAGAGGCCGAAAGCATTACCACAGCTATGCAAAAATGTACACCCAATTGCAAAGGCAAGGAACATGCATCATATGTTGTCAAACCCCCCCCCCCTCTTGTCCAGCAAGCAACGGCTGACAAACCCAGGACTGAGTGAGTGTGTGGCCCTCACACGCACATGACAAGCATTAGGAGCATGGATTGTAAATAACACACATCTTACATGACCTAACACGGGTACAATCTAAACCCATGCATGCACAGGTGGGTGAGAATGCCCCCCCCAATCCCTGTGGCCAGATGGAATACAGACACAAGTAGCAATACACACCCAGGACACACATCATCTGAACAAGTGCATACGTCCTCTAACACCACCAGCATCTCTACGTCACATATGGCTTCGAAACGGATGTGACATGGCTAATCATGTCCCCTGTTAAACAACGTCTACAGTCCTGTAATAATGTAAACTCACAACATTTGTCGGTCTGCTGAATGTGAGTTCATGTTGCTAATGCGCAGTGGGCAAACGCTGCACCACATGGGAGATGTTACGGAAACACATACATATATGACTAATCATAGAATATATTTGGAGATACTCACCCAGCAATATACAGTCACCGTACTGTCCATCCTCAAATTCCCTAAATAGTGCTGAGCGATGCAGGATATAGGAGTCATGGGTGGACCCTGGAAACCTTGGGACCACATTCAGAATATGCAGATTAGCATCACATACAACCTGAGCATTCAGGGAATGGTAGTGTTTGCGGTTGCGGAACACCACCTCCCTGTCTCTGGGCGGGACCAGGGCAACATGTGTGCAATCAATAGCTCCCATCACGTGTGGTATCCAGGCTAAAGCCTCAAAGGCCTGGTTCAGGGTCCCCCATTGTTGCCTACTGTGGGGAAGGCCTATGTAATTCCCCACCCGGCTGACCATAGCACGCAGTACTTGGTGGAGACAGCGTGAGAAGGTGGGGCGGCTCATGCCACCCACTGCGGCCACAGATGACTGGAAACAGCCAGAGGCAAAGAAATGTAAGGCAGCAAGGAGCTTGACTAAACCTGGTATGGCATGGGACCGGTCAGTCAGGGGCTCGAGGTCAGGTCTCAGATCCTCATACAGCCCCATAATAGCCCTTGTGCTCAGTCGGTACAGGGAGATTACCTGGTCCTCACGCATGCCCTGGAGCTGGGCCCTGGGCCTGTAGAGCCGCAGCTGCCGAGCCTGCACCTCAGCACGCCGTCTGCGCCGTCCCCGCACAGCACCTCTCTGGGCAGCCTCCACAGCAGCAGGTCTGAGTTGCTGCGGGTCTACACCCATGCCCTGTGCCGCAGCCCCATGGACATCATCTCCCCTGTCCAGCAACCGCAGCATCTGCCCATGTCTTCGGGCACATGCAACAACTATTATCTCCTCCATGTAAACTCCTCTGTGGCTACACAAGCACAGACACACACACAGACACACACACACACACACACACACAGACACACACACACACACACACACACACACACACACACTTCCCTAAACACTGGACAACTTGCAAACCACAACAAACAACAAAGACAACAATAAGCTCCCACAATATGGTTCACAAAAGCTGCTCTCAGTTTCTCCAAACAAACTCACGCCGCGCCTACAAAAACACCCTCAATGTTGCCCAATCACCAGCCTCATTTTATACAGGTTAATGGTATTTGCGTTCTGCGCTAAAGCGCCGCTTGTGCACGGTGCACATGCGCAGGACGTCACGCATCGGCATCTGTCTGTGCGTGCCGCGCATGTGCAATTGTTGGTACCTGTGCGTGTGTATGAGTGCGACACGCATGTGCCAATTGAGGCACATGTGCGTTTGTGTGTGCGCGGAGCCCATGTGCACCTCGTTACGCATGCGCTTAGAGTTGTGCATGCACGTCGCGCACACAAACCTAGAGCAAAACGCACGCCCATTCGCAATGCGACACAGGCACGGCGCACAAGCAGCGCCGTCACACAGTGGCGCATGCGCAACGTATGCTCCGTCCAAAAAACTACAAATGCACCCAAACGCCAGCGAAACGTTGAGGGTTGGTTGAGGAGTAAGAGCGAGTTTAGAGAGAGGTGGTGTTTTTGAGAGGTGGTGTATTGAGAGGTGGTTCTGTGTTATTTGTGTAGCCATATTTTTCCTGTTGTCTTATAAGTACTCATATCTGTAGTCCGTCGTTTCGTGTGTTAATTTGTCTGTGTATTGTGTTGTTTACTGTTCCGTTCCTGTGTTGTGTGCCTTGTGCTGGGGTCGTGGTTGCTGTGTCTGTCCAGTGCTTGTTGTGGGAGGGGCAGAGGGGGTGAGGTGTGGTGCGGAGGCGAGTGGGGAGGCGAGTGGGGAGCAGAGAGGTGGGAGGAGGGCGATGGAGAGACAGAGTCGGAGCCAGAGGGAGAGGGGGAGAGAGAGGGAGACACAGAGGGATAGAGAGAGGGATAGGGAGAGGGAGGGAGGGACAGAGACAGAGACAGAGAGGGATAAAGAGAGGGAGAGAGGGAGGTTGAGGGTGGGAGAGGGTGAGTCTGGGTTGCGTGCGGGTGAGGTGGTGCCTACAGTGCCACTGGTGGCAGGGCCTGCGGGGACTGAGGGACCTGTGGAGGTGGGGGCAGCGCCAGGGCCATCAGCACCTGCCCAGGCTGCTCCCAGCAGGCACACTGGGAAGAGGAAGTGTGTCCCTGTGCCTGAGGCCCTGAGGAGGAGGGCAACCAGATTCACAGACGCAGAGAACCACAACCTCCTCTCAATGGTCCTCGAAAACTATGAGGTTTTGTTCGGCCGACACAGCACACGGACAGGCACAGCAGGACGTCAGGCGGTGTGGGAGGAGGTCCAGCGAGGGGTTGCCGAGGCAGGGGGCCCCCTATGGGATATAGATAGCCTCAAAAAACAATATTCAGATATCAAAAGAGGTGTACGGCAGCACTTGTGTGCAGAGGAACACCATGCCAGGGGTATAGGTGGAGGGGGCCCCCTACCAGCCATGCTGACGCCCCTGGAGCAGTAGCTGGCCGAACGCCTGGGTCCGGTGTACACCTATGGGCTGCCTGCGCTGCTGGATACTGCACATCCACATGCAGGTATGTATGTCACGCATATCCATCACATGTCATTACCACCCTGATATGACCAATGTGTATACAGCTGACATTTGCAAATGCACACACATAATTATCTCCCCAGTCCCAGAATGTCCCTAGGCTGGTGTCTGAGGTTGTGTGCACAACCCCATCATACCCTATGGTGTCCAACACATACACACAGTGCCACCACTATCTCCGTAACCATGAGGGTCTGAGATGTGTTGCGCACTGTGTTTGGGGTTGTATCCTTGAAGGTGGAATGATAAGGCAGTCCGGGTAATAATATGTACATGCTGATTAATGTCCCCCACCGCATGGTGGCATGGAACAGGTGTAAAGGAATATATATTTGCCAGAGTAGGGGCAAAGGGAAACAGTCACCACAAATGCAGTATACGGAAATGTCCCTCCAAAGTGTATTTCACATTACGTCATGTGTTTGTTTTGTATACAGTATTGTAAACATGGGGAAGAGACTATAATGTACCTGTACTGTAACCCAGTTACCCAGCAGCTTAATGTGTCCTTTGTCATAAGCCCTGCAGGCAGGTACCCACACAGCATACGTATTAGGATAGAGGATGAACAGTCAGGCCTTGCCTTACCAATCTCTGTCAGTCAGACAGGTTCCGCAAACCTTTTGTCCTGCAACACAATCATTGCCCAATGGGAAGCCAAGGGTATATCAACCCCGGGAGTTTCACATGATTGCACCAACCTCTGGTCATGTATTGCTCCCACATCTATGGGATCTGTGAGCTCATTAAGGGGTAACTATGCCTTCAGTACAGCTGGACTGTTTGCAGGTCTCACTTCCTGTTGGAAAGGTTATTGCTGGCAGATGTTAGATCAGGAAAACACATGATGTCATCTCTGTGTGAACATCTATGACATGCACTGTTGCTACCCCTCTCCCACCTGTGTGTGTATGCAAGTGGTGGATGACACAGGTCAGTTGTATGAAGGGTGTCCCTAAACCGTGCCTCACACGTACGACACTCAGATTCCTCCTGGATGATATCTCCCCCATATAGATATGTTGTGTCACGCACACTAGACTACATGGTACATCTCCCAGCTGTCCTTGGAGAATAGCTGGGTATGTTCCAACCCACGTCAGCCTGCAGCCACCTGCCCTCATAATGCCTGATTGTGTGTTTTTTGAGAAGCAGCGGTCAACCAACCTGGCTGCTACTAAAAACTGTCACTGAGATTAGGGACACCATGTACCTTGCCATGGGGATTCTACGCATATTTGTGGCCACTCTGCCCACCTTCCCACGGGTCAGCTGTTCCCCCCAGAGGCCTTGGCGTCATTCCTGTGTCTCTCAGTACACACACCTCACTTTTTCCCAGATGGTCATGTCAGTCAATGAATCACCCTGGAAAATGCTGGTGTCGTTTGGAATACCCTGCCCTACGAATGCTGCTGGCCAGTGTTTCCCCTACAAAGTCAAATGTCTCTGCAAAAAAGGCAAGTCCCTGGCGTTCACGTTGTTTCCCTCCCCGTCCTCTGCTCCCCTGCCTCCCTGCCACTCTCCCTCTGTCTCTCTGTCTCTCTCTGTTTAGCAAGCTGCCTCTGCATTGGGCAGTCTGCCCCCTGATGTGCTGTGGTCCATCAGTGTCCCAGCCGTCCCCTTCTCCCGAGGTGAGGTGTGTTAGCTGATTGGCCATGTGTTCCGTGTTGTAACTAGATAAATGGCTGCATCCACCTGCATTAACAAAACCTTACACCTGGACGCCATTTGTCCACATGGTATTTGTGTGTGCAATCACGTCACAACCCCCCCCCCCAAAAGGCCACAGCACAAAAACAACACAAGATGCAATACACAGAGGGACAAATATATAGCTGTGTGATACACAGATGTCACGTACCCTACATAGGCTAGGATTTGCTGTCAGCCGCATGGCCAATGAACGGACCCTGACGTTGCTCCCCTACCCCCAACGTTTCAGAGACAAAACACCTTTCACACACATCCCGATCAGCGTCTGAGAGGGTAGTTTCCCCAGGACTATGCATCATTTGGGGAATGTATCTTTGGCATGTGTAGAGGTAATGCACATACCCAAACACGTGCAATCTGTGCCTGTGCTATCACCCTCCCCAACCTCACAGTCACACATGTACACGGTCAGTCAAATGTGGTCAAATATGACTGTTGTGGGGGACGGGGACAGTACAGTGTATGGGTGTTGGTGCGTCATGGGTAGCCTAGTATCTACACCTGGCAGCACAGCAGGCAGCCAGTACAGCAGTGCGTGAATAGATATTCCCTGACACATGTTTTAGAAAATGTATGGGCCAGGTGTGTCAATACACGTATTCACACGGCCGAAGGGCAGATGTGTCACCCTTCCCCTGACCCTGTGGCTGCAGTAAAACATGACGTGTGCTGTGACGATGACATATGTCCTCACTGAGATATGTTGTGGACCCTCACAGCTGCAGATATCCCTGTAGTGGCGTGTTTCCCCATGGCCCCCTGTCAGGATACAGGGGCACATACAACATGTGTCACACATCCCAGCAGTGGCTGAACCAGTTCCAGACATGTCATGGTGTAGCAGCCCCTGACCAACACCACCATCACTGGCCCATGTCACCTCATCTGTCATTGTGCATTTGTCTGTGAGGGATTCTTTTGTATCTGACATACTCTACGCACACTGCTGCATGTGCCTGTCAATTGTCAACGGATCATCTCCAGTAGTAGCTCCCTACATTGTAGGTACGTGGCAAACACATGTAGCACTGGGATGACAGTATGTCCCATGGGAATATGCCCTGTGCAATGGCATGCACACTCGAACAGAGACTATCAAGGAAGGTGTACCTGTTGGTGCTGTGTAGCCCTGTCTGCACATACGTTAGCCAGATGGGGTGTGGGATGGACTGCTGGATAAATGCACATATGAGCATATAGTGAAACATGGAGGACACACAGGGCGTGCAGGGCTGAATCACAGACCAGTTTCCCTGACACAGGTACATGGTGTTGAGCAATAGGTATGTGAGTATGTAGGGGTCTCTGTATGCAGCACACATTCAGAGTCCCCACAAAATCTCATATGTGTGGTCTGGATCACACACGTAGATGTTGATGTACAGCTTACACATATGTTTTTTATCTGTGTTTGCACACAAGACAGGTGACTATAGCACATTGCTGCCACATGCAGAGGAGGAGGAGGAGGAAGAGGAGGAGGAGGAGCAGGAGCAGGAGGAGGGGGAAGAGGAGGTGTGCCAGGCAGCTGATACGGAGGGCCCTGATACTGTGGCTGATATAGAGTTGCTGCCCCAGGGGGAGTGCCCTGGTCCCCGGGAGGGCCACATGGGGCCTCCACGAAGCCCCACACCACCAATGTTGTCTGCAGGAGGAGCTGCAGCACCAGCACCAGGGCGGAATGAAGCAGGGGAGGATGTGCTACTAGCAGAGCTGCGGGCCCATGGTGCCGCATCGCAACGCGACACTGAAGGTGGGTAATAAACAATCCATGACCCATCACTATGCTGTGTGTACATAGGCTATCAGGTGTGCACCCTGTGGCAGGACTGTCAATGTTTAAAATGCCACACACAGACACTCGGGGTTACACAAGCTATCAGTGTGAAACACGTCAGCGTGCAGTATGTGCAATACATTGCTGGCAGTGAAACCAAAGTGTGAGCCACACATGCACAACAACCTATATATCATGACACACAATTGCTGTGTTTGAGCTGAATCACCAAGCTATTCTTCTGTCTCCGGTTATACATCCCCTATGTTTGCTGTGCACTGTGTTTGCCCACACACATGTGCACAGCTGAGAGGGAGATGTGGAGGGACGTGCCCGTCACAGCCACAACACACACACCACTAGTCCATCTCAGGGGTGTGTCTGTGGTGTATGTGACAACATACCCTCTACAGCTGTGATATGTGTGTCTACATTACACAGTACACATTTGCGTTACATAATGTTTGGGCCTTTGTTGCCTAATGACAATGTTACACACACCCTGACAGCCCAGAGGGTGTTCACACCTACAGATGCAGACGTAACAGTACTGATGTGTAAGGTGCCTCATTTTGTAAGGGAAAACCAAATGATGAACATATAACAGGACAACGTAAGCCTCATGGCTGTAGCACAGCCATGTGCCATTGATTCATTGTGGCAACTGCCCCCTGGGGCAGGGGGAATCAGGGTTGACATACACAGGCCTAACCTACATTTGATATGCAACATCATAATGGCCACATCCCACACAGCCTTTATCACCAGGTGTCCACCCAGCATCATATATGACATTATCGTTCACAGTGCCTCATACACACAGAGATCACTATTTCCAGACAGGACAGGTGCATATGTACGGTTCCCCTGGTTGGGGGGGATACAGGACCCTGTGGTGATGTGTATGCCGACAACTAGGGTTGGTTGTGTGACATACAGACAGAGTGGTCACGCTGTTCTGCACATGTATATTCCTGCGGCACAGCCGTCTGAGGCGGGTGGCCATTAGGTGCGGCATGCCATATTACGTGTCCTTGCTTCAGCGTTGTGGCTGAGGCCATCAGGTGATGTGGTTGTGGGGGACACAAAATGCAGTCCAAACGGTATGGCATCACACAGGTAACATGTGCTGAGCATACGTTGTGTTTTGGCATCAGCAGGTCCACAGGCAGACCTGGTATAGGTTACCTTAACCCCGAACAGACAAAGGACCTCTCATCCCAAACACACATTTCCCAAAGCAAACGTGAAACTGCTACAGCAAAAGCCTATTCCTCACCCTCTTGTCCTTGCAGTTCCAGTCCGTTCACTGGGACAAAGCAGTTCACACTCACTGTAACATGCTCAATCAAGCACGTATGTACAGTTGCTCTCAGCCGCTCGGGAACAGCTTGTGATGCCATGCGGCATGGTAGTCAGGAAGGTGAACAGCAGTCTCATACAAGTCCAGCATGTGACTAATGGCTGTATGGACAGGTGAGGTTGTGCTCCCTTTCCCCTGGCTTTCACAATGGCATATAGAAGGCAGAGACACCTCTTATATTTTGACTCACAGCAACCACTACAGATAATATACATTGCTCATGGCAAAGGCACATTGCATCATATTACGAGGGGATACTGATGTTTGTGTGCCAAATGCAACTGCTAGCTCCCCCTCTGTGCTGTGGGACCCAGGGGGTGGGACACATCCAGGGATATCTGGCCTGACGGTTGATAAGACCAGACTGCTAATACGCCCACTGGGGATTCCCTCCTCCCTTTGGAACTGTGTCACGGACACCTGCCCTTCTTCCCCCTGAGGGATCATACAGAGGTGACGTGTGTTGTAATGTGCTTGCTGACGTCATTCCATTCCTAGGCCGTGAGAAATGTTTTGCCCCTTGCCCGTGGTTTGGACTGTTGGTCTCCAAGTGACAGCTGTAGTTGTTGAGATCTTCACAGGTTCCATTCTCCCCTCTGACCCTGCTACTTGCCTTGTACGTTCCGGTTATCCCCTTCGGGATACCAAGATGTCTGAGCCCTGCATTGCTGTTTCCACTACTGGACCACTTGGAGTCCCTGTCTCATCGGGCTCACCTGGCTCTTGCCTCCACAATACATTCTCTCCTAGTTGGTCTAACCCCTGGGCTACCCTCACCTGTAGAATGAGGCTCTTTAAATGCCTTCCATGTCGCCGCCCTCACTGGGCACACCTTCTCTCTCCCTACAGTTGTCGTGGCGACTGGGTGTGCTTGCAGGCTAGCCTTGGAGGTGTGTGTTTGTGATCTATGTTCCCTATGGGATCTATGCTTAGGTGAGGCCATCCCCCATGTATGGGTAAACCCTTTCTCCCCTTCCCTTCCCAGGGCTGTGTGCCACCCGCAGCACCACAATATGCAACACTGAGGTGTACATTTGCATGGCTGCTAATATTGCACCGTGGAACACCACTTATCAATAGGGCCCGTGATGTGTTGTGACCCAATGCACACCTCACTGCTGCCACGCCTGCTGCCAGGCACAATCAGGGATGCCCCACACCCTTATATCTGGGGCTCACCACTCATCTCTGAGGCCTGCCACTAGCATTTGCATGCTTAGCATACCCCTGTATATGTACGTGTATAGTCTGTGTCCCTGTGCTGCAGCATTCCATCATCACCATGGCCCTTGTGAGCATGCAACATGGGCCCAAAGGTGTACATGCACTGTTATCTGCCCACTGGGGTCACCCCCGGGGGGGGGGGGGTGAGAACACCTTAGCTGTCAGACACATGTGGGAGTTGTGGTCCAGCCCAGGTGATGGTTTGGGATCTTCTGCTCACACCCCATCCCTCATTGTAATGAGCACTGCACTGGTCACATGGCCATGGTGTGTGTATCCCTCAACTCTACCCCAACATGGTCTGCCTGTATGCATCCCAACTCTCTTACTCATTGTGTATCCCCTGGTGTTGTTGCAGTCAGTCGCACACCCTCCAGCCACCCACACAATGTACACTTATTTGCTATCTGTCTCTGGGAGTACTGGTACATCTGCTGGATGTTGTTGTTTTTGCGCAGATGGTGTATCCCTGTGTCTGTGCCTCACATCACGTACATGGCGCATGTCCTGTGTGTGGCCCTAAGCTACACCTTTTTACAATGTTTCCTTACATCACAATATGTATTTGACCAATACAGTTTGTACCATGCAAAGGGGATTCATGTGTCAGATGTGTTGCCTAGTTTTGCTTGACAATTGTACCCGGCACAGGTATCTCACAGACCACCATCTCTTCCCCACACAGGCATTCGTCAGGAACTGGCAGCTCTACGGCACACTGGTGAGCACCTCATACAGGAGGTGGTGCATCTGCGGCATGCCATACAAGAGATGCCGTATGGGAGGATGTGTGTGGCCATGGAGTGCATCCAAGCTGCGCTGGAGAGAATGGCACCAACGCCACCGCCCCCACCACCGCCACCACCACCACCACCTCCACCACAGGCACCAGATGACCGGGTGGGGCCAGCTGAAGGAGGACATATCTTGCGGCGTGGCAGACGTGGGAGGCCACGCCGTCGTCAATAGATCTTTAAATATGAGGGTGACCTTGCATACGTAATACGTCTCAGTCCAATGTGTTTCCCTTTTATACCTTAGGTTGTGTGCACATGCATGCTTTGACCATGGCCAGATGAGCTGAGACCAGGCCCGTTGTTGCCGGAGTGTTCAGACTGTCAGGTATTACTGCACACATGCCATTACCTGGCATTCCGGACATGCATACGATCTGTTCATTGCCCCTTGGCTGCAAAACACCGATGTACACATAGGCCCAATAGCACATGTCGGCCATCTCCAAGGTTACAGCAACAGTATCTTGACCAGTCCCCGTTCCCATCCCCTTCTACTGTGCACATTGGGGGAAGATGTGTGCCCATTGGCCCTGTCCTTGGCAGGGGTGACATGCGTGTCCCGCCCCTCCATGACACACATGTGTCAGAGGCACACATGGGTGGCATGCGTATGTACTATGCTGCTGTGCACCAGCAATTTGTGTTGCGACAGACCCATCCCTGTGACATGACTGATTAGGTGGGAAATATTAACAGCAACATAACCTGTGGCTACCCATGTCCCATTCCCATGCACACATGTTTATCACACAGCTACGCATGTGGTGCTGGTACCATTATGATGGCCATGGCTAGGTTACATGTCCAACCAGGTGTATAGACCTATCCCATGCCTGCGTACATGTTGTGTGTGTGAGGTAAACACGTGACCATTGAGGCAAGGTCATAACACAAACATTTATTAAACAAATAAACTTACAATGGGCAACATGCCCAACATAAACTGCTGCATGTGGTGGGGGTGGGGGGAACACAGCGCAGCAGAGGGCACATAGGGGCGTCACAGGTGCCAGCCGTGGTACCTGTCACGCTCTTCGGCAGGTGGCCATCGGGATGCCAGATGCACCACATCAGTGGCCACCTGCCGAACAGCCCCAGTCAGGCACTGCAGTGCGTGGTACACGACATGGATGTCGCGTCGTACGTCATCCAGGGCCACAAACACATTGTGCATATACCTGCCAGCACACAGACACACAGTGGCTGTGGTCTGTGTGCTGGCATCTGCATGAGGTGTGCCAGTGGCCCTGGATGCCGCACGATCGCGCTCACGTCCGTGCCGTGCAGACGCCTGCAGTGTCGGACTGGTGCCCCGGTGGCCCTCTGCTGGGCTGTGTTCCCCTCCACCCACCTCCCACCCCTCCCCCCTCCTTCCACACCCACCCTCCACCCTCCCTGCCCAGGCAATCACCCCAACTCCCCCCTCCCTGCCCACACCCCTGCCCCCGGTGCCCCTCTCCCCTGTACCCCCCATAGTCCCATCTTCCTGCTGCCCCTGGTTAGGGGTATGGGTGCTGACATCAGCATCGTCCTCCCCCACATCACTGGAGGACACCACCACCACCTCCACCCTCTCTTGGCCTGCATCATGCTGCTCCTGCTGCTGCCACATCCCTATGGGGTCCTCCTCCTCCTCCTCCGTTGCACGCCGGGTGGTGGGCCTGCGTAGACAGCAGGCAGAGGTGTGTGGGGAGTCATCGCTGGCATCACTGTCTGTGAAGGATGACATACATCAGGGCACGTCCATGTGAGACACATACAGAATGTGAAGATACAGGCAATACACAGGCTGGTGGTCCTATGGCCCACCTGAACCTGTGGCTTGGCCCTTCCAATACTCACCATCATGGTGGTGCTCCCGCTCCTTGCAGGCACGTGCCAGGAACTCGGGGTGGTACTGGCGGAGTTCGCGCCCCTTCTTCCTCAGATCCTCCACCTGTGGATATGCAAACGTTGTCTGGTGTCAACACATACCACCTGTCACTGGGGCTATGGGAAAACAGACTATGCCCTGTGTGGCCCGCATCTTGCTTCTCCCCCACCCCTGCTGTTTGTGGCATATAGAGCATAGTATCACACCTCCAGCAGTCAATCCCTTTCATATGTGCGAATAGGTTAGCACATATGTGTCACAGCAGTATCACCTGAGCGTAGCTTACATCCACCTGCACTGTCATGTAGGACAGCACTCAACAGCATCACAAGGTGAGTGCATGCTGCTCCCCACCCATATCCCCACAACACCACACCACAACGGTGGAATGGTGGGAGTGACAGTGAGAGACAGAGGTGGGGACGAGTGGGGACAGGTGGGGCGTCACAGAGACAGAGGGGATGAGGGGGGGGGACAGATCACCTAGGGGACATGGTGTACATTGCAGGACAGATCCCTACTGTGCAATGACAGCAGCTGTCCAAGGTGTGTGTGTCTGATGTTCCCTGGAACAGGTGGTACATGGTAACCAATGGAGGTGACCCAGTCGGAAACATTGCCACTGTATGATCCCCATAGTGGGTGTCCCCTGTGGGGCAGCTCATCTACAAGGTAGGCTTCTGGTTCCCCCCTATGGGTGTTGCCTCAGGGACGGCCATGTTTGTACTTGGTGTTTCACAGCATCATCATAACACATAGCGTCCCTATGTGGGCCTCCAGCTGAGCATTACTGGCCCTTGAGGTTCCGGTCAGGCCACCATGTAGCTGCTCGTCAGATGCCATTCACACAGACAAAATATCATGGGGCCCGGGAGGCATCCATGGTCCCCACCTGCTGGTGCATGTATTGGTCAGACAGGTGAGTTACTTGCAGTGCCCATGTTCACATTTGCACAATGCAAGGATGGCAAGGCTGCAGCTGATGTGTTGTCGCCAGTCTGCGACGTTGTCTTGCTCGTGTGACCAGGAGGTCGGGGGGGGGGCATCTCCCATAATATCTCTGTGACAACATACATCGTGGCATGCAACTGGTGTGTGGGAGGGGGAGCAGACAGGACCTCTGTGGATGGCCCTGTACAGATGGGCTCCACGTCCAGGAGTGGTCATACACAAGTCCCCCTGCCACCCAGATAGGCAGCTCCCACAGCCATGCACCCTGTGCATATTGTGTGTGCTGTGTCTGGGCCCAGGTTGTGAGATGTGGGGTGCGATGGCCTCCCCCTGATAGCAGATACACTGTGGACATACGGGCTGATTGGTGGCTGTGCAAATGGTTGTAGGCATCCTTCTGGTCTGTGGAGGGGGGTTAGTGAGGCCTGTGGGGGTATGGCTATACCATTGGCATGTGGTGACATATGTACATCTCTCAGGGGGATAGCCCTGCCCAGTCCTGGGCAGTCCCAGATGTGTCTGTGCCCTCATGTAGTTTCAGTTAGGCGCATATAGGGGCTGTGTAATACACAACCCACCTGTTGAGGTGCCCCCACCTGTACCCCTCGTGAGCTAGTTTGCATATTTCACTGAAAGCCTGATGAGGTCATATTCTGGGAATTGTCCCCACGTTGTGTTGTGAAGGGTGGGGGTGTTTGGGTGGTTCGCATGGGCCACCTCCCATGGTTGACAGTGTCCAGGCCT
The DNA here is from genome assembly GCA_033557465.1 of Ichthyophis bannanicus. Taxonomy (NCBI): domain Eukaryota; kingdom Metazoa; phylum Chordata; class Amphibia; order Gymnophiona; family Ichthyophiidae; genus Ichthyophis; species Ichthyophis bannanicus. The sequence goes on from CM066033.1 coordinate 529,617,332, forward strand.
CCTATGGTTTGTCACAACACACATGCATGCGGGGACATGGGGTTCATGAGCTGTTCCATATATGTTTCCGTGGTTTGCAGGGGGGTGGGGATGTACCTCACCTGGTGCTTTGATGTCCTCTGGGTGCTTTTGCTACTGTACAAGCTACGGCTGGGTGTTTCCCAGATGTGTTATTGTGTGGGACATTTACAGTTCTATCAGGTTGAGCTGGGTGTGGTCCATGATGGGCATATGACTGATGGCCTACGTTTGTGCTGCACAGTGTGTAGTCATTGTTGGCATTCCAGTTGCTGGGTAGTACTGTTTTGCCCCCCTGGCCAGGACAGACCTGTCAGCATCCACCTTATGGATCCTTGCTGGCACCTTGTCCGTGACAGTTAGACACACATACAGTGGGTGTATCAAACAATATCGTGTGACAGACATGTCCATTTAGGCGGCATGTGCCACACACGTGTCTATGACACAATGGCAAGGGCAGGGACTCAGCCTATGTGCCCACACCAGTCCAAAGATACCCTGTTGCCATCATTTGCCCTCGCAACAAGCATGCCTGACAGGCGCTACCTATACCTTCCCCATGTCATATGGGAGGGGCGCATTTAGGTGCTCTACATGTTCTTCAGACTCCATCCACTCCATCCCCTGCAACATTGTTTGAGACAGTATCCTGGGTGACAGCAGGGATGCATGGCACACACGGCAGCCGAGGCAGCACTGTTCATACGCCCCTAACAGAGTGTCTGACGACATGTCATCTGTGACATTGTGTTCTGAGCATAACTGACTACACCACAATGGGGTGCTCAGGGGGCTTTCCATTTGGCAACGCAGGCAACGTCTAACGCTGCATAGTTATTATCTCGAGGTGTGCCATGTGGGGAGTGTTTGGGAGGTATATCCCCTCCTGTTCAGGGGGTTATCCTGTATGTTTTGATGTCCTGGAAGGGTGGCACCCTCCCTTGGCATCTGTGGATATTGATGATTGTCTGCCTCATGTCTCCTGTGTTGTACCTCAGTTGTGACTGCAACTGAGTGGAGCATGGCCACAGGTCATGGCAGCCCATAGTGGGTCTGATCTTAGGGCAACACCATTTACCTTTTGGGACATGCAGGCACCCCCTTGCAATTTACATTGCTATACTCTGAGCTGTCCCATTCACTAGGCACCTATGTGGATTGGACGTATATTGTCCCTGTGGTTTTTGGGAGGGTGCGGTTCTGGAACACAGGTGCGTAGTACCAGAGGTGACGTGGAACCAATGTGTCCCACACACTAACCATCTGCACTGATGGTCCATATGCCCATGCTGTGCCCCAAACCTTTGTGTGTGCCAATGACACTATAAGTGTGGCCTGGGGTGGTGTCAAGTACCCTGGTGTATCAAGGATGGCTGCAGGCACGCGTCTTTGGCACAGCAATCTGTGTGCTAGTGACACCTGCTATGCCTTTGCAGTTGTAATGGACACATCCCATGCCCCAATGCACGTCACGTGGTGTTATGACGCATGTCCCGACTCCCCACTGGTTTTGTGGTTACTGACTCGCTTTTTTGGGCCTGGTGATAACACCAGAGCTGCTTGGACAGAGTGCATTTGTCAGTGCCACTGCCATGGCATCCCGATGTTGTGGGGTTTGTGGCCCTTTGGGATCATGCCACATTATGTTGGTCTAGATGTGATCCACAGGACACATGGCGCTCCACAGGGGAAATGGCTACCACCACAGCCATATTGTGGGGTGGAGGGGGCGCAGGACTGGGCTGCTCGGTCAGCCACCACCCCTGGATGCCATCCTACTGGCCAATCATGGTGACAGGTCACATGTAGGCCCTTGGCATTCAGCACACTAGGCATGGCTGACAGTGACCAGAGAGTGATTGGCACTCTTGGCTCATGTCCTCCCACACATGGTGTGTTTTCCGTGCTGATGGCGTGGTTTGGGCCTATGCATACATAGTGGAGTGATGTGATAGGGTCATTCTCAATGCTCCCCTGGTATTGTTTTTGGATCATGTCCACACAGCTACTAGTGATGGGGGTTGAGATACACCAGTGTCGCCATTAGTGGGGACCTCGGCAGAGACACACACAGGGGTGGCTCTAACATGCAGGTGTATTGCACTTACACGGACACAGAGATGACAGTTTTGCGGGAAATGATGAACTGGGGAGCAGCAGTTGGGGTTTGCATCAGGGCAGACCACATGAGCTGTGGGGTACTCCCATATGCTTTTATAGTGGATGGTGGGGAGCAGTCACATCCTGTCTTAAACACAGCATCTCAGACAGAAATGGGTCAAGTCATTCATGCTTGTTCCAGGTGATTATCTGTCCCCAGTGCCACATACATGCCTCAATGTGGGTGTGGACATGTGTGCAGTGACACCTATGTGCATTGTCCGTGTCTCCCTGAGCGCATGTGAACGTTTCCCTTTGGCACCCTTGTCAGACATGGCATTGCCATGCCACATTTGTTTGAGCAATGTGGATGTCCATGCTGAGCCCTTTAACCCAGTAGGTATTACTTTAGATACATGTGTGATCACATTATCTAAACATGTCATGCAATCCAAATGCAATGGCACCCGGATATACCAGTGAACATGTTTGTTTTACCATACATGTGACATTGAGTGGTTTGCCCTATGCACCTTGGCAGGGGACAGGTCCATGACACGTGGATATCTACATGGCCATGGATGTCATTACTTGAACCACTACATGAGTTGTGTGTCCTGTATGTCGTAGGGCTACTGATAGCTATGTCAGACCTACCTTGGCAACTGTTAGACACAGCATACTGGTGATGGTGGACATGCATCTGTCACCTTCCAGCCTATCGGGTGTTGTTATATTCCTCTGACCTGTGTCCTTGAAAGTTATATGAGATGTGACTGCACACACTACGGGCAATGACACATTACACGGATATGTGCTTTTTCTGCCCCTGTACATGTGTGAATTATAGGCTGCTGTCTGCAACCTGAATGGGTGTATGCAACCCCTCAAGGGCATCTGTGAGGTACATGTACAGAAAGGGCCATTGTGCCTGGGGGCTGTGGTGATGTGCGACCTGCTTCTGCATACATAGCTGTGGACATGTCCCTCTCGCAAGGCTTTGGACCTCCATCTCGAGGCTACTGTGTGATAGGTTTTGCTGACGCACATCCATATCTGCATCTACCATAACATCTCCATACATCTACAGTGTGTGTGCTGGACTATGTGCCACATAGAGCGAGTGTGAGGTGCAACCAGACCACTATACCCTATGTGACAGATCTGACTAACATACCCTCCGTTACAATCAGCTATCAGCCACCAGGGTCTTGGGTGTCCTAGGGCACATCATCAGCAAGATACAGCATTGCAACATGGTGACACCCTGGACGCCATATGCATGTATCAGGACTGCATGAGGTACAGATGATTGACTGAACGCCATCCTCACACTGCACCATATCACCAGGGTGACTGTGGCATACTCTGATGGGCTTGGCAGACAACTGGGGATTGGTGGATGTATTAGCCTACACTGGCACACCCATACAAATCTCCAGGGTGCCAGAGAACCCACTTGGATGGGCTCTCTGAACTCCTGGAGATAGGGGGTATGTTTCAAACTGCATTGGGACACACAACCATATCTCCAGGGTGATAGAGAACCCACTTGGATGGGCTCTCTGACCTCCTGGAGGTAGGGAGGAGGTTTCAAACTACATTAGGACACATATCCATATCTCCAGGGTGATAGAGAGCCCACTTGGATGGGCTCTCTGACCTCCTGGAGGTAGGGAGGAGGTTTCAAACTACATTAGGACACAGATCCATATCTCCAGGGTGATAGAGAGCCCACTTGGATGGGCTCTCTGACCTCCTGGAGGTAGGGAGGAGGTTTCAAACTACATTAGGACACAGATCCATATCTCCAGGGTGATAGAGAGCCCACTTGGATGGGCTCTCTGACCTCCTGGAGGTAGGGAGGAGGTTTCAAACTACATTAGGACACACAACCATATCTCCAGGGTGACATAGAAAGCACTTGGATGGACTCTCTGCACTCCTGGAGGTAAGGAGGATGTTTCAAACTACATTAGGACACACAGCCATATCTCCAGGGTGACACCTAGCCCACTTGGATGTGCTCTCTGCACTCCTGGAGGTAAGGAGGATGTTTCAAACTACATTAGGGCACACAACCATATCTCCAGGGTGACAGAGAAACCACTTGGATGGGCTCTCTGTACTCCTGGAGGTAATGAGGATGTTTCAAACTACATTAGGGCACACAACCATATCTCCAGGGTGACAGAGAAACCACTTGGATGGGCTCTCTGCACTCCTGGAGGTAAGGAGGATGTTTCAGACTACATTAGGACACACAACCATATCTCCAGGGTGACAGAGAAAGCACTTGGATGGACTCTCTGCACTCCTGGAGGTAAGGAGGATGTTTCAAACTACATTAGGGCACACAACCATATCTCCAGGGTGACACCTAGCCCACTTGGATGTGCTCTCTGCACTCCTGGAGGTAAGGAGGATGTTTCAAACTACATTAGGACACACAATCATAACTCCAGGGTGACACCTAGCCCACTTGGATGTGCTCTCTGCACTCCTGGAGGTAAGGAGGATGTTTCAGACTACATTAGGACACACAAGCATATCTCCAGGGTGACAGAGAAAGCACTTGGATGGACTCTCTGCACTCCTGGAGGTAAGGAGGATGTTTCAAACTACATTAGGGCACACAACCATATCTCCAGGGTGACATAGAAACCACTTGGATGGGCTCTCTGCACTCCTGGAGGTAAGGGGGATGTTTCAAACTACATTAGGGCACACAACCATATCTCCAGGGTGACAGAGAAACCACTTGGATGGGCTCTCTGCACTCCTGGAGGTAAGGAGGATGTTTCAGACTACATTAGGACACACAACCATATCTCCAGGGTGATAGAGAACCCACTTGGATGGGCTCTCTGACCTCCTGGAGGTGGGGAGTATGTTTCAAACTCCATTAGGACACACAACCATATCCCCAGGGTGATAGAGAGCCCACTTGGATGGGCTCTCTGACCTCCTGGAGGTAGGGAGGAGGTTTCAAAATACATTAGGACACACAACCATATCTCCATGGTGGTAGAGAACCCACTTGGATGGGCTCTCTGAACTCCTGGAGGTAAGGGGAAGGCTTGAAACTGCATTAGGACACACAACCATATCTCCAGGGTGACACCTAGCCCACTTGGATGTGCTCTCTGCACTCCTGGAGGTAAGGAGGATGTTTCAAACTACATTAGGGCACACAACCATATCTCCAGGGTGACAGAGAAACCACTTGGATGGGCTCTCTGACCTCCTGGAGGTAGGGAGGAGGTTTCAAACTACATTAGGACACAGATCCATATCTCCAGGGTGATAGAGAGCCCACTTGGATGGGCTCTCTGGACCCCTGAGGGGAGGGGGATGTATTATACAACATTTGGAAACTACCCCTGAGCACCTGTGTGCCTGAGTGCCCTTGTGCTGAAGGTTCCAGGACCCTTGATGGTTGCCCCTATGCGTTACCCTTCAGATGCAGATACCGCCATCAGCACATGATGGTTCTAGACACTCCTTAAGCAGATGCTTGGCCTAGCTGTGTTACAGTGGTCTGTAGTACATCAATACCAGCAGCTGTCATGACGCCAGGGGGTCATCATGCCCTCTGTGGCCACATCCATCACCACCTGGCTACATGGGCAACCACTCAGATGTGATACACAATGCAGATGGCATGTGGTTACCCTGCTACATGTAACTTATATAGACTACTTACACACAACAGCATGGACAGCTGACATCAACCCTGTCTGTGTATATGTTTTTTGTGACCTGTGGCTATTCACTTACCTCACGTGGGTGGTCTGCCTCACGGTTGAAGCGCCTGGTCACCCTCTCCCAGGCCCTCAGGACCTTTCCCATGTTTCTCCTCCTGGAGGGCCCTGGGAAAAGCCTGGTTTGCTTGGGCCCAATAAGGGAGGCTAGCAAGCACAACTCACGTTGGCTGAAGGCGGGCTTCCTGGTTTTGGACGCCATTTTTTTTGGTGGGCGTGTAGACGCGGGAACGCTAACGATGCAACTTCTGCATTTGCGCGTATCAGATCACGCACATGCGTGCCGCATGGCTGCGCCACTAATCAATGCTTGCCCTTGCGTTCCGCATTGCTGCGCGGCAGAAAGGTGCAATTATTACCGGCACGCAGCATTCATACACATTTTTTCCTTTTAATATATGAATATCTTTCGTGTTCTGAGCATACTCACATAGCTAAAAGTTGTCTCTCATGTCCCTATAACAAACATTAATTATTGTGGATTTCACTTGTTCACACAGTGTGGCCTTGAACCTCTGGACACATATGCACTGATTCCTGGGCCATTGTCAGATGAAGTGTGCTATGTGTGTCACATAGCAGGTGGTGCTCTGACACTGATAGCAATGGGTGCAGACAGACCATCAGCGTCAGGGGTCAGGCAACCTGGTGATATGGGGTTATGTGTGTTGGTGGGCTATGTTCTGTGGTGAATCACCATGTACAGACAGCAATGATGTGGTGGTTGCCATAGGTGTTTGGCGGGGGTTCATATATGAGCATTACACACGCAAATTAGGTTGTGTGTTGGACAGTAGAGGGCAATGTGGTCAGTATGTCACCACACTGCACATTAACCTATGGTATGTGTGCTGGCATACAGTCCTGGGGGCTGAGATATAGCGCAATGGTTGATCCATTGACTGCTTAACCAGGCATCATGGGTTACATCTTCCATTTGCGCTCTGGAGTGCCTGTCTCAGGCAGCTCACATGATCATACTTTGTTACACCATTGGCCATGGTGCTTGCCATGTACATCTATGCTGTGCACGGCATATATTTTCATAATTTGCAACATTATTACGTGCCCCAGAACCCTTTGTACATTACAGAGGTGCTGCTGGTGGCAAGACACGCACACTGCTGCATACATCATGTGTCATACACCATTGCACTAATGGAGCACCGCAGCCCTGGTAACAACAACACACAATCTGCATGATTGCCTCTTTAGCCAGCCAGGCATCTGTTCTTAGCAATCGAGCTGTGGCCCACACCTACCCTTGCTGCATGGGGAGCCAGAGGTGCGTACTTCCATACACAGTGGGGTTATTGGTGACTGCAGCCAATGACAGGTCCATGACTGTACACTACTGGTGGTTGTTCGGAGATCCTCACAGTGCTGTCAGCAGCAGGTGCTCCACAGACCACCTTATAGGGTGTACTTGGGTTAATCCACTGTGATGGTGTTTAAGTTGCCAGTACTAAGGACATTACACACGTTCCAGGCCTGACAGCCCCCATGAACCTTGAAAAAACATTTGCCTAATGTGACACTGCCATGTTCAATGTATGTTGATTTTCTGACATTTGACCCGCACTGCTGCTGACTGGCGGAGTCTATGGGCCAATGTCCGGATAGATAAAATACTTTGCTTGTACAACCACACTTTGGATTTGAACCACCAACCTTTTGCTTCTGAGGTATTGCAGTCACCACTGGACTACAGCTCTGTGGCTGTGATGTGACATCTGGCTGTCTGCAATAGAACCTATGCAGACTTTGTGCTGCAGTTAACAGGTTAGGGTAGGTCCACTCACACCCATGATGCACTGCACATGCCAAGCAGCAGTCTAATAATGGTCCAACGAGAGGGTGTGCAACCCCACAGCACCTAGGCCTAGTTTTGGCCACGGACCTTCTGTGTTGCAGGTACAGAGTGGGTACAGAACATCACAGTGTGTGTGGCTTGTACTCACCCTGAGTGTGAGGGGAGACACACAGCACCTGTCCTGGCTGAGAAAGCCTATATAATCAGGTGAGCTTGTCAGATGATGTCTGATAGGTTGATACATTGGACACACATACAGGCCTTCTTAAAGCATCCGTATCTCTCTGACCCATTTGGGCCTTGTGGGCTTACAATGCTCACCCAAGGGTGCATATCCTTTGTGGGTGCCTTGCCCTTCATGATCTATGTGAAGGGGTGTGGGGGTAAGGGAGATTTCTAGCCACATAGGCAAATTGTGTCTGAACACCTAACCTTGCCTGTAGAGCACAATTTGCACAATATTACGATATGCACATTCTATAGGACAACTACGGTGCTAGCAGTTGCCAGCAATAGCAGACTCATTCCAGCTGTTGTACAGAAAACCTACAGGTCACTCTCTGCTATTTAGAACATATCCATATTTCTAGATCCGACAGACAGTAGAGTCAAAGACACCCTGCTCAACCAACACCATCTGACATGTTGCAGCTGAAGGCACACTGTTCCAGCCAGACACATGGTAACTGCAGACAAGCTGCTTGCCAGTCCATGGTGCATGCTACCAGGGAAGCTCTGTCCACCCATAACTAGGATGTGAGCACAACCACCATGCAGTTGACTCAGTGATTGGGCCCCATATATACAGGACCCATAAACATCACATGAGAGAACTACTGTATGGCAATATGTTGGAACCTAGCCATGGCGTGGTCACTGATCGTTCTGGGTGAGGGTGACCTCCACACAGTGCATGCTATGAACACCATGTCTGTGGAGGTGATGGCAAGGCACAACATGGTCCTAGGCATGCACATTTGCCCTGTGTAGCTGCATCCTGCTCCTGCTGCCCTGTCTGTTCTATACCCAGAGTACTTTGCTCCTCATTATGCACATTTGCAGGCGAATACTGGCAACGGTGCTATCAGTGTGGGCTGTGGGAGGTGTTGGCAGCCAGCACACACTGGATAGACAGACACACACTCCCTACACCTAGGACAGCATTGAGCAGATGTAGTGTTATTTGGGAGCAGTGACCAACGCAACAGTAATGGGCACACTGCGGGCATGGCAACTTTGGGGTACACTTTTGGAGAAATGTTCCAGGCTGCTAGTCTCTGCAGGGCACATGACCTAACTCACATTGTACATACATCAGAGACGTTGTTATGTTACATTTCGATGATCTGCTTGTGCTTGGCATCATCATTTCTAACACTCACTGCTCATACCAGGCTTCTGATATGTGTGTGATTTATCCCCATGTGTAGTGTGTGATTGGTGATTTCTGCATATGCTAGTTTTTGGCAGGGGCACACAGGACCCGACATCCTGCCACTGCATTGGTCTTCAGATAATGGGGCCTGCAGGTGCAGGTGTTTCTGCCCCTGTTGGCCACTGCTCTAGGGCAGATTTTCACAACTCCAGTCAATGTGGTGCAAACACTGGTCAGGTTTTCATGATGTCCGTGATGAATATGACTCTGATACAGATGCATACCATGGTGGTGGTCACTTAACTTGCAGCACACGCATCTTTATTGGATACATCAGCGACCCTGAGTGTTTTTTTAGCCTGCATGGCTGCATTAGGGGGACTGTGCTGTGGGTGAGGCATATGTTTATGTGGTGTGGGCTGTTTAATGTAAAATATGTTATCTGTACCAACGCTTATGTCCTCAGCAGGGGAATCCCAGTCTTTACTAACAGGTTTCATGCATGGGAAAAACATGGGGAGTAGGATGGCGGGTGCCCCAGCTGAGATTTGAACCTGGGGCCTTCTGCTCTTGGAGGCACTTGCTTGGTGTACTACACCACCATCTTAGCACAGCAGCAGTACATTCCCGGGGGAGTCCATGGCTGTTTGTCACACGGTGCCTGTCTGTTCGATTGGACTGCAGCCACATGAGGGTGGCTAGGCGAGCATCTGCTGTGGTGCAGCAGCCACTGCCCCCTCTGCCAGCAGTAGGCGTACACCACCATGATGAAATTGGCTTATATTGGGGACAGCATCACAGCTAACTGACATGTGGCCCTCCAGTACTACATTATGTGTACTCTGCTGTAGGTGTTGTACATTTCTGAGGGGTATGAGCTACTTATGGTAAAATAGAGATCCTCGGAACATGCTTTTGTTCTCTGCAAGTGGTGTTTTTATTCCCTATAACGGTTTACTGGTGGATAAAATATGCGCACTGTGTTGCCGGTGGCCCCAGCTGGGAGTTGAACTTGTTATCTTTGCCTCCCCATTACACTGGCTGTGTCCCCTGCACCACACTGCAGGCACAGAGTCAATGTAGACCCTGAAAATAGCATGTCTGGTTGTCCTAGCGGGCCTTTCTGTTGTGGTCCACTGCACCCACGTGTCAGGGGCTCCGGCTCCATCTTCTCTGGCCACCTGCCACTGCCCCCCTCTGATACCAGTACACCTCTGCAAACATGCTTCAGGCCCTGCTGGTGCTGGGGCCACTCAGTTTTTGAACATCCACTGTGCATGTACGCAACTACATATACTGTGCATTATGGGTCTGGGGTGACTACCTAGTCCTCCACACTTCCCCACAACTCACACATGCTTGGGATGTTAAATGTTAGGGGTTTTACCAATGCCACTGTCCTCTGCCTTAAAGGTTTGTGCTTACTAGCACGGTTTATTTGTGTGAAAAATATGTGGTCATGATTGGCAATAGCCCAAGCAGAGCTTTGAACCTGTGACCTACTACACTTGCATACAGTGTCTGTGTGCACTGCACCACTGTGTAACCACAGATTGGCTGTGTTCCCTTGATGGTCCATGACTACATCCATCAGGGCCTGTCTGTTGCAGTGGACGGGACCAGCCTGCACATGGCTAGGCCACTGTCTTCTGTGGCTAGTAGGCACTTCCCCCTCCACCATCTGTACAGTTCCACCAACATGCTAGCATGTCCTTATCTTAGCATAAGCATATGGCCTGATTGAGTGGAGCCACTCAAGGACTGCATTTGGGGGACTTGGATGTGGGTGATGCCCATTGTTCTACTGTGTGTGCGGTGTAGGGTAAAAGAAGGATGTTTGAAACATGCTTATGTTCTCTGCAATAAAGGGGTGTCTTTCATATCTCTGTTTGGTGGTGGGTAAGATTTTGGGAGTAGGCTGGCATGAGCCCCAGATGGTATTTGAACCTGTGACCCTATGGTTTTACAGGTACTGGCTCAGTCCACTGCACTACACTGTGGCCACAGAGATGGTGCAGTACCTGGAGATGATAAACCTGGCAGGATGGGGTCACACACCCTGCTCTGCACATTTTTACTGTGGGCTCCTTCACCCTGTCCGGTGACAAACGTGCACATAATACCCAGACATGACCACGGAAAGGGACGATAAAATATAACCAACATGGGCTACAGTGATTTTCATGAACAAACATGGGAGACACTCCCAGGAAAGCTACATAAGAGGGGATTTTTTTTTTTTGGAAGAGTCTCCGCTCCATACACCTTTCCATGGTTCATTCCTTTTTTTTTGGCGCTTCCCTGGGTGTGTTTTTACATTTAGGCCATTACTACAACAGTTCCGGAGCTGGGTTACTATTTTAAATGTTTTTCCTGTGATCATTTTCAACTTTTAATTGCACTTTTGTGCTGTGCACATGTATCACACTGCTGACGTTTTGCTGGTTTCACCGGTTTTGCTGTACATTGCTGACGGAAATGGTTTCTCTTCCCTTTAAATGCTTTCTACCGCGAGTGTTTCACTCGCGCTATTTTTACATGCAGATTCGGGCCCGATACTGTGCGGGGAGCCTCTCCCCTCCCACTCTCCACCCATTGACCCCGTCCCTCCGCCCCTCCCGAGCCTTCCTCCGCCCTCCTTTAGCCGTTCCACGCCTCTATCGGACATTTGCAGCCCGGCACTTGTACGGGGCCCGTTAGTGTGCCGCGTACCTGTGCGGGAGTGACACGCACGTGTGCGTGGCGTTTAAACGCGTTTATTGGCGTTTCAGTGGCGCGTTGCCATGCGCTATTTTGCGGCACGCAAATTTGCGGACTTTAGTAAACATGCCCCAAAGTATAACAAGTTATTTCATTCCACTTCTTTTCTATGTAAGGTTGTTTGTATCCTGCCTTCTTCTTTAAATAATTGTAAATCCAAAAACATTATTTTATCTTTGCTGAATTCACTCTGAAATTGCAAATAGAGTTTATATTTATTGAACCACTTCAAAAATAATGTTGCTTCCTACTATCTGTCCATATAAAAAATATAATCCAAAAATCATTTCCATAAAATAATATTCTGCATCCAGACTAATGGATAAATACATTTTATTTCAAAGTCTGCAACATATAAAGTAGCTACCAACGGAGTCATGTGACTCTCATAACCAGACCATAATTTGTTGGAAAAAATGAATATCCTAACAAAGATAATTATTTCTCAGCACTAGCCCCAATAATTCCAAAGTTGAATATGTGGGTTGGCCACAGAACCCAAAAGCTAGCCAGGCAGTGGAGATATTGAGCCACTGCCAATTAGTTTCTGTGACTAAAGTAAAACCAGAATTTGCTGTGTCTCTCTTTAACTGCATGCCACTAACTGAGTAGTGGCTCAATATCATTGCTGCCCCAGTTAGCAATGGGTGCCGCCCTAGATCGTCCCCACCTCTCATTCTCCCATCTTAAATCAATTATTATCCATAATACTTTCTTTTGATCAATTTTAGTACATTATCATCAACCACCAGTGTTCCTGAATGGTGAATAACTCCTCCCATATATATAACAGATGAGTGGAATCTTTCAAATAGGATTCCACTTTCATCATCATAGGAGCCAAAAATATGTCAGTAAAAAAGGATAATGGTTTTAAGACCAAATCTCTCCCAGATATTATTGTATGACCCGGAGGATTGATCACGCTTTTGTGTCCCTTAGGTACAGTATAAAAAAAAAATCTGAGTCTTTGGATTTGGTTGCTCCAGAAATTGTATTTACTTCCAAGTCAAAAAGAAACCTGCTTCCTTCCCTTGTTTTTATAGTTTACTTATCAGTTTTGTATTGTTTTAGTGTCTACTTCCAATTCGCTATAATATGTTGTATCGCTGAATTGTCATATGATCTCAGTACAATTGCTAGGAAAGTCAGGAATGCACTGGGACCAGCTTATACCAGTGATCAGAAACTGGGCCAAGAACAGAGTTCCTCCTGACTATGTATTGCTATACCTGGAAGGTTCTGATCTGTTCAGCACAAAAAAACGCCAGTTTAATTATCAACAGAAGAAGAGGAATAGCTTGCCTAAAAGCAGCTTGGAGGAATACAGACATTCTTTGGGCACAGATCATTCCACAGATAGTGTGATCCAAAGGACAATGAAAGTAAACACAGAAGTAGGACATTCCTTTGTTAGGTCTAGGGGATTCTGTTATTAAGCATAAAAGCATAATTCTTGGGGGCTACACATCGTATAATAATGATGGCATGCACCTTACAGGTATAAGCCTGGACGTTTTCACTACAAACATTTGGAAAGCTATCGGTTCAGTTTTAAAGTCTTATGGAGTTTGGGGTTGGCTAAGATAACACAGCTCCCTCCTGGTGAGGGGATCTCTCTGATAGATGAGCAGGTACAGAGAACTTTGGGTGGCCCAGATGTAACAAAAGTTCACTGGGTCCATTAGAAAGGGGGTCCAGGTGTTAAGATGGATGAGCCTGAGAATAAAGGGGCCATATGCAAATAGTATGTAAATATGTAAATGTAAATGTAAATATGTACATATGTAAATAGTCTCAGTTAACAATTTCCCCCTTGTTTATCCAAGTTCTCATACCTGTTCTATGTAAAACCAAACAGCTTGTTGTTCTGGTCTATTGTTATATTGTAAACCGCGCTGATGCTAAATAGTGCGGTATATAAGAGCCTGTAATAAAATAAATAAATTAATAAATAATAAATATGCCATACATGGGGTGCCTGGGTCTGTAAAAGATGGGCCCCAGCCTCTCAAAGGAAGGGGCTGGCATAATAGCTTAAATTAAAATTAACCCAGTCTCAAAGAAGTGAACCTGGTCAGACTGTGGTCACTGTTCTATGCAACCGGCTTAATTAAATGTCTACTGACAACAGAGCAGGTCGAAGCAGGTAAAATTGTTCTCGAAGAATGTTCAAGGTAAACAAAGTACCCTTTCATAAGGTGAGGCAAGTCAGTTCTAAAGTAAGTTGTTCTTGAGCTATGGTCCTTGAAAAGGATAACTATTATTGTTACATCTATTATGGTTGCATGATCCAAGGCAACATGGTTTTACCAAAGGATGATCTTGCCAAACAAATCTGATTGAGTTCTTTCACTGGGTGACCAGAGAACTAGATCAAGGGCATTTAATGGATGTGATCTACCTAGATTTCAGCAAAGCCTTTGATACTGTTTCTCATGGGAGGCTTATCAATAAACTCAACAGCTTGGGGATAGGTCTCAAGATTGTGAACTGGATCGGAAATTGGTTGACTGACAGATGACAGAAGGTGATGGTAAATGGAACTCACTCTGATGAAAGGAGGGTGATTAGCGCTGTGCCCCACGGTTCAATCCTGGGACCAGTACTGTTCAATATATTTGTGATTGATATTGCTGAAGAATGGAATGGAAAAGTCTGTCTTTTTGCAGATGACACAAACATTTGCAATAGAGTGGACTCCCCTGAGGGAATGGATAACATGAGACAAGATCTACAAAAGCTGGAAGAATAGTCTAATGCTTTCCAGTTAAGATTTAATGTGAAGAAGTGCAGTGTCATGCACTTGGGAAGCAGAGATCCAATGGGAATTGTATGCGATAGGGGGGGCGAGAGGTTGGTGTGCATGGAGCAGGAGAAGGACCTCAGAGTAATTGTTTCTGAGGATCTCAAAGTGGCGAAACAGTGGGACAATGCGATGGCAAAAGCCAGAAGGATGCTGGATTGCATACAAAGAGGAATTACCAGCAGAAAGGAGGAGGTTCTTTTTTTTTAATTCTTTATTTTCGTTTTATAACAACAAAGGAAAGGAAGACATACAGCTAAAAGACAGATACATACATAGAATGTGATACATACACCAAAGTAAACCCCTGCCACCCCCCTCCCCCCTGCTTCTTCTCTAGAAAACTAATCATTCCCGAAACGGGCGTGTACTGACATTATTATGTTACAAAACCTAACGGTGATCTGAAACATGATGAGTGTACATTAAACAGACATGTCGGAGCAATGAGCAGATTGTACATAATCATTGAGCATCTGCCATTTAGACAAGCGAGAGTGAGTTTGGGTATGGGGAATAGCTCTCCGAGATATCTGCTCATATTTACTATATAAGCAGACGAGATTCCACCATTCATTGACAGTAAGTCGAGAGCTATCCTTCCAATTCCTTGTGATTAAACATATGGCTATACCCAGCATGAAATCAAGGAGAAAACGACCCTTCTTAGGAAGAGAGGGGACCTCCGCCACTGAGCGGAGTCCCACAATCTTCCAAGAAAGAGGCTCGTGGAGGTGTAAGATAAATTGAATACGACCCCAGACCCGCCCCCAGTAAACCTGTAGTTGAGGACATTCATAAATAACATGAGCGAGGGTTCCCACAGCAGTATGGCAAGACCAACACTGGTCCCTAGCAGTTGTGTTCCATTTGGCTATTTTTTCTGGAGTATAAAAGCACCTATGTGCAAAAAAGAAGAGAGTTTGGGTAACTGAGGCAGATCGGGAAACCCGCACTACTTTGCTCCAGAAAACGCTCCATTGCACAGGGGTTAAAGTGGTTTGCAGTTCGCGCTCCCAGGCTTGTTGGGCTCTACAAGTAGCAGTATCTGTACCCTGACATAATAGTTTATAAAAGTTAGAGGCTACCCCATGTGTACTACTAATAGAGTGAATTAGTTCTAATAGCCCGTCCGCAGTAGGGACAGAGGGCGGCAGGATTTGAGCACTTTTGAGGCAGTGTTGAAGCTGCATCAATTGAAAGTAATGTTTCGCTGGTAACGCAAATTCCTTCTGTAAATCAGAAAAGGTTTTCCAACGAGCTGCAGAGAAGAGCTGTTGGGGTGTCCAGATCCCCCTAGAGTACCAGGGTTTCCATGCTATCGTTCTATTTAGGACTTGAATTCTGGGGTTATTCCACAGCGGGAGTCCGTCCTGAGGACATACGTTTGGGCCCAGTGATCGAATGAGAGTGTTAAAGGCCGCAAGAGTATCGACAATCATTGGGGGATGGCGGGTGTCTACTTGATGGGACATACCGGGGAGATGGATCAACGGAATTGGGCTACTAAGCTCCTCTTCTATGTCAAGCCAAACTGGTCTGCTGTCTGTTGAGGCATCTAGCCATCGGGCACCTTGTTTAAGTAGGAAGGCTTGATGATATCTGAGAAAATCAGGAAAGCGGGTACCCCCTAGTTCCTTCGCAGACTGTAGTTTTTGTTTAGCTATCCTTGGTGGTTTGCCCTGCCAGAGATAGCGGACGAGAAGGCCCTCAATATCTTTGTAGGTGTGTAGCGGGAGTAAGCATGGCAGCATTTCTAAAATATAGTTCACTTTGGGGACTATCATCATTTTCACAGTTTCTAGGCGGCCCCACCATGTAAGGGATAAGGGAGACCAACGATTTGTGAGCTCACGGACTTTGGAGACTACCTCTTTGGCATTAAAACTAATAGTGTCTTCTAAAGGAGAACAGTAATGGACCCCAAGATATTTCACCATGCGGGATTGCCAAAGGAAAGGAAAGGCCTGCATGTCAGCCTCATGTACCCAGCGGTTCAGTGGGAATGCTACAGATTTGGTCCAGTTTATTTTATAGCCCGATAATTGCGAGTATCCATCAATCAGATCCAAGACAGCTGGAACCGAATCAAGGGATACGAAGAGCATAAGGTCATCTGCATATGCAGAGAGTTTAATCTCTCTGTGACTGAAGGGGACACCTCGAATACGTGCGGACTGTCTAATAAGGAGGGCGAGGGGTTCAAGAGCTAGATCAAAGAGCATTGGTGATAGGGGGCAACCTTGACGCGTGCCTCTTTGGAGATTAAAAGGCTGAGACTTAATGGCATTTACACAAATACTGTCAACGGGTTGAGTATACATGACTTGGAGGTATCGGAGGAAGCCCTCCCCAAAGCCATACCATCGGAGAACTGCAAATAAGAAGGGCCATTCTAGGCGATCAAAGGCTTTCTCAGCATCTAGGGAAAGACCCACCCATGGGTGGTCTAAATTAGCAGCACTGGAGAGCACATGGCACAAGGTCCGAGCATTGTCGGCGGTGGATCGGCCGGGTATAAAACCGCATTGGTCGGGATGGATTAAGGTGGCCATCCTGTCAGATAGCCGGGTGGCCAAGATCGTTGCGAAGATCTTATAATCGGCATTAAGTAGGGAGATTGGACGGTAGTTGGCGGTTAGCAGCGGGTCTCTGCCTTCTTTCTCAAATACTACTACATTAGCTGCAGAAAAGGATCCCAAAGAGGATGTATCTACCGCAAGGGCAGTAAAATAGAGTTTTAAGTAGGGAACTAAATCTGCACTGAACGTTCTGTAGAATTCGGTCGGGAGACCATCAGGCCCGGCGGCTCGACCCGAGGCTGTTCGTTTTAGGGCAGATTGGATCTCTGAAGTAGAGAAGGGTTCATCCAGCGCATCCCTATCAGCTTCAGAAAGGGTCGGCCGCTGAATACCAGAAAACAATCGCTCGAAGGTCTCTGATGAGAACTCACATTCAGATTGATATAGACGGGTATAGAAATCCCGAAAGAGTTCTACGATATCGGAGTCTGTGGTCAGTATGCCCCCTCCCTGTGGGGCTCGAAGGGCCGCTACGCGTTTGGCTTCTTTTTGACCTTTCAAGGCGTTGGCTAAAAGTCGACCGGCTCGGTTGCTTTCACGGTAGTATGCCCCTCGTTGAAGCTCAATACTCTTAGAAGCTGCAGTTGAGAGGATTGCATTATATTGAAAACGGAGACGCTGTAAGCGAACTAAGACGCATGGATCAGTACGTGAAGTTAGAACTCGTTCGCCTGCTTTGATTTGTTGGTCTAGTATAAGTAGCTGCTGTTTGCGTTGTTTCCGCAGGCGGATTTGATAACTAGTGATCGTTGCACGAATGGCCGCTTTGAAACCCTCCCACCAAGCCCAATTTGCAGTATCATGGGGTAAATTAAAATGGAAGTAGTCCTGTATGGCTGCTCGAATTTCTAACTGGAACTCTGGCTGAGTTAATAGGGCTCTATCAAAGAACCAGGCCCCCGAATTCCCTTGGGGTGCAGTAGTGTGTAATTGAAAAGAAATAGCAGCATGATCTGAAATATGTTGGGAGTGAATCTTTGCAGTGTCCACCTGAGGAACTAACAGTTTTGATATTAGAAAGAAATCTATGCGAGACTGGGATTTGTGAGGGGAAGAGAAGAAGGTAAAGTCAAGCTCATTGGGGTGTAGTAACCTCCATAGATCAACTAAAGCAAGATCTTTGATCACAGAGGTAAGCGTGGTGTGACTCTTGGGGGGACCACTTGTCCTAGGCGGCTGTTTGTCAATCAGGGGATCAAGAACTAAATTGAAATCCCCCCCTATTATCAATGAAGTATTAGCAGAGGCCTGCGCAACCTGAGCAATGGTAGCAAAAAGGCAGGGTCATCCACATTAGGAGCATAAAGGCATATACATGTAACTTCAAGGTTACCTATCTTGAGGTGAACTCTGGACCATCTACCTGCTGTATCTGAGCTAGTCGCAATAATAGTAGCATGCAGAGATTTCCTAACCAGTATGGCAACCCCACATTTCTTAGAAACGGCTGGGGAATAGGCGGCCACCATGTAAGGTTTAATATTGAGTTTAAGAGTTTCCTTCGAATTTAAATGCGTTTCTTGGAGGAAAATCAGGTCCGCAGCTTCATGACTTAGATAGCTTAGGATTTTCTTCCGTTTTATCGGATTATTGATTCCTTTTACGTTCAATGATAAAATCTTACATGGTGCCATCAAACGGTAATAGACATTTTAGGTAAGGGCGCTTGAAAACATACAACATAATCAGAATCTGTACAACAATGACATAATCACCGAGTCTACTGGCTAATACACCCCATATTGAAAAGTATGTACCAAAGTAACTTAGAGAAGAAGCAAAACCCCCAATGAAAATGGCGACCATATGTCTGCGGGAGGAGGCCCTAGAGAGGAAGATAGAGACATAAAAAAAAGAAAAGAAACACCAGAGTCCATAATTAACACTGTCTCTGATACTCATCGAGGCTACGATGGGTAGATGGAATCGGGTCACAGATATCATCAAAATAAGGCAATAAACCGCCCTCGACAGACTCTTTGCTGAGCCGCGGCAAATCCAATATGGCAGGTACAGCGGATATGAGAGTACTGGCATGAATATTCTGGAAGTCAGCGCATCAAGTCGGCTTCTTTAGCATCCAAAAACTCCGCTAGTAGATCAGGGTCCTCAAATGTTCTTGTCTGATTGTGAAGCGTGACTCGGAGCTTGGCCGGGTACATCAGGCCATAGCGTGCTTGTAGTTGTTGAAGCCTCGGCCGGAATTCCAGAAAGCGCTTTCGGCGGTCGACCGTGGGTTTAGCCAAGTCAGGATAGAAGGAGATCTTGTGGCTCTCAAACTCCATATGGCCCTTTGCCCGAGAGGCACTGAGAATTTGCTCCACATGTTGATATCTCAAAAGTCGAAAGATGATAGGCCGCGGGGTCTTCCTGTTGAGCGTTATGTTTGTGGGTACACGATGAGCGCGATCGATCTCCAATTCTTTGATAAAGGTGATTTGGAGCAGGGAAGGGAGGATTTTATATAAAAACTCCTTCATGTCTCCCGATTCCGCTCCCTCCGGTATGCCTACGAGTCGTAGGTTGTTGCGGCGCGCTCTGTTATTGCCATCTTCCACTTCTTTCTGCAAGGCCCGCACCTGACGTTCAACTTTGTCGAGTTTGGACAGCCGGACCGCGTGGGAGTCTAATATGCTCTCCATTTTGTCCTGACGCGAAGAGAGCCCCTCTAGCCTGCCTTGCAGTACACCAAGATCTTCCCGCAGCGCTCGGAGTGCTTCACCGTTGGACTGCACGAGGTCCTTAACCCCTCTAATCTCTGCGAGGATTTCCTGCTGCATTTCGGGGCCCTCGCGCAAAGCCAGCCCCTTCTGCGGAGACGGGGGTTCAGTTTTGGAGCGTTTGCCGTGAGAAGCCGCTGGAGATCCAAATTCCAGGCGCGTAGGTTTGGTCCCCGCCATCTCACCAATGTGCCCCGGCAAGATCAGAGCAGAAATTCAAGTATGTCCGGTGTTAATTCAGGATTCTGAGTAGGCCTCTCGGGAGACTCAGCGTTATGCGACCATCCCGCTGGACATCGGGCTCCGCCCCCGAAAGGAGGAGGTTCTAATGCCTCTGCACAAGTCACTGATGAGGCCTCACTTGGAATGTTGTGTTCAGTTTTGGAGATCATATCTCGCAAAGGATATAAAAAGTCTGCAAACTGTTCAGAGGAAGGTGACCAAAATGATTTGGAGCCTGCGTCAGAAGACTTATGAAAAGTGACTTGAAGGCCTAAATATGTACACTCTCGAGGAGAGGAGGGGCAGGGGAGATATGATTCAGAACTTTAAATACTTAAAGAATATTAATGAACAAACAAACCTCTCCCAAAGATGGGAACACTGTAAAACTAGAGGTATAACATGAAGCTGCAAGGGGGTAAACTGAAAGGCAATGTCAGAAATACTTTTTCATTGAAAGGGTGGTGGATGTTTGGAATGTCCTCTCAATGGAAGAAGTGGGAGCAAATACAGTGACAGAATTCAAAATGGCATGAGACAGACACAATGGATCCCTTTATAGCAACAGGATAAAATCAAAATAAACATAACTATATCTCAACAAATAGGGGTGACCTACAGGGAGTGGCAGGTGCACCTACTCTGGGCAGACTAGATGGACCATATTGGTCTTTATCTGCCATCATATACTATGTTGCTATGGTTATTGAAGTAAGTAAAATTATTGTAACAATAAAGCAATGGCTATTTTTTCCACAAATTAGGTTGTGATGTCTTTACATTGAGCAGAGTCACAGCTAAAGAATGCAAAATAAATAGAGAATGGAGCATTAAAGAAATGGCCAGGGAGCAGGAGATAGGTAGGAGCATGAAGGAGGAAAGGGAAAAGGCAGGTTCAGGCTTCAAATAGTACAAGAGATGAAGTACAGTGCACCTCATGATATGTGAGCTGAGAAAAAATACAGAAATGCTGATTTTTAGAGCATCTTCTTCATTTGTTTCTTTGTTTTGGATCTGACTATATTGAACTGGGAGGAGTACACTTTTTAACACAATGCCACACACTGCCATCTTGTTTTTATAACAGAAGAAAGACATTGAGATAACACTCAATACTGAATACTTTCTGAATACATCAACTGGTCATATTAGCCATCTTAGCCTATTCGTCTCTTGCTCTAACCCTGCTCATGGTGGCTTATTAAGGATGTGCACAGAGCACAATTTTTCAGTTCATTTGACCTTTTTTCTCCAATTTTGGATTTTTTTTTTCATTGTGTTTCACGCATTCATTTTTAATAGTTTTTTTTAAATGTGTTAAATCGTTTTAATGTGCATTAATTGACAACACACATTAATTTGTAGGTTAACACATTAAATCAGTTTAGCAAACAATAAACTACATTAAGGAACCAAAAGCATTCTAACAAATGTTCATTTCTACTGTTTATGGCAAAGGATTCTGAGGCAGAGGCCCTGGAACCTTCTTTTCCAACTACCTGGATTGTTTCTTCATTTTAAATCCCTCAACCTTTTCTAGCTAGTCAAACATACAGGAATTGAATCCAAATCTCCAGCTTGTAGCTTTCACTCAGTCTATTCATTTTGACCCATTTTCACTATAAGAGGGTAATTTTATGAGGGGTGTCTATTTTAAGAAAGAAAGTAGGAATCTACATAGGTGCTGTTTTATAAAAGACACATAAGGGCCTGTGTGTCTTTATGAAATGATAGCATAAGAAGCAGAGATTGCGCCTTAAATTCAGGTGCAGACACTTACATCTACTTTAGAGCACATGTATACCAACATGCTTAAAATACGCGAATGCGCAAGTCGATTAAGGTATTTCACAGTCCATGTCTGCACTTGCAAACTCTGCTTGTGCTTTCTCCAGATCACGCCCCTGACTATGCCTACCAGCAAAGTATGCACATTCATGCTAATTTGAAGGCCGCGGGCAGGGTCCCAGCGGCCACCGGTAACCGGTGGTGCGGCCCAGAGTGGGTCCCTGCCCTTGGAGGGGGGAAGCGGTGGGGGGGGGGGGAGGCGCGGAGACACGGGCAGCATCATTTGAACTGATTGGCTCTGCCGCAGGGTCGCGCGTGGCGAGAGCCAATCAGAGAAGGGAGAGGGCCTTGTGCTGTGGCGGCGGGGACGCTCGCTCAGCACATGGCCGAAGAGCAGGCAGCGACCGGTGTGAGGCAGCGATTGGTGTCGGGAGTTGCAGGGCCGAAGCGGCGGCAGCGATCAGCGGCAGTGGCGGCGATCGGAGACTGTGCAGGGAGAGCAGGACGAGTGGCCTGAGGGTCTGTAAAAGTATCGATCGTTGCGGCGGTTTTTTGCGTGGAGGCGAGGAGAGCGCAAAGTGGGTATCTGGGGGGTCCGGGGAGACAGCCAGTGGAGAAGGGGAAGGCAGGAAGGGAAGAGAGGCAAAAAGGATCAAATAATTAAGGAGATCGTTGGAGAGAAGCCGGGGAGTACTGGAGTACAAAAAAAAAATAATAATAATAAAATAAAATAAAGGTATTTTAAAGATACGGGGAAAAGAGAAAGAAGTTAGGTGGGACCTAGGAAGGAGGATGCCGGGCAGAAAATGGAGTATTGGAGGGGGGCCGGAAAGGAGCAAGGAAGAGGGCTAGGGGCCGGGCAGGAAAAGGGGGAGGCAAGTGGCGACAACAGGGCTCAGGCGTCCGGGAAGGGTGTGTAGCGGCGGCAGGGGCTGCTGGATTGGCTGGGCCTGCAGTAAGGGGGCGTGGAAGGTCACCAAGAGCGGGGCAGCGGGATGGGGTAGGGCGGGGGCGACAGACTCGGGGAACTGCAGGGGCTAGGGGGAGTATGAGAGTTGGGGGCTATGAGGAGCGGCAGAGTGTGGATGGAGGAGCTGGTGTGGGGCAGGCCGGGGGAGAAGAGTCCAGGGTGTTGGCTGGGGGGGACGAGGCAGGCCAAGGCAGAAGGGGGGCATGGAATGTGGCTGATTGGGCAGGGTACGGGGTCCCAGCAAGAGTTGGGGTGGTGGTATGTTCTGGGGAGCCCGGGGGGGCAGGGGCTATGGGACAGCAGGGATGGGAGCATTGGATGGGGGGTGGGCAGGGCCATTCCAGGGTCGACTGGTCAGGGGCATGGCAGTCAGCATGGCGTGCGGTTGTTCCCCCGTGGTTGTGCCTTTTTTGTCTACACAGGTTCCGGTGATGGCGTCCCCAGGAGCAGTTCATGGCGGAGTGCAGCAATGCAGGACAGCAAGAGGTGAAGCACAGGCGACGACTGCACGTGGAGGCCCTGGCGACATATCGGCGGCACGTGGAGAGGGTGAGCCGCGGACGGTCGAGGACGGTTCACGAGAGGTGCAACCACGACTGGTGCAGGAGTCGCCGGATGCGGCGGAGATGGGTGAGTTGTGAATGGAGCAAGCTGGTGGGGTCGGGATGGGGAAGCGCATAGAGAGGTCGGGGAAGGCTACCAGGAAGAGGAGGCATACATGCCGTCAGAGGCGCAGATCTGAATCGTCCACGTCAACGTCCTCAAGTTCGTCCACGGGATCATCGGCTGGGGATGGGAAGAGCGTAGAGAAGGGTGCTTCCGGTGGGGGGTCGGCAGTGGTGACAGAGTTGTTGGAGTTGTAGGAAGGGGTGCCGAAAAAGTTGAGGCGTAGGATTCGGAAGAGGCGATATATTGACATTTTCCGGCTGTTGGAGGGTCGTAAGCGCTCGGGGGAAAGTAAGAAAAAACGGAAAGAGAACAAAAAGGCTGGGAGGGTCCGGAAAGTGGCACGGACAGTGGTAAATTGGGTTAGGGCCTTTTTGCGATTGGCAAGTGTGTGGGGTCAGTGGTACCCAGAACAGTATGGGATGCTTTTGTTGTATGCGGACTCTATTCTTGAGGCGTTGCAGACGCATGAAGGGTGGTTATGGCTGAATTACGATGAGAAATGTTTGGATAAAATGGAGGAGAACAAGTTGTTGTCTTGGGGCAGCCAGGATATCAACTTGTGGCTCATGCAAATGTCAGTAAGGTTAAGTACGGTAGGTGGGGGGGGAGTTGCGGTGAAATCTGGGGGGGGAGCCAATGCTGTGGTGAACCGTTCCTTTCGTGCAGGTGGAGTCGGGGTCTCGAGCAAGCAGGGGGTTGGGGGGGATGTGTGTTGGAGGTTCAACAAGTCCTCCTGCCCGTTCCCCGATTGCAAGTTCCGGCATGCATGTACGATCTGCGGTGGAGGGCACTTGGCGACAAAATGTATTAAAAGGGGAGCGCATTGCCGACTGCCAAGTTAGAGTCCAGTGTTCAGCGTAGCCCCCTCGCCCGTACGGGTGGGAGTATTGAGAGAGTGGCTGTGCCTTTATCCTAAGAAACAGGATAGGGAAGTATTGCTTGGGGGGTTTCATGACGGGTTTGTAATTCCAGTCCAGGATGGGGTCGGGGCCGCAGCTGCTAGGAATGGACCATCGGTACGCCATTTTGCAGATGTGGTGAAAGTAAAATTAGACAGAGAGTTGAAGTTGGGCAGGATAGCGGGCCCATTTTTGGAGACCCCGTTTAGGAAGTTTGTGGTGTCTCCATTGGGGATTATTCCAAAGAAAGAACCGGGTAAGTTCCGGTTAATTCATAATTTGTCTTATCCTGAAGGGGCATCGGTGAATGATCACATTCCTCGGGAAAGCTGCACGGTACATTACGCTTCATTTGATAAAGCGGTTGGGCTCGTGAGGAAGGCTGGGCGTGGGGGGGTTGATGGCAAAGGTGGACATTGAGGCCGCGTTTCGCTTGATGCCGGTGCACCCATCTTCCTTTCATTTGCTGGGTTTCCAGGTCGCAGGAGAGTATTATTTTGACAAATGTATGCCCATAGGCTGTGCAGTGTCTTGTGCGTGCTTTGAGAAGTTCAATACTTTTCTGCAGTGGGTAGTTGTGCGTCGAGTGGGCTGTGCCGATGTTGTTCATTACCTGGATGATTTTTTGTTTGTTGGGGCAGCTCAGACTTCCTAATGTAGGGCTTTGTTGGAGGGTTTTGTGGAGGTGGCCGGGGAATTGGGGGTGCCGTTAGCGGAGGGGAAGGTGGAAGGACCGGCGACTAGGATCACCTTTTTGGGCATTGAGTTAGATTCGGTTGAAATGGTGGCACGCCTACCACCGGAGAAGGTGGTGAAGTTAAGGGTTTTGGTGGCGAATGCGCTGGTGTCAGCGAAGTACACTTTGAAAGAAATGCAAGCTCTTATAGGGTCATTGAATTTTGCATGTCGAGTCATACCAATGGGTCGGGTATTCATACGGCGGTTGGCGGTGGCAACGGCAGGTGTGTCTAAACCTCATCACCGTATTCGAATTACCAAGAGCATGCGCGAAGACTTATTAGAGTGGGATGTCTTCTTGACGGATTTCAATGGGTCGGTTGTCCTGGTGGAGGAAGAGCGTTCAAGTGAGGAGTTGCAGTTGTACACGAATGCGGCGGGGGGCACGGAATTAGTTATTTATTTTGGAAGAGCATGGTGTGCAGGGAGTTGACCAGCATCATGGGGAGATGAGGGACTCTTAAAGAATATCACGTTCTTAGAGCTGTTCCCGATTTTGGTGGCTTTGGAGTTGTGGCCAGGTAAGTTGAGTAACAAGAAAGTGGTATGGTGGTGCGACAATGAAGCAGTTGTGAGTGTGGTGAATAATTATATGCCTCGGTGCTGCCAAGTGGCGGCATTGATGCGAAATGTTGTGTTATCCTGTTTGCGTCGGAATGTGACATTGAGAGCGCGGCACATACCGGGCCACAATAACGGCATTGCTGATGCTCTTTCCCATTTGCAGTGAGATTATTTCCGGCAGCTGGCGCCAGAGGCGGATGTGGTGGGATTGGAGGTCCCTTGGAGCTTATGGAGCTGTGGCCTGCGGAGATGAAAGAGATGCTGAGCAGCTCGGTGGCAGAAAAGACTTGGGAGGCATATTGCAGAGGCTGTGAGAGGGTGGTTGAATTCTTACAAGAGCAAGGGTGGTGTGGGGGGGTGGTTCCGTATCAATTATTAGGGAGATAGATAATCAGTGCGAAGAGGCAGGGCACGTCTCGGGTGTCTGTATGGGGGCACTTGGTGGGCTTTGGTTTTTTTCACGAAAGCGGTGGGTTGGGCTCCATCGGGCGAGGGATTTTTAGTTAGGAGGTTGATGCAGGGATGGGGCGGGCGAGGCCGGTTAGGCCGGATAGGCGTTGCCCGGTAACACATGACTTGCTGAGAGGTCTGTGTGCGGCCTTGCCGGCGGTGGCGGCTTCAGGGTACGAAGCCAAGCTATTTAAGGCAATATTATGCTTGGCTTTTTTCGGGGCGTTCCGGGTGGGGGAATTGGTAGCAGAGTCCACAAAGAGGGGTGTGGGGAACAGCTTGCTGAGGCAGCATGTGCATGTGGAAGGGGATCGCTTGAGGGTCCTGTTGAAAATATCAAAAACGGATCAGCGAGGCAGAGGCATGTGGGTGGTTCTGAGGGCAATAGAGGGGGACACGTGCCCAGTAGCAGCAATGCGGTTGTTCCTCGAAGGTCACCCGCGGGTTGAGGGTGGGCTTTTTGTGCATGCGGATGCTTTGTTGGTTACAAGATATCAAGTGACAGCGGTGTTGCGTTTGGGGCTGCAGCGGATGGGGGAGGATGCTAGCTAATTTGCGGCACATTCCTTTCGCATTGGGGCAGCGATTAGCGCAGCAGGTGCTGGCATGTCAGGCCTCCAGATACAAGCAATTGGAAGGTGGCGGTCCAGAGCTTTTCAGAATTATGTTCGGTTATGAGGGGGCTTGGGGGCACGGATAATTAACCATTGTTTTCTTTTCCAGATCATGGCGGAAGTGTGCAGGGCTGTTGGATGTTGGGGCATTCGTTTGTGTTCTGGGCTGGCCGGCGTGCAGAGGCGAGGCCTATCGGGTGGAACCTGGGGTTGGAGCCTGCATTGGTGGCCATTTCATGGCTGGGAGAGAGGGGGCTAAAATGGCCTCAGCTGATGCCCTTGCTTCGTCACCATGCGCGTTTGAGGACACCGCCGGGGTTCCTGCTGTTGCATTTGGGAGGAAATGATTTGGCGTTGTGGACCTGCAAGCATTTGATCAATGCTGCAAAGAGAGACTTTGCTCAAATATTGGCAATGTTTGTAGGGGTGGTGCTGATTTGGTCGGATGTCATCCCGAGGCCGGTGTGCTGGGGGCAGCGGCGCTGGTCCCGGGGGTTGACGAAGATCAATAGGCAGATCGGGAGGTGGGTGGTGGAGCATGGGGGATATCAAGTGCAGCATGATTGGGTGGATGTGGCTTGTTTCGGTTTGTACAGGAATGATGGTGTGCATTTGGCCCCGGTGGGGGTGGACCTTCTCCTGAATGATTGGCAGGAAGCATTGGAGCGGGTGGTGAGGGGCAATGCGGGCAGGTCACAGCTTAAGCCCAGGTAAAGGGGGGGGGGCGGCAAAGTCACATGGTGTGACTATGCCGGTGGCAGGAAGGTTTCGGGGGTCTGGAGCCGGAAGCTACTTGGGGCGTGGGCAGGGTGCCCGCAACCCGGAGAACCCCAAGCCAACTTTTGCTAGTGATATGGCGAAGTTGGGCAGGGGTGGTAGTAACTGGACCAGTGGTGACTGGGTCAGGTGTGGAAGCAACGTCACCTTGCTAATAGTATGGCGGGTGAGGTATCGCTCTGCTGGGGGGGGGGGGGATAGTTGGCTAACTTGTTGTTCTTGTTAAATTGTTAAAGTGTTATTGGGTAATAAAGCTGTGACCTGGTGTTTTTTCCAAATGTGGTGTCTGTGAAGGTTTTGGGAGAGATGCAAGTTAAGGGGAAAAAGGGTAAGGCGGAGGGAGAGCACCGGTTACAGATCTCCGGTTATTTGAAGGCCGCGGGCAGGGTCCCGGCAGCCACCGGTAACCTGTGGCGTGGCCCGGCGTGGGTCCCTGCCTTTGGAGGGGGGAAGCAGTGGGGGGGGGGAGGCATGGAAACGTAGGCAGCATAATTTGAACTGATTGGCTCTGCCGCGGGGTCGCGCGCGGCGAGAGCTAATCAGAGAAGGGAGAGGGCCATGTGCTGTGGCAGCGGGGACGCTTGCTCAACACATGGCCGAAGAGCAGGCAGCGACCGGGACGCTCACTCAGCACATGGCCGAAGTGCAGGCAGCGACCGGTGTCCCGCCCTCCCACCCATTAATTGGAGGGTCAGTTTGGGGGGTTACAGGGGGTGTCACAGCTGGGGGGGAAAATGGTTTGGTAGGATCCTGGAGGTTTCCGGGGTCCGGAGCCGGAGGCTACTTGGGGCGTGGGCAGGGTGCCTGCGACCCAGAGAAGCCCGAGCCAACTTTTGCTAGTGATATGGCGAAGTCGGGCAAGGGTGGTAGTACCTGGACCGGTGGTGACTGGGCCAGGTGCGGAAGCGAGGTCACCTTGCTAATAGTATGGCGGGTGAGGTATCGCTCCGCTGGGGGGGGGGATAGTTGGCTAAGTTGTTGTTCTTGTTAAATTGTTAAAGTGTTATTGGGCAATAAAGCTGTGACCTGGTGTTTTTTCCAAATGTGGTGTCTGTGAAGTTTTGGGAGAGATGCAAGTTAAGGGGAAAAAGGGTTAGGCGGAGGGAGAGCGCCGGATACAGATCTCCAGTTGCACACCTAGTTTAACGCCAACTGGTATTTTATGAGGCCACTTCTGCACCTATGCAATCATATATGCAGAAAAATGACTTTATAGAGTTATCTCCCCGAATATAGAAAAATATCCTGAGATATATGGCAAATCATGAACAAGAAACCCTTCAAAGATTAGAGTCCAGAATACGAAAATTATGTTTTATAAACCAGAAGTCAATCAAAGGCACATTGTATTTAAGTGCTGTTGAAGATTCAGCACGTGACATGATGACATCAGAAAACAAGTCTTCCTGTTGTAAATGCTGGAGCTTGCTTTTTCTCTGCAGCTCCTCTTCTTTTCTTCTCGGATAAGTATGTATTAGAATTGTTAGAGATAAGAAGACCTGACAAACGTCTCACTATGAATGGTCTTCATGACTGATATCCCCATATATTATTTTTTCTCAGTGTCAGTACAGAAGTTACACACACAAACTTGCATGCTGTCATAAAGTGATGTGATACCAATAAAACAGGTTGAGGCACTCTGACATTACCGGAAATTATTGTTCCCTAGGGGAAAATGAGCTTTAAGTTAACGCGACATGAAATGATGCACCCAGGATGATTTCTTACCAGCTTTTAGGTTTGCTGCAATCTTGATAGCATGCTACTGATTCCTTTAGGATTTTGCCAATGATGTTTTTCTTTATATAACTTGGAAGGATAGGCAGGCTTACACTTACTCTGAGGAATCTTTATATCTCAAATTTAAAGCAAAGACTTAAAACCTTTTATTTTGAAGGAGCCTAAAATATCATTTAGATTGTGTGGATGGGCTCATGCTAATGATGGGGCAACTGGATTTCCTTATCTTTCAGAGAAAAGATGTCTAGAGTTCTGTTGGTTTTTATCACTTTTATCTATTCTGGGGTACATTTAGATTTGCGTTTAGCGGGGATGGATGTTGGACTCTTTATAACAGCCAAAAACGTCTGAAATAAAGAAAATTAATAAAAATTAATTTTAATGGTTTTGAAGAACCAGGGAGATCCCCAGGATGTGTGTGTGTGGGGAGGGGGGGGGGGAGAAGCTAATAAGCCTATCGGAAATGTTTTATTGAATTTGAATGCAGTTTAAAGTTGTGATTCGCAGCAATATTAAAAGTGAAAGTAAATTAATTTATTGGTTACTAAGGGGTATGTTTATTAAACAGCAGTAGCAGCTTCCATGCAATATTGGAGACGCGCTCCCATTGAATTCAATTGGGGCCGCAGCTCCGATATCGCACAGAAGCCGCTACCGCTGTTTAGTAAACATACCCCTAAAAGTCTGTTGAAGTTCTGCTAATGTTAAATGTATCCCCCAATTGACCGCTTTGACCCGGTGAAAAGCGGGATATAAATACAGCTAAATAAATAAATAAATAATGTTGTTACGAGGTTTACTGTGAATAAAAAAACAGTTTAATAAGCTGTTTTAATGTTAAAATTTAAAGTGTAATACTGTTAAAGTGCCCAAATGTTGCGAGAGGGGGAGGGATGAGAATTGAAACACTGTTGCAATGTGGCACAGCTGAGATGAGAATGTGAAGCAGTTTGATGAAAAATCTCTCTGACTAACTCTTAAAGAAGCAGTCTGAAAAATTCTTGAATGAGCTCTAAAGGATAGTTATGATGAGAAATTTTGGGAACGTGGGGAATTAAGACTATTTTTTATGAAGTGGGAACTATTTGGTGACGTCAGGAAGAGTAAGGACACATTTTACGGAAATTTAAAATGTTGATTCCTTTGAGTATTGGAGTGATTTGGTGGTGGAATGTTGGAGACGGTGGTGTGTGTTGGTGTGCTTGTTGACAGGGACCTCTGGGAGTATGATGTTTTGGAAATTTTGATAGTTTTGTGGGTCTGTGAGTGTAGTTGAATGGGATTTAAATGTATGATCATGGTTTTGGGGTTTTGTTTCTGTGATTTTAGACTAAATGAGCAGCATTGATTGATTTCTGGGTTTTAAAGATAAGAGTGTGTGACAATTGAGAGAGAAAATTAAAATAAGAGCTGGTGAGAGAAGCTCAGAATTTAGGGGGTTGATTTTCTTCCTTTCCTTAGTGTAAAGAGAGGGAAAGAAAAGAAAGGCTTAATTGTAAAGAAACCCTATTCAAGTTTAAAACTGAGGTATGTGTAAGGGGTATGTTTACTAAACTGTGGTAATGTTACATACCACGCATTAGGTAACGCTACCGTGCATTACGTAATGTTAGCGACCGTTAACATTACATAACGCGTGGTATGTAACGTTAACGATCGGAAACACCCACGGACGCAGTAAAGCCCACAGAGGGTGGAGAGAAGGGGTCAATGGGTGGGGAGTGGTCGGGGAGAGGCTCCTGGTACACCAACGCGGGGATCTGAGGGACTGAAAACTAACGCACGTGAA
This sequence comes from Ichthyophis bannanicus, assembly GCA_033557465.1. Lineage (NCBI taxonomy): Eukaryota > Metazoa > Chordata > Amphibia > Gymnophiona > Ichthyophiidae > Ichthyophis > Ichthyophis bannanicus. The sequence continues at coordinate 529,648,496 of CM066033.1, forward strand.
AACCTGTCGTTAGAGGCACATTTGCAGGAGAGAGAAACCATTTAGGTGAGTAATGTGCAGCAAAGGCAGAGAGACCATTAAAAGGTGATAGTAAAAAAGCACAACCTAGATCCCCTAGACCCCACCTCCTACAGGCCAGTAGCAAGCCTCCCGCTCACCGCAAAGATAATTGAGAAGATAGTCCAATGTCAGCTTCAAGAACACCTAGACGTTAACAACATACTGGACCCGCAGCAACACGGATTCCGACCATTACATGGGGTCGAGACCCTAATGACCATGCTGATGAACACCCTCATCATAGGAACCCAAGAGAAACACTCCGGATACATCCTAATTTTTCTGGATATATCAGCGGCATTCGACACCATCTCCCATAACACCCTTATCCACAGACTCCAAACAATTGGGATCAAAGATACTGTACTCCAATGGTTCAGGTCCTATCTAACCAACCGACAGCAACTGATCTGCACCAAAACCTCCACCTCACCCCCCTTCCAGCAACATCATGGAGTACCTCAAGGATCCACACTATCAGCCATGCTTTTCAACATCTACCTCCGTCCACTCTGCTCAGTCATATGCACTCACAATGTCAACTTCCACATATACGCCGACAACATAATGCTCTACGCCCCAATTACAACCACGAACCCAACAAGCGACCAGCTATCAACCTGCTTCACCGACGTATCCAACTGGCTACAAGAGAACAACTTATCCATTAACATAAAGAAGACCGAAGCCCTTATAGTGACAAAAGACCCAGACTTCAAACCACCCACTCACCTCACCATGAGAACCACGCAAATTCAAGTACAACCACACATAAGATATCTCGGCATTATCATTGACCAAGCCCTAACCCTTAAGCAACAAATCAACAAGACCACGAGAACTGTATTCGACCCCTCCTCGAACCACAAGACTTCAGGACAGTAATTCAAGCTCTAACACTCCCTCATCTGGACTACTGCAACATAATCTACCATGGCCTACCTGCCACACAGACCAATCCCCTCCGAACTGCCCTAAACACCACGGTGAGAATAATTCACAATGCAAAGAAACGAGACCACATCACCCCAATTCTGAGAGACCTTCATATTCTCCCCATCGAAGCAAGAATCAAGTACAAAACTCTTCTACTCACCCACAAAACCATCCACCAAACACAAAGCACCCCTCTCCGCGCCCTACTGCCTCGCCCAACCCACAGCAGAACAACCAGACAATCCTCCAACAGCTCCGTTGCCATCCCCCCCAAAAGAACCAAAGCAACTCAACGGACCTGCAACAGAGCCTTTGAACTCTATGCCCCATCCCTCTGGAACTCTCTACCAAACCACATCAGGAACAACGGTGATCTCCCATCATTCAAAAAGCAGCTAAAAACCATACTATTCCAAGAACATCTCTGAATAGGAACCCCCCCCCCCTATTTCTCTCCAAGATCTCCAAACCAGTAACTATGCTATCTTGTCAGTCTCTATGTTCATCCCAAAAATCATCAATGTTGAACCCCCGGTGATGCCCCCCCCCCACATTTGATTCCCCCCCCCCTGTTATATGTCCCACCGCTTTGACCCGGTGAAAAGTGGGATATAAATACAGTTAAATAAATAAATAAATTAAATAAATAAATAAATAGTAGTGCTACATGTCCAGCAATAGCATAGTGCCCAGGTATGAAAGGCCACTATGGCGAGGGTGCAACTGGGGCATAGGGGACCACAGGCGAGACATGCAGAGGGATTGGCTGGGTCACAGGGTGGACTAGGCTGTTGCCTATGTGGCACATATGAACACAGAAAATGGAAATCAGCAAGACAGCAACTGACCAAGGTCAAACATGCCCATGTGTCTGTGTCCCACAGTGCCCCATCCAGGGACATTACCCAGCAGGAACCCCACAGGGCACATAACATTGACAGGCAGTGCCGGGGGGAGGCACGGACATCGATGTAGGCATCCCTACCCTGGAACCCACACCATAGGCAGCCGCCTACTGGCACCCTGGATGGCCTGGGACAGTGCACCACTGGCACCAACAGCATATGGGCATGGCAGAAGGCCAGGGTGGGGGTTTCTGTGCTGGAGGAAGCAGTGCCACCCACCTACAGTGGACCCAGGCCATGCCCTGTACCAGTACGTGGTGCACAGTCCAACAGAAAAGGCCTGGCTGAGGAGATGTGAAGGTAGGCCCAGAGACTGCTGTGTCTCTGTGACAACACAGTGGTGCAGTACACACAGCCAGAGTAACCCAGAGCAGAAGGTCACAGGTTCATGTTTGAGCTGTGGATCCTACAGAGCACATCCCACTATTTTACCCGACTATGTACATACAACAGAAAAACAGCAAAGGCCTGACTGAGGAAAAGTAAAGGTAGCCTATGGACCTCTGTGTCTCTATGGCAACACTGTGGTGCAGTACACACAGCCAATGTAGCTTGGAGCAGAAGGTCACAGGTTCAGTTCCCAGCTGTGCACCTGACAGAGCACAGCCCACTATTTTACCAGACTATGTACACACAAAAGAAAAACAGCAAAGGTCTGGGTGAGGAAAAGTATAGGTAGCCTATGGACCTCCGTGTCCCCTGTGGCAATGCTGTGGTGCAGTACACACAGCCAATGTAACCAAGAGCAGAAGATTACAGGGTCTGGTCCCAGCTGCAGACCCCACAGAGCACATCACAACATTTTATCCAACCATGGACATACAACAGAAAAACAGCAAAAGCCTGGCTGAGGAGAAGTAAAGGTAGCCCCATGACAGCACTGTGGCGTAGTACACACAGTGAGTGTGTCCCAGAGCAGAGGGGTACAGAGTCAGGTCACAGCTGCAGAGCACATCACCACATTTTACCCTACGAGGTAGATACAACATCAAACAATGCAATCCCCACAGCAGCAGACAACACTGGTACAAAACCCGCTCACACAGGCACCACCATCCAAATCCGCAGGTAGAGTAAGGCTGTTGGGTCCAGGTCGGAGCTGCAGGTACCATCACCGCACTACCACTACCCCCTGCACAGTTCAAAAATGTTGGCGGTGTGGTGGGCAGGCCTGCCAAACACCCTGAAAACTGCACAGTGCTGCAGTAGGAGTGTGTGTGTGTGTGTATGTCGAACCATCAGCCTCTGTGGTTGGCCACACCGCTCTGGGCCCACAATGTCCAACTGTTGCAAGTGTTAGGCTGCAAATGTGCATAATGAGGAGCAAGGTATTGTGGGTATGTCCCAGAGAGGGTGAGGTGGGCCAGCTGCATCTGCACATGGAGTAGGCCAATGGCTGGGACACACCAGTGTGTGAACACCACCTGCATGTACAGAGTGGCCACAGCATGTCATGCTGGAAGGTCAGTCTCACCCTGACCCAGCAGTGACCATGGCATGTCCAGGTTACCCCATAGTGCTCTATGCTATCTCTTATCAGTGACACCTGTGTGATCTCTGTTCTGACATACCTGTGTGGTGTGTGTGTGCTGCACACCCTATGTTTGGGTGTACGTGTCCTCTGTGAGCATGTCCCAGGGAGTGGCCAGTGGACTGTCTGCAGGTAGTCAGTGCATGGTTACAACACCCTGTACACTGCTGCAGGTGCAGTATGACAGTGTTGTCCACTGGTGCATGGCAGGCTGTGGTTATGTGGCAAGTGAGGACCTACAGGCCAAGAGACACAGTATTGCCCGGTCACGGGTATGGGTCATGCGCATCAGCCCTGGAGGGCTACCCTCCCCCATCCTGTCTGGGGTTGCTGCAGTGACAGGCAGTCCCCTGTGCTCAGGCACCAGCTTTTTCTCCCTCCTTCCCCACCCACCAGGTGAGTGGGGAGGGGCATATAGTGTATACCACCCTGAGCAGTAGGGGATCAGTGTGACATAAGCCCCCATGCATGTCCAGACCAGACCAGACCTGACTCTCCCTCCCCAACAGGTGTCCATGGCAGCCTGACTTTAACACTGGGTATGCACAGATCTGGGCAGTGTCTGGTTCCAGAGAGCCACATGTGACTGTGGAAGCCAGATGGCCACAGAGGTACCATTAGTTACACTGTTACGAACACCTGTCATACACTGCCATTGACAGTGATGTGCAGCAGGACCTATCCCTTGCACCACATGTACTGTGGACCTAGTTCTGTGCGTACATCATTACCCTCAGAGTGAACACAGAACCTGCACAATGGCAGTTTCTGTAGGCATTCTGTGCCAGTATCACGCATGGTAGGCCATCCAAACAAGCTGTGGTAATGGAGAGGCACAGATCCCAATTGGTGAACAGCTGTAGACTGCTGTTCCACATGTGCAATGCATCATGGGTGCTGGTGCTGTAAACCTATCCTGGTGCACAAAGCAGATGATTTCTGCAGTGACCTGCACTCACTCAGTAACCAGCCACTACTGTACAACAGGCTATAGAGGTATAGACCACTCTTTAGTACACTGACATTGCAAACAGTGACTATGTGGTGACTCCACATTGTTTCCCCCCTCATGGCTGCCCAACTTAGATGTTTTGCATGCTGCAACAGGTGTAGCCATGCAGAGCCATGCTGCCAGGCCATAATAACCACACAACAGATGCCAACCTCCCCCCTGTCCATCTATCTACATCTGGCAGCTGTGTAGAGTCCTGTCTGGCTGTGCAGGCTGTCACCCTATGTCCTGCGCTGGTACTCTGTCCCACATTGCTCATCTGTGTGCGTGCCTTGCCTGTGACCGATGTGCATGGTACCACCACTGCACTGTCGACCCAGCATTGTAAATATCCTGCCACCACCATCCCCACTGGGGGACATGTATCCACTCCACCTGCAACCCAATGTTTCATCAGTATGTGACAGTGGAGAGGTGGCTTAGTGGTTGGGGCAAGTTACCCCAAGCTGGAAGGTTGTGTGGTCAAATCCCACCAAAGGACAGCAACCATGTGCCGGAAGGTCCAGGGTCCCTAGTTCCACAGGTGCTCCCCATGGTCATGTGCAAGTCACCTAACCCAACATTGCTTATGTTCCCTGTAAAAATAGTCTTCCCCAAGTGACAATGCCCTGTGCAATGTAATATCTGTTAGTGAAATGGAAACCACCCTGGTATCATGAGAGGCAGCATATAAGATATGTAAGATACATAAATATATATAAATAAAACACCCTGGCAAGTCCAACATTGCCAAGACCCCCCCCCCCAATCACCTGTTGCCAAAGGAGTGCACTAAAGTGCCATAATCAGGCCGTGGTTCTGCAATATGTCTGGAAAGGGTGTACTGTCAACCTAAAACTACGGAAGAGGATACAACAATGCCAAAAGGATGGGAATATGGCACGTCTCACCCACAAATAACAGCCGTGATGAGATACATTACAGAATGCCTGAAACATCAACAAATACCAAAAGTGTCTCAAACGGGGGTACGTGCGGGGGTACGCACAGGAGTATGCGCAGGGGCATGCAGGGCAGTACGCTCGTGATTACGCATGCAATGTGCAGCTGCACCATCACTGCGTCATCGGAGCGTTGACCACACACAGCAGACAAGATGGCTGCTAGGACCAGGAAGCCTGCATTCACAGATGCAGACCTGTACCTGCTGGCGGAGCTGATCTGTCTGTGCCAGGAGCACCTGTTCCCTGGCTCATCCCGCAGGCAGGACCTCAACAGGGTGAGGAGGTCATGTGTGCACCTCACCAGGTGCTACAATCGTGCTGCAGACTACCCATATGAGGTAAGTGCATGGGGACAGGCACACAAACCTAGCAGTGCAAACCAATAGCCTGCAACCAACAGACATATCAGACATGCACAGCAATGGAAAAGGATGTGTCTGTGGGGCAAACAGGGATCAATGTAGGTCTCATGGCTGATGTGTGCAGGTCTGCCCCATCTGCAGGATGCACTAGCCAGCATCGCAGAGGTCTGTCAGCCCTTTGAAGGCTTACTCGAAGTAATTAATCCACATCCTGCATCTGGACTATGATGTGGCATATATCAGGAAACTGTACCCACCATATGCAATATCAGCTAACAGTGATCTGCCACCTGTTTTGGTCATGTATGATATACCATATGATAGGAATATCTCGTCAGAATATTGGCTCCCAAGAGATGTGGGACCGGCCAGGATAGGTGGCTGAATCACCCAGGTGCTGAGGTAGTTGCCCCTTCTGCAGGCTCACAGATATGCCCCATCACCAGGATGCCCCAGGCCACATACCAGAGCCCTGTTACTCATCCTGTTTGTATGGCATTTGCTCCTGTCACTGTTTCATAGGGCTGCCATAGCCCCAGGATGCCCCAGGCCACATACAAGAGCTCTGTTATTCATCCTGGTTGTATGGTATTTGCTCCTGTTACAGTCTCACAGGGCTGCCCCAGCCCCAGGATGCCCCAGGCCACAAACCAGAGCCCTGTTAGTGATCCTGATTGTATGGTATTTGCTCCTGTTACAGTTTCACAGGGCTGGCACAGCCCTAGGATGCCCCAGGATTCATTGCAGAGCCCTGTTATCCATCCTGGTGCTAAGGTACCTGCTCCTGATTTAGTTTCACAGGGCTGCCTTAGCCCCAGGATACCCCAGGCCTCATTACAGAGCCTGTTAGTGATCCTTGTTTTATGGTAGTTGCTCCTGTCACAGTCTCACAGGGCTGCCCAAGCCCCAGGATGCCACAGACCTCATAACAGAGCCCTCTTATTCATCCTGGTTGTATGGTAGTTGCTCCTGTTACAGTTTCACAGGGCTGCCCCTGTCCCAGGATGGCCCAGGCCTCATTACAGAGCCCAGTTAGTCATCCTGGTGCTAAGGTACCTGTTGTTGGTCTAGTTTCACAGGGCTGCATTAGCCCCAGGATGTTCCAGGCTACGTACAAGAGCTCTGTTATTCATCCTGTTTGTATGGTATTTGTTCCTGCAACTGTTTCACAGGGCTGCCCCAGCCTTAGGATGCCCCAGGCCTCATTACAAAGCCCAGTTAGTCATCCTGGTGCCAAGGTACCTGTCCCTGGTTTAATTTCACAAGCTGGCCCAGGCCCAGGATGCCCCAGACCTCATAACAGAGCCCTGCTATTCATCCTGGTTGTATGGTGGTTGTTCCTATTACAGTTTCACAGGGCTGCCTTAGCCCCAGGATGCCCCAGGTCTCATTGCAGAACCCTGTTACTCATCCTGGTGCTAAGGTACCTGCTCCTGACTTAGTTACACAGGGCTACCTTAGCCCCAGGATGCCCCAGGGCTCATTACAGAGCCCTGTTATCCATCCTGGTGCTGAGGTACCTGCCCCTGGTTTAGTTTCACAGGGCTGCCATAGCCCCAGGATGCCCCAGGCCACAAACCAGAGCCCTGTTAGTGATCCTGGTTGTTTGGTATTTGCTCCTGTTACAGTTTCACAGAGCTGGCCCAGCCCCAGGATGCCCCAGGCCTCATTACAGAGCCCTGTTATCCATCCTGGTGCTGAGGTACCTGCCCCTGGTTTAGTTTCATAGGGCTGCCTTAGCCCCGGGATGCCACAGGCCACATACCAGGGCCCTGTTAGTGATCCTGATTGTATGGTATTTGCTCCTGTTACAGTTTCAGAGGGCTGGCACAGCCCCAGGATGCCCCAGGGCTCATTACAGAGCCCTGTTATCCATCCTGGTGCTGAGGTACCTGCCCCTGGTTTAGTTTCACAGAGCTGGCCCAGCCCCAGGATGCCCCAGGTTTCATTACAGAGCCCTGTTATCCATCCTGGTGCTAAGGTACCTGCTCCTGGTTTACTTTCACAGGGCTGCTGTAGCCCCAGGATGCCCCAGGCCTCATCACAGAGCCCTGTTAGTGATCCTGGTTGTATGGTATTTGTTCCTGTTACAGTTTCATAGGGCTGGCCCAGCCCCAGGATGCCCCAGGCCTCATTGCAGAGCCCTGTTATCCATCCTGGTGCTAAGGTACCTGCCCCTAGTTTAGTTTCACAGGGCCGCCTCAGGCCATATCAGGGTGGTATGTCGGTCACCCTGGCACAATGATAGGTGCACTGGCTGGTGGGTGCGGGACTGGCTCACCCCCATGTTGCCCCAGGACCCTGGAGAACATGTGGTGGCCCACACCCTGGTCCCACCTGGGCATGGCTGGCGCTGTGCCCAAGGCCCAACAGTGGCACACATGATCAGCCCCCTCCCATGTGCACAGCGGCACATGCCATGCAGCCTGTGCATATGTTGGACATGCGTTGTAGCCAGGCAAATGGGTGTAGCTGACATGCTGACACAGTGCATATGTGTGGGGTGCGGTGCAAGCCCTGCCCCCTGCCGGAAACACCGTGTATGGATGACGGTGCCGTGCAGGCCCACCGCCATGGTGCACGTGACACGCAGCATGGCAGCAGCACATATGAGACAGTGGTGTAGGGCCATGCGCGGCTAGGCTGATGGTCTGGAAAGGTGTGGCAGGCGGCCCACATGCAGCATACATAGGGGGCAACTCAGACATGCGCAGCTGCACTGCGCACATGCGTGTGCCAGGGTCAACTGTGAGCAGTGGACACACAGCACGTATCGGAGGTAGCCACCTGCTGCCCCCAACTATGTGTGCTGTGCAGCCCAGGATGGGCCTGGATGATTGGCCCCTAATGGTCCCATACCTTGCTGTGTCCACAGGTGGAGGACCTATGTAAGAAGGGTCGGGAGCTGAGGGCCAGGTACCCAAGGTTCCTGGAATGGGTACATACAGAGCTGCAGAACCAGCGTGATGGTGAGTGATGCCACCTGTGCCATGCTCCATGGCATGTCCCTGTGGGCCAGCAGGACATGTACTTGTCATGTGTAAAAGGTGTGACCATGGTGGTAATGAATGTCTTTCCCCCACAGCGGCCGCAGATGCAGACGAGGGCCCAGTAGGGCTGGATGCTGTACCAGGCCAGCCAGCGCAGGCTGAACAGCCGGAGGTGGGGCCCAGAGGTGGCAGCTGGCATGGAGGCCGAAGAGGAGGGGGGGCAGAAGCATGGAGGGAGAGGTGGAGGTGGAGGAGGAGGAGGAGGAGGGGGAGGTGGAGGGGAGCGAGCGAGGAGCGAGCAGGGAGCGAGGGTGTGTGGGAACCCCAGGAGGGGGAGGGGGCAGAGGGGGATGGGGTGGGAGGGGAAGGGGGCTGAGCAGGATGGGGGAGAGAGGGGATGGCCAGTCCCGAGTGGCACAGGCTGCCACAGGGCACTGGGGGCTCTGGCCACCTGCCCCACAGTGTCAGTGCTGGTCCCCGACTGGGTGAAGGCCTGCCACCCAGCGCCGCAGGCAGACATGCCATACATGCAGGCACGCAGACAAGGGGAGAGGTGTGTCTATGTGGGTGCTTGTGCGGCCTATGTCTGGCTACAGCAGTGCGTGCCCAGGCCCACGCCCAGCGGGAGCACACCCACATCCTGGATGCATGTGCGGCCTATGCCTGGCTCCGGCGGTGCGTGCCCAGGCCCACGCCCAGCAGGAGCACACCCACATCCTGGGGCAGGTGCTGGTGGCCCTGTCCGTGTTCGATGACCAGTTGCACATGCTGTGGGAGAGAGGCGAGGCAAGCACAGCCAACCAGCCACCCCAGCCCAGGAAGCCCCCAGGGGGTGTGAGGGACAGACACACACACACGTGACCCCTGCCCTGTGCCAGCCTGTGCTCCGGGACTGCCATCGCTGCTGGGGGTGGGAGGTGCAATGCACACCAACGCCAATACTCACACTGTAAATAAACCCTGTACATATGTTCAACAAACGCATGCTGGTCCAGTGTCCCATTTAGCCACATGACAGAGGGGTGAGAATGTCAGGCGTATGCATGCCTGTGTGTGCCTGTGTGCATGTCACCGTACCCAAACATTTTAGCCACCCCATGGCAGGGGCGGTGTATGGCTATGGGCGCCGATAGATGCAGTGCCACAGATGCATGGGGGTAGCATTGGACCGCCATGGCCCGCCAACATGACCAGACCCATCGTGGCAGGCATATGCCAACATTTCACACATATACTCAATCAAACAGGGAGACTGAGACAAACACACAAGTTTTTGTTGGAACGTTCACTGTGAGGAAAAAATCCCTCTCGAGGTGTAATGTTCCTTTTTTTCTTTTTAAGTGGAATTACCACACAAGGCCCTGAGAGGATTATCTCTCAACACCAAATTTTGGTTTTTTATTAGTTTACCGTTTCACACATGGCACAGTGCATGGCATGGGTGCCACACAGCACAGCTACGCACCTGATGTCACACAGACAGAGCACACGCCCCCCCCCCCCGCCAGGTGTGGCATGGATGGGGCTTGGCATGCCAATGAGTCTGTGTGCCATGTCCATGTGCCTGGCTGTGTACAAACATACCCTCAAGCACTGAGCAAAGCACATAGTATCTGGTTGGGTGGTAACATGGCAGTACGAGGGTCTGCAGATGCTGGGTGTTGGGGCTGCCATGGACACCATGACGGACAGGAGAGAGACAACTAAGGTCAGGTGTGGCATAGGGGGCAGGTGTGGAGTGGGACAACACAGAGGAGGCACAAAAATGCATGTAGGTATGGGGGTGGGGGAGCAAGGAGGTGAGCAGGGTGGAGGGCCAGAACAGTAGGAGAGGCGGACCCACATGGGGTGCAGGGGATGAAGTGGATATGGGTAAGGGAGCCCGAATGGGAGCGGATGTAACGGCCCCCCGGCCCAACCATGGGGGGGGGTGAAAGGTGCACCCCATGTGGCAGGATGGGGGGGATGGGTCACAGAGGCCAGAGCAGGGATGTGGGTTGCTGAGGCGCAGGTGCCTGCCAGGTGGGTGGGGGGTAACCATGCCCTCTGTGAGTGGGCCAGGGTGTACAGTGGTGGAGCAGGGATGTACCCCCACAGCGAGGTGGGGAGGGGTACCAGGCTGCCGCTCCCTGGGAATGACCACGTGATGTCAACCCTGTGCCCTGTATACACTGGGGACCAGTGCAGACCCAGTAGGGGGGGATGATGTGAGGCTGGCGTGCGGCGGGGGCCAGGTTATGTATGTCAGCAGCGCAAAGATGGTGCAGGCAATGGCTCCTCATGGTGGGGGCAGGCACCAGTGATGGCAGTGCGAGGGTGTGTGTGCATTGGACAGGGGTGGCAGCATGATGGGAACCTGACAGGAATGGGGGCTGCCAGGGGAATGGGTACAGGGAGTGGAGGTGGAGATGGGGGTGAGTGGTTATGGGTGGCCTGGTGGGGGACTGGGGAATGGGGTGTACACTGTGGGATGGCATAGCGGCATAGGCAATGGTGCAGCTCGCCAGGGCCTATCCAGCCATGTGCATCGTGGAACAGCAGTGGTGGGGGGACAGGCAGAGATGGCCCAGATGGGGGGACAGGGGTGCTGCTGCCACAGTCGCCCAGCTCCACAGGGGTGCCTGTAGTGGCTGCAGTGCCATGTGTGATACGGGGGACCCCGGGTGAGTGTGTTGGGGGGACCAGCATGGGTGAAGAGGAGCGGGTGGGGCATGGGATGGGGCATGTGCCATGAACCAGGTACCTGCCTGGCATCAGGTGGGGCAGTCCCTGGGAGTAGCTGCATGGCCGGGTTGGGGGCGAGGTAGTGGTGTGCCGAGTGGTGATGCTCTGGCAGCATGCACACATGGCAGGTGGTGGGTGCAGGCACGGGGGAGGGGTCAGTGGGGCATGGGGAAGGGGCATGGGTCATGCGGCAGGTATGGGTGGGGCAGGGAAGTGGTGGGATGACAGGGGATGGGGTGGGGCAGGGAGCATGGGCAATGGGGGGAACTATGGGTGGGGCAGCAGTGTGGGTGGGTGAGAGGCAGGTTGGCTGTGGACCGGCATGGGGTATGTGGCCAGGGTGTGGCTGGGCATGACATGGGGATCATGGGGGTGACAGACACACACTGGACACATTATGACAGGCAATGCCACATGAGCGGCCCTTATTGTCACCATCCCCGGCCATGCCGGCTATGCCCCCTCCCACCCCTTGGTGCATGTTCCACAGCCACCATGGCTGCTGCTGGCTGTCCTGCCTGTCCTGCATGGGGCTCCCATGCAGCCACCATCCATGCAATCCTGACGGAGATGGCCTGTGCCAACGCACCCTGGCCCCGCATCTCCATGAGGATCCCCTCCATCACTGTCTTCAGGTGCTCGGCCCTGTGCTGCAGCCATCGCTGCTCCCACACCACCTCACCAAGTGCCAGCTGCATGCCTGTGGGGGTGACAGTGTGGGACATGAGACATGGATGGCAAATGCAGACATCTGCTGCATGTGCGCAGGTGACAATGGGTGGACACTCACCCTGTGCATCTGCATGGGTCTCAGCAGCATCAGACCTCATCTCGGCGAGAACCTCGCTGATGGTGGCATGTACGGTCTGTGGTGTGTGGACCTGTGCTGTGGCCATGGGGCACCACCAGCCTCAGTAGCTGTAGGTGGGCTGCCACTGCCCCACTTGACACGTGGCTCACCATCATCCTCCAGGTGTGCTGCCATCTCCCCCTCCAACCCCACTGCTGCAGCTGGCCCGGCACCTGCAGGTGCCTCCACTGCTGGCCCTGCCATGGCCACGGGCCTTGAGCCCACCGCTGTGAGCTCCTCCGCCTCCTTGGCCTCCATGGCATGTATGTCAACTGTGGGAGAAAAGGGTACACAGCTCAGGAGGTGGATGGCTGGCCATCCCCATGGATATACCTGTCATGTCCCATGACAACGGACTGCGTGGGCCGCGGGGTCCCTGGGGAACCATGTGATTACCCTGGGTGGGCACCTGTGGCCAGGGCCCATAATGGTGCAGGGGTAGGCATGGCACCCAACATGTCTGTGTCCTGGGTGGGAGAAGCATCCCAATGGTGCCTGCCTGTGCGTGCATCTGTGGCCATCCCACATCAATGGGTGTGACTGTCTGGGTGGTGCTGGGGGGATGGGGCTGCCACTGGAATGGGATGCAGCAGGGGCCCCGAGTGATAGGGGGGACCATGCTGGTGTCCCATCTGCCATGATGGGGAGCAGTCAACAATGGGGTAGGGGTGGAGTGGGGGGAGTGGGACAGGCTGCATGGGGAGGGAATATAGGCTACATGGGGGGATGGGGTGGCGGGTAATGAGCTGCACGGGGGTGGGTGGGAGCAGGGGGGTAGCTGATGTGACCTGTGGGCAGGTGGTGGTGGCTGATGGGGGCTGTGGGGGTGGCCGTTTGGGGCCTGTCGGAGGCAATGGGGATGGCTGACAGGGGACCATGAGTGGGGGGAGGGTTGGCTGGGTGTGACCTGAGATGGTTGGCCGGGTGTTGGCATGGGGGGGTCGAGGGACCAGCGCCTGGAGGTAGGCCTGTAGGGGTCTATCATCTGGGCCTGGGACAGGTAGCTGACTGGGTGATGGGGGGCATGTGGGGGGCACTGGGCCCGGAGGGAGCTGGCGCATGGGGAGGGTCAATGGGACTGGACCAGGGCTGTGGGTCGGGGGTGGGGTGGACACCAGGCAGATGGAGGGCGCAGATCAGGGCCGCATAACAAGGGCAACTAATGGCCAGGTGACATACATGGTACACAGGTTTGCGTCCTGACCTGCTGATCGGACGTTATGCTGTTCCTCTTGCTTACACTGTGGGGTATACTGCATCACCCATCTGGTGCTGCACTGAATGCAAGGTCTGGCCCCATGTGGGTTCAGTGTGATTCAGCTATCTCTGCCTCATTTGTACCTCCGGTTGTGAGCCTGTCCTCTGTCCCTGGGGAGCATCTGTGTGCCTGGTGTGTGTCCATGGCTGTGTGAGCTGTTCACATGGGATCTGTATGCATGGATCTGTACTTTGGTGCTTTGCCATGTGCAGCCTGTCAGATGTGTGTCAGCTGTTCTGAGGCCTGCTGCATTGTCGATGGTGCTACATCCCCTAGAGGGGTTTGGGGGGTGTATGCTGACTGTGGTATGAGTGATCAGGCATGGTAGGTCCCTGGTGTCATATGCAGGGTATTGTATCAGCTCCCACTATTCCATGTATTGGGGGACATCTGTTTGTGAGGTGACATCAGTACCGGGGAAAATGGTAGAAACTATCATAAAGAACAAAATTACATAGCATGTGGATAGTCATGGCCTAATGGGAGACAGCCAACATGGCTTTAGACAAGGAAGATCTTGTCTCACTAATCTGATATGTTTTTTTGAAGGTGTGAATAAACAGGTAGACAAAGGTGAGTCAGTTGATATAGTGTATCTGGACTTTCAGAAAGCCTTTGACAAGGTCCCTCATCAGAGACTTTTGGCAAAACTACAAAGTCATAGGATAGGAGGCAGTGTACTATTGTGGCTCGGGAACTGGTTAATAGATAGAAAGCAGAGGGTAGGGCTAAATGGCCAATTTTCCCAATGGAAGAAGGTGACTAGTGGAGTACCCCAGGGATCTGTACTGGGTCCGCTACTTTTTGACATATTCATAAATGACCTGGAAAAGGGAATAACGAGTGAGGTTATCAAATTTGCAGACGACACAAAACTGTTTAAAGTTGTTAAAACCCAAGAGGACTGTGGAAAACTGCAGGAGGATCTGGATAAATTGGAAGACTGGGCATCCAAATGGCAGATGAAATTTAATGTGGACAAGTGCAAAGTTATGCACCTAGGAAAGAACAACCCACACTATGGTTACACAATGCAAGGTTCCACATTGGGAACCACCACCCAGGAAAAAGATTTAGGAGTCATCGTGGATAACATGTTAAAACCCTCTGCCCAGTGTGCAGCGGCAGCCAAGAAAGCAAATAGAATGCTAGGTATCATAAGGAAAGGAATGGAAAATAAAACAAAGGATATTATAATGCCTCTGTATCATTCCATGGTACGACCGCACCTTGAATATTGTGTGCAATTCTGGTCGCCGTATCTTAAAAAGGATATAGCGTTATTAGAAAAGGTACAGAAAAGAGCCACCAAAATGGTAAAGGGGATGGAAGGCTACTCCTATGAAGAGAGGCTACAAAGGTTAGGGCTCTTCAACCTGCAAAAGAGACGGCTGAGGGGAGTTATGATAGAAGTCTATAAATTAATGAATGGAGTGGAACGGGTAAACGTAGATCAATTGTTTACGCTATCAGAATATAGAAAGATTAGGGGACATGCAATGAAGCTACAGGGTAAACTATTTAAGACAAATAAGAGAAAATATTTTTTCACTCAACGTGTAGTCAGACTCTGGAATTTGTTACCGGAGGATGTAGTAAAGGCTGTTAGTGTAAATGGGTTTAAAAAAGGTTTGGACAAGTTCCTGGAAGAAAGGTCCATAAACCATTATTAAAAAGGGACCCAGGATATCAATGCTTGACCCAATACAAGCACTGTGGAACCTTTGTCTTTTGGGGATACTGCTAGGTACGTATGACATAGATTGGCCACTGCTGGAAACAGGATACTGGGCTTGATGGACCTTGGCCCCAGTATGGCATATCTTATGTTCTTATGACCGGCCTCAGATGTCCTCGGTTTGCGGGATCATGGGTTCTGTGGGTATGTGCTCCAGTCCTGCACAGCACATGCTGTTGTTGGAGGGGTGTCTGTGGGTGCAGGATAGATGTTCCCATGGGGGGGGGGCCATAGCGCAGTATACAGCGGTCCAACCTGCATTCAGTCTAGCTTTGTATGGTGTGCTGTGGTTCCCGTGCCTTCTTGGGTTCCCTGTTGTGCATCCATCTTGCATGTCCCCCAGTACATGTCATTTGCCTTTGGGTTCCATCACTGACTGTGGTTTGGGGTGCACCACCCCATACATCGCCTCAGGCAACAGTCCACCCTGGGCCACCCCTGTGCACCATGACTGGTGCTATGTTACGCACATACAGTGGGGGCAGAGGGCATGGCATGTGGGTGCTGCTGCGTGCGTGTGACAGTGTCCCTACATTGGGACTGGTATTGTCCGTAGGTTTGCGGGACTGCGTATGGCAGGTTACACTGGATGGCTGACAGGGGACTGTGGGCTGGGAGCATGTGTGGGTGCAGCAGCAGGCCTGTCAAACACAGCATATGTCTCTGTGGGGTGGCTGGGGACATGCGTATACATGGATCCCCTGTGATGTCCCTCACTCCCCCCTGTGTTGGGCCCTGCATGTGCTTGGCTGTGGACCGTCCCCGGCGCACACCCATCGACCTATGTACATATTGTACTGTTGGTGATCATGGTACAACTGTTCAGTTGGACCGTTCCAGGTTCACCTGTTTCCTGTCTCTCCTAAGGTTGTACTGGGACTGTTTAGGTTGTACTGGGACTGTTTATGCCGTTCAGGCTGGCGACTGTACTGACATGTACATTGTACCTGACGATGATGTGCTACATCTGTTCTTATCCTCGTTGTGCTAAATGTCATCTGCCCCTGATCCCTGGGGTGGCGCTAACCAAATATATTCATAGCTCTGTCAGTCATTGACACATATCTCCGACCTACCTTCTCAAGGGTCCGCTGTATCAAGTGCATGGGGCAGGCCATGGATGTAGATGGGCCCCAGCCAGACTGTGAGGCGCTGCTCCAGCATGCTCAGGGTAGCCCTCTGCGGTTCACCCCCACTTATGCCATGTGCATGGTGCCTCTTTTGGGTCAGCTGAGCCCGGATGCCATGCTTGATGTCACAGTAGCGCTTCCTCAGGCTCTCCACGTCATGCCATGGGCCCTCTGCCACCACCACCACTGTCTCCACCTCTTTCCATGCTGTGGTGCGTTCTGCACTGGTGGTGGTGCTGCTTTGGCGTCTGAATAGCACCTCATAATGGTCCAGGATACTGCCCATGAGGAGGTCGTTCTCCTCCTGGGAGAAGCAGACTGCCCTCTTCCTTGCCACATTGGGCACTGGCTTCCAGAGGCGCTTGGCACCTGGTGCACCTCCAGCCTGATCCTGTGGGTGCTGGGTGACCCCAGATGGGCCTGCCTCCTCCCCCTCAGGCTCGGCGGTGGTGGCGTCTGCTTGTGGTTGATGGCTGGGTTGGACCCCCCCTTTGCTGTTGTCTCCTGCATCCATGTCATGTGTAACCACAATATATCTGTTGGTCTATTATCAGAGGGTTATAAACTAGCCAAAGTAAAAAATATGGCCCTCTATTTATTACGGATGTTACCGATTGTAGAATATTATGTACTCAGCATCTGAAGGAAAATATTAACAACAAAAATAAATTTAAATTGTTTTTAATAGAACCAGTGGTCTCAGTCTGGAGACAGCAATATGGGGTAACTTGTCCCTGAAATGCTTACTCATGTAGCATCAATGACCACATACATGGTTCTTTAAATTTCTGTTGAGTATTCATAGTTAAATGAAAATCGGAACTTATCTTAATATTGAATTCAATTTTTAGATTGCAAAATAGTAGTTGTGCTGCTATCAAACGATGTTCAATATTGTCCCCAACGTCACCTTTAAGGTACCATCTTTCTTCGCGTTTCAGCTCTTCTTCAGTGGGTATATGTATTGAGAACGGCACTATCTGCAAAGAGGTATAGCAATATCAGAGACCACATTATGTGAAATCAAGGTCATATTTAAGAACTCGGTAAAGAATGCAGTTCTTATCTTTATTTTTAAAGGGAGCTATTGATTGCACACATGTTGCCCTGGTCCTGCCCAGAGACAGGGAGGTGGTGTATCGCAACTGCAAACACTACCATTCCCTGAATGTGCTGGTTGTTTGTGATGCAAATATGGAGTAGAGGAGTGGCATAGTGGTTGGGGCAAGGTACTTCAGGCCGGAAGGTTGGGGGTTCAAATCCCACTAGAGGACAGCAACCTTGGGCTGGAAGGACTGGGGTTTCTAGTCCCACAGGTGCTCCTTGTGGTCTTGGGCAAGCCACTTAACCCACCATAGCCCATGTCCCCTGTAAAATAGTTATCTCCAAGTTATAATGCCCTGTTCAATGTAATTTCAGTTTGTTCAATGTAAACTGCACTGATGCCGAATATCACGGTATATAAGAGAATGTAAATAAAATATTCTGAATGTGGATCCCAGGTTTGCAGGGTCCATCCATGACTCCTATATCCTGCAGCACTCAGCACTGTTTGGCCAATTTGAGGCCGGACAAAATGAGGACTGTGTCCTGCTGGGTGAGTATTTGCAATCTCTGACATGCACATATGTCTCCTGGGGTCAGGGCACGTCTTGCACGTGAAGCAGTGGTACCTGTGGTGTGTCAGTCAACCCCTATGACTGCAACTCCCCTGCAACACACGTGACATGCAGTGATGCAGGTCTGGCCTTTCTCAGGCAATATTCTGGCATCTTCCCCTCAGCCAGTGGCATGTCACTGGGTAGCCTGTGTGTAGTATACATGTTCCCTTGGTTAGCTCTGCCCACTGCATGCCACACCTTGCATTGTGGCTTTGTAGTACTACCCTTGTTTGGGGCTGTGTCTCCCATCACACCATGTCACTGTCACTGGGACCGTTGTCACATATGCCTGTGGCCATCCACAGTTAGCTATGTCTGCCACATTTCCATCCCTCTTGTCTGTTTCCCTCAGCACCCATGCAGGTGACACTGGTTTCCGGTAGCCCTGCTCGCTTCCACTGGCCTCTGGGACTGTGATGCTCTGGGCACATGTGGTCCAGCCCTGCTATGGTGGGCTGCGATGCCTGTTGATGGTGGACACCTGTGCCACCCGGAGCCGGACCACACACATGCGCATATGTGTATGTGCCGTACTTTGTGCGTGCTCCCTAAGTGACCGTGCATGCAACATGTGTGGCTGTGGTGTGGGGGGGGGGAATGCTTGCCTCACCAAGTAATATTGTTGCTGTCCTGTGTGTTGGTTGGTAAGGAAGGTTTTTGTACATCCAGTAACACAGCAGTCATTTCACATCGCTGATTTTTCCAATTGTGATACCACACATGTCATTTACATTATACAATGTCCATGTAGTCTCCTATATGTAGGTAAAACCAAACGAAGTATCCGAGTACGAATAGTGGAACATAAAAGCTGCATTAAGAGACAATTAACAGATAAACCGTTGGTACAACACTGGATAAACAAAGCACACAAAATGTCCGATCTAAAATTTTTTGTTATAAAAAAAGTGAGATTAAACTGGAGAGGCGGTAATATAGAGAAAACCATGCTCCAGATAGAACAAAAATACATTTTTACTTTTAATACTCTTATACCACATGGTCTGAATGCAGAACGTGATTTCTCTGTTTTTCTATAAAGATGACCTTCTGGTGGATAGGTTTTGACATCAGGATCACTTACAGTTTGGTCTGCCTTTTATTTCCATAGCATGTTATTAATTAGGCTTTTATAGCTTCCTTTATAATCATTTATTTTTTAATCTTCTATCTTTTAGCACATATATTTATTGGGTTCTTTGGTTTGTTCGGTTTATTCATCTTATTTATTTATTTATTAGTATATAGGATTTACAATCAAGCCTAGGCGCCTGTCAAGGTGAAAGTTGGGGGGTTTTAATGTGTCTTCAGTTAGTGTATGAGTTAATAGGTTGTATAGATTTGATTGCCTACGGGTTGTCAATTTTAGTCATTTATTTATTTATTTATTTATTTACAGTTTCTTTTATACCGCACTATTCGACATCAGCGCGGTTTACAATGAACAGAAACTACACTTACCAAATATTGATCAGTGCTTACAATGAACAGCTGGGTATACATTAAACAGGTTTACAATCAACAGGTTTCATAAACAGAGGAACATAATAACTATGTACAAAAAGCAGCTATGTACAGAACAACTAGGCGCAGCTATATGTTTCTTGATGAGGGAAGAAGCAAGGTGAGATTGCAGCTCTTCGCATTAAGACTATGGAGAGCATGGGTTTAACGTGTTGACATGGGGTGTAGAGGTAGGTTGGTGTGAGGCAGTGTCTGAAATATTGTAGTGCTGCAAGAACAGGTGATGCTTCAGTGCCTTCCTGAACTGGGAGAGGTCACTGATGGTTCTGATTTCTGTTGGTAGGGCATTCCAACATGATGGTGCGAAGTAAGAGAAGGCTCTGGATCTGGTGGCTTGAGAGCACTTCGTGATTGCCTTGGGTAATACAAGAGAATTGGAGGCAGTTGATCTCCTTGCGCGATTAGGGGGTGTAGTTGATATCAGGTCGGTGATAGAAGATGCGGAGTTATTATTGATCGCTTTGTGAGTCATGGTAAGGATCTTGAAAGAGATCCTGGAGTGCATAGGAAGCCAATGTAGCTGTTTCAGTATTGGAGTGATGTGGGTTCGCTTGGAGGCTCCATAGAGAATTCTTGCAGCCGAGTTCATGGCCAATTGTAAGGGGTTAATTGTACTCTTTGGTAGGCAATGTAGAATGGCATTGGCGTAGTCCAGATGGGGCATTATTAAGGCCTGAAAGACTGATCGAAAGTCATCTGGTTCAAGCAGCTGACGCAAATGACGAAGGGTCCGGATTTTATGATAGACGGATTTCGCTACGTTGTTGATGTGGGCCTTCATATTGAGCTGTTGATCGAGGGTAACTCCTAGGTATCTGACTGTGGACTTGCAGATGAGCTCAGCGTCACGCACTTTGATGGATCTTGGTGAGGTGAATGCAGGGTTTCTCGTCACGAAGAGGACTTCTGTCTTTTTAAAGTTTATCTTAAGCATCTGTGATTTTAACCAGTCTGTAACCGCGTCGAAGCACTCGATTAGTGGGGAGAGGTCAAGGAGCTCTGTTGAGAATGGCATATACATAAGGACATCATCAGCATAGACCAGGCAGTTGATGTTGAATGATTGGATGAGGTCACAGATAGGCTGCATATAAACATTGAAAAGTAGGGCGGAAAGTGAGGAGCCTTGTGGCACACCTTTGGTTTGCTGGAAGGGGTCGGAGGTTGAAGATCCAGAACGAACATGTTGCCAACGGTCTCTGAGGTATGAGGAACACCAAGAGAGGGCGGATCCGTGAACTCCCTTCTTTCTAAGACGCGATAGGAGAACTTCATGATCCACAGTGTCAAACGCCGCTGCAATGTCCATGAAGATCAAAGCAAAACCTTGTCTGACATTGTTTAGGCCTATGGTAAGAGTGTTGAACAAGGAAGTCAGTAGGGTTTCCACACCGTGTGATTCACGAAATCCGTGCTGACATGGGTGTAAGGGTGCATTGCAGTCAAGATGGTCTTGTAGTTGACGTTGAGTGATCTTTTCGATGACTTTCGAAAGGAGGGGAATGCTGGAGATGGGTCTATAAGATTCCATCAAAGAGGGGTCCAACCTGCTGTTTTTTAGGAGGGATCTGATGGAGGTCTGCTTCAGGGTGTGGGGGAATGTTCCTGCAGAGAACGATGCATCTATTATTTTTGCTAGAAATGGGCTGAGATCAGCTCGTAGTGACTTTATCCAGGAAGCTGGACAGGGGTCGGAGGGTGCTGTTGTAGGATTTATTTTTAAGATGGTATCTTGAATGATTCTGTCATTTGGAGTGGAGAAGGAAGAGAGAGTGTGTTGAGTCTCACCCGAGAATTGGCTAGGTGAGGGTGGAGGGACAGTGTAGGGAGTGTTGGCTGAAGTGGGGGGAGTAGAGGTTGGATCGAGCTGATTACTTTTGCTTCGTAAGTAGTTGGCATATTTCTGAGGATCTAGGAGGGGTGGGGCGCTCTGAGAGGGTTCCTTTGTTAGGGTTTTCACGATGTGGAAGAGCTCGTGAGGTTTGTTGAGGGAACGCTGTAATCTGCCTGCGTAATATTTCTTCATGTTAGAAGATACGGATGAGCGATGTCTTGCTAATTGTGTTTTGAAAGCATCATGATTCTCGGTTGTTCTTGATCGTCGCCATCGTCTTTCTAGTTGTCTGAGGAGGAGGAGTGATTTTCTTAGCTCTGGGGAGTACCATGGTGCATTCTTTCTCTTATGGGGTGCTTTGGTTGAGGTAGGAGAGTGGATCACAGCATCAAGGCAGGAGTTCCACGAATCGACCATGTCATCAAGGCTTTTTTTCCGGAGAGTATATTAGGTTCTGGGTCTTCTTTAGGATGTCTTCTCTGTTAAAAGGCTGAAAACGTCTAAAGTGTTCTGAGGAGAGTGCATCTGTTGGTAATGGCTTGGAAGATCTAGGAGATATAGGCATCTGAAATAGGATTAGGAGATGATCAGACCATGGAACTGTGATTGAATTTAAGTATGAATTGTGCCAATGGGGAAGAGCTGATTCTGGTGCAAAGATAAGGTCCAGTGTGTTACCTTTTATATGAGTAGGTGTGTTGACCAACTGAACATAACCTAGTTCACTGAGAGCATCAATAAAGGCATTGGTGTGGCTATCTTGAATGGTTGGGAGGTTGAGGTCGCCTAGAACCCAATTTGGGGTGTGTGGGTTCGTAGAGTTACAGGCCATATCAATGATTGTGGCTAAATCGTCTGGTGAGGGGGATGGTGCTCTATACAGTAAATTGATAGAGACCTGCTTATTTGTGATGGTCACAGAGTCAAGGGTTGATGTGCTGTTTGAGGCTGCAAGCTGGAACCTAAGATCTGATTTGGATAGGATGAGTACCCCTCCGCCACGGCGGTCAGTTCTGTGACATGAGTGAACTGTGAAGTTGGAGGGAACAATCTGGTGGAGGAGTACGGAGTCAGAGGAAGATAGCCAGGTCTCAGTGATACATAAGATGTCAAGGTTATGAGCTGAGAGAATATCTATTAATGCTGGCCATTTTTTCCTCATTGATCGAGCATTTATTAGTGCGCATTTGAGGTTAGAGGGATGGGTAGGTTGTGTGCTCTGAGGGGAGTTGTGTTGCTGTAAGGCAACATAGATCACATGTGGACCAGGTGGGCATCGTGGTGGTTAAGTTTGATGGTTGGGGAGGCCAAAAGGTCTATTATTCCCTGGTCTGTGAAGGATTGGAATAGTGTTGAAGGGTGCAGTGAAGGCTAGGGTATCATACGTTAAAGCTATTAACATATAACAGAGGGAGAGGGTAAAGGGGTGTGAGGTTGAAAAGTATGATAACATGGTGGAGGTAAAGCTTGAGCTAGTGTACTGATAATAGATAATCTGTGTGCACTAGGAAATGTTTGACATATATATCTAGACAGAAGGCAGAATAATTGCACATTTAATTGCATAAAACTAGAGCAATGTTGGAATGGTATCTATTTAGAGTATACTAGTAAGCAGGATGCATCACATTAGGAGACAGAGTAACTAGAAATAGTATACAATGTTGCAAGGTGACTGACAAAGAAACTAGACATAGTGTACAATGTTGCAAAGTGACTGCCTCTAGCGGTATAATCTAGTGAGAGGCCTGCATAGGCATAAGGTATGCAATACAATACAAACCGGGGCAGGCTTATATGTGGGCTCTGTTTCGGGTTGCATGTAGTGCCCCGCCTAAGGGCCACGCCAAAGGGCCCTCTGGCGAGGCCCTCAGGCGCGGGCCCGACAGGCGTGGGCCCGCCTGTCGGCGGCACAATTTAAATGGAGCTGCCGCTCCCCTCCCACAGCCCGGATTGGGCTGGAGTAAAGGCCCCGAAGGAGTCCTTCCCGCCGTCGGCGGCACAATTTAAATGGAGCTGCCGCTCCCCTCCCACAGCCCGGATTGGGCTGGAGTAAAGGCCCCGAAGGAGTCCTTCCCGCCGTCGGCGGCACAATTTAAATGGAGCTGCCGCTCCCCTCCCACAGCCCGGATTGGGCTGGAGTAAAGGCCCCGAAGGAGTCCTTCCCGCCGTCGGCGGCGCAATTTAAATGGAGCTGCCGCTCCCCTCTCACAGCCCGGATTGGGCTGGAGTAAAGGCCCCGAAGGAGTCCTTCCCGCCGTCGGCGGCGCAATTTAAATGGAGCTGCCCCTCCCCTCCCACAGCCCGGATTGGGCTGGAGTAAAGGCCCCGAAGGAGTCCTTCCCGCCGTCGGCGGCACAATTTAAATGGAGCTGCCGCTCCCCTCCCACAGCCCGGATTGGGCTGGAGTAAAGGCCCCGAAGGAGTCCTTCCCGCCGTCGGCGGCACAATTTAAATGGAGCTGCTGCTCCCCTCCCACAGCCCGGATTGGGCTGGAGTAAAGGCCCCGAAGGAGTCCTTCCCGCCGTCGGCGGCACAATTTAAATGGAGCTGCCGCTCCCCTCCCACAGCCCGGATTGGGCTGGAGTAAAGGCCCCGAAGGAGTCCTTCCCGCCGTCGGCGGCACAATTTAAATGGAGCTGCCGCTCCCCTCCCACAGCCCGGATTGGGCTGGAGTAAAGGCCCCGAAGGAGTCCTTCCCGCCGTCGGCGGCACAATTTAAATGGAGCTGCCGCTCCCCTCCCACAGCCCGGATTGGGCTGGAGTAAAGGCCCCGAAGGAGTCCTTCCCGCCGTCGGTGGCACAATTTAAATGGAGCTGCCGCTCCCCTCCCACAGCCCGGATTGGGCTGGAGTAAAGGCTCCGAAGGAGTCATGTTTTGTCCCCCTTTTTTTACCTAAATAGGATCCCTCTTTGTTACATTTGTTACCTGTACTTTGGGTCCCTTTAATGTTTTTTCCTTGATGGCCCCCTTTGGTGAATATATTGTTAAGTGGGTTATAACATAATTTGTGCTCTTTTCCCTGTGAGCATTTGCTGGCAGTTTGGTTGTCAATATGTATACACCAGGTTCCTTTTAGTTTACTAGTATATATATTGTTAATAGGTTATAGATATGTTTTGTGATTCTTTCCCTCTGAGCGCTTGCTGGTGGTTCGTATATCGACATGTATACGGTTAGTTTTTTAATCGAGTTCGGTGTCACCGAGGTACTGATCTTCCTCTATGGCTCCCAAGGCAATGTCTATCAGGGACTCAAGGTTTTACTATACGGTGCCATAATCATCATTTTTCTGTTTCCAAGTTTGTTTTAATACACATTCATTTTGTCCTTGCTGGCGGGTTAAATGCCCACACGCATGCGCTAAAGTTTTTTTAATTAAACATGGTGCCGTAGCACCGATGCTGCCTTCAAAGATCTCGAATCATTAGTTGTTCAAAGATGTAAGGTGTCTTTGCCTTTTTTACATTATTGGTTCGAATGATCTATTTTTTAGGTTTGTCTAATTACACATTCAATCAGAGTGCTTGGTGGCGGGTTGCAAGCCCATACGCATGCACTAGCGTTTTTTAGTTAAGCACGGTGCCGCTGAGCTATTGATGCTGCCTTCAAGGTTCTCGAATTCATAGCTGTTTAAAGATGTAAGTTGATATTATATTGCGTTACACTTCATAGGAATATCAAAAGTATCCTTTAGAACATCAGTTTTAAATGCTTTTTTTATATATGTTTTCTTTTCTCTGAGTAATGAATACCTTTGATAGCAGTGAAAGGCATGGTTTACATTCTAGAGAAGTCCCTTAGGTGAAGATCCCGCAAAGTGCGGTTTTTATATATGACAGAGGAACTTGTTATAGTGAAGTTTGGTTTGGTTCTTGATCAGTACGCACGTCAACAATTTTAGTTAATAATTTGTTTATTTGGTTGATCTCTCTCGCACAGGACTATCCGCACATTTGCAATGCTCGCTTACATGGCATCCTATGGTTTTAATGAGAGCATGGTGGTCTCTCGGTTATAGACAGTTTTTTCAAAAAAATTCCTTAGTTTACAAAAATTATGCCTGCTTGCATGACGGTTTATATTTTGCCTCATGATCATGGTGTCCTATTGGTCACAGACCTATTTAGAAGATCACCTAGTTTACTAAATAAAGTTACACTAGGAATTAATGGCAGCTCTATAGGTTCTAATGGTTTGAAGAAAACAATAAGGGGTATGTTTACTAAACCGCGCACACGTGCGCGGCGCACAGTAGCGTACGCTAATGATGCACTTAAGTGCTCTTAAATGCCCCACATGCATGCACGTCACACTAACGGGCCCCCGCACACGTGCACCTCACACCAACGGGCCCGCGCAAGTGTGCGGTGCGCTGATGTGCGATAGAGGCGGGGAAAGGCGTACGGAGGGCGGAGGAAGGCCCCCGAGGGGCGGAGGGACGGGGTCAATGGGTGGAGAGTGGGAGGGGAGAGGATCCCCGCACAGGAGCGTGGCTTAATTTCGGCAAAAAAATACCGCGAGTGAAAACCTCGCGTTAGAGCCGATTTAAAGGGAAGAGAAACCATTTCCGTCAGCAATGTACAGCAAAACCGGGGAAACCTAAAAAACGTGAGCAGTGTGATACATGTGCACAGAACAAAATAGCAAATATAAATTGAAAATGACCACAACAAATTCCAAATAAATTATAATCCAGCTGGGCAACAGTGATATTAATGGGCAACCATAAAAAACACTCCCAGGAAAGCTCCAAAAAAAAGAAATGATTTTTGGAAGGGTCTACACTCCGTAGACTCTTTCAAAAGCACTGCATTTTAATATCATCAGGTTTCAGATGATATTGATGACTTCCTTGATTCTTTTGATAGGATTGCACATTCGGCGGCTTGGCCGAAGGAACAATGGGCAATTCGCCTGGCAGCTTCTCTTACAGGGGAGGCGCTGTCAGCTTACAGGGCGATGCCTCCTACTTTAGTAAAAGATTACAATGAGGTAACCAAGGCCATCAGGGATCAACTGGGCCTCACACCACTTGTGCATAATCATATGCTACGAGCCGCTCACCTTAAGATAGGCGAGACACCTAAGGCTTTAGGCCATAGGCTAAGGAGCTTAGCAGCAAAATGGTTAAAACCGGAGGAAAAAACTGTAGACACTTTAATGGATATGATAGTGTTAGAACAATATATGTCTGCAGTACCTAAAAGCGTGCAGAGCTTCCTCATTTTGCAGAACTGTCACACCACTGCAGAAGTCATTACCCTAACCGAGAGTTATTTGGAGGCGGAATTGGTCACCCAGCAAAGTAGGGAAAGTTCGAAGATGGCAGCTGGTGCGGAAAAACAAACATCAGAAAGTCTCTCACGCTATAAAACTCAAGGAATGACAAATGTTAGTTCTGTGTTGAGGGACCGCTCTAAAAGATGTTTTTCATGTGGGAAAATGGGCCACATAAAGAGCGAATGTCAGGCCCGTACTGCTCTCATTGGTGAGAACATGAAAGCATTACGGGAGGGATTTGTAATGGACGTAACGGTACAAGGCATTGATGCCAAGGCTCTCCTGGACTCTGGTGCCGATCAAACCATGATCTCCCAAAAACTATGGTCTTTGATCAAGGAGCAAGGTGAATCCGCACCAGATTGGCCAGAAGGGAGGGTAAAGATAAAGTGTATTCATGGGGCTGCAACATATTATCCGGTGTTTAAGCTGATTGTGAAAGGCTTTGGTATTGAAAGAGAAATGTTGGTTGCAGTTGTACCCAAACTACCCCAAGAGCTAGTGCTAGGCAGAGACTGGCCTCAATTTAGAAAAGGGTTAAGGAAGGGCCTATCTCCTAGGGAAGTTCTTGTCTCTACTCGTACACAGACAAAAGCCTCAGAAAAACCCTCTTGTTCCAGAGAAGCAACTTTAGATGACCTCCCTTCTCATGATGGCTTAATAAATGTCCCCACTGAGAGGGAAAGAAAGTCGAAAGCTGAAAAGCAAAAAGAGAGAAGGGGTCGCTCGCAGGGCAGAGCCGAATTGGAAGCGGGGAAGGGAATGCCCTGGGTTCCTTTGGAATTAGTGGAGAAGTTCCCCTCCTTTAAAAAGGAACAAAGAGGTGATCCTGCGCTGGCCCGCCCTTTTGAGCACGCACAAGGGGAGAAAGATACCTTTCCCAGGTTTATTATAGAGGAAGAAGTACTTTACAGGGAAAGTATAGACCCCCGCTCTGGAGATATTGTTTAAATAGAGATCTCTTCCAAATTTTAAGACGTTATTATTGATCATAAGAAAAAATAAAATAAAATGGACTAATATGCTAAAAAGCAGCTGATTCATAGCAGCTTTGACTGAAAAGCTCCGACAAAAAATTTTTGGTGTGAATGAAGAATATCGCTAAGTTGTGAGCAGATAGTTTATACAGGATATAGTGGTAGCATCTGTTTTTTTTTATAATCATCTAGATTATGAGAGTATGATATAGCACAGATGATACCAGATATCCTGATTATCTATCTATCTATTGATACAATCTTGTATACCAGCTACCCAAATGCAAGATTTTTCAAAGCTGTAAACAATATATTAAAACAATATAACAGTACAATAAAACAATGCAATAACAACAATTAAAATTCAATCCAATTGCCATACCAATCAAGAAAGCCTGCTCTAAAAATCAACTCACAACCTTAACAGGAGAAAACAAGAAAATGTCTTCAACTTCTTTCTAAATGTCAGAATATTTGTTTCTCAACATACCTTGTCAGGGAGTATATTCTGAAGTTTTGGGACTACAGCTTTAAAAGATCATGCCATGAGGGCCATTAACAATCAAGAACAAGAATGGCTGCATAAGGCCAGAGCTCCCTGTGATCCTGATAATCAAAAACTCAGTTTGTCCTTAATATGCCCAGAAGGATCCATATTGATACCAAATATGGCCAATATCAAACTGGCCAAATTAGATTATGCAAGCTCCTTAACTGAAGAAATGAAGAGATGCAAACCGGATCCGAGTTCCCCACACAAGACGATGGGCAGATCTTCTATAGAGGTGATGCTGAAAACATTTTATGATCGAACTGGTGCAGGTCATAAATATGTTGAAAGAAAATATGAAGTGGATTACAGAGCTTAAAGAAGACATTTCAGGAGTCAAACCTCAGCTTAATTCTACACTTACAAGAGGAGGAGGTCTGGAGGAAATCGCATACGCATGCAGAGCAATTTCCAGAGGCAGGTGGCAGGGCAAGGCTATTCAAGCATTAGAACGGAACAATTGCATGCGACATAACCATGTTAGACTGCTTGGCCTGCCTAAACGAGTAGAAGGAATTGACATGCTTAAATTTATGGAAGAATTTCTACTTAAATCCCTGTATCTTCGATTTGGGCAAGCCTTCGAGCTTGAGAGGGCACATTGGGTGCCACCGCAGCGCTCTATTGTTCATAAATACCCTCAGCAGGTAGTAGCAAAGGTTTTGCATTGCCCTAGCCAATTGCAATCTTGCAGGCTGCAAAAGCCTGGGCTCCTTGCCCAATCTCAATAATACTACTCAAAAGCACCAGCAACAGCTTTTAGATCAACCTAAGAAGATTGGGGCTAAGCATGGTATGTTTTATCTTGCCAGAATGAGGGTAGCAATAAATAATGTGCCCAAAAATGTTCAAGATTCTGATGATCCGCATCAATTCATTTGTGAAATGGCTGGATCAGACCCAGTAATTAAAATCAGAGTCTGCATATGTAACTGTTTAAAGACTTTACTCATTATGGGCTTGCATTTGAATATTAAAATCAACAAAACATTTTGAAACTCCTGATGCTCTGAAGCAATTCAATGATGTAATTCCTTCAGTGTAATTGCTTCATGTTCTGATTGGACATGAAAGTCAAGTGAGTTCCATTAATGCAGCAGTTGGTAATTATTATGCACATTTTGCTGAGGCAAAAGTGCCTATTGTTGCAAGTTCAGCAGCACAGACAAATGTGTATGGAGCCAAAGCCATGGTTCAGCAGCTTCCTCCACCACAATCGACTTTCTGAATGATGGAGCTGTGCAGGCCAGAAAGTTCAAACTGATGTCAGAAAGCCGATTAAAGTGCAGGAAGCCTGAACCACAGCATTCTCAAGGATCTGCACACAGAATGCGTAGAAGAAAGAAAGTTTGGATAATGAGGGCAGAGGAGGGTATGAAAGAGTCACTGGATGAAGCCTGGGAGGTTGGAGGGCCTTAAGAGATCAAGAGACTGGGTGAAAACTGGTGGTGTCGTATGAGAAGTCTTGGAGGA
The DNA here is from genome assembly GCA_033557465.1 of Ichthyophis bannanicus. Taxonomy (NCBI): domain Eukaryota; kingdom Metazoa; phylum Chordata; class Amphibia; order Gymnophiona; family Ichthyophiidae; genus Ichthyophis; species Ichthyophis bannanicus. Next base: position 529,678,239 of record CM066033.1, read on the forward strand.
CTACCAAGGGGCTGCTGCTGCTGGGAAAACATCTGTACTTATAAGTACTTATCACCTGAGAAATTCTCTTAATCTTGAGGAAAAGGGAATTCTTTGGGTTAAAACTGATACAATCTGTGTATTTTAGAATTCAGTGTTTTGTTAAGTGATTGAGGAATACTACTACAAGCCAAATTTCAATTAAATTAAAGCCAATTAGGACTTAGTATAACAAGCCAGTTTTCAGTGAAATTATAACCAGCTAGGGCTTAGAGGCAGATTCCACATAGGCAGCATATGTCCCGCGCGCACAGGTAAATCAGGCAGAGGCGCAATTCCAACCATATTTCGCATCCTCGGGCACAGACGTCTATGTGTTTCTGTGATCAGACCGGGGATGTTTTTACCATGTCCCATCCAACACACATCTGCAGTTTGCTCGGATTGTGCATGTGTAAGCTACACAAACATTTCCATCCCATCCCATCCAATACGTGTCCACAGGTCACTCAGATCATGCATGGATAAACTGTGACAACATGAAGTTAGGCAGCATGTACAACAGGAAACATGATGGAGTAGCCCCCTACCACTGCCGCGGTAACCATATTGCACAGTATAGAGAATGGCAACCAGAAAGCCCAACTTCTCTGAGGCTGGGAGATCGGAGGGGGCGGAGGAGAGTGAAGGGGGAAGGGACCGGGTTGGGAGAGTGGGAGGGCATGTAGCTGCTGCTGCCTACCTCCCAGCCAGCTGTTATGCATCACCATCAGCAGCCAGCATCCACTGCAGCCAGTGAGGGCCTGCTGTGCTTTGACTCTATTGAATGCATGGTGCAGCAGGGCTTCACTGCTCTGGCAAGGCCACTGGGGAGATGCGTGCACAGGCTGATGTACAACACCAACCCCAGCCACAAAGCTCTCCTCCAGGCCCTACAGCTAGAAGGCAGGTGGTCCACTAGCTGTGTGAGATTGTGCAGATAGGCCAGGGGAGAACCCATTAAGAGCCACCGGGCCATGTGATTTATGCCTGTAAAGCATTGTATATATTGTTAGAAAGAGAGACATTTAAAAGGGAGTTGCTACTTTCCACTGATATCATCATTCAGTGTCACTGAGGAGCACTGTACCAAACACTCCACTAGGCAAGGACTGCCCTGTAACAGGCACCTGAGGCCTCTGATACATGTGTGATATTGTATGCCATGGCCACAGGGAGCACTGTAGAACCAAAACCATCCACTCAGTGGGCAGGGGTGGGCCTACAAGTACTGATGTCTGTGGGGACACTATCAGGAGGGACCTATAAAATGCTGGGCCATGTGCATGGCTGCTGAGAGGACAATCTGCAAGCCAATTGTACCAAGCAGTATGGTGCTGCCTGCCTTGCCAACCACACACACATACATGCAGCCCCCAGCCACATGCACATCACCCAGGCACACAGACCCTGAATCCATAACAGTGTCCTGTGAACCCCAAGCCTGTGTGTGCAAGAAAGGCTGGTGCAGCGTGTGATCCTGACAGAAGTGTGGAACCTATCTGAAGGGGAGTGGCTAGACACCACACAGCAGTTGGAGGGGCACTTGCCTAACAGCACTGTGTCACAGACTGAGGAAGGGGAGGTGTTAGAGGAGGGGGAGGTGGAGTGGTAGCCCGTCTGTATGAGCCATGTTCTGCCCCCCTCCTCCAATGAGTATATTACAATGGACCCCTTCACAAGTCTCATTTTGGTCCCATCATGATGATAATTGTCTGCAATGTAGCCATATTAGCATGGACTCTGGAGTGGCCAAAATGACAGAAGCCTCATCTGTTTTAAGCCTATATGACAGTAATGTGCCTAGCTGGTGTGACACCTGAAGCAGACACCCCCACCCCCATGTACATGCTCAGCTAAAGTAACCTCAGTGATTTGCTGGCTTGCAGTGAGGCCCTCACTGCAGACCCACTGTTCCTTCCCAGACCAAAGTCCTATGGTGCAGCTGTTACCACAACACCTCGGGAAAGAACAGCAGGCCTGGAATGGAGGCAAAGCAGCAAGCCAGCAAACAACTGAAAGTGAATTTGCAGAGAGTGGGACACCCCAATGTGGGTTCATACTGTCTACACCAGGGCTAACTGCAACCACTGCCTCACTCTTGGTATGCCATTACTATAAGGTGCCCAAGGTTTATCTCATTTTTGCCCCAACAATAACTTCAGAAGTGTATCTCATTGACATGTGCAGTGGGGTTAAAGAAAGGCTGCAGAGTGGGAGAGTAACCTAATTCTCAGAGTAGTGGATTGTTAAACAAGAGACCTCAGTTCGATGCCCTTCAGCACTCCTCATGCCCTTTGGGCAAGTCACATCTGGTCACACTGTTCAGAACATCCAAGAGCTGCTGGATCACAATGAGTTAGCATTGACTCAAAAGCACACATTGCTTTTCACCAGATTGCTTCATGACGTCTGTCCATGTGCATAACACCCGGCAAAATAGACCACTCAGAGCATATAGTAAACTTACACTACCAGGACTCACACAGGACCAAACAGATCAATGAAAAGGCAGCAGACTCTCTACAGTTTATGGAACACTATTACAGCACCTCACCTACTGGGACAACAGGACAAGTGGGACTCATCTTGAGCTCTACACAGAAACACCATGCAACACCTTAGTCACACAGATAAAACCCATAGAGACCCTCACCCAAAAAAACAGGCAGCCACAAGTTAGAAGCCAAACCCTGCATGTCTAGCAACACAAGCAAAATACAAATGGAACTACTACTACTATTTAGCACTTATATAGCGCCGAGCACGCAGCGCTGTACAGGTATGACATGCATATAAAAGATATACATATAATAGACAGTCCCTGCTCGTCAGTCGTGCTCATCCAAGCTTACAATCTAATACTCATCCGCGTTTACAATGTAATACAATACAAAGCGATAATGGCAATGCATGTCGGCTAGAACTAAACAGGACACAAATACCTCAGCAATGCACATTTTCCAAAGTACATATCTACAAGTGCTGTCATCCCCACACAAATACGGTCTTCTACCCCCATTGTGTGGCATTTGTTTTTAATTGTGTAATGGCCACATTCTCTCTTCTGCTTCCCTCTGTCGTCATTTGGCGCTCTTTCCAGTGTTAGCCATCCCTTTGCTATATCTCCTCATTCCCCCTACCATCGCACATTCCTTCTCTGCATATGTCTCTGACATATTAATCATTCCCTCTCAGAAGTTTCCTCTCATGTCATTTTCTACACCATCTCCATCCCATCATCTCAGACAAATATCGGTTAAGTTGAACAATGACCAACCTTAGAAATTGTTTTCAAGAGATCACCATCTCTATTTCATCAATATATAGAAAAGAGGGGAACCCAAAGGACCAAATAGTTGAGCCCAATGCTTGCAAGAAAGATGTTTTAAAAGTAGGGAAGAAGTGGGACTCTTGAAACCTCACAATTCATTTATTTTGCTGATGACATCCTTGTACTATCTTTCACTTTGAACTTCCTTCCTTCCTTCCTGTAAGAAAATAACTGACCCAGGTTAAATCTTTACCATCCAGCTCTAACTGGAATGTCTCCCTAACAGGCTACAGTGATCAACTAGATTAAATGCATTTGGTAAATCAAAGATTTTTTTTTAGGTGCATGTACATTTTATCCACCACTGATACCAGGAACAATTTATTTCCTACTACACCCTCTTCCATTCCACGGAGGTAAGGGAGTTTCCAATTCTTGCTCCACACATTCTCATTCCCAACACGCACTTTCTGTAGCCCCTCCCCTACCCTAGATATTTATAAATATTTGAACCTGCTTTAAATAAGGATACAATACCCTTAGTTACATCATGTTAAACTCCAATCCTTATTAAGCTCATCAAGCACGTCACTGTGCAGAATAGAATGAGATGATCACATCCAACAAAACTGTTTACCACAATTCCTCAAATGACAGGAGTTGTTCTAAAGTCCAGATATTCCTCCTTTGACATAATTTACTGTTGATTTGAATTCTAATCTTATGTCAAAATAGTAATTTCTCAGATCATTTGTCATTGCAGTTATGGGTTCAAATCCCTGACATCTCAATGGAAGAACCATACCTAGAACTAAAGATTTTGGTACTGGACTCATAAGTTTAACCTCTAAGATCAACCAGCTGAGTTTATTATTTGGTTCCTATTCCACAGATCATAATCCTCCTTGCTGCAAAAGAAATGCTGTACGATAAGTGGCTAAATCAGGAAAATGTATTCTTTCTTCAGTTAAACTAACATCACTCTAGTTAATGCAATGTCTGATGGTTTGCCCTTTCATATGAACCTCACCAAGAGGGCATCAAGCTTCTTAAACAGTTTCTGAGAGAAATTTAAAGGAAGCATTCATTCAATCACGTGATGCAGTGAGCACGGCAGGAACGTTTTCTGCATGGCTCTGAGGGCTCCCCCCCAAAGAAGCTGATTAATGACAACGTTACCCTCCGGTAATCTCTTTGTGTGGTGCCAGGAGTGGCGGAGAGGTGTTGGAGTCTTCCGGCCACGGTGGAAGAAGCAGAGGATGTATGGTGGCGAAGGCACCGAGGAAAGACAGAGTGCGGGTGGTGGAGGACAAGATGGTGGCTAAAGCGGCATCTAGCCCGAGGACTGAACGAGACCTGGACCTCGTGGAGGAGGTCACCAAAGCGGTTGTGGTGGCATTAGAAAGTAGATTTAACGGCTTGGCAGAACAATTAGCCCAAGTAAATCACTCGATCGTGGATTTTGGAACGCGCATGGGGGAAGCAGAGCAGAGGATAGCGGAGGTGGAGGAGGTGCAAACGACACAGGCCCAGCGCGTGCAACGCATGGAAGAGTTGCTTAAGCAACACGAGGAAAAACTAGATGATCTCGAGAATCGAGGCCGTAGGAAGAATTTGAGATTTGTGGGGATACCCGAGGCCATCGCGGATGGAGAGCTGCGCGGCTACTTAGAAACTTGGCTGGCGACAAATTTGGAACTGAATGCTGCCCTGGGCTCTGTAAAAATTGAGAGAGCGCATCGGCTGGGGGGGGAAGAGAGGCCCAGGAGACCGGCCTCGTGTGGTTATTGCACGTTTCTTAAACTATGCCCAGAAGGAAGATGTGATTCGGGCGGCGAGAAGATCCCGGGCACAAGGACCAGGCCCGCAAAACGTCTGGTCTTTCAGGACTACTCTGCAGCTGTGAGCAAAAAGCGTAAAGAGTATGCTGGACCGTGTGCTGAGTTGGCTAAGAGGGGGGTGCGTTTTGCCCTCCTCTACCCAGCACGTTTGCGGGTGGAATACAGAAACAGACAGAGGATGCTTGACACACCCGCTGCAGCCACTAAGTTTTTGACTGAGATTGCACCAGAAGCGGGAGAGGTGATGCCAAGCCAACAGGCACCCGGTGGTGATAGATGAAGCACAATTGGGCTGGACTATGTTTTCTTCTCAATAATGCTGTTACTTTAATATTCACATGTTGCTATTTTTGAAATGCTGGGAGTTTGCCTGGTTTAAGGGAGGGGGGAGGCTGAATCAATGTTGAATGGAATTAATGTTGAATGGAACATGAGGGGAGAATGAATGGAAGTTTGTTGTCTGGGGGGGGAGGCCTAATGCATCACAGTGGTCAGGCGAGTACTCCATATGGAGAGAGAAAGGTGGATTCTGGGGGTGAGGGAGGTCTGTCGGGAAGTGGAGGGAGGGGGAGGGCTCCGGGGTTGGGGATATAGTGGGTGTCAGGGATTGCTTTGGAAGAGTTTTGGGGGAGGGGAGGGGAATCGGGGACGATTGCAAGACCCCTTTTTGTTACAGGTGGTGGGGGAGGGGATTTGGAGTTGGTGTAGCGGGAGACAACAGAGACGTGTGTAGAGAAGGGGGTGATGGGGGGGGGACTCTAGGCTGGGGGAGTTCCTTTCATCTCAGAGTTTGGTACCAAATATGAGTATAACTAGAATGAGTGTGGATGACCATGGGTGAGGATTTACGGTTGATTACTTGGAATGTGTATGGTATAGGGTCTCCGGTGAAACGTTATAAGATCCTACGTGTACTCAGAGATCAAAAGGCAGATTTGGAGTTCTTGCAGGAGACACATCAGAGTGCCCTGGAGCATGGTAAGCTCAAAAGGGGATGGGTTGGGAAGGTATACGGGGCCTCCTCGGGAGGGAAGAAAGCGGAAGTAGCGATTCTGGTTAGGAAGGGGGTGTGCCTGGAGGTGGAGCACAGCACTTGTGATCTGGGAGGGAGGTATATTATAGTAGTGGGGACCATCAAAGGAGTTAAATTGGTTTTGGTGAATATATATGCCCCAAATACATATGATGCTCGCTTCTATGCTAGATTGAATAAATGTTTGAGTGAACTTGGCCCAATTCCATTTATAATGGGAGGGGATTTTAACTGTGTTTTAGATGAGACGATAGATAGGTCAGGAACCCGAGGGATGACCAAGGATAGGAAATCTCAGTGGATACGGGGAGTTTGTGAAGGATTTAACCTGCTTGATTATTGGAGAGTGTTACACCCCCTGGATAGAGACTATACACACGTCTCTAGAGCACATGACACGGGGTCATGGATAGATTATTTTCTGGGGTCTCAAGCATTATTTGATAGAGTAACCAGAGTAGAGATCAGCCCAGTGGAGGTGTCGGACCATGCTTATGTCAAGTTGGATGTACGGTGGGGGGTAAAGAGAGCTGGGTCTTTGTGGCGCTATCCTCTTGGATATACCCAGGGATGGTCAGTTTGAGGCATTTTTGCACGCGCAGTGTGAAGAATTTGTTGAGTTTAACGGGCGACATTTATTTTTATTTATTTATTTTATTTAACACTTATTTATATACCGCATCTTCCAGCGATCAGTTGCGGTGTACAATTAACAATAATTAACAATGCAGAGCTTGTTTTACATAGAACAATTATAACTTTTTACATAGAACATCTTAACTTGATCAACAAAGTGTATATATAAACTGTGCGGATTAATTCAATAAATCAACTAACACAGATTAAGTAACAATTTAAACAGGAGTACTGTCTCTAAAACAGTTGTAACTATATACAAGTGGGGGTATCAATGCATAGGAAAGGAATGATTATTCATTTGAGTTTGTACGTATTGATTGTAGTAGGGGGTTATAATCTTGATTTTAGGCAGGTTCATGTTTAGCCTTTATCTAAGTTGAGTGGAGGGTTTTCTATAGTATTATAGTGTTTAGTGAATAGATAGGTTTTCAATTTTTTTCTGAATTCTGTTATCTCTGTTAGTGATCGTAAGTCCTCTGGTAAAGAGTTCCAGACATAGTGGTAATCCAATTCTTTTTTTGGAGGCCACAAAGGCGGTTTTGAGAGGGAGAATTATTGAATTCGGGGCCCGGAAGAGGAAAGCATATACCTCTCGTTTACTTTTATTGGAAACAAAGCTGTGTCAAGCGAGGAGGATGCTAGCACAGCAGCCGACGCGGGGGAAGAAGTTGGAACTCAGTAGATTACAAAGGATGTGAATGCTTTGTTGCAAGAAAAGGCGGCACAATCCTTGTTGTATTATAAATATACTTTACAAATATGGTAGTAGGGTGGGGGGCTGCTTGCCAGGTTGGTGAAGACCAGCAGGGGGCAGACACATATAGGGGCCTTGCGGGATGCACGGGGGGAGATAAGGACGGGGCAAGCCCATATTGAGGAACGGTTTCGCGAGTTCTACCGGACTCTTTATGGAGCTGGTACTGGGGACTTGGCACAGGCAGTGAATTTTCTCAAGACAGTGGACTTACCTAGTCTATCTATAGAGGAGAGTGCAACTCTCAATGCCCCGATCACTGAAGCGGAGGTCCGGGGGGCTATAAAGCTTTTGCGTACTTGTCGGGCCCCGGGACCTGATGGGTATCGGGGTGAATTTTATAAGTTAATGGTGGACAGGGTGGTGGGGCCTTTGCAAATGTATTATTCTGCCTTGATAGAACGCCAGGCATTTCCGTATGAGAAAAATAGAGCAGTGCTTACCCTGATTCCTAAGCCCGGTAGAGATGGGTTATTGCCGGAGTCGTATAGGCCTATTTCGCTTTTGAATGTGGATATAAAAATTCTGGCTAAAATCATGGCCAATAGATTAGCTGAATATATCCCCCAACTAGTTAAGGAAGACCAGGTGGGTTTTGCAAAAGGTAGACACGTAACCAAAAACTTACGTAAGATAGTTTCATCGTTATACATGACAGCTGAGGCAGGGGAACAAGCTTTGTTAATCAGCTTCGACTCCGAGAAAGCGTTTGATCGTGTGGATTGGCAGTACATGTATGACTTGTTAGAGGTTATGGGGATAGGGGGTTTCTTCTTGAATACTGTTAAGCTTTTGTATTCGGATCCCAGAGGGCAGATTTTGATAAACGATTCTATTTCAAGGGACTTTCCAATTCGGAGGGGGACGCGGCAGGGTTGCCCCTTGTCCCCGCTCTTGTTCGTTTTAACTTTGGAGCCTCTATTGGAGAGAATAAAGACACATAGGGGATTGGTGGGGGCCAGGGTGGGAAGGGAGGAATTCCAGATTTCTGCCTTTGCTGATGACATCCTAGTTTATTTGGGGGTCCCCAGGAAGACTCTACCAATCTTGTTGAGAATTGTTGCGGACTTTGGGAAATTTTCGGGTTTGAAACTAAATTTAGATAAGTCTGAGGCCCTGGATCTGCAACGGACGTTGCACGGGGATTGGGAAGCCTTTCCGTTGAAGTGGGCGGGGACGGAACTTCATTATTTGGGGATTTATCTGACGGCCGATGTAGCCCAGATGCAGAATGTTAATGTAGCTACGTTGTTGTCACAGACAAAAGAGCGCTTGAATGGTTGGCGGGACCTCCCGCTTTCTCTGGGAGGCCGGATAGCCCTGCATAAGATGACCATTTTTCCCAAATGGTTGTACATGTTGCAAAGTCTGCCTATCCTGCTGACGAAAAAGGAGATGGCGAAAGTGGAGAAATGTTTAAATCTTTTTTATTGGAGGGTGAAAAGACCTCGGATAAGTCTTAGGACGTTGCAGAGACCATGGGGGGGTGGAGGCATGGGAGCCCCAGATATGAGGAGTTATAATATGGCTTGCCTGATGAGGAACCTGCGGGATTGGTTGGGTACCATGGCGGACTATATGCCTTTGGCGTATGAACAGGAAGTAGCGAAGCCACTGGCCTTGAGATTTATATTGCATGCGACAGCTGCCGATTTACCTCAGATGGTGGGGGGACACCCTATTTTCAAGGTAATGAGAAGGGTGTGGCGTATGTTATGTAAGGAGTATTCATGGAACCCTGGGGTCACCCCCTTTTTACCCCTATATGGGAATGGGGCTTTTTGTCCGGGGCTGCAAGGGGGGGCATTTCGGGGGTGGGAGGCTAAAGGAATTGTGGCATTAGAGCAGGTAGTAGATGAAAGGGGGCAGGCCCTGGAATTTAGAGATTTACAAGGTAGATATGGCCTGGTAAGTAGAGATTGGTTCTCCTATATGCAAATGCGAAGCTACCTCCGGAGTTTGGATAGACAGAACCTGCATACGGACATTTGTTCTAAATTTGAGGAACTGATGTATGTGGGGGGAGAGCAGAGGGCGCGGTTGGCAATCTTGCATAGGGAATGCATTAAGGGGTTTCCTGATGAGAACGTATTGGCTGCGGCATGGACGCATGATCTGGGGGCAGAGATCAGAGGGGTGGATATGGTACAATTGTTAGCCGATATCCCTAGGAGGATTAAGACTGCAGAGTTTAGGGATCTGCAATACCGTATTCTGCGACGCTGCCACTTTGCTCCTTGTCGAGCGTTTCGAGCGGGTAGCAGCGCTACTGCGAGCTGCCCCTGGTGTGGGATAGCTCGAGCGGACCTGGGGCACATGTGGTGGCAATGCTTGGAGGTGGTTAGATTCTGGAGGAAAATTGTGGGGTGTCTTGCCGATGTTTTGGGGCGTCCACTTAAACGGGACCCCAGAATCCTGGTGTTAGGTATGACTAGGTGGGTGGAGGGATTGGGGGGTGGCCAGAGACTTTGGTTAGGCAAGGTTCTGCTAGTAGCGCGGAGAGTGATACTGTTAAATTGGCTAATGCCCAGTGGCCCGACCATCGGTCAGTGGAGGAGGGAGGTGTATCGGTTGCTACTGCTTGAACAACAAGGGGCTAAGCATGGGGAAGTAGATACTGATAAATATTTGGAGGAATGGGGTCCCTATTTGCATACATTGTCTCTGCGAGAGAGGAGCCGAATCCTTAATGTGCTCGGCTGAAGATCAGGATTGGGGTCTTGTATGGATGGGGTTTTGGACTTTGGGGGGGGAGGGGAGGGAGTTAGGTCCTTCAAGAGTGTGGTTTGAAGATGTTGGAGGGGGGTGGGGAGAAGTCAATTTTGTATGTTCGGGATGTGGTCCCTGCATCATAGGAAGTTTGAGGGGAGGGATGGGGTAGGAGATACCTGGGGATAGCATAGATGTCTAGTTGATATTCGGGGTTGTTGGGTTAAGGAGGTGGTGTATGACTGTAGCAGCACTCTGTTTGTTTTGTTGTGTTATTTTTGGTATGTACTGTTTTTATAATCTATATTGATATTCTATGTGCATAGTAAAATATGGAGAAGTTGTGTGGAAGTTGTGTTAGTTTGCGGTATAATGTGTAAGATGTCGTTCTCATAGTTGAATTGCTGTATGTGGAAAGGGGGGGGGTAGGGGAGGTGGGGGGTGGGATGGAGGGAAAAATAATGTCAAAACCTGTACACGGCTGTGGCTTATAGGTGGTATGTTATTGCATTGTGCTGTTACAGTTTTGATGATGTTGCTCTGGCTGTGTTCAATAAAGAAATTTAAACATAAAGGAAGCATTCATGAAACATATATCTTGGGAAGTACAACCATTTTAATTGTTTATTTCTTTCAATTTCAAAATAACATCAAGAAACTGCTACAGAAAAGAGCAAGGAAACAAGTGTAAACGCACCAGGAAATTGTTTACAAATTAATTAATGCTCATTAGTCCACGATTATAGAGGGACGTAACAACAATCCAGAGAAATAAAAAAAGAAAAGTATAGGAAATCAAAGCTTTAGCAAAACAACAGGTAGCCCTAAGCATAATCATTCATGAGAGTGAAGATCCCAACTCAACAGGGGGAGAGAGACTGATCACAGCCTTAGAAGATATAAAAGCTGTTAAGTGTGTAGAATCAAAAAACACGCATCTATTGCCCTGAAAAATAACTAATAAGGAAAAAACCTCCAAAATTGTGATGACACAACAAAAATCAACAATCGTTGTCAGCAGAAGCCGTTTTCCGTAATTTTTTGTAATTCAATCAACACAAAACTACTAATAGTGAGATCCACTTATCTGAGAAAGGGCTGAAGGGCCGCAAGGTAGCAAAGCAGCGACATGCATGTTTCGAGCCCGAGGAAGGCTCTGTATCAAGCTGTTTCATTAATATACGCCCTTAAAAAACGCCTAATTCTCCAGGTAAATTTAAAGAACCAAAAAAGAGCTCTGAATGGCTGCTGAGAGAAACATCACCAGAGATGTCATTGGAACGTCAGAGATTACATCAGAAAAATATTTTAATGGAAAACTTGATTCCAAGAGTCCAAATACCAAAAGAAAAGGGGAAAAAAGAGAAAACAAACTTGAATGTTCAAAGGAAGCCAAATTAAAGCAGACTCCACCAATCACATTCCAAATTCAACCCCGTAGGTGACACTGTTTGTAGTTGAAAAATCCATCGTTGTTCATGGCGCTGAAGCAATTGCTCTCGGTCACCACCCCGGGGGTCCAAAGGAATAGAATCAATCACACTCCATGATGATGCTGGAGACAATGTTCCACTATGGGGGCCGAAAGGATCTTATTAGCCAATCGTGAGGCATGCTCCCCTAGACGGACCCGAACCGGGCGGATGGTTCTGCCAATATATGACAGTTTGTAGGGACAGGTGATGATGTACACTACAAAAGGTGTCAAGCAGGTAGAATAACCCATAAAAGAAAAAGATCTGCCTGAAAATGCATGCAACCACTGGACCCCTTCATCCATGGTGGCACAAAATCTGCAACGTCGGCAGGGCCAATGGCCCGCATGATGACCAGAAATCTCAGAGGGAGCTGATGTAAGGACCGCATGTACTAAGCGATCACGGATGTTTCTGCCCCTAGTGTATGCCAAGCGAAGGGGTTTCTGAAAACAGGCATGAACCCGTAGCACCCCCCAATGTTTTTTCAGCAGGGCAGTGACAGGAGCAGTGTGTTGCATGAACGGAAGGACTCCGGTCACCATATCCAATTCCCCTTGTCGAGGGGTGTCAGAAAAAAAGCTCCAAGGGGGAAGAAGAAACCGAACCACCCAGAAGCCATTCCCGATGGGAAAACCGAGCCCGAGTATACGCGCGACGAACCACAGAGGTAGAATAACCTCGAGCCAAAAGACGCACCCGCAAATCCCGAGCCTGAGCCTTAAAATCCTGTAGAGAAGAACAGATCCGACGCAACCGCAAAAATTGACCCACAGGAAGACCCCGTCGCAAAGAGGGGTCTTTTTCTTTTATGGGTTATTCTACCTGCTTGACACCTTTTGTAGTGTACATCATCACCTGTCCCTGCAAACTGTCATATATTGGCAGAACCATCCGCCCGGTTCGGGTCCGTCTAGGGGAGCATGCCTCACGATTGGCTAATAAGATCCTTTCGGCCCCCATAGTGGAACATCGTCTCCAGCATCATCATGCCTTTACGGATCTCCGTTGGAGGGTGATTGATTCTATTCCTTTGGACCCCCGGGGTGGTGACCGAGAGCAATTGCTTCAGCGCCGTGAACAACGATGGATTTTTCAACTACAAACAGTGTCACCTACGGGGTTGAATTTGGAATGTGATTGGTGGAGTCTGCTTTAATTTGGCTTCCTTTGAACATTCAAGTTTGTTTTCTCTTTTTTCCCCTTTTCTTTTGGTATTTGGACTCTTGGATTCAAGTTTTCCATTAAAATATTTTTCTGATGTAATCTCTGACGTTCCAATGACGTCTCTGGTGACGTTTCTCTCAGCAGCCATTCAGAGCTCTTTTTTGGTTCTTTAAATTTACCTGGAGAATTAGGCGTTTTTTAAGGGCGTATATTAATGAAACAGCTTGATACAGAGCCTTCCTCGGGCTCGAAACATGCATGTCGCTGCTTTGCTACCTTGCGGCCCTTCAGCCCTTTCTCAGATAAGTGAATCTCACTATTAGTAGTTTTGTGTTGATTGAATTACAAAAAATTACAGAAAACGGCTTCTGCCGACAACGAGTGGAGAGTTTTTTCCCCTCTCCGTCTCAGGTCGGCGGATCCCGACAAAAAAAATGTGTTTCTGGTGAGGTTGAGTTGGTTGACGAGTTTGTATGCTTGCCAATACTGTTTTCCAGGTTATTTTTGTTTTGACTTTTTTGATTGCTGAAAAATAACTATACATTTACAAATATAACGCAATTTAAAGCTAGCCCCAAGCTGTCAACTTGGAGTTGGAGCAATAGAAACTGTCTTCTACGTGGCTGAGTACTCCTAGCCACATCAGGAAACATCTGTATCTTACAATTCATAAACAACACATCTCTGTATTTAAAAAACAATTTCAGAAGCCAATCACGGACAACATCCAGGGCCAATTGAACCAGCAAAGTATCCTTCTGTACCCCTTCCTCCACAGAGTTCTCAAGAATGTCCGTAATGTTCAAAAGGTCCATATCAGAAGCCTGAACCCGTCCTGAGGAAACCTTTCCATGAGGAATACAGTACACATTGGTAGCAGGTGGGATAGACTGCTCAGGAACCCTTAAACACTCAGACAAATATTTCTTGAACATCTCATAAGGGGAAAAAGCACCAAATTTAGGAAAATTCAACAACAACCATTTTTATAGTCACTAGGCACTCTCATCACTATAAATGTAGTAGCAACCAGTGTGCTATAGATCTCTGAACCTTTTCAATCATGGCTTTTTCATTTCTGTGAACTGTGTTTTCAATTGTAGGACCAAACCAGACCCTCAAATAGTTTGTTTCTTCTCATGTGACCCAAAAAGAGAAACAACAATCTAATTCAGATTTCTTCACCCATATAATTAAGAGCAGGGCCTTGTGATATGATACGCTGAGTACTTATTAAAATCCTCAATAAGTTGTAAAAGGGCCAGAATTCAGCCATTTCCAAGAGAATCAGAAGATTATCCACATATGTCAAGATCCTATTCTCCACATTTATTTATTTTTTAAATATTTTTTTAATTATGCAATTTCTCACAAAAAACACAAGAAAAAAAATTGTGTACAGAAAGAGCCAGGTTGAAAATAATACGAAACAAAACAAATAAGGAAAATTTCAACTATACAATCCAGGCCCACAAGTCCACAATAAATGAGGCAGGACTACCTGGGGGGGGGGGGAGGAAGGGCAATGAGGAGGGAACCTGCATACTAGACAATCTAGAAGAAATAAAGGAGGCCAGTTGAGATGGATCATAAAATATATAGCTGTGACCAGCCAACTTCACCAAACATTTACAGGGAAAATGCAAATCTAAAAGCCCACACAACTGAACCACCCCAGAACGATAAAGTAGAAATTGCCTCCTCCTCTTTTCCGTAGCCCTGGATACATCAGCAAAAATCCTAATATGAGAGGCCATAAACACTTTACTGGGGGATCTAAAAAATCATTTCAAAAGCCAGTCTCTATCAGTCTCTAAAGCAAGGGTGACCAATAAAGTAGCGGTCATCCCTGGAACAGAGGCGGACCTCTCCAGAAAAGTAGACAGATCCAAACTATCAGATGACAACAAGGAAGTCTCCAAGTTATCCACATATCTAATCTTGCAATGCAATGTGTGCCTTAGAGTCAGTCCTGACTCCTGGCGATCCCTTAGCAGTAGATAAATAAAAGCTTTTGAAATAGGCAGTAGTGATTCAGCCAAAATCTTCAGTGTAGAGGTCAAAAACGTCTTAAATAACTCCAATGACACTCCAGACTGAGGGAAACTTCCGACCCATCGACATGCAAGGATCTTCCTTCCACCCCTGACATATCCAGCGGGTCCTCCAAACCTGCTTTACCCCTCACCACAGGGCACAAAAATGAGTCATTGGGCCCACAAACTGCTGTCTTTTCACCACCCAGAGCCTCCACCGACAAAGGTTTAGCTTTCCGCTTCCTACCCGTATGCGGCATAGGGTAAGAGCACACACCAAGGCAAAGGAAACAGAGAAGGTAAGAGACTCAGTGGAACGAAATCAGCAGGTGTCTGTTACCAGCGTCATCTTGCCTCATCCACATTTTTATACTTGGTGTCTTTGAGTCTCTGATCCTTTTTATTTGCCATGATTAGTGTCTCAATGGCCAGATAAATCAAGAGGAGTGAGAGGGGTCATTCTGCCTAGTTCCTTTTTTCAATATGATCAATCCTTATAAGCAGTCATTGACCAAAATATGCACAATAGGTTTTGTATATAATATATTGACCATTCTCCCACTCCAAAGTACTACTACTTTCAACTCTCCGATTTTTACTTAAAGGCACTTGGGTTACTTTTACCTTTATTAGAACTTCTCTATTAGGGTGCCCTGACTTCTCTGTTTTGCTAGAATCCTTCAGGATTACATCATTCCAAACCATGCTCTCTTGGGCGACTGTCGACTTTCCCCCGTTATCTAGTTTAAAAGCTGCTCTATCTCCTTTTTAAAGGTTAATTCTAGCAGCCTGGTTCCACCCTGTTTAAGATGGAGCCCATCCTTTTGGAAAAGCACCTCCTCTTCCCCAGAATGGTCCCTAGTTCCTAACAAATCCAAAACCCTCTTCCTTGCACCATCGTCTCAACCATGCATTAAAACTCCGGAGCTCTGCCTGCCTCTTGGATCCTGCGCATGGAACAGGAAGCATTTCTGAGAATGCTACCTTGAAGTTCTGGATTTCAACTTTCTACCTAAAAGCCTAAATTAGTCTTCCAAAATCTTCCATCCACATTTTCTTATGTCATTGGTACCAACATGTAGCAAGACAGCAGGCTTCTCCCCAGCACTACCTACAGTTGTAGTCAAAATTATTAGTTCCCTTACATTTTAGGTATGTTGTGTAAAATATCTTGAGAAATAATTGGAAATATTTCAACTGTATGTCATCATAATATTTTAACACTATGTTCAAAGGTATCTGTGCAACTTAGATGTATTAATTTCTGAGAAAAAAAACATGACCTGGGCAGGATTAATTGCACCCTTCACTAATATTTGGCTGTGTAACCTGATGGAAATTTAAAAATAAAATAAATTTTATCTGGGGCACTGGGGAGTCATCAGGGAGCTGCAGGCATTATGATGGCCTGATGACTTCCCGTGGCTCTGTAGATGGTGGCAGCAACGGCGGTACTTTTTTTAAAAATAAAAGTGGAGGAGAGCCAGATCGGCCTTATGGCAGCTCACACAGCAGAAGGGGGGCCAAAAGGAGTAGCTGAACTGGTAGTAATGCTTTTAATTTTAAAAGAACAAATATTGGGGCAATGGAGGAGCTGATTGGGGCCTTAGTGAGCCTTCTTTGTGCTGATCGGGGCCTGCTGGGTGATGGCCAAGGCTCATGGAAACTGGCAGCCAGCTGGGTCAAGTGCAGTTGTGATGACCATGACTGTCCCTGATCCCAGTCTTGGGGCTGTTAGGAGAGTTGGGGAGGGCCACGGACATCACGGCTGCACTCCAGAGGAGGGGGGGGGGGAAGTGACTGTGCTGTTTGTAGGAAAGTGGAGAGAAGCAAATTTGGGCCAGGGGGCCCAGAGAAAAAGCTGGAGCATGGGAACTGGCCGGGAGGGCCTTGTGGGAGGAGTCAAGCTTGTCAAGATCTGGAGCAGGCCTGTTACAGGAGGCAGAGTCGGCCTTAAAGGGACCAAATTCCCTTAAACGGCCAAAATCGGCCGAGTTATTCTAATTTAATTTAAAAAAAAATATCCAGTATTCTGGGGGGGGGGGGGGTCCAGAGAGGTATTTGAGGGCTAGTAAGCCACTGAAAACAATTTTTATCAATGTTTAAAGTGATTTAAAGCCGCAATTTGTTGCATTTATAAATTAAAACAAGGCTTTGTTCCTGAGGTCCTGGGAAGTCAATGGAGCCTTGAGGGGATTAAAAAAAAACAGGTTAAAGGAGATATTTAAAGTATCTTTTGGGTACTGCCATACAGGTATGCTTGAGATACTAGTGACAGGAGAAGAGGGAATTGATTAAGAGTGAGTCACAGATTGAATGAAAGTGGGATATAAATGCAGCTAAATAAATAAAATAATTTGCAGTTTGTGAGAGAGAAAAAAAAGTACTTTTTCCCAGCAAGCAAGCTAATATTCTCCATTTTTTTTAGATCATTTGAGTTAGGGATATAGAAATATAGGCTTGATTTGGGGTTTAAGGAGTCAGTACTAGGTTTAGTTTGACTTTAAATTTCATCATAAAAGAAGAGCAAATCCAAAAGCAAGCTGAAAGAAGTCGTCTGTGATCCCAGTCTTCACTTTGAGGTTCCTGCCTTCCGGAGATGTCACCTGCAGAGTTCTGGGACCCAACGATTGCAAGACTATGGAGGAAAAGCGACCAACACTGAACTATTAAAGTATTTGTGCTCAGATATATTTCAGATAACCTAGTAATTAGGGGTCAAATGGAATGAGGAATTAAACACTGATGCCTCAACATCGGTGAAGGGGTAAAGGAGGAATTTTAACTGTTGAGAATTTAAAAAATGAATGTAGGAGTTTACAACACTTTTGGGGTATTTGAGCTTTGGGGCTGGGAATTTTCTGAGAATAAATAGAACACAGAACACACTTTTTGAATTGAAGTTTTATTTCATTTTGAACACAAAGTACAACTGTGTTATATTTGTAGTCATTTATATGCAAATTGTTAAAACTACATACCACCTTATTACCTTATGATCAGGACCTAAATAAAATCAACAATTGTACCATTCTGCTAGTCCGAAACCCTTATTCTAATTTAGTTTAATTTTTGTTACAGTTGATATTCTCCTTCTCGATGAGATGGGATATTCCAGCGGAATTTAGCGTTTGTTCCTTGTAGTCACTCTGTGTGAGGCAAGAAATGTAATATACTAACCATCAATCAACTGTGTGACACATTTTTTAAGAGTAAACTACAATTGCATTGCTTCCTGAGACATTGGTGACAGTTGCACAACCCTGGCAGTGGTGAAAGCCTCCAAATATTTCTTGTAGCCATCTATAAGTTTTGTAGATCTGTCTGCTGGTAGTTTCTCCCACTCTTCAATTAAGATTTGTTCCAGCTCGTGAATGTTTCCAGGATTCCTTTTACAATTGGCAGATTTCAGCTCTTCCCAAAGAGCTGATTGGATAGAGATCAGGACTCATTGCTGACCAGTTTAAAACAGCTCATTTCTCCTTTTTAACAATTCTTTTGTACTTTTGGATGTATGTTTTGGGTCATTGTCCTGCTGGAGAACCCATGACATTCGACCCAGATCTAGCTTTCTAACACTAGGTAGCACATTTTGCTCCAAAATACCTTGGTAGTCATCTGACTTCATGATTCCATTAATAAGTTCCAGGTCACGGGGCAGACAATTACCACACCAGCCCATATTCCCTGCTACAGCAGGCAGCGTGGGAGCAGCCATGCTACCTGAAGAGACAGGGAATGGGGGCCCAGAGCAAAGGAGCAGGAAAAGAACAAACACATGCAGCCGCTATGTCTTCCCCATCTGCAGCCGAAGCAGTCCTCTCCCATGAATCACCCTACCCCTCCCGAAGACACTCCCCATCCCTTGATAGGTCTGGTGTTGTCAATTGAATGAGCCCCCCAAATAGAGGCTCCCATCGGTTTCAGAAAAAATCATGGGGTCGAAACTCTTCTATTGGCCCTGCTTAACAACCTCCTCAAAGGCCTGGAAGACAGAAAGAAAATGTTTATTCTCATTTTCATTGACATCTCTGCCGCTTTTGATACTGTCCATCATGTAATCCTCCTTAACAAGCTGGCATCGATTGGAATCTTGGGAACCCCCCTGAAATGGTTCTCCTCTTACATAATGAACAGAACGCCGCAGGTCCAATTCAACGGCGAAAAAGCTGAAGCCTTCACTCAAACTCAAGGCATACCGCAGGGTTCGGCCCCCCCGGCACTACTTTTTAACATTTACATGCAACCCCTCAGTGGCATTTTCAGGAAATATGACATCAATTATCACATTTACGCAGACGATATTATGCTGTACACACAATTAGATGCCGCAGACCCTAAATATACTCAGCTCGAAACCTGCCTGGGCGAGATGTTAGGATGGCTACAACAAAACAATATGACGATTAACCACAAAAAACGGAAGTGATGTATATATCCAGTAAACCTGACTTTGAACCTCCTCCAACAATCACACTGTGTAACAACACTTACAACACTAAGAATGAGATCAAATATCTGGGAGTCACAATTGACAGCAAACTAAAGATGGAAAAGCACCTGAGCAACACCAACAAGGCCATTTTTCACAAACTTAAAGTGCTACGACCCCTGCGGAATATACTTGAACCATGTGATTTCCGGTCTGTTGCGCAAGCACTCATCATGCCTGACCTAGACTACTGTAACGCCATCTTACAGGGTCTGCCAAAGAAAACGACCAATATCTTACAATTGGCACAAAATGTGGCGGCGAGGATCATCATGCGATCAAGCGTTACTGAGCACATTACACCCGTATTGATCGAGCTACACTGGCTACCCATTGCTGCCAGGATACAATATAAAACATTGGTAACAATGTTCAAACTCATACATAACCTAGCCCCATCATTCCTCTCCACCCTTATCTGCACGCAACCTACCACCAGAGACAGGAGAACTATCAACTCAGACACGCTACAAGTTCCAAACATCATCAGACATGTAAAAGCCAGTACTAGCCGCAGAGCATTCTCATTCTCTTCCCCAACCTTATGGAACCACCTACCACATGAGCTGCGAGCAATTAAAGACATAGGGGCTTGTTTACAAAGCCGCGGTAGCGGTTTGCGATCGTAATCGGAGCCGCGGCCCCATTGATTTCAATGGGGCCGCGGTTGCGATCGCGATCGCGAACCACTACCGCGGCTTTGTAAACAAGCCCCATAGTTGATTTCAGGAAGAAATTAAAAACGCATCTGTTCCAATGTCACTACAACCAGATGTGAATCCCAGAGGGATAAAAGATGAAGTGATTAGTTATATGTAAAAATGTAAATATGTAAAGTACAATCTCTTTTGTAAAATTATGTAAATATGTTAAGGCCAATCTTTAGACCCTATTCTGTGTGCTGTGTTTTACCTCTGAACTATGTATATATGCCCCAACTTTTCTGTCTTGATTATTGACAAATCCCAAAGATGTAATCAAACCGCTTCTGATCGCTGGAAGTAGCGGTATATAAGTGTTTACTAAATAAATAAATAAAATCTTCAGAACCTATCCCCCTCAGACAGGGGAGAGAGGTTAGATATGATTGCAATCTCAGAGACATGGTGGAAAGAGGATAACCAGTGGGACACTGTGATACCTGGATACAAACTATATCATAATGATAGAACTGATCAAATTGGTGGAGGGGTTGCGCTCTATGTTAGAGAGGGCATTGAGTCAGAAAGGATTAAAGTTTTGCAGGAAACAAAATTTACTGTAGAATCTCTATGGATTGAAATTCCATGTATGAAGGGGAAGGTGATGGCAGTGGGGGTGTACTATCAACCGCCTGGCCAGCATGAACAAATGGATGATGAAATGCTCAAAGAAATCAAGGAAGCTAACAAAAGTCACAGCAGAGTAGTAATAATGGGTGATTTCAATTACCCCGGTATCGACTGGGTCAGTGTCACGGCAGGACATGCTAGGGAGATAAAGTTTCTAGATGAAATAAATGACTGCTTCTTGGAGCAGCTGGTTCATGAACTGACCAGAGAGAAAGCCATACTGGACCTAGTCCTTAGTGGAACACCAGATCTGGTGCAAGAAATAAGGGTGTTGGGACCACTTGGCAATAGTGATCATAGCATGATCGTGTTTGATTTAATTAGTGGAGGAGGGATAGTAAAAATATACACAGTACTACCTTTTAACTTTCGAAAGGGAGACTATGATAAGATGAGGAATATAGTTAAGAAAAAACTAAAAGGAGCGGTTGCAAAGGTTAAAGACTTACATCAAGCTTGGGTGTTGTTTAAAAATACTATCCTGGAAGCCCAGACCAGCTGTATTCCACGCACTAAGAAAAGTGGAAGAAAGTCCAAAAAACTGCCAGCATGGTTTAAAGGTAAGGTCAGAGAGGCTGTTGCTGCCAAAAAAGCATCTTTCAGGAAATGGAAAAAAGAGCCAAACGACGAAAACTGGAAACAGCACGGCAAGTTAAATGCAAAGCATTGATAAGGCAGGCAAAGCGAGAATTTGAGAAGGAATTTGCTACGGAAGCAAAAACATGAAGTAAAGACTTTTTCAAGTACATTTGTAGCAAAAGGCCTATGAGAGAGTCAATTGGACCATTAGATGATAGAGGGGTAAAAGGGGCAGTAAGAGGAGACAAGGCTATAGCGGAGAGACTGAATGAATTCTTTGCTTTGGTCTTTACTGAGGAAGATGTAGGGATGTTACCTAAGACTGAAGTGGTATTTAAAGGTGATACTGCAGAGGAATTGAGAGAAATATCGCTACACCGGGAAGATGTATTACAACTATTTGATAAACTGAATAGTAGAAAATCACATGGACCGGATGGTATACATCCAAGAGTGTGGAAAGAACTGAAATATGAGATTGCAGACCTGCTATTAGTAATCTGTGAACTTTCATTAAAATCATCTGTAATACCTGAAGATTGGAGGATCGCCAATGTAACGCCAATTTTTAAAAAGGGTTCCAGGGGTGATCCGGAAAATTACAGACCGGTGAGCCTGACGTCAGTACCGGGGAAAATGGTATAAACCATCATAAAGAACAAAATTACACAGCATGTAGATAGTCATGGCCTTATGGGAGACAGCCAACATGGCTTTAGACAAGGAAGATCTTGTCTTACTAATCTGATATGTTTTTTTGAATGTGTGAATAAACAGGTAGACAAAGGTGAGTCAGTTGATATAGTGTATCTGGACTTTCAGAAAGCCGTTGACAAGGTCCCTCAATAGAGACTTTTGGCAAAACTAAAAAGTCATGGGATAGGAGGCAGTGTACTATTGTGGATCGGGAACTGGTTAAAAGATAGAAAGCAGAGGGTAGGGCTAAATGGCCAATTTTCCCAATGGAAAAAGGTGAATAGTAGAGTACCACAGGGATCTGTACTGGGTCCGCTACTTTTTGACATATTCATAAATGACCTGGAAAAGGGAATAACTAGTGAGGTTATCAAATTTGCAGATGACACAAAACTGTTTAAATTTGTTAAAACCTAAGAGGACTGTGGAAAACTGCAGGAGGATCTGGATAAATTGGAAGACTGGGCATCCAAATGGCAGATGAAATTTAATGTGGACAAGTGCAAAGTTATGCACCTAAGAAAGAACAACCCACACTATGGTTACACAATGCAAGGTTCCACATTGGGAACAACCACCCAGGAAAAAGATTTAGGAGTCATCATGGAAAACATGTTAAAACCCTCCGCCCAGTGTGCAGCGGCGGCCAAGAAAACAAATAGAATGCTAGGTATCATAAGGAAAGGAATGGAAAATAAAACAAAGTATATTATAATGACTCTGTATCGTTCCATGGTACGATCGCACCTTGACTATTGCGTGCAATTCTGGTCGCTGTATCTTAAAAAGGATATAGCGTTATTAGAAAAGGTACAGAGAAGAGTCACCAAAATGGTAAAGGGGATGAAAGGCTACTCCTATGAAGAGAGGCTACAAAGGTTAGGGCTCTTCAACCTGGAAAAGAGGCTGCTGAGGGGAGATATGATAGAGGTCTATAATTAATTAATGGAGTGGAACGAGTAAACATAGATCGCTTATTTACGCTATCAGAATATAGAAAGACTGGGGGACATGTAATGAAGCTACAGGGTAAACTATTTAAGACAAATAAGAGAAAATATTCTTTCACTCAACGTTCCTCCGGTAACAAATTCCAGAGTTTGATCAAACTCAGGAATTTGTTACCGGAGGATGTAGTAAGAGCTGTTAGTGTATCTGGGTTTAAAAAAGGTTTGGGCAAGTTCCTGGAGGAAAGGTCCATAAACCATTATTAAAAAGGGACCCAGGATATCAATGCTTGACCCAATACAAGCATTGTGGAACCTGTGTCTTTTGGGGTACTGCTAGGTACGTATGACCTAGATTGGCCACTGTTGGAAACAGGATACTGGGCTTGATGGACCTTGGTCTAACCCAGTATGGCATATCTTATGTTCTTATGACAGAACCCCAAGTAAGAGTGGAAACTGATATAAAAACTAATGTACAGAGGTTTATTTAGTTTTGTCAGGATATGAAGAACCTGCAATTAATTTTTGGTGAAAAATTATTCTAATCTTTAAATTTAGTGATATAAAACTTATATTTTTTTTGTTTGGTTTGTTTTGTTTGCCATGAACATAATAAATAATCATATCCAGTTCCTTAGTCATAGATGGGACTCATGCAGTATTAACAGTTTTTCTACAGTCGATGCAGAACATTCAGATACATGCAGTGATAATCTATTTACATAGTTCATAAATCATAACTGTGCTATGAAAGATCTGCTAGGCACACCACAGCCTCGTGAATTTTGATAAGCTTTGTTTGCTCTGAAAACAGAGAACATAAGAACATAAGATATGCCATACTGGGTCAGACCAAGGTCCATCAAGCCCAGTATTCTGTTTCCAACAGTGGCCAATCTAGGTCACAAGTACCTGGCGGTTTCCCAAAAAGACACAGGTTCCACTGTGCTTGTATTGGAGCAAGTAGTGGATTTCCCGGGTCCTTTTTAATAATGGTTTACGGACCTTTCCTCTAGGAATTTGTCCAAACCTTTTTTAAACCCAGCTACACTAACAGCTTTTACTATATCCTCCAGTAACAAATTCCAGTTATGCATTGAGTGAAAAAATATTTTTTCTTATTAGCTTAAACGGGTTACACTGTAGCTTCATTGCATGTCCCCTAGTCTTTCTACTTTTTGATGTCATAAGCAATCAATCTACATTTACCCATTCCATTCCATTCATTAATTTATAGACCTCTATCATATCTCACCTCAGCCATCTTTTTTCCAGGTTGAAGAGCCCTAACTATTTAAGCCTCTCCTCATAGGGGTATCCTTCCATCCCCTTTACCATTTTGGTGGCTCTTCTCTGTTCCTTTTCTAATTCCACTATATCCTTTTTAAGATACAGCAACCAGAACTGCACACAATATTCATGGTGAAGTTGCACCATGGAACGATACAGAGGCATTAAAATATCCTTTGTTTTATTCTCTATTCCTTTCCTTATGATTCCTAGCATTTTATTTGCCTTCTTGGCTGCCGCTGCACACTGGGCAGAGGGTTTCAATTTGTTATCCACGATGATGCTTACATCTTTTTCTTGGGTGGTGGTTTCTAATGTGGATCCTTGCATCGTGTAACCATTGTTTGGGTTGTTCTTTCCTAGGTGCATAACTTTACACTTGTCCACATTAAATTTCATCTGCCATTTGAACGTCCAGTCTAGCAATTTATCAAGGTCCTCTTACAATTTTTTTGCAATCCTCTTGGGTTTTTGCAACTTCAAATAATTTTGTGTCATCTGCAAATTTGATTACCTTACTCGTTACTATTTCTAGGTCATTTACGAATATTTAAAAAGCAGCAGATCCAGCACAGATTGCTGGGATACTCCACTATTCACCTTTCTCCATTAGGAAAATTGGCCATTTAGTCCTACCCTCTGTTTTTTATTTTTTAACCAGTTCCTAATCCACAATAGTACACTGCTTCCTATTTCATGACTTTTTAATTTCGCCAAGACTCTCTCATGAGGGACCTTGTCAAACGTTTTCTGAAAATCCAGATACACTATATCAACCGGCTCACCTTTGTCTTCTTGTTTAGTCATTCCTTCAAAAAAATACAACAGATTAGTAAGAGAAGACCTTCCTTGGCTAAAGCCATGTTGGTTTTCTCCCATTAAACATGACTTTCTACATGCTCAGTAATTTTGTTCTTTATAATGATTTCTATGATTTTGCCTAGTACTGATGACAGGCTCACTAGTCTGTAGTTTCCCGGATCACCCTTGGAACCCTTTTTAAAAATTAGCATTACACTGACTATTTGCCAATCTTCGGGTATTAGAGATGATTTTAATGATAGTTCACAGATTACTAATAGTAGGTCTGCAATTTCATATTTCAGTTCTTTCAACACCCTCGGATGTATATCATCCGGTCCAGGTGATTTGCTACTCTTTAGTTCTACAAATAGTTCTAATACATTTTAGTGGTTTATCAAAATTTCTTTCAGTTCTTCCAATGCATCACTTTTAAATACCATTTCAGTCATGGGTAATTTCCCTACATCTTCTTCAGTAAAGATCAAAGCAAAGAATTCATTGTCTCTCCACTATGGCCTTGTCCCTTCTTTGTGCCCCTTTTCCCCTCTATCATCTAATGGTCCAACTTACTCTCTTACAGATTTTTTGCTACAAATGTACATGAAAAAGTTTTTATTATACGTTTTTGGAGGAGTAACCCATATGTCAAAAACAATATTAAAGCTGCTGAAATACAGGGGACATGGGGAAAATAAGAAGCACTGTGGATTGTGTTGGAAAGAGGAGATGGCACAATCATCCATGCTGATGTAGTCTACAGGCCTCCAACTCAAACTGAAGAAATGGATAGAGACTTGATTACTGATATTACAAAGGTAGCCATGAAGGAGGAAGTGGTTATATTGGGTGACTTTAATCTACCTGATATGGATTGGAGTATTCCTTCTGCAAATCTGGAAAGAGGTAAAAAAAAATTGTGGATGCCTTCCAAGACACATTGCTTAGACAAATGGTGATGGAACCGACCAGGGAAAGTTTGATGCTGGATTTAGTACTCATCAACGGAGATAGCATGTCGAATGTCCGGGTGGGTGCCCATGTGAGCAGCAGCGATCATCACACGGTGTGGTTTGAGATAAACGCCAAGGCGGAGTCCAATCACAGCAAGCTCAAAGTCTTAGGGGTATGTTTACTAAACCGCGCTACTGTGCAGGGCGCACTTGAGCATGTGCTAAGGTACCTTAGCGCATGCTAATGATGCGCTTTTGTGCCCCGCACACGTGCGCGCCACACTAACGGGCCCGCTCATGTGCGCGTCACGCAAATGAGCGATAGAGGCGTGGAAAGGCTCCCGGAGGGCAGAGGAAGGCTCCCCAGGGGCGGACAGACGGGGTCAATCGGTGGAGAGTGGGAGGGGAGAGGCTCCCCACACAGGAGTGGGGCTGAAATACGAGTAAAAAAATACCGCGAGTGAAAACCTCGCGGTAGAGCCGATTTAAAGGGAAGAGAAACCATTTCTGTCAGCAATGTTCAGCAAAACCAGGGAAACCTACAAAACGTGAGCAGTGTGATACATGTGCACAGAACAAAATAGCATAAAAAATTGAAAATGACCACAACAAAATTCTAAAAACAGTGATAGTAATGGAAAGCATCAAAAATCACTCCCAAGAAAGCCCCAAAAAAGAAATATGAATTTTATAAGGGTCTACGCTTCGTCCCCAAACAAGGTGAATGATCCCACAGTGAAATTGTGCAGAACAGGGTTTCTGACTCCTTTGGCCAGGTTTCCTATCTCCAGGGACTGCACTGTCTCTGTGGCCACAGTGTAGTGCAGTGAACACAGACAGTGTGTTTAGGAGCCAAAGATCACCAGTTCAAGTCCCAGCTGGGGCTCCTGCAAACCCAATCCCCATATTTTACCCACCACTAAACCATAATAGTAAAGACCAACCTTTTTTGCAGATAACATAAGCATGGTCCAAACACCTCTATTTTACCCTACAGAGCACAGACACCAGAAACATGCGCATTACCTAGACCACAGTCCCCTCAATGCAGTCCTGGAGGGCCACATATCATTCAGCTGTGATGCTGTCCCTAATATAAGGCCATGTCAGCATGGTGGCGGAGGGGTACCGTTGGTGGAGGGGGCAGTGGCTGCTGCCCACAGCAGACCATGGCCTAGCCCTGTCCAGGTGGGTGCCGTGCACTGCAACAAACAGGCCCTGTCGGATGTACAGTCATGGACTCCCCAGGGAATGCAGCATATCTGTGGCAACACGGTGGTGCAGTGCACACAGACAGTGTATGCAAGAACAAAGGTCACAGGTTCAAAGCTCAGCTGGGGCTACTTCCAATCCAGTCCACATAATTTTCCCACAACTAAACCATGATAGTAAGGACAAACCTTTATTGCAGAGAACATACGCATGGTTAATACGCCTATATTTTACCTCACCGAGCACAGACACCATAAACAGGCACATTACCTAGAGCAGAGTCTCCCAAATGCAGTCCAGGAGGGCCCCACACCATTCAAGTTCCATGCTGCCTCTAATAAAGATACCTGTGCTGCATATCTATGCACAACCCCCATGGTATGCAGATGTATCTCATGCATATTCATGAGGGACAGCATGAAAACCCGAACAATGTTTGGCACACCAGGACTGGAGTTGGGAACCTCTGCTGTAAAGCAGCAGCCAACAGGGGCAGACACACCCACACCCACACCCACAGACCCCATTGGCTAATGCCTCCTGGAGAGGCAGGACATTGGGCCCTGCGTGCATCTCCCAGTACTAGCACTTGCCTACCTTAGCAATGCCACCCTACACCTGGGTATACGGTACACACCTATCAAACGTTTCCTATGATTACTGGCAGATAGCAAGTCCTACGTTAAGCACAGTTTGCTCATTGAGCTCCATCATAACAATCTTTCTGATGTCTGCGGTGTGTGCTTCAGGTCTGGTCTCTGACAGTGTTTACCACCCTGGGGAGTGACCCCCAACAGTATTGCGTAGCATATCCATGCCTGTACTGTGCCCAGGACTGGTGTGGTGGGCAGGGCTGCTAAACCCCTCTATAGTAGCACAATGCTGGCATAGGTGTGGGAGTGTGTGTCTGTCTATACAGTGTGTGATGGCTGCAAACACCTTCCACAGCCCACACTGCCAGCACGTTTGCCAGTATTGGCCTGCCAATGTGCATAATGAGGAGCAAGGTAACATGGGTATAGCCCAGACAGGGTGGCCTGGCCAGGATGCACTTGCACTGGGCATAGGGAACTGGCTGGGACATTTTAGTGCCCGGCCACCACCTACACAGGCAGGGTGACCTCAGTATGTCCTGCTGGGAGATCACTCTCACCCTGACTGTGCAGTGACGACAGCATGGCTAGGCACCCCCATAGTGCTATATAGCATTTCTGTCATGTGATATTTATGGGTTTCCTTTTGGGGCCCAGTCACTGATTTATCTGCTTGTTGTGTATGCTGACATCCTAGTTCTGGGTGCATGCATTTCCACCAGGAACATGCACTATGGACTAGCTAGCAGACTGTTTGCAGCTGGTATGTGTCTTGATGGAGCGGCTTGCAGGGTACAGCAGCTGAAGGCTTGCTGCAGGAGAATATCAGATAGTGGTGGGGTGCAGTTTAGCATATCCAGGCCTAATGTCTGTCTGCTATTGTGTTATGGATGTATACAGAGCTGCATTGACTCCCCAGCAGGACCAGGGTTGATGGTTCTCTCTACTGCCACCATTGCAGGAAGACCCTGCTTGCCACCCTCAGCCCTGGAGGGGGGTGGTGGTGGTACATAATCCTCCTAGAGGTCCATGGGGGCTACACCTGACTGAGACAGACAGAGATATCCTATCTCACATATTAACACTGCTTTGGACCTCCAGCATGGCCTCTTTCATCCATAGAAGGTGCTGTGGACCTGGTGCTGGGCGCCTCACCGCACCCTCAGGGTGAGCACAGTACCCGTACAATGTGACGGTGTGTAGCTACTCTGTGCCAGTAAAACACATGGTCAGTACCCCCTACCAGGCCAAGGTGCTGTGGGGGTGCACATGGTCAGTTCCCCCTACCAGGCCGAGGTGCTGTGGGGGTGCATACCCCATCTTGTGTTTATCTGTGGACAGCTGATTTGCATGTGCAGTGCATCATGGGTACGGGTGGGCTAACCCTATCCTGGTGACCACAGCAGACTGTCTGTGTGGTGACGTGCACTCCCTCTGCAGCCAGCCAGGGGTTTGTTAGCAGCTATAGAGTTGTAGCACAATGGTTACTTCACTGCCTGAGGAGCCAGAAGTTGTGGGTTCAAACCCACAATGGGGTTATTTGATAGGGCTGCCCAAAACATTATCTCTTTTAATGTACATTATTGCTGCCAGCAAAAACACTCTCATCGTACTGTACCCATAAGGTGCCTCAGAGTGCGCTTTATAGGGCGCCCTATAGGTTACCTTATGGTTACCGTCCATATAAGGTGCACTATACGTTATCCTGTGGAGCAACTTATAGGGTGCCCTATAGAGGACATTTTAGGGTGCCGTGGCGGACAGTGCACTTTATACTGTGCCCTATGGAGTGCCTTATAGGGTGCCTTATGCGGCACCTTCAATTACGGCATGTGAGGGCCTGTTTGCTGGCAGCAATTAATAAAATACAAATAAAGTGCTGCAGGAAAAAATACGTACATTGCAAAGTTGATGCCTCAGCCAGCCTTATGTATTAGGCACACTGGGGAGCAAACTCATGACCCCTGTATCAGCAGTCAGTGCCTTAACCATTGTGCTACACTGCTGCTCCTCCTTGCATGTCAGCGCACCTACTTATGTTTTTTATTCCTTAAACTGCACAGTGCTGCCATCAAAAACATTGCTGTGACCTTGCGGTACCTCATACGGCACCCTATAAAGCGCCCTATAAGCAACATTCTAGGGTGCCTTATGGAGCGCCTTATGTTAACATGCTTTGAGAGTGCGTTTGCTCATAGTAGTAATTAAAATAAAAATAAAATGCCTCCTAAAGCACACTTCCCCATAATAGGTAATGCCTCAGCCAGCCTTCTTCATTGGGCATAGTGGGGGATTGAACCCATGATCCCTGCACCATTGGTCAATGTCTTAACCATTGTACTGTGGCTCTGTTCCTGTGCTTGCACATCAGCGTGCCACTTATGCCTCCCGCGCAGCTTTCTCATGCGCTAATGTGCGGGGCACACATGGGCGCCGTGCACATTAGCGCATGAATAATCCCGGTTTTGCTTTTTTCAGCCAGACATGCCCACTCCTTATATGGCACCCGCACACTAGCGCGGCCCGCACATTACCGGGTTTTTAGTAAACATACCCCTTAGTCTTCAAAAATGCTAACTTAAGTAAAATGGCCAAGTGCCTGAAGGAGAAGTTGGCAGGGTGGGAGGAAGTAAGGGAAGTGGACCTGCAGTAGGCTAAACTAAAGGAGATAATAAAAGGGGCAACAGATAGATATGTAAGGAAAGTAAACAAAAACAAGAGGAAAAGGAAACCTTTTGGGTTCTCCAAAGAAGTGGCTGCACAAATAAAGGCAAAAAACACAGCTTTCACAAAATTCAGACGTTCACAAACAGGGGAATACAGGATAAAGCTAAAAGAGACCAAAAGAGAAAAAAAGATAGCAAAATCAAAGGTAGAAGAAAAGATGGCTAAAGATCTAAAGCATGAAGAGGAAGATCAGAGGTGGAAATGCAAGACTCAAAAGTGCCAAAAACAGATTCGTAGAAAGTTACATTGAAAAAGCAAAACTACTAAATAAATAATTCAGTTCTGTTTTTACTCAAGAAAATCCTGGAGAAGGACCACCTGTGATTGACAAATATATAAATGGGAATGGTGTAGATGCTACACCATTCACAGAAGATGATATGTTTGAACAGATTGCAAAACTGAAAGTGAACAAGATCATGGAACCAGATGGGATACATCCCAGGATACTGAAAGAGCTCAGAGAGGTTCTGGCAGGGCCTTTAAAGGATGTTTTTAATAGATCCTTGGAGATAGGAGAAGTTCCACAGGACTGGAGAAGGGCTGATGTGATACCTCTTCACAAAAGTGGTAATAAGGAAGAAGAGGCACACTACAGGCCAGCAAGTCTTACCTCGGTGGTGGCAAACGTAATGGAGATGCTCCTGAAAGAGAGATTAGTAGACTTTCTTAAAACCAATAGGTTGCATGATCTGAGGCAACATGGTTTTACTAAAGGATGATCATGCCAAACAAATCTGATTGAGTTCTTTGACTGGGTGACCAGAGAACTAGATCAAGGGCATGAGATGGATGTGATCTACCTAGACTTCAGCAAAGCCTTCGATACTGTTCCTCATAGGAGGCTTATTAATAAACTGAACAGTCTGGGGATGAGTCCCAAGATGGTGAACTGGATCAGAAATTGGTTGATTGACAGATGACAAAAGGTGATGATAAACAAACTCACTTGGATAAAAGGAAGGTGAATAGTGGTGTACCTCAGGGATCGGTCCTGTGACTGGTACTTTTCAATGTATTTGTGCATGATGTTGCTGAAGGACTGAATGGAAAAGTATGTATTTTTGCAGTTGTCATGAAAATTTGCAACAGAGTGGACTCCCCTGAGGGAGTGGATAACATTAGGAAAGATCTATAAAAGCTGAAAGAATGGTCTAATGCTTAGCAGTTAAGATTTAATGTGAAGAAGTGCACTTGGGCTACAAAATTCCAAGGAAATTGTATGCGATAGGGGGGCGAGAGGTTGGTGTGCACAGACCAGGAGAAGGACCTCAGAGTGATTGTTTCTGAGGATCTCAAGTTGGCGAAACAGTATGACAAGGCAGTGGCCACAGCCAGAAGGATGCTGGGTTGCATATAGTGAGGAATTACCTGCAAAAAGGAGGAGGTACTAATGCCACTGTACAGGTCATTGATGAGGCCTCACTTGGAATATTGTGTTCAATTTTGGAGACAATATCTCGCAAAGGATATAAAAAGACTGGAAATGATTCAGAGAAGGCAACCAAAATGATTTGGTGCCTGCGTCAGAAGACATATGAGAAGAGACTAGAAGACCTAAATATGTATATTCTAGAGAAGAGGAGGGACAGGGGAGATATGATACAGACCTTTAAATATTTAAGGAGTATTAATGAACAAACAAACCTTTTTCAAAGACAGGGAAGCTGAAAAACTAGAGGACATAACATGAAGCTGCAAGGGGGTAAACTGAAAGGCAACATCAGGAAATATGTTTTCTATTTTCCTCGGATAGTTTGGAATTAACTACCTTTTTGGAACAGTCCCCCTCTGATGTTGGGATGACTGTTACATTGTTGGTCACCTTTGCCCTTGAGGCGGACAGAGATTGGCTCCTCAGACTCTTTTTCAAGTCCCCATGTAAAGTATTCTTGGAGTCCCACCTAAGGATATTTCCTGATGCATCTAGAGCCACCCAAAAGAGAAGGAGGCAATGTCTTCTATATCGTCCTGGGGTGCTTCAGTTGGGAGGGCTGTTTTTTCTTCGTTTTCCATGCAAATGCCTGGTTAAGTTAGCCGACAATAGTGTAAGGTCAATTCTTAGAGTAATGCAGACTGTCCAATTGATACAAATTACTGTATTGTAACAATAACATTAACGTGGTGACTAGCTTACTGCCGATGAGTCTGAGACTTTCCGAGTATTTTGGCAGGACTTGAAAATATTGCATTTCTCACAGTAAGCTAGTCACCACGTTAATGTTATTGTTACAATACAGTAATTTGTATCAATTGGTTAAGTTAGCCAGGCATAGTTACCTTTTTTTTATCCCTCTCAGTTGGCTGCCTTTATTGCCTCAAAATTATCCGATGTGCAGTGCCCTTCTTCTTCTCTCCCCCAAAGTAGCTCCCCTAGTTAGGTGGGCTAATTCGGAATAGATTGTCTGCACTCCTTCTTTGTCTGTCAATTTCTTGTATTTGCAATGTAGTTAATCTTATATGTTGTGACCTATCTTGCCATGTTTATTGTGGACTTGTGGGCTATGTTTATTTATTATTGCCTTTGGTAGGAATATTTTTCCACTATGTTATGGTTTAATGCCCTTTCTGTGCAAGTTTTCTTTCTTGTGTATATTGAAAATTGCATAAATAAATAAAAAAAAAGGAAATATGTTTTCACTGAAAGGCTAGTAGATGCTCGAAATGACCTCCAGATGGAGTGGTGGGGGTAAATACAGTGACAGAATTCAAAATGGCATAGAACAGACTCAGTGGCTCTCTTTATAGCAACAGGATAAAATAACCTTAACTGTCTCTGCTATCTCAACAAATAGGGGTGACTTGCACAGAGTGATGGGTACACCCCTAAACAAAGGCATGTGGAGGGGTGATCTGCACGGAGTGGCAGGTGCACCTGCTCTTGCCACCTTCCTGGGCAGACTAGATGGACCATGATGGTCTTTATCTGCTGACAAATACTATGTTAGGTATAGTATTCTAGCATCACACTTTTCTGGTAAAATTAATGATATTTGTAGTATCACAGCCATCCATGTTATCTCCCACTATTTCTTCCCTCTCACACCACACCTGGGCCACCTTCAGTGTAGTTACTTCCACTACATTAACTAAGACCTATGTTTACTAAAGGGTATTAAGGGAGTAAGTGTCCTATTAACGCCTATTATCGGCACTCTTGCACCCTTAATGCTGCGGAAAGGGCTGATAATGCTGCAGTAACAAGCATTACAGAGTCCCACAGCATTAAGAAAAAAGGAGGTGGAGACTGGGCTTTAACGGGCCAGAGAATTGGCATTGACAGCAGGTGTAATCGCCAGTTGTGCAATCGCACGATACAGCTCTTATCGCAGAGAACCATAACGCCAAGTAAAACCTCGCAGAAAGGGTCTATTTTGAGGGGAGGGAGCCTATTCCAATGTGTGCAATGTGATCCACACTCAGGGATATTGCAAGACAGTGATAGTAGTGCTTCATTACAGCAACAGTACAGTGCCCAAGTATGAAAAGGCACTATGTTGATGTTGCAAATGGGGCACAGGAGGTACCATGCAGGTGATGCAGTGGGGGTGGCAGGTGCATAAGTCTGACCAGGCAGATGCCCAGGGTGCACAGCTGTGATGACTGCATGACCCCACAGTGACAGTGGCAGCACACAGACATGCTGCAGCTGTGGAAAAGGAGATGCAAAACCTCAATGTGGGCCAAGGGTCCCTGGTGCCTTAGGCAGAGATACCAGCTGCCCCCCCCCCCCCCCCAATTTTGCTGCCAAAGCCATCTTTGGAGGGATTGACTGGCAGCAGCAGTGACAGTACCTCTAAAGTGGGCTGCAAAAAGCAAAAATACTGCTGTTATGGCTGTCCGCCTCTCCTTCCCGAGATGGAAATGGTGGCTGCAGGGGAGGGGTGGCGGTGGTGGCAGCTGGGTGGGGGTGGCATGGCCGGGCATGTATGCCACTACTGTTCCAAACTAGACCTGCCTCCCCAGGCATCTGCCTCACCCACCTAGTGGACGTTCCACCACTGTGTCCCACCCTCACAGCCACCATGCTGCCATGTCAGCATGGTGTGGGGGTGATGGTGGCGGATGCTGTGCCCCCTCCCCCTATCTGCAGCAGACAAAAGCTCTGTCCTGGCCATGTGTGTCTGGTGCAACACCACATTTGTCAAAGTCAGCCTGATGGTGCACATTCCAGCCACAGGAACATCAGAGCCCTCCCCCCTGAGGTTGGATGTAGCAGGACGTGTGCGCACATCTCCTGGTGGAGGGGCAGGAACATCAAGGTGTACACAGTTTCATAGTTGCAACATCAGGGAGGCTGCCTGCTGCACTGATTCAGTGGGTGTGCCACGATGGCAGGGAGGGATGGATCAGCTGGCAGGCTGCCCACAATGACCATTGGCCCATGGCACTGATCTAGTAAACCATGTGGATCACTTGTACCTTGGATCAGGATACCCCCCACACAAACATAATGAGTAGATATGGGCATGTAGGTGGGGGAGGGGGGGGAAATGACACTGCTGAAGGTAAACTACATAATAGGCGAACAGGGCATGTCTGAGGCAAAATGTCTGCCCAGCACCTTCACCTGCCAGCTGACACACTGCTACCATTACTAAACATCGGTCATAAAGTACTGCAAGGCATACACAGTGCTGTACAAACACTTTGGAAGACAGCCCCTGGCTGAAGAGCTTACTATCTAGTGTTAACATAGAGTACAATACAAGATAAATAAGGGTTCAATAGAGAGAGAAGACCCCAGGGAAACAAGAGAGAATGATTCAACAGCAGCCCCAAAGAGGTATGCTTTCTGCATGGATTTGAAGAGGGAGAGAGAGCTGTGATGTGACATACAGATAGAGGACACCTGCACCAGGCATAAGGATCAGCAAGTGGAGAGGATTGGCGTCTGTGGATGGTAGTGGAAGACAAGGGCATAGAGAGGATGTAGCCAGAGGAGGAGCAAAGTCCATGGGAAGAAATGTAGGGAGAGAGGAGAAAGGAAAGGTAATGAGGAGCAGTAGAGAGGATGCAGTTATAGGTTAGCACACTTCACATGTGTTTTATTTATTTATTTTATTTATTTAGACAGTTTTGTATGCCGCCTTATCCTTCAATCAAAGCAGTCACAACACAAATGGGGGATACATTTAACACACGGGGATATGAGACACATACACTAATACTTACAGGGAACATGGGCAATGGAGGGTTAAGTGGCTTGCCCAAGACCACAAGGAGTGTGAGATGGATATGGAAATGGATGGAGGGGGGGGGGGCAGTGAGGTGAGATCAGGAGAGAGGTCATATGAGTGTAGCGGGGCTGGCAGAGGATGAGTCATGCATGAGAGTTCTGAAGAGGTTGAAGGGGAGAGAAATGACTCGTAGGGAGACCAGCAAGGTGGAGGGTGCAGTGGCAAGAAGTAAGTATAGAGTGGTCAACAGTTTTTGGTGTGTATTCTGAGATCATGGGGCTGTGTGTGAACTGGACCACCCTTCAAATGTAAGTACCCAGTCATCTGAGGTACATGTGAATGCACATCAGTCAAGTGGGCTTGCAAGATGTGAGGTCATGCCATGATTGCACCACAAACACATGCCATGGCATGTGATGCCTTTGTGCCTATCTCATGGGCTGCCCCTCTGAGAGGACATATTTCATGTGTATGACAGGAATGTCAGTTGTACCAACAGCATAAACAGCCATTGCACCATACAGACTGGACAACACATCCCCCTTCCACACCCGCCAGACTCACCTTGACAGAAAGGTGTGGCACAGGGCATGCAGATATCTCAGCAGACATAGGCAGACCCCTATCCATACCTGCATTCACCCAATGACCAGAGCTACATCCATGGACTACTGACTCCATAAGACAGCTCTGTGGATCAACCCACAAGGTCAGTGTGTATATGAGTGTAGGATTACAGGTTCAAGACCCACCTCTGGATCATGTATTGCATGCCTCTGAGTAAACTTAATCCTATATTGCAGGTACAGCACAAGCATATGCAATCCCCAAAGAATTTCCCAGCAAGGGTTCACACAGAAAGATTCCACTACTCACAGATGGAAGGGCAGGTTGATAGCATAGGCACACTGAGCAGTTGTTAACAACAGGCATGCTAATAGTGCCTGCACAATGAGCACACATTAACATTGCTTGAACAGATAAGGAGACTGAAGTGGCAGGCATGAATGTCAGCCATCATCACTTTTGCACAGCATGGTGATGCATGTGTGTCCCTCCAGAGTATTGTGCCCTTCTGCAATGCACTGTGCCTTGCATTGCATAAGCAGTTCCCAGCATTGGTCTGGAAATGTGCATGATGAGGAGCAGAGGACTGTGGGTATGGCATGAAACAGCAGTTTGCCTAGGATGTGTATGAGTCGGGGGTAGGATCAATGGTTGAGACTTCATATTGCACATCTGGCATGTGCATAGCCTGGGTGCCCACAGTATCTCATGCTGAGAGAGCATTCTCACTATGACCATGTCCTGGAATCCACCCATTGCAGGCAGGGACCTGCAGTCTCTTTGATTCCACACATCGCTATGCAGAATGGTATGGATGTGTAGTCTAATGTTTGAAGCACTGTCTCTATAATGGAAGGAAAAAAGGTTCAATTCCCACTTTTTCTCTGTGTGCTACTCCATTAACTTTCATGCCTGGCATGGTATGTGGTCTGCTATGACTGGCTGACACACATTCCTATGCTTTGTTATGTGTTCTGTCCACAATTTGGATCTGTGAACATACATGTCACCATCATGACCTTCTGAGTGCATGGCTTTATTGGCTCTGCTGCAGCCCATTGCAGGGGGTCAGACATGTTCACCCTCCAGATATCTGCCACCTGACTGGAGGTGTAGTCTAATGGTTGAGGCACAGGCTTGGGCACCATGATAGTAGGGTTCAATGCCCACTGGCACTCCTTGTGGGACTGGTTGGATTGTTTCACAGAGGCTTCTTCAGTATGGCACAACCTTCATAGGATGACCACAGCTCCTTGTGACCTTAGCAAGGTCACTTAACTTTCCATTGCTTCAGCATACTTCAGGTTCTCACAGTCCCTGTTTTCATACATTACCAGGTTTTAGGTGCAATTTACAACACTTTGGATGCATTGATACAGCTGTGCAGTAAAAGGCAGTTATATACACATAGATATAATGTACTTTTGAAACATGATTCAGGTATCACATCATGACTGTGACTGTACAATTTTGCTCCATCACTTCTCTGCATTATATGCAGACACATCCTACCTCTTGGATGGCTACCTGCAGGGATTATCTCATGTCCTTACGTGCCCCATTTGGCTAGTTGGAGCGACTCCTGTGCAGATGTTGTCTGCACATTTGTATGGTGCATTGTATGGTGGATGGGTGGCTGGGGCAGGTGTGAGATCAACATGTCTGGTATCAAGCCTTCCACGTCGCACTACCACATGTTTTTCCCACACAGTAGATATGCATGGGGGATGGCACCTCAGGTACATCAGTACTACATGCCCATATCACCCTCTCATCCACTGCCACCCTTCCTTCAGCCCATCCATCAGCCTCTGCTAGCTATGTGCAGTCATGTATTCTCCTGCCAGCTGCTATACCATGGCCCACACAGGTACTCTTTTCCACATTTTGACTTTTCATGCATGCCTCTCATGTGCATGGTCTGCACATCACCACTCCTGTTCTTTCATCCTTTTGGTGCACACATCAGGGTAATTCTGACTCTGTTGGGGGACATGTCTTCTTCATCCTAAGCTACTCACTCACATTACGGAATTTTACGTGGGCACACCCTGATGCATCAGTACAGCTGCCTCCCACATGCTCACCCCACTTACTGGCTACCAAGTTGGGTGCCCACGGATCTGTCAGGTCTATCAGCTCCCACCTGTCCTTCCATCCATCACCATTACATTGTCTTTCACCGGAGCTCCGTTATCCACCATTAAGGTGACAGCATTTTCGGATGTCAAGGTGCATGCCTGCCACCTTAACACCCAGTGTCCTGTTAGCGTACATTAAGCAGCCAATTGCACCCTTACCACTGGAATGCCTTCTACCCGCCCAGTGCCTGTTTCGCATGGAAAACACCTTATTGCTGCTGTTTATGCTCAATAACCCCTACTACCTTAATGCCCTTTAGTAAATGTATCCCTAAGACTATATCATCTTCCCAAAAAGCAACTTGTCTTCTGGACCTCATACAGTACCATCCCCTTGGATTTCAGAGTCTCCTACTAATGGTTCTATCCATTGTTAACTCAAGTCTTTCTACAGGAACCGCACCACTTCCCTGGAAGTAGGCTATAGTTTGCCAAAGTTTGAAGAATAAAACCAAAGATCTTGCAGACCCCTCAAACTACTACTCTGTCTTAAATTCACCCTATTTCTCAAAACTCACAGAAAAATTGGCTTTCTCTTAGTTGTCAGATCATATTAAACACACAAACTGTCTTCACCCTAGATAATTTGTCTTTCGTCCCAGCTTTAGCACTGAAACCGTTTTAATTTCACTTGTAAGTGAAATTCATTCTATTTTAGATAAGGGAGATAGTAAACTAGCAGTCAGTCTCCTTACATCTTTCTGAAGTTTTTGATTCACCCTCTTCTATTATTCCACCATGCAGGTCAGGTCTATAACTGTTTTTCATCTTTCCTTACTGACCGTGCATTCCAAATTGTTGTAGGATCCTTTTTTCTCCCTGTATGCTCCTATCTTGTGGAGTCTCAAAGGACTCTGTTCTCTCATCTTTGCTATTTAATATTATCCTTAGCCCGTTGGCAACTTTTATGCAAAATCTAAACACTAGTGCCTATTATTACGCAAACGATATTTTGTTAGTAGCCCACATAAAACCTCTTGCCCCAGAATTACCCTCTATTAATCATATTTTCTTCCTGGCTTTAGCCCAATCATTTGAAACTTAACCCTAGCAAAACATCAGCCATATGGATCACAGGGGGCACAGCCCCATCATTCAGAGCTGTCTCTATTACACATTGTGCTCTTACTTCCCATGTATTTATATCTTCATCCTCCAACCCCTTGCACTCTTCCTTTCCACCATCACTTCAACACCTCTCCTGCTCTCTGTAGGAGATATTATCAGTAGCAGATAAATACTGGGTCTGTCTAGGGAAAACTGCTACCCTTCTTTTCCCAGGATTCCATAGGACTACCTGGCAAACAAACCACGTGATAAAACAGAAAAGTGTGATGCTAGAATACTATACCTAACATAGTAACATAGTATTAGTCAGCAGATAAAGACCATCATGGTCCATCTAGTCTGTCCAGCAAGGTGGCAAGAGCAGGTGCACCTGCCACTCCGTGCAGATCACCCCTCCACATGCCTTTGTTTAGGGGTATACCCATCACTCTGTGCAAGTCACCCCTATTTGTTGAGATAGCAGAGACAGTTAAGGTTATTTTATCCTGTTGCTATAAAGAGAGCCACTGTGTCTGTCCTATGCCATTTTGAATTCTGTCACTGTATTTACCCCCACCACTCCATCTGGAGGTCATTTCAAGCATCTACTAGCCTTTCAGTGAAAACATATTTCCTTATTTTTTTTAATTTATTTATGCAATTTTCAATATGCACAAGAAAGAAAACTTGCACAGAAAGGTCATCAGCGACATTTTTGATTTGGTCACCTGCTGATAAGGAGCAAGAGAACATCACTTCTGCCCCCACCAACCACTAATGACCCTCAGTAACCCAGAGATGGGAAACAGGGCTGAGGGGGGGGGGGGGGTTCTGCTGGTAAGGCCACTAGAGGAGGGACAGAGTTGCCAGTGAGGTTGAGCAGGAGTTATTGGATCTGCTTTGGGAGGTAGAGGAGGTAGGGGATCAGATCTGCTTTGGCATGGGGGCTATGGCTATATACTTTGGGGAGGCAGGGGAGGAGATTGAGGTCCAGGTCCAGCACAGGGAGGGGAACTAAGGTCAGGGTAGTGAGTGGGGGGGGGGGGGCAGACAGCATTCACAGCTGTCCTTGCCAGCAGGAAATTATTTGTTGCTAGGGTCAGGTGTAAATGCTGATGTCTATGTTTTTTTCTAAAAGAAGTGGATTCCCTATGTGAAAATGGAAATCTATGTTTGCATTGTGGTCCCACCCAAAGAACTCCCACTCCCTGTCCCCCTCTCCCAGGGATTTTAAACATGATGAGAGTCCTCACATCTGTAAAATGATATTTGCACATGTATGTCAATATATACATGTAAATGCTGCTTTTTAGATAAGGGATGCTTCTAAAATTAACCCCTTAATGCACATTGACCAAATAATTAAGGAATGCTAAGTCTATTAGAACACAGTATATTAATTTTGTGTAAACTTAGGAGAGCATATTAAGCAGTGGAGGTCAGCACAATTAAAGTGATTGGCCATCGCTGCTTTGAATTAGGAACAGATATTCAATGCTGGGGCAATTTAGCAATTTAGCTAGCTGGTCAGTGGTGATATTGAGCTGCTGGCTGGATTGTTAAAGCAGCTAAAGTTAAGCCAGCTTTTATTTTTTTTTACCTAACTTTAGCGGGTGAGGTTTTACTGGCCAGTAGCTCAATATCATTGCTCCTGCCCCCACTCTGTCCTGGAATGCCCTCCTGCTAAACACTAAGAGGGGATATTCAGTGGCACAAACCAGGTATGTTCCTAAATGTCCCGTTCAAGGGGAGTAACGTGTTTAGCAGGTGTGCTAACCGCACTACTCCCTTTGGATATGTCTCCCTTAATTTTTGAAGATGTACTAGCAAACAGAATGCGCATTAATGAATGTATACCTCTACAAGTCATAATTGGTTTTAGCCTTTTAATAAATGGTTTTATATGTCCCACAGTACCCCGTCCTCCCTTGATAGTCTCCCATTTTTCAAGATTTTATAGATATTATTCCTTGCAGTACTATTGGGTCTTTTCTTCTGGTTGAATTGCGCATAACAGCACAGGACACACTATTCAAAAACTGAATTTCCTCTAGTAATCTAGTTATTCTGAATATACAAAGAGCTTGAAAAGATTATCTGAACATTTCATTTACTTTCTTATCTGAAGTTGGTACAGTTCCATCTTCTTTCTGAATTTCAATTAGAATCCTTTTTTGGTAAGTAGGCTGACGTTTTCCTTGAATTATCTCCATGTTCCTAAACTCTATTATTTATAACATTATCTCCTCTGCTGTAGATGAATATATTAAATTGTATTCTAATAGAATATTTTGAAGTTCTTCCAGCTTTGAAGGATAATAAAAATAATGTGCAAATCTTTAGTGAATCGTCCTGTGAAGAGAACACTCGAGGTGATAGTGACTTTGTACCATATTATATCGAATGTGGTTCTGACAAGAAGGCCATGTTTGCCTTCATTGTTCATTAAATTTGTCTTCATATTACAAGC
Organism: Ichthyophis bannanicus; assembly: GCA_033557465.1. NCBI lineage: Eukaryota > Metazoa > Chordata > Amphibia > Gymnophiona > Ichthyophiidae > Ichthyophis > Ichthyophis bannanicus. The sequence goes on from CM066033.1 coordinate 529,720,214, forward strand.
ACTTTAGCTATGCGGAGTCAATGTTTCCAACAGTCATCGAGGAAGATAAATGCAATGCAGAGGCAAGCAACATGACTGAACCAGATTTTGCATGTCCATGTCTACAGCTATGAGATTGCATTACAGACATCAATTCACTTAGGATGAAGCAATGAACCATGGGATGATTTTTCAAACACTACTAAATAGAGATGGCGTCCACTTATCAAAGAAGGGACAAAGTTTTATTTATTTATTTATTTATTTATTTAACATCTTTTATATACCGCACTCTTCGTCATCAGCGCGGTTTACATTTTAACAAATTGTACTTAAGCATGAACATATGTTAAGTTTACAGGTAACAGGGAATGAACTTGGATAACTGGGATTAAATAGACCACAAGAATTCAAACTATTTACAGCAGGAAATCACATGTTTATAATTCAAAGGCTTGGGCTCTAAGGGGATTTGAAATGGGGTGAGAAATGAATATGGGGGTGTACTTGACTAACCATGATCATTGGTGTCTTCTATAACAGTCTGGCTAACCTACTGAGGAAGCTTTTCAACTAGGATTTTCAGGAATGGATGAACAAAGCACCCAGCTAAACAAAAGCCTTCATGTTGAGGCAACATTAATAAAAATGATATAGAAAAGGAAACAAAAAGCAATAATTAGGAAAGCTGTACTATACTAATGCCTATAATATAGCAAATAAAGGGGTATGTTTACTAAACTGCGGTAATGTCACTCGCGTTAGGTTCCGCGGTACAGGTACAGATGCCCATATAAAGGCATGGGCGGTGCATCCTTACAGCAAGCCGTATCAGCTAACGCATGTTACAAGGCGCCTTAGACTAACGTGCATTACAAGGCACCTTACAAGGCACATTACAAGGCGCCTTATAAGGTGCCTTGTAAGGTGCATTATAACGTGCCTTGTAAGGTGCATTATAACGTGCCTTGTAAGGTGCCCCATAGGGCTCCTTAGGCTAAGCGCTGTATTAGGCACCCCTGGACAAGGCACTGTAGAAGGTACCCTGGGCTATGGAACCATAGGTTAAGATGGATAACAAGGTTACGGTGCCCTAGGTTAGTGTGCCCTAAGGGCTGCAAGGTGCTGCAGGATGACTTGCATGACCTGTGAGGAACAGAGGCAGATGTAGCCCTAACACTAGATAGAGCACTCACGAAAAGCAATGAACAGGTGAGTGAAGGAGGGAGAGCTGGGAGCCGCTGGACCCGCCATATCTGCGGGCATTGCATGTGACTGCCAGTACTGATGACAAACATGGTGGGGGCAACTGTATCACAGCACAGGGTGTTGGCAATGTAAAGTACTGGAAAGACAGTTGGTGGCAGACGATGGGAATACGTGTCCCCCAGTGGAGGCGGAGGTGGCAGGATAGTTACAATGATGGGTGGACAGAGGAGTGGTGGTGCCATGCAGATCAGGCACAGGAGAGGCAAGCAAAAAGAGGCACAATTCAGGAAAGGGTAGCAGTGCAGGACAAGGGTGGCAGCCTGCACAGGCAGACAGGACTCTACACAGCTGACAGACGCAGATAGACGGACCGAGGGAATGTTGGTAATTGTGGCGAGGGTATTATGGGCTGGCAGCACAGATCTGCAAAAATATGACTGTTACAGGCATGCACACTATTTGAGTAATACAGGCATGAGAGGAGGGAACAATGAGGAACTGAACCCATGAACACTACTGAGAATGGCATTGTATTAACCAGTAGTCTATACCTCTGTGGTGTATGTCACAGCAATGGCTGGGTACAGAAGGACTGCAGGTCACCGCACTAACTGTCTGCTCTGAGTGCCCGGATAGGGTAACCCCACCAGTACCCATGATGCAATGCACATACTGAATAGCTGTCCAAGGTTTATCACCAAATGGGGTCTGCACCTCTCCGGTACCTCAGCTTGAAAAGATGAACTGACAGTGTGTGATACTAACACAGTGTAGCTACAGACCAGGCCATTGTGCAGGTTCTGTGTTCACCCTGAGGGATAGGATGGGTGCCCAGCACTAGGTCCGCAGTACATGTGGTGCTAGAGATAAGTCCTGCTGTACATCCCCATCACTACCAGTGTGTGACAGGTGTTCCTTGCAGTGCAGCTGAAGATAATTTGGTGTCCATCTTTATCCTGCAGTCACATGTGGCCCTCTGAGAACAGACACCACCCATATTAGTGTGTACCCTGTGTTAGGGTCTGGCTGACATGGGTACCTGTTTTCAGGGCAGAGGGGTTTCTAGACTTGCATGAGGTTTGTGTAGCAGTGCCTTTATACATACCCCAAAGGGCCCCCATCACCCTTTTTGAAGGTAAGGGACAGCTGCCCCAGTGAAGCAACCTCCATCCTGCTGGTATACGACAGCACTCCAGGGTTGGTGGGGCAGAGCCATACCTGTGACTGGGGCAGTGGCAGACCAGCAGCAATGTTGGGGTTAGGTCTTGGAACACCCCCAACTGCCTCACAACAGTGTCTGCCAGTGACCAGCAGACAGCACAGTCAGACTGCACCTTATAGGTGTTCCAACCATGCACAGTCTAACTGCAGACAGTCCACTAGTCAGTCCATAGTGCATGGTCACAGAGGAACTACGTGCACCAAGCAGCCATCTCAGTGATTGGGGCCCCAGCACTGGGAACACAAAAGTATCATTAAAAGCAGATAGTATAGAGTTCTATGTGGGAACCTAGACATGCCATGGTCACCACTCGGTTAGAGTGAGTGCCCTCCCAGCATGACATGCTGTGGCCACCCTGTCCATGCAGGCATTGGTTGGGCACTACAGTGTCCCAGCCATTGTCCCACACCCTGTGAAGATGCATCCTGGCCAATCCGCCCTGTCCGGGCCTTACCCACAACACCTTTCTCCTCATTATGCACATATTCCGGCTAACACCAGTAACAGTGGGAAATTTTGGGCCCAGAGAGGGGTGGGCAGCCACAGAACAATGGATAGACATACACACACACACACACACTCCTATTGCAGCATTGTGCAAAGATAGGGGTGGTTGGCAACCCTGCCTGCCACACTGGTCCTGATCACAGTGCCGACATTGCTAAACTGTGCAGGAGGTAGTAGTAGTGCTCTGGTGATAACTGCAGCTCAATGTTGGGGCCAACAGCCTGACTCTCCATGTATCTTTGGATTGTGGAGCCCATGTGAGTGGGTGTTTGTACCCCTGTTTGCCACTGCTTTGGGCTTTGCACATATTGCTGTTGTATCTGCATTGTAGGGTAAAATACAGGGACATGCTCTGCAGGAACCACAGCTGGGACTTGAACCTGTGACCCTCTGCTTCTAGACATACTGGCTGTGTGTACTGTACCACACATGCATAGTAGTCCCCGGGGCTATCTGTACTTTTCCTCAGACAGACCTTTTATGATGCACTCACACCATGTACTGGTACAGGGCATGGCCTAGGTCCACTGCAGGCAGGTGCCACTGCCCCCTCCAGCACGGGCACACACACCCCTGCCATGCTGACATGACCATATGCTGTCGGTGCTGGTAGTGTGCAGTCCCAGGCCATCCACTGTGTGGGTAGATGGTCGCCTAGGGAGCGCGGTCTGGGGCAGGGGGCATACATGAGCATCCTCACATCCCCCCATCACCGCCTACCAATAGTATATCCCTTCCTCTTGGGGGAGGGTTGGCTGGGGGGATGTTAGGTCAGTGCCCTGGCAACTGCTAGCTCGGGTGGACCAGGTAGATGTAGGTGGATTGTGTTTGGCCTTTGTCAGCTGCTATCATGCTGATTTCCGCTTTCTATGTTCCTATGTGCAACCTAGGCGCCTGCCTAGTCCACCCTGTGCCCCAGCCGCCCCCACTACATGTCCCACCTGAAGCACCTTATGCCCCATTTGCACCATAGCCATAGTGGCCTTTCATACTTGGGCACTATGCTGTTGCTGAAAATGTAGCACTACTATCACATTCCTTGGGCTCTCTGCCTATGCTGTACATTGCTGACACTGAAATGGTTTCTCTCTCCTGCAAATGTGCATCTAACGGCAGGTTTTCATTTGCGGTAGGGTTCAGCCCTTCAGGTCAGCGCATTAGTGTGCAGGGAGCCTCTCCCCACCCATTGACCCCTTCTCTCCACCCTCTGCTGTGTTTACCGCGGCTGGGAATGTTAACGATTGTTAGGTAACGCTAACACGCGTTAACATTACATACCACGCGTTAACGTTACCTAACGAGCGTTAACATTACCTAACATGTGGTCTGTAACGTTACCGCAGTTTAGTAAACATACCCCAAAGTTTATATCTAGAGGTTGTAATGGAAGAGGGTGTCTTGGATTTAGTGCCTATTACAGAGACATGGTACATAAAGATCTATGAATGGGATATATTTAAACTGGACTATAATCTATTCAGGAAAGACAGGGTAGGAAGAAAGAGAGGAGAAGTGTAATTATATGTAAAACATAATATTAAAGCAGCACAATTTCAAGGCATATGGGGTAAAGGCAAGGCACTGCACGTTAACCTGGAAAGAGGGAATGGAACATCTATTGAAATTGGTGTGATATACAGATCTCCCTCATAGACAGGGAAAATGGACACAGATTTAATTGAAGACATTCACAATATTTCTAGAAAGTTAGAAGTGCTACTGATTGGTAATTTTTATGTGCCAGATATTGATTGGGATAATTCTACTGTGGTATCATCTAGAAGTAAGGAGATCCTGAATTTACTTCAGGAAGAACTATTTTTGCAACTGGTAAGGGAACTCATATAGGAGAGAGCCATACTGGACCTGGTGCTTATGAATGGGGAGAGTGTTTCTGATGTTATAGCAGGTGATCATCTGACATCCAGAGATCACCAGTATTAGGGCATTTTGTCCCTTCCTCAGTAAGTGGACTCCATCTCTGTTGAGTTGCTCTTCAGGAAACCAAAATGCTCTCAATGACATCATGGCGCACTTGCAGTGTCAAAAGTGTTTGTGATATGAACTGGTTGGTGTTATTTGTGCACTTTGACCCATCATGTTACCACTGGGACATAGTTAAAATCTTTGTCCACTTGCAGGACACAAACCCACAGGCTTCTGATTTGGTATGCAGTAACTGTACTGGGTGTGCCACAATGCTGCCACAGTGGTATTTACATGCATGCTGCTTGTGTGCTTCCCATCGGATGGCCTGGTCAGATCTTGAACTGCATATGGCATGGTGGACATTGGCAAAATTGTTGTGAGCTGCAATCTGGTGACAGTCACTTCAACCTTACCCCACACATGTTGCCGAGGTGGGCATGTGCCATCAGTGTGGTTTTGCATGGCCACGAATCACGGAACATGCAGGTAGGCGAGTAGCTGGGCATAACTTCCATGTGGGCCAGAGCCATCATTGGTGAGGCACAGCTCTCTTCACGCCACCAATGGCTTCCCTCTGTGTTTTGGGCAGGTTCCTGGGGTGGGTTGCTGGTGAGGTGCAAACTTTTGCCATGATTATACCTTTGCATAGATTTGTTCTCATTTTTTTTTTTTGGGGGGGGGAGGGATCTACGGGACGCATGTGCCATAGATCATACAGTGCTGGTCACTGGATACAGGGCATTTTGTACCTTGGTCAGACACTGTATCACAGATTTGCCAGTTCTCTTTATATATTTGCTACCTTGGCAGCCGCCTGGTACGCATTGTGCCACCACAGCAAACAATGCATGTTCCACCAGCACCCTACTATGCACCATTTGCACCATACTAATAGTGCCCTTTCATGGCTGGACGCTGTTGTGTTTTTTCCATATGTGCACCACTAATCACTTTTTTGGGCTCACCTGTCTGTGCAGCACATTGCCTACATTTAAATAGGCTCTCTGTCCTCACTGGACGCCCTTACCGCCTGGTTTTTGATGGCAGTAATGTTCCTGGTTCAGAGGACAGTGTTAATGTAGCAGGGCCAGATTCCCTCCCACTTCCCGCCCATTGACCCCGTCTCTCTGCCTTCTCTCCACCCTCTGGTACATTTAGCGCTGCCAGTAATGTTACCACATGTTAACATTACATGAGGTAATGTTACCACGTGTTAACGTTACCGTGTGAAACATTAACGCACGGTAACGTTACCGCTGCTACATTACCACTCCTTAGTAAACATACCCCTTAGTGCATTGTTTGGAGTTACTTGTCGTGTGGAGGTATTGAGATATAATGTGACACCTTTGTAAGAGATCAGGATATTTGTTGGTTCAGAATGCATAAATCAATAAAAATTAATTTCCATAAACTGTAATAAATATAAAATCAGAAAAGTAGAATGGAGGTACTTTATTCATCACTTTTATAAATACAAATTAATCCAGCATTTTATATTATAACATCAGATAAGGTTTTAGAATATTTTGCAGGATGTGATGTTTGTCTTTATAGTGGACTTATGTCTGGTCAGGTTTCAATTAAGTTATGGGACCCTGCCCTTGAATTGGACACATGATTTAACATTGGTAAGCGTTTGCACTTGGCACTGCTCTTTTTACTTTATTTTCTATCAAGCTTCTCACTGTGGAGTCTGTATGCTCTGCACAATAGACTTGACGTTCTCTGACATATGAACTCAATCAGTGCCTAGCTGCTCTGCACCTGAGCTCTGTGTGTGTGCTCTTTGCTTCCCTTCTTTCTCAAAGCCTGATATGTTTCATCCATTTTCCCGCTAGAGCCTATATGTTCTTAACACAAGCCTCTCTCCCTTTGAAATTAAAGATAGACATGACAAGGAAATGATGCTGGTCTCAGATTCAAGATGACATCATTGTGTTTTTTGGCTGCATGAGGCAGTCCGGGGTCTTCATTCAGAGCTCAATGAACTCACTTCTATGGTTAGACAGCTACTGGACTCTGACCATCTCCCACTACTAGATTCTCCATCATTGGCTAGAACATATACTCATCATCTACCTTCTATAAGTACTCCTCATGCCACCCCTGTGTCTGGACACCCAAGAATGAGCCAGGAGCACTATTTTCATAAGGAAGCCGGGTGAGGCTCAGAGGTGGCTCTGGGGGAAGGACCCACTCAGAGGTGAGCCATAGCTCTCAAAAAGCAGACTTGAGGTGTGCCAGATGCTTGCTGCCTCCTCCTACAAGGTTTGAAAATCCAAAAAATATTTAGTATAGTCCTATTTCACTATAATCATTTGGACTGGCATTTACAGTATTAGCACGACACATCACACTTATCTGGACAAAGGCAGCAGGTACATGCTGGCTGTAAAATGTCAGCTCAGTTTGAGGGTAAGTGTGGGGTATTTCAGGGTTCTGTCCTCTTTGCACTATTATTCAATTTGCTTAGAGGGCTTGGTGTTTTCTTCCATGTCTATGCCGATGGCATATGCTATATATCCCATTTAAGATTGCTGCAGAATACAGGTCAACATCAATAGTTGATTGTTTTGAAGCTGTTTGATTATGGTTAGTTTAGCATCATTTAATGATCAATAAGATGGATCCGATATTCAAAGGTATTTGCATAGTTTGCAGACTTGAAAGCTATGTTAGTACCGCTAAACGGGATATTCAGTAGCACTAACATGGTCAGTGCTGCTGAATATTTGTGGGTACCACTGCTCGCATCTGGGGTCATTCTGTTGGCGGTACCCAGGGACAATTGGTCATCAGCAATATTTAGCCACTACCTGGTTATCCCTTGGTGGTGAAAGTCAGGCGCAGCAAAGGCTCTCCTAACTTTTGTTGCCAAAGCTAACCAGGCAACCAGGCTGAATATCACCGCTGCCTAGTTAACTTCCTGCTTCAGAGGCTGGCCCAGATATTCAATGCCAGTGGCCATATATGGTCCTGACAATGAATATCTAGGTTTACTGTTCAGCAGCGACGGCTAGCTGCTGTAATGCCACTAACCACCACAGCTAAAAATCGAGACCCATATTTTTATTCTAGATTCTGCAGATGGATTGGACTACTGAGATTATTCTTTGTAATGTTATAACTAAGTTGAACTCAGGAATTATTTACCTTGGTGGTAAAACTAATTTGCAGTTGACTATGTACCCATTTGTTGGAAGTATTTAGGCTCATTCCGTGGCACAGATAGCAGGGATGGACGTCCCGTTCCCCGCTATTCGTTCTCCCTCCTGACCCTGTTCAATCTCCCCGCTCATTGTATGGGGAAGTTAGATGGGGGTGTGGAAAGGGCAGATCAGGGGCAGCATTAGAGTGGGCGGGTCTGGGAGGCCAGATCGGGGGTCGGGCTGTGGGGAAAGCACTTTGGGAGCCAGCGGCCAGGGATTATGGCTTTTTGATGGAGCCGTGATGCCATGCCAACCAGGCGCCATGGTGTTGCGGCTCCATTGAAAAGCCCTGAGTTAGTCGGGCAAGGCCTGTACAAGCAGGCCTGACGGAATCAGGGTCCTGGCCTACACGTACAGGCCTGTTCATGATTCTTATCCCACGGGGCTGGACATGCCCCGCGGGATCAGAATCACAACTCCCTCTGTGCATTGGTTTCTGACCAGGTGCACAAAGGGCCTAGACATCTGGGATGAAATTGGGCTCATTGTGGATTGCATTTTGTATGAAATTTGACTTTTGCAGAGAATGTGTCAAAATACACTAAAAATGTCTGTGAATGAGCTCATTCCTTACAGCCATGTCCCACCCCACTCATGCTGTGTGAGTGTGGGGCTTCTTACTGTCATACTGTCTGCCTTTCCTTATCACTCATTGTGGGTTACAGCTGAAGGCCATCTCATTCACACAATGTGTGGACAAGTGCAGATCTGTATAGCATGCAACAGAACAAGATAATGCCACATGTCTTACCAGATCTCCTCGGCCTGTACAGCCATCTGAACCATGTCTTCAGCTGGCCAAAAGCCCTCTTTTTGATAGCCCTGGTCTGCCTGTGGGCCATATTATATTATAGTTCTGTGTTTTCCCTATGGGATTAGCTACAGGAGTCTTGAGTATGATAGCTTCTGTTACATCTGGAGGAAAAAGCTGAGGACAGGTGAGTGTGTCCAAGATGGTGGATGAGGCTGCTAGGCAATGCATAGCTGACTCCTGTATAGAGTTAAATCAGAGAGATTCCTTTGGATCAAGAAAATATTGTTAATCAGGGGCGGCCCAAGGGGGGTGCGGGGCCATGTGCGGAGACTCGGTGCGGGGCCTCATTTGCATAAGGTGCCTCATTTGCATAAATATTTGTATAATGTTACCATACACTAACTTTTAGTAAACATGCCTCTTAATGAGTATATGGATAAAGAAAGACTAAAAGTTTCTACATTACTATACTCCAGTACCAACCGCCAGGCACATTAGAAACTACTACAAAAACACTGCCCATTTAGAACCCATAGCAAACCCGCCATATCCTAACAGCACTACCAGGACTCACAAAGCACCATACCCAACTATCAAAAGGCAATACTGCAAATATTAAACCATACATTTCAGAGAACAATAATACATGACCTACTGGGGAAAGAACAAGTGGCAATGTCAAAATAGGAATTACATAAACAGAATACCTCAGCTCAGTTACACATGCAGAACATAGACCATCACCAAACAAGGAATCACAATTTAGAAACAGGAAGACAATAATTAAACTGGGAACCCCAAAAGCCAAACTTGGAATATACAACAACACTGTAGAAATAAAACTATAAATTAATTTCCTCTTGTACTAAACAAAGCGCAAAAATGTATGATGCACATTTCCCAGAGCTGACATATTCCAGTTAATAAATTCAAAATAAAGAGATATTTTTCTACCTTTTGTGCATTTTTTTTTTTCAGTTGCAATTGTTTCCAGCCACTTTCTTCTGGTTTCTTCTTCGTGTCTTCTGCTAACTCTCCATCTGCTGTCCATTTGTCCTTTCTTCTGTCTTCTTGGGTTTTTTTTTTTTTCCACATTCTCTCTCTACATCTGCTTTAAAACATACTAATCTTTCTCCTTTTGCTCTTTCCTCATTCCTATTTCATCCACTCAAATTTTTATCCCTCCATCCTCAATCCCCACTTACTCTCCCAATATCCGGCCAATTGTAGATTTGTCTTCCCTCCCACGCAAAAATATTTTTCCCTCTCCATTTCACTCTCCTAGCTCCATCCCATTCTAATCCTCCCACAAACATCATCAGCTCCTTTCTAGTTCCAGCCCCACCCAGCAGCTGCTCCCTTCTTGTCCCTGCATCAGCCCATTTCCAGTCTTAGTCCCCCATCAGCCCATTTCCAATCCTATCCTAGACCCACCATCAGCCCATTTCCAGTCCTAGCTCCCACATCCATTTCCAGTCCTATCCGAGTCCATCCATCAGTTCATTTCCAATCCCAGCTCCTCAACAGCCATTTCCAGTCCTATCAGTTTCCTCCATCAGCTCATTTCCAATCCCAGCCCCCCCATCAGCTCATTTCTATTCCTTTTCCTAGCCCCACCATCAGCCCATGTCAAATCCTAGCTCCCCTCCACTCAGCCCATTTCCAATCCAAGCCCCCCATGAGCCCTACTTCCAGTTCTAGCCCCTCCATGAGTCCATTTCAATTCAAGCCCCCACCACAGCCATTTCCAACCTTAGCACCCCCAACAGCCCATTTCCAGTACTATCCTGGCCCCCTCAATCAGCCCATTTCCTGTCCTAACCCCCCCCCCCCCTCCACTCAGGATCAGCCCATTTCCAGTCCTAGCTCCCCTCTCCTCACAGCCCATTTCCATTCCAAGCCCCTGTCCCCATCAGCTATTTGCCGTTCAAGCCCCCCTTCCACTCAGCCCATTTCCAGTCCTAGCAACCCCCCCCATCCCATTACCAGTCCTAGCTCCCCCATCAGCACACTTCCAGTCCGGACCCCCTATAGCCATTACCAGTCCTAACCCCCCCATCAGCCCACTTCCAGTCCGAACCCCCTATAGCCCATTACAGTCCTAACCCCCCCATCAGCCCCACTTCCAGTCCTTACCCTCCCATCAGCCCATTTTCCAGTCTTACCCCCCCCCCATCAACCCATTACCAGTCCTAAGCCCCCCTCAGCCCACTTGTAGTCTTAGCCCCCCCATATCACATTACCTGTTGTAACCCCCCTATCAGCCCATTACCTGTCCTAACCCCCCCATAGCCCATTTCCAGTCCTAATCCCCCCATCAGCCCACTTGTAGTCGTAGCTCCCCATAGCCCATTACCTGTTGTAACCCCCCCCCATAGCCCAGTACCAGTCTAACCCCCCCCAGCCCATTACCAGTCCTAACGCCCCCCACAGCCCATTACCAGTCCTAACCCCCTATCAGCCTACTTGTAGTCTTAGCCCCCCCATAGCCCATTACCTGTTGTAACCCCCCATCAGCCCATTACCTGTCCTAAGCCCCCTCATAGCCCATTTCCAGTCCTAATCCCCCCATCAGCCCACTTGAAGTCGTAGCTTCCCCATATCCCCATTACCTGTTGTAACCCCCCCATAGCCCAGTACCAGTCCTAACCCCCCCCCAGCCCTTACCAGTCCTAACACCCCCCACAGCCCATTACCAGTCATAACCCCCTATCAGCCTACTTGGTAGTCTTAGCCCCCCCCATAGCCCATTACCTGTGTAACCCCCCATCAGCCCATTACCTGTCCTAACCCCCCATAGCCCATTTCCAGTCCTAATCCCCCCATCAGCCCACTTGTAGTCGTACCTCCCCATAGCCCATTACCTGTTGTAACCCCCCCATAGCCCATTATCAGTCTTAGCCCCCCCATAGCCCATTACCAGTCCTAACCCCCATCAGCCCATTTCCAGTCCTAGCCCACCGCCCCATAGCCGTTTCCAGTCCTAATCCCCCCATCAGCCCACTTGTAGTCGTAGCCCCCCCCATACCCATTACCTGTCATAACTTCCCCCATCAGCCCATTTCCAGTCTTAGCCCCCTCCATAGTCTATTACCTGTCCTAACCCCCCCATAGCCCATTCCCAGTCTTAACCCCCCCCCATCAGCCCACTTCCAGTCCGAACCCCCTATAGCCCATTACCAGTCCTAACCCCCCCCCATCCAGCCCATTTACAGTCCTTACCCCCCTCCCTCCCTCCCCATCAGCCCATTTACAGTCCTTACCCCCCTCCCTCCCTCCCTTCCCCCCCAACAGCCCATTTACAGTCCTTACCCCCCTCCCTCCCTCCCTCCACATCAGCCCATTTACAGTCTTTAAACCCCCCCCCCATCAGCCCATTTACAGTCCTTACCCCCCCCTCCCTCCCTCCCCCCATCAACCCATTTACAGTCCTTACACCCCCCTTACCCCCCCCCCCCATCATCCCAGCTAAGTTTAAAAAAACAAAACAAACCAGAAACCGGCTGCTGCTGCCGCTGCCGCCGTGGCAGCGGCAGAATGGAGAATCCCGCGGGGCCCCCCTGTCCTTCAGTCTTCTTTGCGGCCTCAGCGCGGGCTTTTCAGAGCCATGCGAAGGGAGAGTTTCCCTTTCTCGCGGCTCTGTTAATCCCACCACGGGGCTGATGGGATTTCCCATCAGCCCCGCGGCGTGATTAACAGAGCTGAGAGAGAAAGCTCTCTCTCCTTCGCGCAGCTCTGACAGCCGACGGAGGCCGCATAGAAGACTGCAGGACAGGGGGCCCCGCGGGATTCTCCATTCTGCCGCTGCTACGGCGGCAGCGGCAGCAGCTGCCGGTTTCTGGTTTGTTTGTTTTTTTAAACTTAGCTGGGCTGTTGGGGGGGGGGGGGGTGGTAAGGACTGTAAATGGGCCCCGCGGGATTCTCCATTTGGCCGCTTGCCACGGCGGCAGCGGCAGCCGCAGGGTCCGGTTTATGATTTTTTAAAACTTTGCTGGGATGCAAGATGTTTTTTGCGCGGGGCCCCCTGAAACGCGGGGCCCTGTGCAAAAAACATTCTTGCTCAATGGACGGGCCGGCCCTGTTGTTAATGAGGGACAGTGTATTGCGTTTTGTGTGATTATCTAGAAGCCATTTCCTGGTATCTCACCATTTTGAAAGTGATTGCATAGGTTGAGTGTGACAGAATGTAGACATCATGACAGCAGTCTGAGAAGCATGTACACACATCAGTTGTGTGATGAGAGACATTGCAGACATGCCAAGTCACACGCATTTGGGACCATTCTGAGGCTCACATGCTTTTGCCCCTCTTCGCACACATTTTTGTAATTGGAGTTTGGTAAGTTATGCTCATGGGCGGCGCTGCTAAAAAGTACTTGGACTTGCCTGGGTGTGTGACGCTGGGTGGGTTGAGAGAACCACGTGGTTGTCATCACGTGTGCAGAAGTGGAACTGCTGTGTACAGCTCCACTCCTTCTCTAGCATCATGAGCAGGGCCTGAATGTAGCATCAACAGCCTCCCTATCAGATCTTATAATTGAGACTGTCCCCAGCTTCCTTTTCTTTTCTCTTAAAAATAATTTCCACCAGCTTTGATGCTGTCTGCTGCCTAATCCACAGACTGCATCACTATGGGCCAGGCTGCCATGATTATGAGCAGGGGCTCACTCCCTAGCACCATGGGTAACTCTGCTGTTGACTCTGCCCCTATTTCAGCACACAATGTTGGTGCTCAGAAAAGTCTCTGGCTTGTTCTGTCTGTCCTTGGCTCAAATCTGCCAGAGAGGATGAATCACAACTGCACGGGCATCAGGAAAGAGGGCTCAAAGCATGACAGCGTGAGTAGTATCAGCTCGAGAAAGTAACAGAATCTGACTCATTCAGACTGTTACAGTCTCTCTGGCTGCTGCTGTTAACTCTGCCCTGCTTTCAGCCCTTGGTGCTGCTGATGCTCATGAAGTTGTTATTCATGCTGTCCAGTACAAAAAAAATCACTGCTGAGGGAGCCTTTTGGCTCAGGCAGGCTGGCTGCCATGGGAGACTAAGGCAACAGCAAACAAAACTGGCCAGAAACAAAAACAAAAACAACAACAAAAAAAACCCTTCACGTGTCTGGAAAGGCAGCTCTGGAGGGGTATCCTATAGCCTCTGGGAAGTCAAGTGCTGTCTACCTCAGTCACCATCTTTCCTGTGCTGCAGGTTGAATGTCAGGCTGCTTAACTAATCTGTATTGTAAGGATAGTTTACCTTTTCATTTTAAAAGCAGAAATGCATTGTATTGTTATTTGTGTGCATTGGCCAATAAGAACTCAGCTATTGCTTGATTCTCTATATACTCACCTAAAACAAACTAACCAACTAAAGCTAGTTGAGCAAGTAGCTTAGTGGTAAACCATAGGTTTTATATGTAGTAGGTTGTGGGTATAATCCCTGATATCTCTAGTTGGCTTTTTTTGTGATTTATGTTATTTGAATTAATAGCTCACAATTTGTCGTTTGTTACTCTTTTCAGCAGTGATTTTTTTTAAAAAAAATTCCTATGTAAATGTATAAATCAAAAAGGAAAAAAAAAAAAGCTCAAGAGTTGCCTGTATTGTTTTGCTTACATAAGAACATAAGAAATGCCATACTGGGTCAGACCAAGGTCCATCAAACCTAGTATCATGTTTCCAACAATGGCCAATCCAGGTCACAAGTATCTGGCAGGTTCCCAAAAAGGTACACAGATATCACAATGCTCGTTCTAGGGTAAGCAGTGGAGTTCCCGGGTCCTCTTTAATAATGGTTTTTGGACCTTTCCTCCAGGAATTTGTCCAAAGCTTTTTTAAACCCAGCTACACTAACAGCTTTTACTACACCCTCCAGTAACAAATTCCAGAGTTTGATTACGTGTTGAGTGAAAAACTATTTTCTCTTATTAGTCTTAAATGGGTTACACTGTAGCTTCATTGCATGTCCTCTAGTCTCTCTATTTTTTGATGGCATAAACAACTGATCCACATTAACCTGTTCCACTCCACTTATTAATTTATAGACTTCTATCATATCACCCCTCAGGCTTCTCTTTTCCAAGTTGAAGAGCCCTAACCTTTTAAGCCTTTCCTCACAGTGGTATCCTTCCATCCCCTTTACCATTTGGGTGGCTCTTCTCTGTAGCTTTACTAATTCCTTACAAGTACAGTAATTGAAAAAAATAGTTTGTGCTAGGGGAAAAATCAGATCTTTGCAGATTTATACCCCAAATGTGCTGAGAGAAAAAAACTCACTCACTGGTCTTCAATCTCACTCATTGGAGCGGTACATCTCACTCTTTGGGATGGGCTACCCTTGGCATCTCTGCACTTGAACTTTCTGTTGCTGTATTTGCCCTCTTTACCTGCAACTGCTCTGATTGGTATTTGGGTATGACTGATAGCCCCCACTACCCAATAAAAGTGTGCCAGCTCATAAAGTTCTGTCATGGTTTCATGTAGCTGCTGCTCTTGCTCAAGGAAGGCAAAATATTGATTGGCTTTCCCAAGCAAAGAGCCTACATGATGAGCTGTGCAACTTCACTAAAGACCATCATGGGAGGAGTGGTCTAGCCGTTAGGACAAGGTACTTCAGGCCAGAGGGCCAGGGGTTCAAGTCCCACCTGGGGACAGCAATCTCAGGCTGGAGGGACTGGGATTTCTAGTCCTATACTCCTTGTGGTCTTGGGCAAGCCACTTAATCCTCCATTGCCCATGTTCCCTGTAAGTATTATCATATGTGTCTCATATCCCCTCATGTTAAATGTATCTCCCAATTGACTGCTTTGACCCAGTGAAAAGCAGGATATAAATAAAATAAATCATGGTTCACCCATTATTGAAAAAGGATTTTTTTTGCTCCTTTAGTTCTGAATAATTATAGACCTATTTCAGTGCTGACATTTCTTGCTACAATTATTGAACATGTAGTTTTAACTCAACTGTATGATTTCATTGTGACAAATTTATTGGACAGTTATCACTGGTCAACAAATTTTTGACAAAAGTCATGTTACTGAAATAAAAATAGTAATTTCTTATCAATTTTTATATGCTGAACACGAATATGACAGTGAAATTGCAAAGTTGACGCTAGTTTTTTTGTAATCTACAAAAATTAATGTTTACATCACAAAATGCATGTCAATAGTAAATATAATAGGCCTTTGGTTAATACCTGTAAAAAAAAACAAATCATAGACTACTTCTTAGATTTTTTCGCTTGTCTCTTGTACAGCTGTTAGGGAGCTTCTCTGGGGAGTGTCCAGCAGTAGTCAGCCAGCATTGTAGTGGACCATTTTCCCTGGTATCTTTGCTCCATCGTTGCGATATCCTGGTGAAAACGTTCGCCCTGTTCATCACTAACCATACCACAGTTGTCAGGAAAGAAATCGAGATGGGAATCAAGGAAATGGATCTTTAGAGACATATTGCAGCCAAGTTTCTGATACAGCATCAGCATGTCTTCTACTAGTTCCTTGTAGTTTTCTGCCCTAACATTCCCGAGAAAGTTTGTTGACACTAGGCGAAAAGCATTCCATGCTTGTTTCGCATTACCCTGCAGCAAGTTGTTGAACCGGTCATCTTTGAAGAGCTCTCGAATCTGAGGACCCACAAAAACTCCCTCTTTAATCTTTGCTTCGCTGAGTCGAGGGAATTTTTCATGCAGGTATCGGAAAGCTGGCGAAGTGCGGTCCATGGCTTTCACAACGTTTTTCATCAAACCTAGTTTAAAAAAGTGTTGGAATGACCGGCCGGGTCATCCTGACTTAGCTAGTAGAACAAGATGAATCTCATGTCACTTTTTGTGGCACTTAATATTCGTGTTCAGCCCACCAAGATACTACATATTAGGGCCTTTTAAAGTCAGTAACGATGTCAATGTTGACCAGTGTTATCAATATGGTTTTAGGAAAGCACATACTGATGGACCCTTCTGTCGTCAAGTGTTGATGTGACACGTCAGGGATGCATCTTGGATCTCAGTTCTTTCTGGTCTTACTATATATCTCAGCTGTAGTCAATACCACAAATCATAAAATCTTATTAGAGAGATTAGAGGTTTAGGATTGACTGGAACCTGGAATGCTTTTATAGTTGCTTTCCTCATATTTGAACATTCATACTCAACGAATATGTCTGGGCAATTCTTCTGCAGTTAGGGTTGTGACCGCTGGAGTACCACAAGGCTCAGCATTATCACTGACACCTCAATTTATATTTAGAACTGATTTGTCAGACATTTCGACACAATTTAATATTTTGTTATAAATCACATATAGTAACCGAAGGACGACGGACCCGGTGCTTCCCCTTCTTTTCCTCCTCCCCCCCCCCCCCTCTCATTCCTTCAGCCTTTTCCCTTTCCTTTTACAAATAAACACACCACACTGATTGGGAATTAAACCGGTCGCAGCTTTATTAACATTTTAAGTTAAATAACATCAAATTCATCCATAACCAACAAGCTAGCGGATCCATGCCTCACCAGCCATGTGATTAGCAAGATGGCATCCTCTCCGCTACTGCCGCGGACAGGCCAATGGCTAGCTTAACTTCACCATGTGATTAGCAAAAGCCAACCAGGGGTTGTCTGGGCGGGGGCACCACACCCCCGCCCAAAGTATTGCCTAAGGCTCTGGACCCCGGACACCTCTGGGATTCCACCGGCACAGGCGACATCACTGTCTCACTGTCCCTGTGCTGCCCCCCCCCCACCACCGTTAAGCTGCGACTGGCAAACCTCCTGCCCAACCACCTATTCCAAGGCCTCCTGCCAATCATTCACAGCAAATCTACCCCTCCGGGGATAACTATACCCCCTCTTGCCTAAACAAACCTGCACATGCACTCACTACCTAAACATGCTGTAGTCTCACAGTAATTGAATACCATCCCCTCAATTACTGTGAGACTACAGCACGTTTATTGTTTGCAATTTGGAAACGATTAATTCAATATCCAGATAAGTTCTGATTTCTATTTCAAGCTTAAATGTCTCTACAAGCTTCAATGTCTGGTCAACAGTCTTATAGTTTAAATGTTAATATAAAACCGTTAGAATTGTGAACCAAATATATGGTCATTGATGTGATCGGAGTTAGCAGCTTCAGGGCAAGTTACCCTGTGTTGCGAATTTTAAACTGAGACCATTGGTTCATTTAAAATAGAAAAGCAGTCTTTACACTGAATTGCTTGAGTAAAAAGTGGTGTAAAATCAGTACTTTATCTTTATTAATTGAGGGTTTTACCATAGTTAAAAGTAGAACACACCCCTCTAAAGAAACAGACCGATAGTTTAATATTACGGTCACCTCTGTGGCATCAAGTCCCAGATGCAGCCCCAACCGTATGCAATGCCGCTCACTTGCCAGCCCCAATAAATGCAGGAGTGACTGATTAACCAGCAGCCCCAAGGGCCCTGTCCCCTATCTGCAAGGAAAATTAACAGTTAGCCTCTGTAGACAGTCATTCGTGTCTCCATCCCATCCACACATATCCCCGGACAGTCTGCGAGTGCCATTGTCCAATGCATTGTATCTCCTGCTCGATTAGCCCCGCCGCTGCCACACTAGTTGCGCCAAAGCATAATGAATGTGGGGTAAACCGACCAGAATCTTTGCCTATCTGCTGCAGAGCAAACCGCAGCACTGCAGAAACCTGAAATCGCTATACTGGGATTGACTTTCCGTGCAGGAAATGCAAGCCTCCCAACATCTGCTTCCGTCGCTAGTATGCTTACTGGGTCTCCCCCGGTCGTGTCTTTGACCCCACAATCTCCTGGGCTTTGCTAGAAGTATGCTGAGCTGCTCTTCCACTACCTGCACCTGCTTGCGCAGCAGACCCCACCCCACTGTGGACCGACTGGAGTTGGCTACCCACTCCCTAACCCTGAAGGCACCGAAAAAATTGCCAGGCAAAAATCCCTTAAACGGAACAGCTTCAAAGGGCAACCTTGCTACCATGGGTAATGCTGCACAAAGCCTACCTAGCACTTCACATTCAATCGATTGCCGGCTATCACTAGGAGTTGGCTCAGACCTCTCCCCACCTTGCAACAGCCTGCGAGTCACAATTCCCACCCAGGGGCACCCAAGCCCCATTACTTTTGCAAAAATTCAACCCGCTACGTGTGCCTGCACCGTTGCATGCGAAACCCCACTAGCCTTCGCATCTATCACATATTGTCTCAAAACTGATCTAACACCAGACCAGGCTTCCATCCTTGAGCCACTCCTATTGCATCCTGGAATATGCCTGACCTTCACATCCGCATTGCAATGCAAACATGCTAACATCCTCCTTCCTTAATGCCGCAACCTGCATGCCACGGGGGCATAGTGATAATCACACTGGCCACCGCTGCATTATCACACCACCATACTACTTTTCGGGTACACAGCCCATCCGGCCACATTTCCGAGACTACTAACCATGGACACACTCCCAGAAAGCTATGTTGCTAGTTAGACCCGCTTCATGCCATGCCTGTGGCCAACCCCCCACGCACCAGTACCCGCAAAATAAATGCCTAAGCCCCCCCTCCTGCCACACCTGCAAGGAGCTGCAGTTCCACATGCAAAATCACCGCTTCCTTCAGCACCGAAGTTCCATTGCAGTCCGTCAAAATACATCCAAACTGCCACATCCTCCCAATTACTCCTCACCACCACGCTACAGTGATGAAGTTTTTTTTTTTTTTTTAAACTCCATAAGCACTGTGGCCAACCAATATAGCCACACCCGCCCCATCGGGATAACCCTGCAAGCGAAAATCAGAGGACCTATCCCTGCCTGCATCTCCCTCAACGTCATCTTACAGGGAACCCACACTTAGCCACTTACCCCCTTAGTCCTGCTACCTTCTCTGCCAGGAGACGATCCACCATCTCCACCACACCACACCCCACTCCACGCCCATGAGTGTGACCCTGGTCGATGCGCCTTCCGTCTTGATCGCTGTCCCATGTCTCCCCCCCCCCCCAAGAATGGGACAATTCCACGCTATTCTCCATAGCTCCCGGCACCTCCTGGAGCGAACTACTCCTATGAATAAGAAGTCACCCCCGTAATGTACCCGTTGTAACAAACCACCAATGTGACCTAAGCCCCAGTGCAAACAATTACTAAACTTCCCCCAAATATGTGCACTAAATTGCGCATCCCATAGGCAGTATGTCCCAATAGCCCCTTTTTTTTTTTTTTAAATTAAAAATCGAATAACCGAATTGCTGGCGGGTGTGTCGTCAGCAATCTGACGGCTGATTCAACCTCCACCTTTGCCATCAACTCCCGCCAACACACTGCCTAACCAACCCCACGGCCAAATCCAAGGAAGCCTACCGCACCGTGCGCAATTCCTTAGGGATATGATCGTCTACCGCTGCTCCCAACAAAAACGATAGGTTATGAATCAGGCGGAACTTCCCTGGCTCTTTTCCGGTATGATTCCCAAATGGGAAACAATTATATCCAGAAGAAAAAGGGGGATGGGCTCTGTAACATGACCCGCAATCCTGCCCCACTCCACCCTACCTTCAACTTATCCTTCACCATCTGCGCAAAATGTCTAACCAACAGGGAGTTCCATGCCGTTTAAGCTCACGTTTAAGCCCAGACAATGCCTTGCCCCAGTCTTACAAACCCGTACTGGAGACCAAATTCAAGTGCCCCTCTATCCCTCCGCCCCGGGTATTGCCGAGCCACAGCCCTAAGGCTTCCATCCGTATTGGCATTAAAGCCCGGCCAAATACACCCTCACAGCCTGGAGGCCGGCCGGGTGGCTACGGGGCTCCTTTCCTAACCAATTTGACCACTGCGTTTCCTCCGCCACAGACGGGACCACCTGGCGGAACTAGAAATCGGGGATGTGCCAGAAGACTTGCTGAACCCCCAGCAAAATCTCTCCTGCTCCACTTCCCCCCATTCTCTGCTGTGTCCCTATAACACACCTTAGTCCTCACTTACTCCATCTCCCCCTCCCTTATTTTTAATACCCGACCGCCTCCTGCCCTCCAATAGACTGAACATGCCCATATATTGCTTTCTCCGTGTTTTACATCGTAAATTCTTCAGAGCCCCCTCTCCCCACTCTGAAAACGATGCAAGTGTAGGAATAGCCCCATCCACCTTACCCCCCAAGGCCGTGCTACCGCTTGTCGACCACTCGCTGCCTTCTGCTCCCGACAATAAGGTAGCAGAGTCGTCTGACAGTGATGAGGATGACTCTCAGCTATGATGCCGCCTACTGGAATGTTTTCATTTCTTGTACACCTTTCCCCCTACCCGTTCCTGGGAACCCATCCACCCTGCTCCTGCACGTTGCCCCACTGGTACTCACCTGGTGTCTCTGCTCCAGACGCAGCCACCACCGCAGAAGGCGCCAGCTCTGGCACAGCCCGAGCTGGCTGCTGCCATCTTTACGCTCCCACTCGGGCCTCCTCGGCGAACCTTTCACGGCTGTCACTCCTGCCTCCATGCGCTCTATGCCACCTTGTCCCACCACGCCTTGCCCAACTGGGTGTTGAAATGCCGCCGGTGCCTGTATAGGAAGATAAGAAAAAAACAGGGGGGGGGGAGACATCCGATGGCCAAGGCTGCCGAACCCCTCGCTAATCTTCCCGCGATGGGCCTAAACCTCCTCCCCACCAATGCACCCACATCTCAGGCCCCAACTGCTGGATAATACCCCTTTTCATGGATGGCCAGCCCACATGTCCCTCAGCATCCTGCCCTCCAACCCCGGCCGTCGTGACCGTACCACACCCCCCGCCCCCACCTCCCCAAAAGAGAACCCCACTCCCTTTGTGGATGCCCGACCACCCCTCCCATGGGATTCAAACCGGCTTCATTTTCCCTGCTAACTCCGACAGGCCCACAATGGAACCCTTCCACTACCACCCCATCTCCACTGACTGTACCCTTGCTGACCACCGGGCTGCCCTTGCTGCCCGCTATCCTGTGACCCCTCCCAGCCCTAGCCCTACCTGGTATAGGTAGGTCCGGAACGTACCATGTCCCCGTTTTGACCTCCAAGCTCATGCATCCCCTTGGTTAGGAGCCCCCATTACCACGTCGCCCTCTATCCCCTCCCCCTTGCATCACCCCCTGCCTCCTCTCTACTGATAACCCCTCCACAGCCCTCTGGGCCACTGAGGTACGCCGCCCCCCCCCCACCATCTCTACATTTCCAGCCCCTCTAACCCAAACGCTACGTCCCCTGTGTGAAGGCATCGTGCCAAAATATTAACCCCCCCTCTTCTCGGGTTTTTTTTTTTGGTACTCGTTCCCTCACCCTAGAGATACTTGCCTGTCCGTAGCGGAAGCAACCAGCTGCCTCTGCTCACCCTCCTCCTGCAACCGGGGCCTTGTGCTCCAACCCATGCTCCATTCCACACAGAGAACCGTTCCTGCAGTTTTCAAACTGACAGAATCCGCCTGCTGCCTCAACTCCACGCTCCTCCGTGTTGAGAGATGTCTCTCTGCCGCTCCCACGCTCACGCTGCCTGCTCTCTCTGCCTCGCACCCTCCAAAATGCCGTCAGCAGCTCTCCTCAACTTGTCTCTGCTCCGCACGGGCCAGCACTCTTCGGAGCTCCATCATGTAGTCCAATGCAGTCAGCGCTCCTCATCCCCTGGCTGCCATCCGACGACTGTCCTCACGCCGCTGACACCCACTCTCCTCCTTCTTCCCCCCCAACTGGTCATAACACTAATTGGCTCCCGCCGCATCCAGTCATGTGGCTGGGCCAATCAGCTTGATGGACGCCGTGCTCCTGCTCCCGGCGTACTGTCCGGCAACCTCTGCCCTCCACATCCGGGGATTCCCGCACCTTGCCGTGCCCTAGTTACTCCGGCCAGCAGGGACCTTGCCCCATGGCCTTATTTTTGTGGTCAACATTATTGGCATCCTTGAAGTTCTGTCCAATATACCCTAAAAAAAAAAAAAGTAGCCAGTGAAATGGCTTTATACTATATATGCACACATATTTGACACATAAAAGAATCAAATAAAAGAAGGCCAATTAAAAAAGAAAATAGAAGGAAATAGTATAAACATTAGGACATTGCCAGGAAATGGCAGGTTTCCAAAAAGATATACGGGTTCCACTATGCTCGCCCAGGGGTGAACAGTGGATTTCCCGGGTCCTCTTTAATAATGGTTTATGGACCTTTCCTCAAGGAAGTTGTCCAAATATTTTTTAAATCCAGTTACATTAACAGCTTTGACTACATCTTCCAGTAATGAATTCCAGAGTTTATGCGTTGAGTGAAAATATATTTTCTCTTATTAGTCTTAAATGGGTTACATTGTAGCTTCATTGCATGTCCTGTAGTTTTTCTACTTTTTGATGGCGTAAACAACTGATCTACGCTTATCCATTCTTCTCCATTCATTAATTTATAGACCTCTACCATATCCCTCCTCAGCCTTCTCTTAACCTTTTAAGCCTTTCCTCATAGGGGTATCCTTCCATCCCCTTTATCATTTTTGTTGCTCTTCTAATTCTGCTATATGCTTTTTAAGATATGGCGACCATAAATTACACACAATATTCAAGGGGCAGTTGCACCATGGAACGATACAGAGGCATTATAATATCCTTGGTTTTATTCTCTACTCCTTTCCTTATGATTCCTAGAATTCTATTTGCTTTCTTGGCTACCGCTGCACACTGGGTGGAGGGTTTCATCATATTATCTATGATAATGCCTAAATCATTTTTCCTGAGTGGTGGTTCCTAATGTGGAACCTTGCATCGTGTAATCAAAATTTGGGTTGTTCTTTCCTAGGTGCATAACTTTGCACTTGTCCACATTAAATTTTGTCTGCCATTTGGACATCCAGTCTTCCAATTTTTCACAATCCTCTTGTGTTTTAGAAACTTTGAATAATTTTTTGTCATCTGCAAATTTGATCACCTCACTCATTATTCCCATTTCCAGGTCCTTTATGAATTTGTCAAAAAGCAGAAGGCCCAGCACAGATCTCTGGGGTACTCCTCTATTCAGCTTGCTCTATTAAGAAAATTGGCCATTCAGCCCTACTCTCTGCTTTCTATCTTTTAACCAGTTCCTGATCCACAATAATGCACTGCCTCCTATCCCATGACATTTTAATTTAGAAACATAGATACATGATGACAGAAAAAGACCACATGGCCTATCTAGTCTGTCCTTTCATATCAACAACTACAACAGTCCACTTTTTACCTTTAGAGATCCTCTGTGTTGGTCCCATGCTTTTTTGAATTCAGTTACTGTCCTCATCTCTACCACCTCCACTGGGAGTCTATTCCATGGATCCACTACTCTTTCCATAAAGAAATATTTCCGCATATCACTCCTGAATCTATCTCCCTTCACCCTCATCCCATGTCCCCTCGTAGCAGAACTTGCTTTAAATTGAAAGAGGCTCTCTCCCTGAACATTTATGCCACGGAGGTATTTAAACATCTCAATCATATCACCTCTATCCCGCCTTTCTTCTAAGGTGTACATATTAAGATCCTTAAGTCTGTCCTCATATGCTTTATAATGAAGCCCACTAATCATTTTAGTAGCCACCCTCTGCACCGAATCCATCCTGTTCACATCCTTTTGAAGGTGCGGTCTCCAGAATTGCACACTATACTCCAAATGAGGTCGCACCAAAGACTTATACAGAGGCATTATCACCTCCTTTTTTCTGCTAGCCATTCCTCTCCGTATGCACCCAAGCATCCTTCTAGCTTATGCTGTCATCTTTTCTACCTGTTTAGCTACTTTAAGATCATCAGACACAACCACGCCTAAGTCCCGCTCTTCTTTAGTGGACAAAAGTACTTCACCTCCTATACTGTATTGCTCCCTTGGATTGCTGCAGCCCAAATGCATGACCTTACATTTTTTAACATTAAATCCCAGCTGCCAAATTCTAGACCATTCTTCAAGCTTAGCTAGATCCCTCCTCATGTTATCTACACCTTCCTGGGTGTCTACTCTATTGCAGATTTTGGTATCATCCGCAAAGAGGCAAACCTTACCCGACAGCCCTTCCGCTATATCACTAACAAAGATGTTAAAAAGAATTGGACCAAGGACAGATCCCTGGGGCACACCACTGGTAACATCTTTCTCCTCAGAGTGAGGTTCATTTACTTGTACTCTCTGTCGCCTCCCACCCAACCAATTTCTAACCCAAGCAGTAACTTTAGGGTCCATCCCTAGGGTGCTCAGTTTGTTTATAAGTTGCCTGTGAGGAACAGTGTCAAAGGCTTTACTGAAATCTAAATACACCACATCTAGAGCTCTCCCTCAGTCCAACTCCCTGGTCACCCAGTCAAAGAAATCAATCAGATTTGTCTGACAAGACCTGCCTCTGGTGAATCCATGCTGCCTCGGATCCTGTAATCCGCTGAACTCCAGAAACCTCACTATTTTCTCTTTCAGCAGCGTTTCCAATAATTTACTCACCACCGAAGTTAAACTAACCGGCATGTAGTTTTCAACCACATCCTTACTTCCGCTTTTGTATAAAGGCACCACATGAGCCTCTCTCCAGTCCTTTGGCACCACTCCCGATTCCAATGAGGCATTGAAAAGGTCAGTCAGTGGAGTTGCTAGAACATCCCCAAGTTCCCTCAGTATTCTAGGGTGTATCCCATCCGGTCCCATCGCTTTGTCTATTTTAAGTTAAGCTAGTTTCTCACGAACACAGTCTTCTGAAAATTGTTCAAGATGTGCCTCGCTTCTGTTCCTATTTGTGGGTGTTTTCTGAGGTCCTGCTCCTGGTTCTTCATCTGTGAACACAGAACAAAAATATTTTTTAAGCAATTCCGCTTTATCCTTATCAGCTTCTACATATTCCCCCCCTGCACCCTTGAGTCTAACAATACCACTTTTGCCCTTCCTCTTCTCACTAATATATCTGAAAAATGTCTTATCCCCCCATTTTATTGCATTGGCTATTTCCTCCTCCTTTTGAATCTTTGCCTTCTTGACTACTTTGCTAGCTTCTCTAAGTTTTTCCAAATACAGATGCCTGTCTTCCTCTCTCTGTGATCTCTTGTATTTCATGAAGGCCTCTCTCTTTTTCTTCACTTTTTCAGCTACTTCCTTCGAAAACCATAGCAGTCTCCTTTTCCTTTTTCCTTTATTTCCCATTTTAACAAAAAGGTTGGTTGCCCTTAAAATATCCCCTTTCAGTTTTGCCCACTGTTTTTCTACATCCCCCAGCTGTTCCCATCCCACTAACGACTCCCTGAGGTATTGGCCCATCTTCACAAAATTAGTCTTCCTAAAGTCTAAGATCCTCACCTTGGAATGGATTCTAACAGCCCTAGTTCTAATACTGAACCACACCATCTGGTGATCACTGGATGCAAAATGATCTCCCACTACAACATCAGAAACACTTTCACCATTGGTAAGCACCACTGTTCCCTCTAAGCTGTGCACGTGTGCACGCGCACACACCTCACCGAACGAGCGCACATACTTTACAACAGAGCGCACAAAAATTACGGTTCTGATTCTGGTAGAAAACAACACAGACGTCTTAAAATGTAAAAGTTGTTAAGTATTTATGGTTTTCACAAGTTCTACAATGTTTTCTAGTGCAATCAATGTGGTGTACATACAGTATTCTGATGTGTAGTCAAATTTTAAAGTATTTAACTCCGAGTGTCTTTATGTGGCGCACAAAAATTTAACCTTCCTTCAAAAGCTGCACAGCTGATATTTTATGCGCACACAGCCTACAGAAAATTAGAGGGAACATTGGTAAGCACCAAGTCCAGTATGGCCCCTTCACGTGTGGGGTCTGTTACCAATTGCCTGAATAGTTCTCCCTGTAGAGAATCCAGGATCTCCTTACTTCTAGATTTCACCAAGAGTCTCTCACAAGGGCTTTCTGAAAATCCAGATAGACAAAGATGAGCCAGTTGATATAGTGTACCTATTTATTCACACCTTCAAAAAAATATAACAGATTAGTAAGACATGACTTTCCTTGACTAAATCCATGTTGGCTTTCTCCCATTAAACTATGACTATGTACATGTTCAGTAATTTTATGCTTTATGATAGTTTCTACCATTTTGCCTGGTAACAACGTCAGGCTCACTGGTCTGTATTATTTATTTATTTATTTTATTTAACATTTTCTTCTATACCGCGCTATTAAAATCAGCGCGGTGTACATCGAACAAGAATACTGCAATGTATACAAATAACATTGAGTTTACAAATAACAGGGAATTGAACATGGGGGAGAAAACGGGGAAAACTAAATACATATTAACTCAAACTATGTACAATGCTCTAATGTAACTGGGTGTTGCATTAGTTTTGTGAAGGTTGGTAGGGTTTTGAGGGGGGACTACCTATTATCTGTGGTGTTGACGTGCAGGGGCGACTGGTGTGTGGGGGAAGTTTGCAGGTTGTTGGTTGTGCTTCTATCGCTGGAGGTTTCTGAGTAGCATTTTGTGAACAGGTGGAGCTTTATGGCTTTTCTAAATAGGATGAGGCTTTTTATTCCACGGATTTCGTGGGGGAGTGCATTCCAGTTTGAAGGGGCAAATAATGAGAAGGCTCTGTTGGAGGTAGCTTTTGTGCACTTAGTCATTAACTTGGGGACTGCTAATGTGTTCCGTGCAGTAGATCTTCTGTTTCTGTTTTCTGGGGTGCCATGAATTAGCTTGCTGATTGGTGTAGGGGGGTAGTTATTTAGGGCTTTGAAAGTGAGGACCAATGATTTGTATTGGAGCCTGGCATGTAGAGGTAGCCAATGCAATTCCTTCATGATGGGTGTTATGTGGTCGGATCTTGACGATCCGGAGAGGACTCTTGCGGCTGCATTCAAGGCTAAGCGGAGGGGGTTTAAAGTTGATTGTGGGAGGCCATGCAGGATGATGTTTGCGAAATAGACATGTGGAAGGACTAGTGCCTGAAAGGTTGTCCGATAGTCTGTGAAGTCCAGTAGGTGTCGGAGGTGGCGTAGAGTTCTGATTTTATGGTATATTGCCTTTGTGATGTTTTTGATATGCATTGTCATGTTCAGGTGCTGGTCCAGGGTGATGCCGAGGTAACGGATTGTGGATTTGGACTTCAACTCTACATTGTTGACACGTAGTGATGAAGGAGGTATGAATTTGAGGTTCTTTGTGACAAATAGGACATCTGTTTTACTGTGATTGATCCGTACGTTTTGTGATAATAGCCAATCGGCTACTGCTTCGAAGCAATTAATGATTGGGGAGAGCACTGGTTGGTCTATCAAGAACGGCATGTAAAGGAGGATGTCATCAGCGTATGCCAGGCATTTTACGTTGAAGGATCGAATCAAGTCACATATCGGCTGCATATAAATGTTGAACATCAGGGATGATAAGGACGATCCTTGGGGAACTCCCTGTGTTTGCAGAAATGGTTTGGAAGATGCTTGGCCAACCTTGACTTGTTGCCACCTATTAGATAAGTAGGATTCACACCATTTTAGCGCTGTGCTTTGGATCCCCTTTTCTTTTAGGCATTGTATAAGTATGTCATGACTCACCGAGTCGAAGGCGGCAGATATGTCCAGGAAAATGAGGACAAAGCCTTGTTGTATGTTGTTGATTCCTGTGATCAGATCGTTGAACAGGGTTGTGAGGACAGTGTTTACTCCGTGTGCTTCCCTGAATCCGTGTTGGACAGGATCCAACGGTGCTTCGGTGTCGATATGTTGCTGGATTTGTTGTTGAGCGGCTTTTTCGATGATCTTGGCAAGCTGGGGGATGCTCGATATTGGTCTGAAGGATTCTACTTTCGAAGGGTCTAGTTTGTTGTTTTTTTAGTAGGGGCTTGATAGAGGTGCTTTTGAGTCTCTGCGGGAATGATCCAGTGATAAAGGACTGGTTCAGTATGTTAGCCAGGATGTTGCTTATGTCATGGCGAAGCTCTTTGATCCAGCTGGCTGGACAGGGGTCATTAGGTGCAGTGCTGGGGTTAACAGAGGCAACAATGTTTTCAACCTCTTTAGTGGATACTGCGGTGAAGTTGCATAGTGGAGTTGCTTGAGATGTTTTAGATGGTGTGGAGGGATTATTAGTGCCTATGTTGTGTTGGTATTGATCATCTTCGATTGTAAATAGTCTGCATAGTCCTGAGGTTGAGGCATTGGGGGGTGGGCTGAGACAGGCTCTCCTGTTATAGACTTTACTATATTGAACAAGGCATGTGGTTTGTTGATGGAGCGTTTTAATATATCAGTGTGATAGAGTTTCCTTTTTTGCGTTATCTTCGCACGGTGAGTCAGCAAGTATGAGTTATAGGCGGTGTGTGCTTCAGCGGAATGGGTTCGGCGCCATTGTCTCTCAAGTTGGCGTAGGTGGTGTAGAGATGTTCGTAGGTCCATGGAGAACCAGGGTGCATGTTCTCGTCGTATTGTCGTCTTCGTGGCGTGAGATGGACAGGATGCAGCTCTGAGGTTTTCATCCCATTTAGATATGAGGTCATCCAGGCTGAGGGATGTGTTGGTCATAAGAGGTTGGAGGTTCTCTAGGACTTCGCTCTTGTTGAGTGGGCGGAAGCGGGTTGCTAGATTCTTGGAAGTATTTGTAGTTATATGACTGTTGCTGGGAGTGCTTATGGGTATGTGGAAGTTAAGGAGATGGTGGTCAGACCACGGGACTGGTGTCACGGATAGTGCCCAGTAGTTTCCCAGATCACACCTGGAACTCTTTTTATAAATTGGCGCTACATTGGCCATACTCCAATTTTCGAAAAAGTTTTAAAATTTGTCTGTTTAATTCTAATTAATATGTTTTAGCATTTTTGTTCAGTGTTCATGCTTCTTGTTGTAAATCACACTGAACCACTCTGATTGGGATCATAGTGGTATATAAGTCTACATTAGATTAGTTTAAATTAGATACCCTAGGCAGGCCCTTCATCTTGATGCCCACTGCTGCCCCCCCCCCCTTGAAGTCTGTGGTGCATGAGAGTCAAAGCAGAAGATTAGGCAAGACTGGATCCACTATGCAGCCTCAGAGATGGTGGTTAAGTGCTGTGCCGTGATTTCAGGGCCATTGCCAAGCAAGGGAACATAACATAACTGCTTTAGCACAAAAACTGTTAGAAACCAAGAGAACAATTTCCCCTCTGTGCCTTTGAGGGCTGATTGTGGGTCCACCTCCCCCCGGCTGGCACAAGGGATGGGCCGTACCCACTGTTCCACCTTTGTTATGCCACTGGGTATAACTGATCTTTCCAGCAGAACACAAGGACAGGACCATGGATAAAAAGTATGCAAAGATTTTGCATCAATATAAGCAGTTTGAATATTGACCCTTTAATCCCTGATGACTCGAAGTGGCTATGCCAGAGATGCAAGGGTTTATTTGCCACATTTTTACTAAAATATTGAGAATACAATGAGATCTCTACATCCTTTATGTATTCAGCTGTAAAAGGGAAGATAGACTGATGGACTGACAAAAGCTGCAAAGTTTCCTGTAACTTCCAGGATACAGTGTAATTGAGATTTGATGGTTGACCTCCTTGCACCCACACATTGCTCAGTTTCTCCTAGGAAAAATTAAGTGCCACAAAAGAGTGACATGAGATTCATCTTGTTCTACTAGCTAGGTCAGGATGACCCGGCAGGTCATTCCAACACTTTTTTAAACTGGAAAGTGATACAGCAAGCGATTTTGTGATATATTTCCCAAAACTGTTCAGTATGTAGCCAAAAGGATAGGTATAGAAAAGGATATTATTTTTGACTTTGCACTCAGGTCTTTCTGTACCAGACATGTGCAAGAAAATTTTGTATAACTTTGTACTGAAACTGATTTTCTACATACACACATAAAAGCACATTTTAGAAATGATGTCCAGGTACAATCTGGGACGTCCAAGTCAAATCATGCCCAAAAATGCCAGCCATGTCAAATTCAGCCACAATTTCAGAAAAATGGACATGTCCGATATGCACATTGCCGGGAAGGTTAAATATATATATTGTAAAAAGAAGTCGTTCACTTCTAACCCAAAAAAAATAGAAGTATAGAAAATACTTAAACTTTAACGATATCAAAAAAGCTTAACAAAGCTTAACAAAACTCAGCTCATTTATGAAACAAAAGGTCTCAGACTTGTTCGGCATGACTTTTCGACTTACGTCCTAGAAAGTGATATGCCTAATTGCATCAATGACCTTATGTATATATTCTCAACAGATGAGCCAGTCCAATAAATTGACGTTTCCAATCTCTTAAAAACTGCTATATTCTACTTGATAGATGTTCTAATTATAACATGACTGGACTCCTCCGTTGTGTAAAAACTACTTTGATCCCGACGCTTGCCTCAGGTACCAATCCTGCGTTTCACGTCTATGGCTCCTCAGGGGATCCTGTATCTACTTTCATTAAAGTGCTGCATAAAAACAAAAAATTTTTATTATAATCTAACCGCAAATCCTCCATACTCCTTAAATATCCTAAATCTAAAGAATCATCAAACAACTATTAAAAAGCCGGTCAATCCCTTACCGCAGATGCTGCCTGCGTTCAATCTTTAAAACACGACCCGCTTCTCCAGATACTTTCACAATCTTCCTCTCGGGTCGAGAAAAACGCTGTGCATGCGAAGTACTCCAACTATCCTCCATATATACTGAAATAGCCTGGCTTGGTGCAGAAAGTACAGGTGAGTGTGGAAAAGAAGAGTTTAGATCCCAGGGAAGTCAGACGAAAATGAACATAATAGTTTCCTAAGAAGGAGTTTTGTAGACAATTTAAAAAAACTGGGGAGATAATCCTTCAAATGGGAAGGTGTTTTGGAAAGCCAATCTTCAAGAGAGTGAGGAGAAGCCCTTGATCATCCATTATTGCCTACTTTCTGGCAGGAACAATCATAGCTAGGAGTAGTACAGATGATCAAATGGAACAGGTATTCTAAAAGAATAAAAAGCGAGAATTGGGATAAGGTTTTTGATGACCTCCCTAATTGCTTACTAGTAATTAGATAGGTCATCTTAGGAAAATGTTGCCCCTTCAATGTAGAGCTATTGAGGAAACTATTTGGCAATAGGAATGTCTCCAATGATAAAGAGCAAGACTGATGGGCAGAAAGGAAGTTTACAACCTGACAGTCAACACTGAAGTCAAAACTAAGGAAGAGATCAAAACGATCAAATGAAAGGAGGAAAGTTATTAATTAGTGATAGAGTAGCAGAATGTACCATTCACTTGGCTAAGCATAGGTGAAGGTCAAGAACAAGGCCAAACAGATAACTTAAGAAAGGCCTGAACCACTGACTTAGAGGAAAACTTGTGATAACAAATAATGGAATGGGTATAATTAGAATATATTAACTAAGAGTTCAAGACCCATCAGTGGCCATATCAAATGTTTGTAAGGTAACCAGATGATCCCTGATGGCATGGAATGGAAGCACTATCCATCCCTCATTTTCAAAGGTGATTGAGACCAAGGAGACTGCATCTCCTACAAACCCCTCTTATGTTGTATGCATGATCTGGAAAGGTAAAGAGGTAAAACAGACCTCATATCTGGAAGAAGAGAAGCAAGAACCAAAACAAAAAGGAAGGCTTAGCTAGATTAAGAAAATAAAGTTGGAGGCTTTAAGTAGTGATTTGTGCTTCACACTCCAAAAGCTATGACAATCTTTTGGTAACCTATGCAAGTCCTGACTGGCACTTGCTTGGCTCATTAGGAAATAAAGGGGGGAAACTCCCCTGACAAGGTATGACTGTGACACCGTGCAGCCCATTTCTACCCTGGTTAGGTGTCCCTGAAGTGCTTGCCCAAATGCAACAAACATCTGTTGCAATTTGTGTGATAAATAGTTATAGTGCTGCAGGAAACCACAAACAATATATATTATTGTTTTACAGCTGTCTCATCTGCTTGAAGTGCCCCACAATCAGCCTGACACATATGCATATAACAACCGCACCGGTTAGTTGTCTATGTTCAAAGAAAGTGACAACCATATAGCTATTCAAGCTGCATGGGACCCCTAAGTCCACCTTTTCATATGAGGCTATGGACACATCAGGGATGTTCCTCTGACAGGTCTCTACTCGGGATGGTAGAAGAAGCTCCCTCACATGCTAGAACACTCCTGTCTTCCATTCACCTCTCACAACTGATGCCTGTCTCACATTGTCCATATGTAGCAAGTAAGGAAGTGTGCTGACCTGTGCAGGTGGCCATCCCTGGAGTGCTTTCTTGTCACATATACTACATAGAATATGTGATGGACAAACATGTGCTCTGAAGGTGATCACTACAAGCTCTAATCATGTATTACTCATGTGTCATGCAGCTACAGGATAAAGTTGCAGCACACTTGTGCATCTGAGGCTGCATAGTGAACAAAATAATGAAGGCAGACAGGCCAGATTGCAATGTGCATGATCATAGAGCAAACTTCCTATCATAAGACAATATGTTGATTGATAGGTGAGACTGTGCGGTGCATATCAGAGTCAACACAATGGTGGACCGATGCAGAAGCATGGCCTTATGGGTGTTTGGTGTCACTATCTGCCCCAACTATAGCCCATTGTGACCCTTATGTACATGGCATGTGCTTCTTCTTTATGTTACAGAGGGATTCATACACATGCCGGACACACATCTGAATGGATTGCTTGTATACCTGAAATCTGTTCATCTGCTGTGAACACATACCTAGCTCCTGTCTGTGTCATGTACTGTCATGCAGTGGTAGCATGTCACTCCAAAACCTTCAGAATACATATGGGCCACACATGGCCCATGTGTGCAGCATATATGTCAACATTGTCTGTGTGTATGACACATGCCATTGCATGTGCAGTTGCCATGTCATGCCTACCAGTAGCCCTGTCAAACATCAATGTGTGACTGTGACTTGCCAGGGATTCAACCACGTGGGGCCTAGGTGCATGACGTTATCCATACAGAAGCCCCCACAATGCAAAACTTTGTACAGAGCTCCACATTGCTGGTATGAGAAGTGCATGTAATGACAACCTACCAGAGAAGGGGGAGCGGGGCACAAAGGAACTGATGTGTCCCCCGAGAGTACCCAGATGGTGAAGCAGGAACAGTGTCCAGGGGGACACACCCCTCACATAGTTCATCGTAGTCCTGTTCACGCCTTTTGATGGGCCCTGGGCAGTGGGAGATACGGACACTGCGGCAGAGTCACGGAGCCCTGAAGGGCCGATTGTTAACTGAAGCACCCCTCACACGTTGTCAGGCTGGTTGGGACCGGCGGCAGTGGGGAAAAGGCTTGGACGGCCATCTTTCCAGAATATCCCTGCCGGGCGTCCGAGGTCATGAATGACTGTGGGCTGTGCCTCTTGAAAAGGGATGAGGTAAAAGTGTGAAGATATACTTATGTTGTTATGATGGAATAGTGTTATAATGTTTTGATAGTGTTTGGGTTTCTTATGCTGTGGCCAACAGTTTTTATACTGTATTTTCCACTTGTTGACAATTCAAAATAAAGACACCTTTGTTGACAAAAACGGAAACAGTGCAGTTATTTTGGGCAGGGGGGGAGTGGGGGGTTGGGGGGGTGAGGGGAGGGAAAGGAATGATGACCCGCGGCCGTCATGCTGGTCCCCTGGCTGAGATCCGGCTGTGGATTACCGCGGCCGGACACAGGCACGGGTCAGCAGGCCAAGGGTTAACCTTGGCGGTGGGCGGGGGGGGCGGGAGAGGAGGGGGGCGGCGCGGCGGATGGCTATAGAAGTGCTGGCCGTGCGGCGGCTCGCCCTCTTTCCCTCCTCTCCGGCGCAGCACGAGCACGCGATTTCCCACCCGACCCACCCCTTGGCTCGGATACCATCACGGCATAACAGAAAAAATAGGAACCCCACCCTTGCGAGAGAGCGCACAGCCCAGACATGAGAAGGGGGAGCGGGGCACAAAGGAACTGACGTGTCCCCCAAGAGTACCCAGATGGTGAAGCAGGAACAGTGTCCAGGGGGACACACCCCTCACATAGTTCATCGTAGCCCTGTTCACGCCTTTTGACGGGCCCTGGGCAGTGGGAGATACGGACACTGCGGCAAAGAGTCACGGAGCCCTGAAGGGCCGATTGTTAACTGAAGCACCCCTCACACGTTGTCAGGCTGGTTGGGACCGGCGGCAGTGGGGAAAAGGCTTGGACAGCCATCTTTCCAGAATATCCCTGCCGGGCGTCTGAGGTCATGAATGACTGTGGGCTGTGCCTCTTGAAAAGGGATGAGGTAAAAGTGTGAAGGTATACTTATGTTGTTATGATGGAATAGTGTTATAATGTTTTGATAGTGTTGGGTTTCTTATGCTGTGGCCAACAGTTTTTATACTGTATTTTCCACTTGTTGACAATTCAAAATAAAGACACCTTTGTTGACAAAAACGGAAACAGTGCAGTTATTTTGGGCAGGGGGGGAGTGGGGGGTTGAGGGGGGGTGAGGGGAGGGAAAGGAATGACGACCCGCGGCCGTCATGCTGGTCCCCTGGCTGTGGGGAGACGGGTAGAGGAGGTAGAAGAATGGATAGATGAAAATGTGGAATCAGTGGGGATTCTTGAAAATAAATTGCACCACCTGAATCAACAGCATGAAAGTTTGGAAGATAAGATCGAGGACTCGAGGACTTTGAAAATCAGTCAAGAAGTAATATCAGATTCAGGGGGCTACCGGAAAGGAAGCCCTATGAGGACTGTGCTGCAGTGATGCCAGATATTTCTAAGACCCTGCTACATGCAGCTGATGTAAATGTCGTTGGATATAAATGTCGTTGGGTGTCTGTTTATACAGAAGGTGCCATACAGACAAGACCACTACTGCAACCGCAAACCTGCACAAGCCATACACCTAGGTGAGCTAGCCCAAGAGTGGAGTCACAATAGGGAGGCCCAGAAGTTGGTGTGGTGATCACATGGGCAGTACAGGAAGGTCAGAGGGAAACAGAGGGAGGGACAGTGCAGCAGACTGAGGGCGATGGTGTCAGCTGCCATACCCGAGCAGAAATGAGACAGAGTGCAGTGTCTGGTTGGAAATGCTGGGGAGGCAGGTGGAGGCATGTGTCAGGGTGTCAGGGCCTTGGGGTGATTGTAATGGATTGTGAGGGGGCATAAGGCAGCAGAAAATGAGACCATGCAGTCAAGTTGTGGGGGCCAAGAGGATGAGAATTAATGCCTATCAATCTCCCACAGTGAATATGATGTGAGGCACATACGGAAGGCACTGAAGTGCAGTGACAGAGGCTAGCTTACATCCAACATCTCAGAGAGGAGGTTGCCACAGCTGCAAGTAAATGGGGAACAGGGCAGTCACCATGGCACCAGTAACATCAGCAATGATGGAATGTAATGCCTACACCTGTATGTAGACACATCAAGCAATCAGTACACACATGATCAACACAAAACCAAAGTGCAAGTAGGTAGCACCAATAAAGTGTAGCTGAAAGCCACACCTGGAGGAAAAAAGGACCTCAGCCTATATGCCCCAGCCGACGCAATGCCATCATCCCTCAGCACTAATTTGCATGGGCCGCCACTGACTCACAGTGTGCTGTCTCAGCATGACAGCACAGGTCTATAAAAAGATTTCCTGGAACGTTATCTGTAGCTGACTGTACATGACCTACATGGTGAAATTCACCATGTCACTATAACAGCAACAGGGAGCTTGGCTAACAAACAACATTGTATGTTGCATTAGTAGGTGTGAGTAAACACCACCACTCCTATGCCAAGCACATTGCTGAAGCTGCATCAGGGGGGCCTGACCTGACCCAGTAGCAAACAGCAAGGAACAGTCAAACCTAAGCTGAAACTTAACATGCCGTGAGCACAAAATGTAGACAGAATTCAATCAATCAAAATAACCCTCACGTAGTCAAAATAAGGAAGAAAGACATACAAGAACCACATAAAGGCCATCAATTGCAAATCCTAATTCACCTCACCACTCTTTCCCATATCAACAACCCAATGACATGCTCAGCAGGATTCTAAAATGAAGAGCATGTGCTACCTATATATCCAATTGCATGGTTTTCATAGATAACACAGGAATATTGTGAACGGTAAGCAGCTATGTGCTGCATGGTTAACGACAACACTGGTGGCGTGACTTGGCTCTCATATTATTTTTTCCAGCAGTTGAATATTATGTGGGTTAGTCTTGTAGATTTGTGTGGGGCGAGGCCCTGCTAGGATATCATATCTGTGCATTATGTAAACCTTAAGCATGCAGCATCTTGTCCCATTCCCCTTGGCCTGAAACCATGGCAAAGCCGATGAAGAGCACATGCAAAGCAAACTTCCCTCCCTCAGAGATCTTCATGGCCCTGGGCCTTATTATGCACAACCATGCCACCCTCTTTGCCTCTGAGGATGCGAGTACCCAGCAGCGAGGCTGGCAGGACATTGCCTGCTGGGTTAATGCAGTCCACCACCTCAATCATGACGTAGAGGACATCAAGAAGACAGGCTTCCTTTCTGGGAAGATGCTGCAAGAATGACATCAGACATGGCTCTTGTGTTTCTAAGCAGCCAGAGCTGGCACTGATGGTATGCTGAAAACTTCCTGTGGCCAGGAAGCCAAGGGCAGTAGTGACCCCTACTGCCACTCGTAGTTCCTGGCTTCGGGCAGTGGCTGGCTCCAGGTCTCGGCTCAGGGTGGCACACAGCTCTGTGATGGTGGTACTGTCCATGTGGTACCATTGGTATACCTTCCCCTCTGTCAGTTGGAGGTAGCATATCCTTGGCCTTGTCACCTCCTCTGCTGTGCTTGGGCCCATTGGTGGCATCTCCATTTATGGACCTTCAGGAGGAATCCCTACATTGCATGGGTCTTTCCTAGTGCACGGGTGTAACTCTTACACAGGTTCTTCACCATTCCTGCTGTCCTAGGCATCTGAAACCCTCGACTAGACTTCTGAAGCTTATGAGATTTTGGGCCGCTACCCAATGCCATAGAATATCGACGTTACACGGGTATGTTGCGTCCACGCCCCATTAAGCTGATATTCTAGTGAGATTTTCATAGCTACCCAGCTATGTGAAAATCCGTACTACCCGGTTATGGTACACATCCATGGGTAAGTTGCCATTTTACGGCACCATGGCAATGCCTACAGCTTCCAATATCAGACCTGTATTGTTTAGATTGATCTGTAACACATAGATAAATAAAAAATTAGTGCAAAGCATGACATTACAGTGATAAGAAATTTGTAACATGTAGCAGTTTTTTCCTAATAAAAGAAGCACTATGGCCTAGCTGGAGTAGGAATTTTGGGAGAACTGCTCAAGTTTGCTAAATCTAAGTAGTATTGTCACTCATATAATTCTATGGATGTGTGATTTCATTCCATAATTGAATTTAGAGAATTGGAGCTATTGAGCAGAGGTTTAATTTTGCTACTTGATGCCCTGTGAGGAATAGGTTACGCAAAGAGATTCTTTCAGAAGGGAGGATAGTAAGTGGATGGAGGTTTTGGAATGGCAGGACATCCAGCAGAGGCTGTGATTCATTATCAGAAGGGACAATAAATAGTGAAGCATAGTAACAAAGCAACATAGTAAAAGAGGGCAAAAATGGCCCATTTAGTCTCTCCAGTATGGTCATTAGAGTTCAAAACTGCCATACCTACATTTAGGGCAGCATAAGTGATCTCAAATGAGAAGTATTGTCTAGGGGCTGTGAGAAAGATCATTGCAAAAATGCAAGATTCGAGGTTAGAGGGTCAAGGCTGCAAATTCTGTAATCTACAAAAATGTCATAGGCTATGCTGCAAGTATAGTGAAAATTGGGGTTTATATGAACTCCTTGGGTTTGGATGTCATAGCAGAAGAAATTATACTTTAGCTTAAATGAGCTTCAAATGCAAAAGGGTAGGACTTGCACGATATCTACAGTGAATTCTGGGATTAATACCTAGGAAATTTCAGGCTAGATGGATTTGTATAGGGATGGGAAATGCAAATTCCTGACATCTGCCAATAAGTTAAAATTCCATATTACACAGAAAAACTATAACACAGCAGTGAGGCTGCAATAGGAAGAAATGCATTCACCAGGCATGTAGATTGTCACCCCAATCAATAAGTATAAGGTTGAAACCATGGGCAGCTGGGTTTCAGAAATGAAAAAAGGAAGCAAGGGTAGGATAATAAGAATAGTCTGCATATTTTCTATTTCCTGTCTGGTTCTTTGCTTTGTGGGTGAAAGAGAGAGGTTCCCCTTAGCTGGGGAATTTAGCTTGTAGGCCATTGGCATAGACAGATTTGACTCATTAAGAGCTTGTAATGCTAAGTAAATTGGCAAAGACATGAATCTAGTAGAATTGTGACCTTTTATGATAAAAGCTACTTCCAACAAGAAAGACATATCAGGACTTTGGTATGACAGCAGTTTGTGCCCCATAAACAGGCATCTTAGTGGTGGTGGAGCAGTGATAGCCCCAAGAATGAGGGTCTGGTGGCAGCAGACCAACAGTCCCAGAAGGGTGCGACCCAATAACAGATGCAGCACAGCAGCAGGCTCCCTCCAGGGGGATAGATCTAGAAGCAGCAGCAGAGCTTTGGGCCCCAACAGGGAGAGTAGAGAAGACAGTCAGGTCAGACATGATGGATCCCTCACAGCATCTACCAGTCCAGTTACATTCTTTCACATGGGTGAAACTTGAGTTAGAATGAGTAAGGGAAAAACGGGAGAACAACAAGAGTTTTTCCTGTAACAAGATGGCAATACTGTGCAGGAATTAGTACCCCAAATATCTGAAGGGATGCCTGATACCCTATAGAAATATATAAGAATTTATTTTCCTGAATAGTTATGCTCATGGAGATTAATGCCCCAACATGTTAAAATATACTCTTTAGATTTTCTATATACTTACTGTAAAATTGTATAGTTTAATAAAACCTGTAACTACTGCCAGCCAGTCTTCTTCACTGTAATATCTGTTTTGTTGGTTTTTGTGTATCTTTCTTTCTCAGGGGGGAGGTATCAAGTGCTAAATATTTAGGGCCACAAAATGTCAACAATGAAGTTTGGATCAACAAAGAATTGCTCCATTGGTGTGAGGTAAATAAAGGGGATATGGCCATATTCCATCTTCCTCTAACAGGCATGGTTTTTGGACACTTTTCTCAGATGAAGCTTTCAATGCTCTTATATGGCTGCTTAATATAATTTTAATGTCATGGGGCAGCTCAGAAGTGCATGATGATAGATGTTCTTTTCCAAAAACTCTTTGGCTACCAGTGATTTTATTAAGGAATCTATCCCAAAGAGCACAGTAGTTTTCCAATATCTGATCTGGAATTTTGTTGTGTCCTTCTTGGGTGAAATAAAAGATCCATTGGTATAGTCATGCACTTGTCTCTGTAGTGCTCAATCTAGACTCTGGCTCCAAAGAACAGTTTTCCTCTTACTCTTCAATATGCATAGCAAGCATGTGCATTTGTTTTATATTGCTTTTCCTCTGTGCTTTGCTTTAGTTTTGAAACAAGGAGGTGAAACCTTGAGGAAAAGAGTAGTGGTTAGGAGATAGACAACAAAACATAGTGGTCATTCAAGACAAGAAATGCTGTCACTGGAGTGACATGAGGATCAGCACTGGGCCTGATTTCCTTTTCTATTTATACACTTTACAAGCATGTTCAAGAATACCTTGAAAAAAATGAGACATATCATCTAAGAGAAATAAACAATACCAAAAACACAGTTATAATAGGCAATACCATCATAGACATTTTTGCTAGTAGGTGCACAATAGAGCTGGAGTAGTATCTATGAGGGCATTTGTTTTTCACATCATCTCTATCCTTCCATTAAGGGCCATTAGCCTGGAACAGTGCTGATACTACCCCTCTGATGGGGTCACCACAAAGCTGGGAGAAGGGCTGGCAGACGCCAGAAGACGGGTTTTGCCCTGCAGTATAGAGCTGGAGCAGCATGCTTGAAGCAGTTTGTTTTCTGCATGGTTTACGTCTTTCCAGCAAGGGCTAATGGCCTGGGACAGTGCTGGCCCCACCAGCAGGGGTTGGGTGAAGAACTGGAGGCAAATGCCAGAGGTGTGTCACAATGGAGACTGGGAGCTTTCACTAAGTTGCATCAGTGAATGAGCATGACTAAGGAGCTCCTTATTGTGCTCCTTAATAAGGACTTTAGAACTTTGGGTGATTATTATAGAGCAATTGTGAGAGTGTGATTTTTAGGGGAGAGTAATTATGAAGTTTTGAAAAGTAAATTTAATTGCTATATTAGTTTGCATTGGGGTGTTCGTCCCAGGAGGGATGTCAAATTTAGTGGTATGTGGCCCCACTGTTTATTACTAGTGCCGGAGGCAAGCTCTAGTGGCGATTTCAATAATAGGAACTTAGAATGAGCTTAATTAATATGTAATTATCATAAAGCTCAGTTAGTCAAAACTGAATGACTGAATATCATTTATAGATGGTTTTTATCAGTAAAACTTGAATCGAGGAAGTGAATTTAATTACTTTAGAATAGATTTGTATGGCTGAGTATAATTATTTATGTCAGACAAGAATTGGTCATAACTGGAGGTAGCAGCAATTTATATCTGAGGAGAAAGAAAATATGTAAGTTAAGGGGGTCATTTTAAAAGGCTTGGATTTAGGACATCTGAATACGAGCACGTGGACATCAAAATCACAGAGACGTCTCCGATGCCATTCCACAAATGATGCTTAGAAACATCTCCAGTGCATGGACGCCCACGTAGGCAAGGGGGTGTAGTGGAGGCATGTCTGGAGAGGTGCAATGGACTTACACATAACAGTTCAATTTCAGGAACAACAAGGATATCTGCAGGTATGTCCACATTTAGACCTGCTGCAAGCACGAATAGGCATCAGGAAAGTGCTTGGTTTGACCTTAAAACATCCAAAGAAGATGGAGAGTTAAGTGATTAGTCTAAGATCACAAAGACCCACACTGGGATTTGAATCATACCACCACCCCACCCTCCCCCAATCATCCTTTAACCATTATGCTATTAGATGTCTATATGTTGTAATGCTATTCTGGGGACATCTATGTAGACATCTCTATAGACGTCCACATTGAGCACATTCACATGTCTGAAATCATGCCTGAACTTGCACGTGCCAGCTTTTTTTCAGATTTTCTGGCTTTGATGTCCCAGTTTGCACTTGGATGTCCCATTGTAAAATGCGCCTTCAAATATCTCAGTGGTTGTTAATGTAGAATGTCTCCTGTTCAATGCCCAGGCTGCTACTCCCGTTTTTAGGCACGTTAGAGCCAATATAAGGATGCATTTATAAGAATTTTGCTGCACCAACCAAAAATTTCTCTTCATGCATTGACAACAAAAAAGTGCATAGATCTGACAACACAAACCTTTTTGTGAATTGGAAGGCCAAACACCCAGACAGGTGTGTTCTGATGTCATCCTATAGCTTGACCCACTATGCTTTTCTTCCCTTAGACTTTTCTTTCAAGAAAACAGTTATCTGGATCAGTGCACTGGTGTCATGAAAGCATACTCCATTGCCACATATATGCAGATAATCACTGTCTTGCCTCTTCATCTAGAAGCTCTAAAGGTCAGTCAATTGATATAGTGTATTTAGTTTTCCAGAAAGCCTTTGAGAAGGTCACTCATGAGAGACTCTTGGGGAAATTTAAAAAAATCATGGGATAGGAAGCAGTGTACTATTGTGGCCTGGAAACTGATTAAAAGATAGAAAACAGACAGTAGGGACAAATGACCGATTTTCTCAATAGTGAAAGGTGAATAGTGGAGTACTCCAGTACTCCAGGGATCTGTGCTGGGACCACTATTTTTTAACATATTCATAAATGACCTGGGAATAGGAACAATGAGTGAGGTGATCAAATTTAGTCTACTATGTCCATCTACTAACTCTCTTGCCTCTGACCCCCGTCGTCTCTTCTCTACTCTCAACTCTCTCCTCCTGTTTCATTACCTTTCCCTACTGTACCATTGTTATCATCTGTTGTACTGTCTGTCTATCTTGATTAGATTGTAAGCTCTGATGAGCAGGGACTGGTTTTTTATAGGTGTCTGTACAGTGTTGTGTACGCTTTATATAAATGATTAAAAATAGTAGTAGTAGTAGTAGTAATGATTCAAAATTATGCAAAGTTGTTAAAACACAAGAAGATTGTGAAAAATTACAAGAGGACCTTGAGAAATTGGGAGACTGGATGTGCAAATGGTAGAAGAAATTTAATGTGGACAAGTGCAAAGTTTTGCACTTAGGGAAGAACAAAGAACAACCCAAACTATGGTTACATGATGCAAGGTTCCACATTAGGAATCACCACCCAAGAAAAGGATGTGGGTGTTATCATGGATAATAAATTGAAACCCTCTGCACA
Organism: Ichthyophis bannanicus; assembly: GCA_033557465.1. Classification (NCBI taxonomy): domain Eukaryota; kingdom Metazoa; phylum Chordata; class Amphibia; order Gymnophiona; family Ichthyophiidae; genus Ichthyophis; species Ichthyophis bannanicus. The sequence continues at coordinate 529,763,421 of CM066033.1, forward strand.
GTATAGAGCAGAAGCAAAGAAAGCAAATAGAATGCTAGGAATCATAAGGAAAGGAATGGGGAATAAAGCCAAGGAAATTATAATGTTTATGCTTATTGTTTCTTGATATACCGCCCTTTATGACATCAGGGCGGTGTACAATCAAAATAAAAATCCAAAGTAAGGCTCAAGGCCAGAAAAGGAAAGGGAACTACAATAAGTGACAGAAGAAAAAGGTCAAGCAAGCATTCAGACAAGACACAGAAGAGAAATCAATATACATATACTGTATAATCAGGTCATGGAGCTGAGTCTGGGAGACTGTGGGCAGTAGAGAAAAGGTATGTTTTGAGCAAGGACTTGAAGTTGGAGTAGTTCTGTTCTAAACAGAGTAGAGTGGGCAAGGAGTTCCAGAAGGCTGGACTGAGAAAAAAGAAAGCTAACTGACTGGTGGAGTGTAGATGGGCGCGTGATGGTGGAGGAAGATGGAGACGGTTTACGTGGGCTAAACGAAGGCTGCGGGTAGGGACGTGAAATTGGAGGAGGTCAGCTAAGTATTGTGGAGTATGAGTATTGATGACCTGATGCACCAAAATGAGACTCTTATAACAGATGTGAAAATCTATGGGGAGCCAGTGAAGGTGAATCAAAAGAGGGGTAACAAGAAGAATGTGTAATGATCCGGTCTGCTGTATAACTTGAAGCCGATGAAGCTGAGTATGAGTGATACTAGCAAGAACTGAGTTACAAAAATCAAGACGAGAGATGACTATGGACAGTGTAAGGGTGGTTAAGGCTGAAGATAAAAGAAATGGACAGATGGATCTGATCTGATGAAGAAAATAATAGGACTTCTTAGTAAGCTGAGAGAATTACCAAGAATTGGGGCTATTGAAGGACAGGGATTTCCATAAGTGAACCAGATAGATGATGTTTTAGCCAAATTGAGATGGAGACAATTGATAGTTAACCAGTTTGCTACTAGAGAAAGACAGGAATTAAGAGGGAAAAGATTAGGCTGCGGGGGGCTAGTGTAATGGAGGATGAAAATATCATCAGCGTAATGAAAAGCTGATAATCCAGACTGCTGAATAAGAAGAGCAAGTGGTGCCAAGAATAGATTGAACTAAAGGGGAGCTAGTAACGAGCCTTGAGGGACACCACAGAGAAGAGGGACTGAATGAGAACACAGAGTGAGAACTAGCAGATGAGAACACTGAGAAGGATCAGGAGGAAAGAAAGGAATAGAACCAATGATAAACTGAGCCCCAAAGACCAGCATCTTGGAGATGTGAAAGAAGAACTGAGTGATCAACAAGGTCAAAAGCTGCTGAGAGATCCAGAGAAACTGCCACCGAAATATCACCCCTGTTCTGTGAGAAATGAAGTTCATTAAGGAATGCTAACAAGACTGTTTCAATTCTATGACCCTGATGAAAACCGGATTGGCAGGGGTGAAGGAAATTTGTGGAGTTAAGATGATGTGAGAGTTGGGTGAAGACGGCCTTCTCAAGAATTTTGGCGAGAAAGGGAAGGTTAGAAACTGGGCGATAGTGTGCTGGGTCAAGAGGATCGAGGGATGGTTTCTTCAAAAGAGGGCAGACTAAGGCATGTTTCCAAAGGGAGGGAAAGGTTCCAGAGGAGAGGCTCACATTGATTATAGCAAGAATGGGGGACACCAAGGCAAGGGAGGGTTCGAGAAGCCAACTGGAGGGAATTGGATCAAGAGGGCAGGTGGTCTTACGTGCAGAGGAGATGGATTTAATAAGTTCTAAAGTGGTGAATGGATGAAAAGTGGACCAGACTTGTGAAAGAGGAGGCAGATGGGGGGTTAGAGAGGGGGAGGAGGAGGTAAGGGAGGGGGACAGGAGGGAAGCAGTGCACGAAGATCAAGAACCTTAGTGGCAAAGAAAGAGGCCAATTGGGAAGGGCTAGGAGTTGGGTGGGAAGGAGCTGGAGAAGAGTCAGATTGGCGTGAGGTGAGAGATCTGAGTACAGAGTGAAGCTGTCGAGAAGGATTTGGGGCAGGAGAGATAAGGTTGTAAAAATAGGCTTCTTTAGCCTGATGAGTACTGGAGCAATATTAACGATGTAGTTCTTGGAAATGGGCCAGAGCGCACGGCGTGTGAGACTTTTTCCATATACGTTCAGCCCGACAGAGATGAGTGTGGAGAAGACAAAGACCGGGGTGGTACCAGGGGTAATGGGTACAACAATGAGACGGGCATGGCTATAGGGGTGCCACTTGATCAAGGGTGGAGGAGAGTTGTGAGGTCCAAAGAGAAACCTATGTTTTAGGGGAGAGGGAAGAAAAATCATCTGGGAGGAGTTGATCAGCTGCTGGGAAATGTTGGAGAGCAAGGGGAGTAAGGCGACGACCCAGACAAATGGAGGCTGCAGGAATACTAGATGAGGAAACTGGGGGAGCAGTGGGCCTGAGGATTGGGAAATCAATAAGAAACAGCAGGCCAAGAGATTCGAGATCCATAAAGAAGAGGAAAGTGGAGTGATCACCAGATATATGGTGTGACCAGTCATATGAGTGGGTGAAGCCACGTGCTGTTTGACAGATAGGTCATGGAGGAGGGTAGTAAAGGAAAGGTCCCTAGAAGAGGAGGGTGAGTCAAAATGAACATTGAAATCTCCCACAATTACTAGATGGGGGAACTGAAGAGAAAGATCAGAAAGAGTTAGAGTGAGGGCATCCCACAAATGCGAGTGAAGGGAGGGTGGAGAATAGAGAATCAGGACATAGACCGGGGGGGGGGGGGGTGGAGTCTGAAGGCATAGAAGAAGAGATTATGGGTAGTATAACGAGGGGGAAAAAAAATCTGAGAAACAGGGAGGGTAGAACGGAAGAGTGCAGCAACACCACCGCCGGTGCGGCCAATACAGGGGACAGAGATGGCAGAGAAACCAGAGGTAAGGAGCGGCTGCTCGCCATCCTTAAGCCAACATTTTGGACAAACAAAGGAGGTCCAAGGATTCTTGCAGGATGAGATCCGGAAGTAGTAAAGTTTTTGCTCGTAAGGAACGACAATTAGCAGCACCTAATTTAATGTCTCTCTCCATACAAAGATTTGACTTGTACAAGCCAGGGTATTTTCAACAACATCATTTGAATGTGAAAGCTGGACAGTGAAAAAGATAGACAGGAAGAAAATTCATGCCTTTGAATTATGGTGCTGGCGGCGAATACTGCATATATCATGGACTGCCCGAAGAACAAACCAGTCAGTACTAGAGAAGATCAAAACTTAAGCTTTCTTTAGAAGCTCAGATGACAAGATTTCAACTTTCATTCTTTGGACACATCATGCAAAGAGAGAGATCATTAGAGGAAGATATCATGCTTGGCAAGATGGAAGGTCAACGCAAAAGAGGAAGGCCAGCAATGAGATGGCTCGATATAATAACAGCATCTACTGGTAAAAGTCTGTCAACAATGAGCCGCCTGACTGAAGACCGAACACAATTTAGGACAACTATCCAGAGGGTCGCTATGAGTCGACACCGACTCGATGGCACTTAACAACAACAACTTAAGGAAAGGAAAAGGCAAGGGAGGCGGAGGAGCAGGTTGCGAAAAGTGCAAGATGAGAAGACAGGGACGCAGGTTGCCAGGATTACGTGATGAGGCTCCTCTAGACAGTGGGAAAAGAGGAGGACAGCAGGGGCGATTTCCCCATAGGACTGGAATAGCTGACATAGGGAAAGAGACCAGAGCAATCGGTTCTAAGTGATCGTTATAAGTGAAAAAAGAAAACTTTCTTACCCGAAGCTGTGAGCAGGCACAAAACGGAGAAAAGGAGCGGAGGAGACACACAAGTAATAGGATAGTGACTGTTGAAGATTTCAAACACCTGTGCCCCCAGAGTGACCCCAAGGAGCGCACGTCGCGTACCACCATCACGGCGATGAACGCTGCTGAAGCTTGACTTTTATAGGGCGAGTCTTGCAGCTGTTTACCTTGGGGAATGCGGCCGTGTCACTTCCTGAAGGGGTAGAGCCAACAGTAAGGCAGTGGTAGTTGACCTGGGAGAGACACATAACAGCACAGTCAAAACAAATAATAGAAAGCAATACAACATGGAAAAAGCAGAACGGAATGCCACTGAAACTTGACTTTTGTAGGGTGAGTCTTGCAGCTGTTTACCTTGGGGAACACATAAGAACATAAGATATGCCATACTGGGTCAGACCAAGGTCCATCAAGCCCAGTATCCTGTTTCCAACAGTGGCCAATCTAGTTCGTACGTACCTAGCTGTTTCCCCAAAAGACACAGGTTCCGCAATGCTTGTACTGGGTCAAGCATTGATATCCTGGGTCCCTTCTTTATAATGGTTTATGGACCTTTCCTCCAGGAACTTGTCCAAACCTTTTTTAAACCCAGCTACACTAACAGCCTTTACTACATCCTCCGGTAACAAATTCCAGAGTTTGATTACACGTTGAGTGAAGAAATATTTTCTTTTATTAGTTTTAAATAGTTTACAATGTAGCTTCATTGCATGTCCCCTAGTCTTTCTATATTCTGATAATGTAAACAATTGATTTCTGGCTCCATGTGCCTCTCTCCATCATGTAGCCTGCTGGATTCTTAACCTCTCCCTGTAGGCCATGCCCTCCTAGTCCTGAACTGTGGACTGCAAACTCTTAAAGGGGACTGTTGATATTCTCCTTGGAAAGGGATGGGTAACATTCTATAGACCCCCATCACACACCCTCCCCCTCAGCTCAGCCATGCCTCGTTGCACACTTGCCTAACCCAGGACCCCCACCCAGGAAAGGAAGTCCGCATTCAGGTGAGCCCAACCAGTCCTATGGCTGACCTGAAACTGGTAGAGTTGGGAGACTCAAAATACACTGCATAATACAGCCATTGGGCTCCTTATGCTGAGCAAATCACTTGAGGGGTTGGTGGTCAGTTACCAGAATACAATGATGGCCAAACAGGTAGTATTTGAAGGTCTCAAGTGCCCACTTGACATCCAGGGCTTCCTTCTCTATCACCACATAATGCTATTCCTACTGATGAAAGCTATGTGATGTTTTTCACCCCTGACTTCCTGGGCCAGAACAGCTGCTAGGCCCACCTTTGAGGCATCAGTTTATGCAATAGAGTGTTAATCAGGATAGGTTCAGAGAACATGACCTTCTTGAGGTGATGGACAGCCAGGTCCAGGTCCGGTGACCATTGAATCTGTTTGGGAGCTCTCTTCCAGAGGAGATAGAGTCTGGTTTTACCACCTCTGCAAAATTAGGGATGAACCAGTAGCCAATTAATCCAAGGAAGGCATGTACATCTTTCTTCGATTTCAGGATGGGGACCTGGGTAATGGCATCCATCTTTCATAGCTGAAGTCTTAACTGCCCATTCCCAATTAAATATCCTAGGTATTGAAGGTTCGGCCTCCCAAAAAATATTCCTTGGGGTTAGCCATCAACCTGGCCATCTGCAGGCTGGTAAACATGGCTTGTATTTGGGTTAGATGTATGGCCCAATCTCGTCAAGGTACGCAACCACATACTCCTTGTGCAGTCTCAGTAGGCAGTCAACTAGGTGTTGAAACATGCCAGGAGCTCCATGTAATCCAAAGGGCAGTACTGTAAACTGGAACAGATCTTGTGGTGTCAAAAAAGCCATCATCTTATCCTTGTCATCTGGAGTCAAGGGCACCTGCAAGTATCCCTTGGTCAGATCCAAGGTTGATATGAAGTATGCTCTACTGAGTCACTTAAATTAGCTCATCTACCCTGTACATGAGATATGCTTCCAGTTTGGAAGGTGCATTGACCTTCTAGAAGTCAATGTAGAATCTGATGCTTCTGTCAGGTTTAGGAACCAAGACGATGGGTGATGACCAGTCATTCATAGACTCTACTATAACATCCAGGTTCAGCATCTCTTCCAGCTACTAGGCAATGGCCTGTTGCCAGGCTTCTAGAATACAATAGGATTATTGCCGGTAACTATCCCAGGGTCAGTAACGATAGCATGACAAATGAGGTGGGTTTGTCCCAGGAGGGTAGAGAACACCTTTAGGTTCTGGTGGATCAAACCTTCTAAATCTCTTCTTTGTGCAACAGAGATCTGGTTTCTAATCAGGACTTGAGCTGGATATGATGGGACTGAAATTTCCAAGCCAGACTCATCTCCCTGTATCACTATAGTCATCGCAGGAGTCTACTTTTTCAATAGATTAATATTGTAATTTTTGGCTCTGTTTTTTCTGGCTGGGCAATCTTGTAGTTAAGAGGCCCCACTTTATCTTCCACCTCATAAGGTCCCTGCCATTTACAGAGTAACTTGCTCTTGGATGAGGGCATCAAGATTAAAATTCTGTCTCCTGGTTGGAAGGTGGGGTGCATGACTACCTGATTGTAGTCCCTAGCCTGTTTGACTTGGGCTTCTTCCAGGCTGAGTTTAGCAACCTATCTGGATTTCCTCAGCCAGTCTTGCATTTGTATAATGTACTCCACCAAATTACACTTGGCACAGAGTTCTTCCTAGGTTTCCCTTACCAAGTCTAATATGCCTCTTGGCCGTCTTCTGATGAGCAACTCAAAAGGCAAAAAACCCATGGAACTCTGAGGTACCTTGTAAATGTCAAATATCAAATAGGATAGGAGAATGTCCCAATTCTTCTCATCCTCCTGCACAAACTTTTTAACATCTCTTTCAGAGTTTTATTGAATTGCTTGATTAGACTATCCATTTCTGGGTGTTCGCAGCATCTTGACCTTCACCAAGGTACACACTTGCTTCATCACCGTGGATACAAAGGGTATTCCTAGATTTGTGAGGATCTCATTGGGTATTCCCACCTGTAAGAATACTTTCCCGAGGGCATTCGCGATTGTAGTTGTCTTCATATTCCTTAAAGCAATGTCTTTTACGTATCAGATAGCATAGTCCAGTATGACTAAAATATACTTGTTGCCTCAGGTGGTTTACTGCAAGGTTCCTACCAGATCCATGGCCACTCTTTCAAATCAGGTTTCAATGATGGACATAGGCACTACAGGGGCCGGTTGGACTCTGGCGGGGTTATGAAGTTGGCAGGTGGGACATGACTCACAATATAACAGCACCTGTTTTTTAAAGTTCAGTTTATTTATAATAGTCAGTATATCAAATAAAACAGTCATAGAACTTTGGCCATTAAAATCGAGCTAAAAAACGCTCTAGTGTTTTCTCCACTCTCAGATGTCCCCCTAATAAATGGCTATGGGCCAAAAGATAACACTTTCTGCTGATAGTTCTCTAGACCTATCAATTGTTCTACCTCTTCCCCCTCTAGGGCACCCTTAGCCACTCTGTATAATAAATCTTGTTTTTGCACAAAATATGGGAAGATTTTTGCTGGTGACTCTCCATTACCTACTGGAATCCCATCCAACTCCAAAACCTGCTCTCGGACATGTTTAAGGGACTCATCCTCCTGCTGGGCATTTCTGAAGCTCCCTGGGTCTCCCTCCAGCCCCCACTCTGGGAAGGGGACAATTATATTTGGGGTCACTACTGTTGAGCCCTGGGCTATCCCCAAAGGATTTTTCCCTAGGCTGTCCGTCCCTGGATTCCTCCCCCTTAGCCGCTCCCAGATTCTGTTGGTAGCATAGCTTTTTTCGGAGTTGCCATCTCCAGAACTTAGCAAACTTGGGATTCTCAAAATATAGATTTGGGTCTTCCAATGTTAAAATTTCGGGGAAATCTTCCTGGTCCAACTTAGCGGAGCTGTCAGTTATCCAGGCCCATATCACTCTAGTTTGGGTAGTCTCGGCCGATGACCACTACATACAGGAGCCAGGGCAGCACCACAACCTCCAATGTGGCTTGTCCTGCTAGAGTCTTAAGTGAAAATTGTGCTGTGGATACTGCCTCTGGTCTCCATGTACACAGGCCAGTGTTACTGTCTTTTTATAGTCAATTTGAAATCAGGTTACCATTTCCCAGTGAATAACGGTGCGCATACTCCCAGAGTCTTTCAAAGCCTGAAGGTGGATTCCCTTGAGCTACACTGGAATCACAAAGTTCTGGGCGCCTGGGTGGAGAGCATCTACAAAAGTGCAGGTGTGAGGGGTGGTTAGGCTGACATCCATGGGTTCTTCCATACCCAGGGGACATTCCCGAGCAAAGTCCCAGGGCTCCAAACCTAAAACAGGGGAAGGGGGTCATGCCCTCATCTAGGAGGTGACTTTGGTGGATGGAACATGGGAGCCAACATCCATTCTGGCTTCCCTTTCCATCCTCATGAGCTAATGGGTGACTTCTTCCACTTCTCAGTCTGCTTCAGTCGCCGGCTGGGCTTCATGATACCCCTCAGCTATTTGCAATGCACTCTCCAGTGTAAGCTTGGGGTGCTAACATATCCACCACATGCATGGTGGTATCTTCCAAAGGCTTTCTTTGAAAGCTGGGGAGATGCTTCCGCGAGTGCTCCATTGGCAACAACGTCACCCATATGTGAGGACTGACTTCCTGCTTGTTCCTGGAGAACAGTTTTTATTCTGTCCCTGTTTGTTAAATCTCCACAAGCTGGTTCTCCAGAACCTTCCTCCAGTCCCAGTTAAAGTTTCTACCTCAGAACTCCTTTGCACGGCTTGCTTTGGAAGGATTTTTGGCTCTATGGGCCTCTCTCCATCTTGTAGCCTGCTGAGTTCTTAATCTCTCTCTGTGAGCCACATCCTCCCAGCCCTGAACTCTGGGCTGAAGACTCTCTTAATAGGGACTTTTGATAATCCCCTTGGAGAGGAATGGATAACATTATATAGACCCCATCACACTAGAAAGACTAGTGGACATGCAATGATGCTACAATGTAGTATATTTAAGACTAATTTGAAGAAAATAATTTTTCATTCAATGCGTCATCAAACTCTGGGATTTGTTGCCAGATGATGTAGTAAAAGCTGTTAAAGTGGACTGGGGGGATCCATTGCTTACTTCTGGGACATGCAGCATGAAATCTGTCTATCTTTTAATAATCTGATAGGTATTTGTGACCTGGCTTGGCCATTGTTGGAAACAGGATACTGGGCTTGACAGACCCTTGGTCTGATCCAGAATGGCATATCTTATGTTTTATGTTCTCTAGCACCAAGCTGCTGTAGTTAAAGTATACTTCTTTCATATGCTAGTCTATAGCACATTGTTCACGCCTACCACGGCTAGATACATGTTTCAGCCACCTTTTCTAATACTGCTGAACACTCTGTAGGGCAGAGGTTCCCAACTCCATTCCTGGAGGGCCAAATACCATTCAGGTTTTCAGGCTGTCCCCACTAAATATGCATGAGATGCATTTGCCTGCACTGCCCCCATTGTATTCAAATGTATCTCATGCATATTCATTAGGGACAGCTTGAAAACCTGAATGGTGTTGGGAACCTCTGCTCTAGGGTATTTACAACTCTGATGGTCTCTTTCTCTCCTTGCATTACTGCTTCCACCAAGCATACCTTTAAGGCAGGGGTTGTCAATTCCGGTCCTGGAGGGCCGCAGACCAGTCAGGTTTTCATGATGCCCCTAATGAATATTCATGGACACATTGGGGACACAATAAAGGCACATGTGATCATCCATTTTAACTACCCTTTCCACCTATTGAATCTCCAAAATGCCTAGCCGCCCCCACTCCTCTTCACCATATCTAAGGACCCCGAGTAGCATGGGAATTCTGTCTACTTAGTGCTTACTATGTGACAAACTCTTATGTCTGTTTCTCTCTCTCGCAGACATCCCTTCTACTAAGGTGACACCACTCATAGGGCAACCGAATAATGGATAGTCAAAGGTGGCACGAAATCCTGTGCTATGTCCTCCATAATCATACATATAACATTTTATTCTTTTCCCAAAAGCCCATCAGGAAAGTGCCAGAGCTCCTGCAGGATCTCCCAGAAATTTGGGCACAGGCCTAGTCCCCCCCAGCATTACCTACATATGAGCACCAGCAGCCCTCTGTGGCTACCACTGTTTCTCCTGCCTCTTCCCTGCCCTAGAACCTTTCCTCATTGCCCCCCTCCCATGCTAGCCCAGGAAGAGAGTGATACAGTCAGGAGATGGTGCTTGTTTTGGAGTTCATGAAGGTCCCTGACATCCACCTTCTGCCATCTGCTGTCTCTCCTGAAGCCATGGCAACATCTCATTGGCATTTAAGGGATAGTACCAGCTCCCCACCACTCATATCCCAGTGGAGATGGGACAGTAGCTTCAGATCTGACAGGAGCTGTCTGCCATGGATATTGCGGAGAAACAGCTATGGAGGAATGATGAGAGGACAGAGATTCAAGGATCCATGATTCAACGGCAAATGCTGGACATACTTATACAATGACATTCATCCTTGAACATGCCGGCATTCTCCACATTCCCTCTCATCAGGCCCCCTACTCGTGACACCTCCTGACACTTATCCTCCTCCTCTCTCTGGGTCAGCCTGACTCCATCTTTTCCCCATTCTCGCCCACATCACATATTTTTCATTAGATAAAAATAAATATGTTTTACATTTTTACCAATGTCTGCAGTAGCTTAATGGTTAGAGCACTGGGTTGGGAACCAAAAGCCAGGGTTTGATTCCCACTAGTACTCCTTGTGGCTTTGGGCAAGTCACTTAAGCCTCCATTGCTTCAAAAAAATTCAGATTATCAATGTCCCTGTTTAATGTACATTACCAAATTTAAGTTACAATGTAAACTGCTTTGAATGAAGGATAAAGAGGTATAAAAAAAATCTGTTAAATTGTATATGAGGACCCACTGCTTCTGCCTTGTCCTGCTCCAGGAGAGAGGCTCCACAAATATCTATGCAGAGGAAGGTCACCCAGTGAGACGTAATGCTACCTTAGAACCCTGTTTTTAAGTCCCCTCAGATAAGGCCACATTGTCCATACAGGATAGCTCTTAACGTAGGCACTTCTATGGGGTCTTTAGCACAAACCAATGGAGGTTGAGAATGACATGGATGAAACACTCTAGTGACTCTACTCTGCATGGACAAGCCTCCTTATGACTGACTTTGCCCTCATAACACTCTCCTCCCAATCCTTGAGTGCACCTCTCCCTATCTTCATAGTTAGTGGAGATTAGTTTCTAGACAATAGGAGTCTCTGTTATGTCTGATGACAGTGTTGAGTAAATATGACATGAACAGAAGCTGGATATATATCTCTATCACAACATACCAAAACACTCTATAGTATTCCTTCTGATTGCACCCTTCCTACATATAGACTAACCCCATCCCTTGGTCTTTAATACAGACATCTTTCCCACAGGTTGGTCTGGCCATATTCATAGCCACCAAGACCTTTCCCCTTATGACAGATGGACATAGAGAACAGAAACCTCCTCCAATAAGGGTCTCTTTATTGAGAAATACAGACAATGATGTACATGGCAGTGCTGATAGATCCACAGAAAGCATATGTCTGCTACGGAAAGCTGCACGTACAATCGTCATACTTGTTCCTTGGCACACACATTAGTCCTCCCTCTGTACAAATCATTTTCGAACACTCAGGGTAAAATGTGTCTGTCTTGATAGAAAACTGTCTGGTTTCTGGTGAGGCAGAACAACCCCTGACCTGCTGTCCAAGCATTTAACAGGAAATGGGATGTGAGGCATGGCAGACATGGCAAAATGTCAGAGTTCTTCAGAGACTCAATGGCCCAATTTACAGAGTGAAGAAAACAAAGGGAGGAGATCCTCCGCAAACAGACTTTTGGTAGTCCATTTCACAAAGCTTTCAGATGTACTAGTCTGATCTCTGTCTCGTCTGTCATCCCAGCATGTTTTCAGCTTGTTTACCAGAGGCAGGTCTTGTCAGACAAATCTGATTGATTTCTTTGACTGGGTGATCAGGGAGTTGGACCAAGAGAGAGCCCTGGATGTGGTGTACTTAGGCTGCAGTAAAGCTTGACACCAGTCTCACAGGTAATTTAGAAACAAACTGAGCACCCTAGGGATGGACCCTAAAGTGACTGGCTGGGTGAACAATTGGTTGAGTGGGAGGCAACAAAGGATACAGGTAAATGGAGTTCACTCTGAGGAGGAGGTGGTTACCAGGGGTGTGCCCAGGGGATCTGTCCTTGGTCCAATTCTTTTTGACATCTTTGTTAGTGATATTGTGGAAGGGCTGTTGGATAAGGTTTGCCTCTTTGCGGATGATACCAAAATCTGTAATAGAGTAGACTCCCAGGAAGGAATAGATAACATGAGGAGGGATCTAGTTAAACTTGAAGAATGGTGTCACCACTCACCCTCCCAGAGGCATATAGCATGAGCAAGGCGAGTGGGCAGTTGTGCTTCTTGTGCTGAAAACTACTTAATGGAGGTTTGGAAGGGCCTCCTGGGTAACGTAGTTCCACAGCACTGAAATGATTCCAAGTTGTACACGAGTGGTTCAGGTTAAATAAGGATTTATTTCCCCTCCCGGGGTTGGATATTGTTGACCATGAACAGAAGGTTATATTAACAAAGAAACCATACTTCTGGTGTGAACAAAAATATGTAACTCAAATAAATGCTTATTCTCAGCTTTTAAGGCACAAAAGAATAAAACAGTGTTTCTCTCCAAAATGCTCCTTTTGGCTGTTTTCTTCTTTAGCAAAATTCAGCAATATTAACAAAGGGATTGCACATTGTCTGCTATCATATACGAGCAGTCCATATACACTTCAGACACTGGGGGTTGATAAGAATCCCACTGCATAGGATCACCTTCTCCTTCAATGTCTCTTAGAGAGGGTTCTTCTGTCTGCCGTGCAAACCTCTCTGCTTCAATCAAAGGGTTCCCTTCCCCCAACCTGCTAGAGGAGTCTGGGTGTTTGGATTCTTGTGCACACAGCTCCCTGTAACTGAAAGGATACACGCTTCCCTCTTCTGCTTGGCTATGGGAAGTTCTGTGTCTGCCTTTTAAACTGCTTTCCCCCAGGAATCTCCCTTGGCTACAAAATGGTAGGTAAAACTTTTCTCTCCTTTCTGATAAAAGTTTTGTATTTGGGAAATAAGCTTTACCTTCAGGATGACTGTAATGAGCACAGCATGGCTGTCTTCTCTGGTTCCCAGAATAAACGTCTTTGCTTTTAGAGTGGTAAAAATCCCCAGTGCTTTTGGTAGTTGAGCACTGCTCTCTGTGAGCTGGAATTGTATGTCTTTCACAGCTCTCTTCCTCTGAGAAGTTTCTCCGAGTGAGATTGGGATTCCCTTCCTTTTTCTCTTCTCCCAGCCACAAACCTTGGCTGCCCTCGGGATATCTATCCTTCTCTGCTCTCCTCGTTCCTTCCGTTTTCTCCACTCCTCCTGTGCCCCCTCCTGTGCTTTCTCTATCCTTAACTAAAGAGTTTTTATCTGTGTTTCTTTTTCCGTTGGGCCTGGCCACACCTCCCACCAGCTGTTCCCTCTTCCCTGATGAAGCAGGAGCTAGCTCAGGGGATGGGCGTTCCCTAGCACACTGCGACGTTCTTTGTTTGGGGTTTCCATGCCAACCCTCCATGCTTGTTTCAGATCTGTTAATTCCGGTTTCACTTTGCAGTGAATCCTCTGTTTCCATCGGCTCTGAACCTTGTACTTCACGACATATCCCCCGCCTTAAAATATTACGTACTGCCGCACCTTCCGGACAGTACGTAATACCAGTGTGGGATCTGCTGTGTTGTTCCAGGTACACCATACTGGCGGTGGCAACTCTCTCTTTCCAGGGTTTTAAAAGGTTCAGGTGATACACCTGCCTGCGACCCTTTGCGTTTTCTATCCTATAGGAGACTGGTCCTACTTTCTCTACGACCGTACACGGTCCCCTCCAATGGGCTTCGAATTTTGGGCCTGGATTTGCCACCTGGATAATTACCTTATCCCCTATATTTAATGTCCGTGGCTGTTTGCCCCTGTCATAATACTGCTTCTGCTTTTGTTTACTAGCTTGCAGATTTTCCATTGCGGCCTTTGCGGTTCTCTCTAAACGTTGCCTCAGACCCTTTAAGAACTGTGGAATTTCTATTTCAGAAATGTCTGGTTCTACCCATTGCTCATGTAGTATATCTAATATCCCTCTAGGGGATCTCCCAAACATAAGCTCATAGGGTGAGGCCTTCAGAGAAGATTGCACACGTTCTCTGCATGCATATAAGACGAATGGGAGCAGGGTATCCCATTCTGCTATCTCCCCTTTTTTCCAACCCTCTCCTCAGCATCTGCTTAATGGTCTGATTAGTACGTTCCACTAGACCATTTGTTTGGGGGTGGTAAGCCGAAGTCCGTATATGCTTTATTCCAAAAGCCTCCCATACGGTGGACAGATGCTTGGATAAAAAGTTGCTGCCCTGGTCTGTAAGTACCTCTCTGAGGAACCCTACCATACAGAATAGTTTGACCAGCTCCTGGGCTATAATCCTCGCAGAGGTGTTCCTTAGGGGAATAGCCCAGGGGAACCGGGTGGCATGGTCGACTATCACGAGTAGGTACTGAAAACCCCTGGGTGTACGTGTCATAGGGCCTACCATATCTATGCCTATTCGGCTCATAGGTACGGCTATGGTGGGAGTAAGCACCAAAGGTACAGCTTTCGGCCTTAACGCTGATACCCTTTGACATGGAGCACACGACTCGCAATACTGCTTAGTCTCCTTGAACACCCCGGGCCAGTAAAAGCGACCTAATATTTGGTCCAGGGTGCCCTGGATACCTTTGTGGCTTCCTATAGGGTGGTCGTGTGCGAGACGCAAGACTGTAGCTTTGAACGTCGATGGCACTACAAGCTGCTTCCTTACTGCCTCAGAGTAAGGGTCTACACTTTCCCTATACAGGATGCCATTGTCCATGAAAAACCTAGGCAATGTGGGCCTGATCTCCTGGGCCCATTTGAAGGCTCTCTTGAGCGCTGGGTCAGCCCGCTGCTCAGCAGGAAAGGAGGGAAATTTACTCACTAGCTCTGCGGGTACCCAGGGTAGGCTTGCACCTGCCTCCAATTCTGCTCTGCCCTGGGATCTAGACTGTCTTTCATGGCGTCTCTTCGCCTTAGCCTTTCTCCCTTGCCCAACGGGTTCATTCATTAGGTCCTCGTGGGCAGGAAGAATATCTGCTTCTTCTTCCCGTGACTCCTCCTCTTGGGGTACTAGTCTTTCCCCAGGTTCTCCCCTGTCCCCAGCTGATGTCTCTCCCATCCCTGAGGTCCCGGCTTGTGATCTGGTCGAGACCAAGCCGGCTCGGTTATTCAAACCTGCCACTAGTCCCTCATAAAAGGGTACCCAATCCCTGCCTAAAATAAGGTCTTGGGGTAGTGCGGGAAGTATAGCTAAAGGCATTACTTGCTTGAACTTTAGTGCAGTTACCGAGAGATTCCGGCGAGGGTAAAATGCAAACGTACCGTGTATGCACTTCACTCTGACCTGGTTTTCTGCTTGACTCGGGGGCGACGAACGGCGCCTCTCGATGGCCTCCCAGAGTGTGCGGGAAATCATACTCTGGTCGGCCCCCCGAGTCAAGCAGGGCCAAGGTGTCCACCCCTTCCACCTGTGCATGTAATAGAAACTTATCCCGAACTGGCTCATCCACCCCAGACATCAGGACAGTTCTTTTGGCACATTCCCTTTTAAAATGCCCCATTTTCCCACACAGATAACATTTACCTTTGGGTGTAAACACATTCCCTCTGGGCACAAAAACACTCTCATCATTACCATTCCTAACATTCACACTTGTCGTAGCATATTTTCCACCATAGGGAATCTTTCCCTTTTTACTATCACATAAACCTGCAGCTTGCAGTATGCTGCATTCCGAGGGGTCAGCTATTTGGGCCTCCAGAAAACGGTCCGCCAAATTAGCTGCTTCCTCGGTGGTCCTGCAATCCTGCAAGGTGAGGTACATTCTCATTTCTCTAGGCACAGCTTGTACAAATTGTTCTAAAACTACCGTGTCTAGTATACTTTCTATCGATTTAGTTTCTGGACTTAGCCATTTCCAAGCCAGATTTTTCAGACGTTGTTGTAACGCCTTTGGAGTTTCTTGAGGCTTCAGGCGGGCTTCCCTGAATAGCCTCCTATAATGTGAGGTCGTCAGCCCCAACCTGTCTTTTACCGCTTTCTTTATCTCGGTATAGTCGCCTGCAAGAGCGGCGGGCATGGCTTTGTAGGCTGACAGGGCTTCGCCTGTCAGCGAAACTGCAAAGCGCGTAGCCCATTGACTATCAGGCCATCTTAATGCCTGCCCAATACGCTCAAATGCATCAATAAAATCGTCAATGTTATCGGTTGGACTCAATTGTCCCAAAGAGAATGCATGACTTGCGTTCATTGTGGACCCTGGTATAACCATAGGATTCTCCATCCGTGGTTCTCGTGGTTCTTTTAGGAGTGCTGTCACAGCGTCCAGCAGCGGCTTTTGCTGCTCTCTCATGAGTGTAGCGTTTTCCTCTTGGATGCGCTTGGCAAGCTCCATCTGCAGGTCCCATTGCTTTCGCATCCACGCTATCACATCCTGGGCCTCCATCTCCTGTCCGCACCTGCAATAAAAGAGACAAACAAAAAAAACCCAAGTGCGGCTCCCTTTTCAGGTTTTTTTTTTTTTTTTTTTTTAACCCCACAGCGCCCCCTTTTCCTGATATCCTCCCTCACTTATGCCCAGGTGCTATTACCTGAGGCTTCGTGTAGAGGTCTGCATTCAGGAAAAGAAGCTGTGTTCTGTGCTTTATTTCCTTGTAGCCTTCCGGTAGCCCACTTTCTTGTGCAGGAGTCCTGGTGCCATAGTTTCTTGTAGTGTCCTTCATCCAAGGTCAAGCATCCGAAAAACTACGCCAGATATGTCACCACTCACCCTCCCAGAGGCATATAGCATGAGCAAGGCGAGTGGGCAGTTGTGCTTCTTGTGCTGAAAACTACTTAATGGAGGTTTGGAAGGGCCTCCTGGGTAACGTAGTTCCACAGCACTGAAATGATTCCAAGTTGTACACGAGTGGTTCAGGTTAAATAAGGATTTATTTCCCCTCCCGGGGTTGGATATTGTTGACCATGAACAGAAGGTTATATTAACAAAGAAACCATACTTCTGGTGTGAACAAAAATATGTAACTCAAATAAATGCTTATTCTCAGCTTTTAAGGCACAAAAGAATAAAACAGTGTTTCTCTCCAAAATGCTCCTTTTGGCTGTTTTCTTCTTTAGCAAAATTCAGCAATATTAACAAAGGGATTGCACATTGTCTGCTATCATATACGAGCAGTCCATATACACTTCAGACACTGGGGGTTGATAAGAATCCCACTGCATAGGATCACCTTCTCCTTCAATGTCTCTTAGAGAGGGTTCTTCTGTCTGCCGTGCAAACCTCTCTGCTTCAATCAAAGGGTTCCCTTCCCCCAACCTGCTAGAGGAGTCTGGGTGTTTGGATTCTTGTGCACACAGCTCCCTGTAACTGAAAGGATACACGCTTCCCTCTTCTGCTTGGCTATGGGAAGTTCTGTGTCTGCCTTTTAAACTGCTTTCCCCCAGGAATCTCCCTTGGCTACAAAATGGTAGGTAAAACTTTTCTCTCCTTTCTGATAAAAGTTTTGTATTTGGGAAATAAGCTTTACCTTCAGGATGACTGTAATGAGCACAGCATGGCTGTCTTCTCTGGTTCCCAGAATAAACGTCTTTGCTTTTAGAGTGGTAAAAATCCCCAGTGCTTTTGGTAGTTGAGCACTGCTCTCTGTAAGCTGGAATTGTATGTCTTTCACAGCTCTCTTCCTCTGAGAAGTTTCTCCGAGTGAGATTGGGATTCCCTTCCTTTTTCTCTTCTCCCAGCCACAAACCTTGGCTGCCCTCGGGATATCTATCCTTCTCTGCTCTCCTCGTTCCTTCCGTTTTCTCCACTCCTCCTGTGCCCCCTCCTGTGCTTTCTCTATCCTTAACTAAAGAGTTTTTATCTGTGTTTCTTTTTCCGTTGGGCCTGGCCACACCTCCCACCAGCTGTTCCCTCTTCCCTGATGAAGCAGGAGCTAGCTCAGGGGATGGGCGTTCCCTAGCACACTGTGACGTTCTTTGTTTGGGGTTTCCATGCCAACCCTCCATGCTTGTTTCAGATCTGTTAATTCCGGTTTCACTTTGCAGTGAATCCTCTGTTTCCATCGGCTCTGAACCTTGTACTTCACGACAATGGTCAAGAATTTGGCACCTGAGATTTAATGCTAAAAAATGCAGGGTCATGCATTTGGGCTGCAAAAATCTAAGGAGCAGTAAGTGTAGGGGATGAAGTACTTCTGTCCACAAAAGAGCTGGACCTGGGCATGATTGTTTCTGATGATCTTAATGTGTCTAGACAGGTAGAAAAGGCGATGGTGAAAGCTAGAAGGATGCTTGGGTGCTTAGGGTGAGGAATCGCCAGCAGAAAAAAAAGAGGTGATCGTGCCCCTGTATAAGTCTCTGGTTTGATCTCATTTGAAGTATTGTGTGCAATTCTGGAGACCACACCTTCAAAAGAACATAAATAAGATGGAGTTGGTGCAGAGGGTGGCTACTAAAATGGTTAGTGGTCTTCATTATAAAGCATATGTTCTATGTTTCTTGCATCTGCAGTTCCAAAGTCAGGCATTAAATAGAGTTACAAAAATTCATGTAAAATTGCAGGTCTAGTCCTAAGACCAAGGACAGTACCTGCAGGGTCAAAAGTACTATGTAGTAACACTTGAATAGAGCTTTGAGCTGGCTGGCATGTGTGTGTCTGTGTGTATGTCCTATGGTTGTTGCTTTGCCCTCACTTACCCACCAGCTCCAGATCCCTTTTATGCAGCCTTTATGTAATAGTCACTGAAAAACAAACCGCTGAGTTATAGTTACATTCTATCAGAGCCTCATGTAAAGCTGATGGGCCAGCTGTTAGCACAGCATTAATTTGGCCTTACCTTGCCATCACACAGATGATATGACTTTTCAGTATCATTGTTTCATTAGGTATGTTTCCAGACATTTCTAGCTCCAGAGAACATATGGCTGCAGCACCTTTTAGAAGCCATCTGTCAGTGTATTCGGGGCAAGTTTCTCCAAATGGATGAGTTTTGCACATACCATGGCAGTCACGAACCTCACTTCTAAGCCAGGGACATGGAGAATGAACTCAGTATCTCAAATCTACTGTTAATGCTTGGCACTGTACCTGCATCGTTCCTTCTGGAGTTTGAAGATGTTACGTGCATGGTGTTTTTCTCTTTTACCACTATATCAGTCTTTTCTCGCATCCAGCTTTTTAATTGGTCAGAATAGGGAGTATCTAAGGTGATCATAACCTCTTTGTTCTCTCTGATTCTTTAGGGTCATGATCCCAGTGCTTTTCAGGCACAGTGATATTGTAGTGTTTACAGATTTTCCAATGGATGAGGCATGCTACTTTATTGTGCCTTTCTGTATAGAAATTTTCTGCCATCAGAACTTCACAGCCAGCTATGAGGTGCATCACTGTTTCAAGCTCTTTCCCTCAGAATCAAGATATATATTTTGCCAGTTTTTTAAATGCTCACTCTAAACAATCTTGTCCGTAATCCACTGTCCTGGACTGCAACTAACAACCTTTCATCCTTCGGTTTCAGTTCACCTCTCCTTAAACTATTCATGTGTCCGTTCTTGATCGACAAAGGGTTTCTGGAGTAACACACTGTATTTTCCACTGTACTTGTGCAATTGCCACTTATTTTTCCTCGTTTACTCACCTAATTCTTTGAAGAGTTCTCTCTTGTTTTGAAAATGCTTTTACTTCCTTTCCTATGTATGCTTGTGGATTCTCACTCGGGGCAGTTTCTCCAAACGGGTTAGTATGATCTCATTCTCTCAAATTTATTGCCAATGCTCAGCATCATACTTGCATCGTGCTAAAGAGAGCTTCCTTCTGGAGTTTGTAAGATGTCAAGATGTGCTTGGAAATTCTTCTTTATCAAGCCTGTGGCTCCCAATACAATGGGAAATATCTCTATTTCTTTCTGCCACATTTTCTTGGTTCTTCAGGATCTTCTGTCTCTCCACGTGATTCACAGAATCATCACTCTGAACTGATACCTCCAGTATGGGGAGTTTGGTATCTACTCACTGACATTATTTGGCTAAACTGAAAAGCAAGAGTGCAATCACAATCCTGGCAGGAGAGTGCATGAACATCACAGTAGCTTAGAGTGCATGGACATCACAGTAGCTTAACCACACAGCATAGCACATGGCATGGAATCACTGGGATAGCCTTTAGGAGCTCAATGAGTAGCCTGAAGCATGAAAAACAGAGCTACAACCACCCAAAAACAGTCAGATTTCTAGCTTCAACAACTCAGAAAAAGATTTCCTCATAGTTGAAGAATTCATATATTCCAGAGGAGCAGTAATGCCTTGTTTTTAGTGATCTGTAGAGAACGATCCTTAGTGTCAGTGACAAAATAAATCACTGCAAAATAGTCACCAAAAAAGCCCCCGAAAAATTCTAAACATTTTTTTGTCGGAGTGTACCGAGGGAGGAATGAACTGTTTATCATCCACACCAGACGGTAAACTTCTTTTTAATCAGTTATAGGTTAGTTATAGGTTCAACACCAAAACTTGTGAATATTCCATATTAAAACCAAAACTTATCTCATAGGTGCTGCAGCTTGATAAATCGTAACGCAGGAGCACAGTGCCTTCCACGTCCAAGTTCATAGGTTGGCAGTTGATATGAACTTGGATGTGGAAGGCACTGTGCTCCTGAGTTACGATTTATCAAGCTGCAGCACCTATGAGATAAGTTTTGGTTTTAATATGGAATATTCACAAGTTTTGGTGTTGAACCTATAACTGATTAAAAAGAAGTTTACCGTCTGGTGTGGATGATAAACAGTTCATTCCTCCATTGGTACGCTCCGACAAAAAAATGTTTAGAATTTTTCGGGGGGGGGGGGGGGGTGTTTTGGTGACTATTTTGCAGTTGTTTTTAGTGATAACAATGAAAAACTCTCACATCCAAGAGTCAGTCAATACCATATAAAATTTCTCAGGCTCTCAACTCACACTACTATTTTGTATGATCCTTCTGCTGTTAGAGTCGCCTTTCATGCGTTCATATGTAAATTACAGCTGTGTGATTATTTTGCAGATAATCACAGGGTCTTAGAGGATCTAATTTGGTCTTCTTCTACATGGTCTCCCCCTGGATTATCTCCTAAAGCAATAATTACTTTTCGTGATCTTGATGAATTGGAGAAGTCCTGTTCAGGTAGGTAGCAGTCTAATCTATCTGTTGGTGAACATGAATCTTTGCTTGCTTTAAGGGATGATGATTCTTTGACTATTTTACGTGCTGATAAGGGTAGGAGTATTGTGGTTCAATCCAATGCTCAATACAAAAATCAGAGGTCTATAGAAACAGTTGAATAATGTGTATTATTCTATATTGCCTAAAGATCTACTTGATGATATCCAGCACTGTATTTTAAATTGCGCAAGAGGCAATTAGTTCTGCAGTTATCACCTCATGGGAAGCAGCATTTTTGATTAAGAAATATCCATTATGCCATATATTTCCATGCTTCCTAAAGTGCATAAGAATTTGTCTTTTCCGCCTGGTAGGCCAATTGTTTCTTTATGTAATACAGTGTTGGAACCATTCTCTAAATTCTTGGATTTGTTTCTGAACTCTATGGTATGGCAGGTATGTTTTTTTGTTCAGGATACATCTATTTTTTGTGTATACTGGCTGATTTTCATTTAGAGACCGTGGATTGTTGGTTAGTAACTATGGATGTTCAATCCTTATATACAGTAATTCCTCAAGCTGAGTTAATACAATTAATTCAGCTTGAGACTATAAAAAAAGCAGCTATGCTTCCTAGCTCTAAAACAAACAAATCCAGATCCAAACAGAGAGACTCCCAACCTTGGCACTCGCAAGAAATTAGACAAATAAAGAGGGAACTTAGAAAGATTGAAAAAAGATGGTGGAAAACGAACTCAAATAATGACAGAAATTTATACAATAAGAAACTAGACTACTACAGAAAAACAATAAAAGCATCTAAAAAAGCCTTTCATACAAAATTACTAACAAATTCCCTCAATCGTCCCAGAGAATTATTTGAAATAGTTAAAAAAGTATCAAACCCTCCTAATACAGATGTCACCCCTATTAACCCACAAACTCTTGCTGACTATTACATAACTAAGCTCTCTCCACTATCAGATCCTCCAATTCCACTAATTTACTCCAACCTAAAGCCTGAACACATATGGGATAAATTTCATACTGTAACACTAAAAGAACTGGATAAGGTGATCTCAGATATTAACACAACCACTTCTAGTCTTGATCCCTGCCCAATTAGCTGGATCAAAAATACTAAACCACTCCTAGCACCCTACATTCTAAATATAGCAAATTTTTCTCTCACACATGGTACTATGCCAACCATCCTAAAGAGAGCCTCGATTAGACCTATTCTGAAAAACAAAAAACTAGACAATCTTGATCCCTCTTCATATAGACCTATCTCTAGCCTTCCATTTATGGCAAAGATTATAGAAAAAATAGTATATAATCAACTTCAGGATCACATTGAACTTCATGCCCCCTTAGATTCACACCAATACAGCTTTAGACCATACCGCAGTGTAGAAACACTTCTTGCAGTTATCTTTGATGATATTCTAAAATACATTGACAAACAAAACAAGCAGTATTACTTATATTTTTGGATATATCAGCTGCCTTTGATTCAATTAACCATCGTATCCTTTTTGAAAGACTTAAACAGATTGGTATACATGGCACTATTCTTGCATGGTTCCAATCATATCTAACTGATCGATCGCAACAGGTAAAAATAGGAAACCATACATCTAAAACCTATACGCAAAAACAAGGAATCCCACAAGGTTCTGCATTGTCAGCTCTACTCTTTAACATATATTTACAACCTATATGCCACATCATTCAACAATGCAAATTAAAATATGCAATTTATGCTGATGATGTTATGATTTATCTCCCTATGGACATAGACTCCCTGGACTTCTCCAATATCAAATCATGCTTCACTAAAATGACGCAATGGCTAAATGAACACAATCTACACATTAACTTCAAGAAAACAGAAGCATTATTTGTTTCTAGAAATCAAAAATTTACCCCTCCAACAGAAATAAAAATTGAAAACATAAGCATCCCCATAAAAGATGAAATAAGATACCTTGGCGTTATCATAGACAGAACGTTAAGTCTAACAACACACATCAGGAATACAACAAACACAATATATAATAAATTAAGATATCTTAAAAATCTAAAACCATTATTATCAAATCTGGACTTCAGATCAGTCCTTCAAGCCCTGATCCTGCCTCACTTAGATTTTAGTAACATAATTCTTCAAGGTATTCCAAAACATGCTTTACACCAACTAAAAGTAGCACAACATGTTGCTGCAAGAATGCTTATTTTATTTATTTATTTATTTTATTTAACATTTTTTATATACCGCACTATTCATCATCAGTGCGGTTTACATTGAACAACAATATACCTGCCAATACATGACTGATCTAGGTTTACAGATAACAGGGAAGATAAACTGGGTGTGAACTGGGGATAACTATCTACATAATTATACATAATTATATATACATTGAATAGGTTACATCGAGGTTCGATATTTGACAAGGATACAGAATACAAGAATACAGTGTTTTCACATTTTGATCCTTTGTTCTGGATTGCTGTTATGTGTAGGAGTTATCTGAATGCAGGTCCAACTGAACACATAACCCCTATACTGTACAAACTTCACTGGCTACCTATACAAAGTAGGATAAAATATAAAGTTATCATAACAACGTTCAAACTGATAAGAGATATAGCCCCATCATATCTAACTGATCTACTGACAATTCATTCAAGGACCAGAACAGTGAGACAAAGGAACCTGAACACACTACTTGTTCCAAACAACTTTTCAAAACTCAATAAAACTACAACAAATAGGGCATTCAGCTTCAATGCTCCTTTAATATGGAACGCTCTGCCGGATAAACTCAGAGATATCCCAGATCTTTCAGCATTTCGAAAAGTTCTTAAAAACCACCTATTTATAGAGTACTTTGGAGACTCATTCCCAATAGATGAAATATTTCCCACTTAAACTCATGTATACTCATATTCATTAATTCACAACTTACTTTTTCCTTTTTCTTACTCTAGCTTACAATACCCAATTCTCCACATTATCACATTTACTCTTTACACTAATAATTCTAGTGAACTACATTTTTCCTTGCTCAGATGATAAGATTTTTGAAATTTGTAAATATTTAAATCTGTATATATGTTTAAACTATCTATATACCTAATCAGCATTTACTCAGCATTGTAACCCTCAAATTACCATTTTTATTATATACAATTTAATGTTCACTGTAATTTCAATTGTTTGAATAAGTTTCAATGTAATGTTCAAGTTTTGTTCTATGTAAACCGCTTTGATTTTTCTGAAAGGCGGTATATAAAACCGTTCAATAAATAAAATAAATAAATAATTGGTATCAAATTAGAAGGTTCACAACAGGGTCATCAGGTGACAGCTAAATTTTTAGTGGGACTTTTAAAGTTTGTACTTACTCGTAATTATTATATTTTGATGGACAATATTATTTGCAACATCATGGTATAGCTATGGGAGCAGCTGTGGCGCCATCATTAGTCACTCTATATATGGCAAATTTTGAAGAGGAGTATATTTATAAGTCCTCTTTCTTTGCATCCATGCCTCTGTGGTACAGGTTTCTGAATGTCATTTTCTTGATATCCCAATCAAAAATAAATCCCCTAATATCCCCAATAGAAATACAACCACCCTCTTAATTCTTAATTTTTGTTGGACTATTTGCCATGAGAGAACCTCCCTCTTGCAGCAAATCAAGTCCGTTTTAATCATTTTAATGAGCTTAAAAAAACAACTCAATGTTCACCTCCATGAAACCCTAGGGAGCACACCTTTTGGACAGGGGATATCCAGCTGCAGTAATTCGAAGAGCGTATAAAAGGGCTCAATTCAATCATCTGGAATGGTGGAGACAGGAGAAGGATACCATTAATTAATTTATTATTTATTTATTTATTTCAATTTTTTATATACCGCACTATTTATAATCAGCGCGGTTTACAGAGAAACACAAAGACCAGAACAACAGGTTGTTCGGTGTTACATATAACAGGAGTATAAACTTGGATAACATGGGAGAACTATATACATAGAATATATAATTAATTATTTCGATATCATGAAAAACTATTTACATAAAATAGCAGTAATGCTAGGGTCAGGAAGAGATTGTGGTTAAGTTTGTGGTAAGGCTAATCTATTGCACTTTATGTAGGGTAATATTTGATAAATAGGTTATATTTGAGGGCCTTTCTGAACTGGGCTAGGTCGGTTATGGCACGTATGTCAGGTGGTAGGGAGTTCCAGTGTTTTGGGGCGCAAAACATGAAGGCTCTGTTCGCTGTTGATCGGCTGCATGTTGTTATGGCCTTTGGCATTATTAGAGTGTTTAGCGCTATTTGTCTTCTGGATCTGGTTGGTGGTACAGTTTGTGTGAGATCAGTTAGTGAGTTGGCTAACTAATTAATGGCCCAAGACCAATAGTGGGGATATTGCCCTATATGCACCTCACTGATAAAGTGAGCAATCGTCTGTGGAAACACTGGAGTGTCCTAGGAGCTCATGCCTGTTTTCAGAACCCTTTAATGCTGGCATATTGACGGGGTCAGAATGTGGCTAATTTTGTCATGGGGACTGCCCGGTCTAGAGAGGATAAAGGTCCAGATAGGGGACATACAGCTTGTGGTGCTTGTGATTTTTTCTCAATCACGGTTGAGGGTTCTAGAAGGACGGATAGATCTTCCGGGGTTTCTTATACAGCATCACATCAAACTAATTGTATGACATCTTTTGTGGTTTATATGTTGATATGCCCGTGTGGTTTAAAATACATTGGGTGTACTACCAGACATATGAAGCAAAGACTTATTGAACATCGATCTCGACTTCAAAATCAAGTACTGATTGCCCCAATAGTTGCTCATAGCATATCGAAGGGCCATATGTTTCAGAATTACCAGTGGTGGATCATCGATCATGTTCCTCCGGGTCATCGTGGAGGGAATAGGATTCATTGTTTACAAACTTTGGAGCAAAAATGGATATTCCGTTTATAAATCGATTGGTGGAAATCGATTGGTGGAGTATGTTATGAGCCATCAGGGGTTTCTTTATGTGGCGAAGAAGCTGATTGGTTGAATAGACTATCTGACACGCTAGTTGGTTTGTCATAGGAGGATTCTGCATTGACATCAAAGGGATTTCCCGATAAGAAAAGGAAGAGTAGGTAGGGTTGTTATTCAGCCGGGAGATGAGCCTGAAGAAGGATTGTGAGGATTCTCTGATTTGAAACATGGTGCTGTGTTGCTGTTATTGGATGGGAAGAGAATATTGTGGACTGTTCCCTTGAGGAATGCTGGACAGAGTGGAAAGTTACCCTAAGTTAAACTACATCCGGAGGGAGTAGTTCTACATATTTGATGGACTGCATTAATGAAAACCTCTCTAAAAGTTAAGTGCATATTACCTACGGGGAGTGGGTGATTATACTAATAGCAGGTCTGAAGCTTTTTTAATTAAAAAAAAGGAGTAGGGGATTACTGATGTAAGTCTCCCTAGGGTTTCACAGAGGTGAACATTGAGTTGTTTTTTAAGCTCATTAAAATGATTAAAATTGACTAAATTTGCTGCAAGAGGGAGGATCTCTCATAGCAAATAATCCAACAAAAATTAAGAATTAAGAGGGTGGTGATATTTCTATTGGGGATATTAGGGAATTTATTTTTGAGTGGGATTGTTATCTAAATTCCCCGGGGGGTTGTGGATTGTATACTATTTTCTTGATATGGCGAGGTTCTCTTGTAGCATTGAAATTGTTTGAGCAGTGGATTATTGATTTACATCCTTTTTTGAAGTTTACTTTGAAATATTCATTGGAGGTGATTGAATTTTTAGATGTCTGTTCGACGTGATTCAAATGGTCTGATTACTTCCCTCTATTGCAAACTTGTTGAACGCAATACATTGCTGTGGTTTACAAGTGATCATCCTAAGCACGTTAGACATAATCTGCCTATTGGACAGTTTCTGAGCTTGTGACGGATTTGTACTTCCTTCGTTGATTTTTTGACAAGGGTGTAGGATCTTAAGACACGCTTATTGGAATGTGGATAACCAGCTTTTGTAATTAATAAAGCTTTTAAGCATGCTAGATATGCTCATTGAGATTGGCTGTTACTTCCTAAACAAAATTCTGATACACAAGAGGACCGCTTGGTTTGTGTCTTACCCTATTCAAATATGGCACCACGTATAGCTGGTTTGATTGAACAGTATTGGGGCACCCTGCGAGTTTTGCCACATATCCCTAAGGAGTTTCGCTGCATGGCATATAAACGTGGTAGGAATATTTGTGATTTGCTGCAGAGAAAAAGGGATCCCGCTGAAGGGAACCATACCAACTGCGGTCGCTGTTGTTGGTGTCACAATACTACAGAGGTTCCTATCTGGATTCATCCTGCTACTTTTCAATGTTTTTCTGCACAATATATATGACCATGTGCCTTTCAATATATGTGGTATATATAATCATCTGCTCTTGCCAGAAAATCTATGTGGGTCGCAGTGTTCATTCTGTTCGCAAACGTATTAGTGAGCACCATAGTAGGATAGCCAATAAAATTCTGATGGCACCTTTGGCAGCTGACTTTGATGAATATTGTCATTCAGCTTATCAGTTTAGATGGAGAGTACTGGATCAGGGGTCAATGGTTTGGCGTGGTGGAGATTATCAGGGCAGCTTGAATTATCTCGAACAGAGATGGATCTTTCATTTAAACTCATTGGAGTCAATTGGGCTGAACAAACAAACTGAATGGGAATCTCCTATTCATCATTAAGGTCAGTTGTGTGTTGAATTAGGTTCTCTCATGTGGGTTTTATATTGTGGTAATGGTGGAAGTGTAAGATACTAGCCGTGGAGCTTGCTTTCTATGCAGTTGTGTTTGTTAAGATGTTTCCCTGAAGCAAGACATGTTTGGTCTGAAACATGATATCATGTCAGATTTGGATTTGCTCTGCACGTGCTCAGATGAGACCCATGAATGAGTTAGCTGGGATTTCTAATATGTACAGGTATTCCTGTTTCTAGATCCACAGCGTTTTGACGGTCTCTCTGGCGCAGGTTTTGTGTAACTGCATTGTAACATTTTGTTTCAAGCCTTTTGCGATTTATGCATGTGAGTTGAGAGTCTGAGAGATTTTATATGATATTGACTGATTCTTGGATGTGAGGGGTTTTCGTTGTTAATTGCATAAGGAATATAACCCCCTAATGGCGGTGTTTAATACCAACAATGTGAGCCCTGAAGCTTGGTGGGTTTTTGGTTATACAGATGATCAAATGTCAGCTGTATTGTAGCAAGGTCCTTTGCTGGAGGAGTCTAGTCCTGGGGGGAGTGATGTTAAGTGGGATGATTTGTTGAACCTGCAGAAGTGATTGGCGTGTACAGAAATGCATGGGGCGACTCTAAGGGAATATATTCAGCGTAAAATGATTCCTAGGGGTTTGCGATTATTAAAATGTCCAAGATTATTTTATTCTTACTGATGGCAACCAAGGAGTGACCTGGAACCCTGCTAGTACCTTTTGTAAAGGAGTGACTGGGACCACTGGAATTAGAAGCAATAAATTGCATTGTCACACAAGTTGGCACGCAATCCGGTTTATAGCCTGAGTTGGTGCTACCAGAGTAACTGTGTCCTTAATAATCATTACACTGGTTAACATTGAAATAGTTACTGACTTTAAAAGGCCCTGATCTGTAGTATCTTGGTGAGCTGAACACGAATATAACATTAAAAATTTTTTATTGGCTCTCGTTTTGAAGGTATTGCATGTAGTTCATTTTTGAAGTTTCACCATGTAAATTTATCCAGTAGGACATCAACATCCCAAATAAGCCTTGAATGATGTAATATTGCCTCACATTGCATAATACCAGCATGCACACATCATCCAGAGTTGATTGCATCATTTTCTGATGCAATGCAATATTACTGCCAGACGGCTGCTGAAGCCATCTGATGTCAGCAGTGTACTATACGCAGTCGGAAAGGAAAGTAATCTGGTATTCTGTTCCGATATTGAAAGCCTCATGAATGCCTTAAAAATCACTCATATCCCACAAGACTGGAGACTATTTATAGACTCTTCGAAACTGAGTCTGAAGGCTGTGCTTTTGAACAATGGAAACAGTCTTCCATCTATTCCAGTAGCGCATGCCGTCCACATGAAAGAGACATACGATAACTTAAAGCATCTACTGACTTCCATTAACTATAACAAGTACAGCTGGCACCTCGGTGGTGACTTGAAGGTAGTTGCCCTTTTAATGGGACTGCAGCAGGGATATATAAAATACATGTGTTTCTTATGTGAGTGGGATAGCCGAGCAAGGGATTGGCACTACTTGCGGAAGGAATGGAATCACAGACAAAATGTAACAGTTGGAGAGAAGAATATCCAGCACCCAGCTCTGGTTAAGGCTCACAAAATCCTGCTACCACCCCTTCACATCAAACTAGGTTTGATGAAAAACTTCATGAAAGCCATGGACTGCACTCCGCCAGCTTTCCGATACCTGCATGAAAACTTCCCTCGACTCAGTGAAGCAAAGATTAAAGAGGGAGTTTTTGTGGATCCTCAGATTCGAGAGCTCTTCAAAGATGACAGGTTCAACAACTTGCTGAAGGGTGATGCGAAACAAGCATGGAATGCTTTTCGCCTAGTGTCAACAAACTTTCTCGTGAATGTTAGGGCAGAAAACTACAAGGAACTAGTAGAAGACATGCTGATGCAGTATCAGAAACGTGGCTGCAATATGTCTCTAAAGATCCATTTCCTTGATTCCCATCTCGATTTCTTTCCTGACAACTGTGGTATGGTTAGTGATGAACAGGGCGAACATTTTCACCAGGATATCGCAACAATGGAGCAAAGATACCAGGGAAAATGGTCCACTACAATGCTGGCTGACTACTGCTGGATACTCCCCAGAGAAGCTCCCGAACAGCTGTACAAGAGACAGGTGAAAAAAATCTAAGAAGTAGTCTATGACTTGGTTTTTTACAGGTATTAACCGAAGGCCTATTATATTTACTATTGACATGCATTTTGTGATGTAAACATTAATTCTTGTAGATTACAAAAAAACTAGAGCGAACTTTGCAATTTCACTGTCATATTTGTGTTCAGCATATAAAAAATGATAAGAAATGACTATTTTTATTTCAGTAACATGACTTTTGTAAAAATTTGTTGACCAGTGTTATCAATCAAATTAGGCAAGAGACGGAAACGGGCACCTACTATTTGTGGAAAGTAGATGCAGAGTTATACTTCTCAATTTCTGTCCCAATTTTATAAGTATAGATGGCTGTTCAGATTTTTTAATGAGTATGCACCTTAACAATTTTCTTCACTTTGATTCCAAATGTACTAACTAAATCTAAACAATTACCATCTTCCATTGTTAGTTTCCTCCTTATAAGTGCATTATATTAAAACCTAGATTTAAAACAGACAATATCATATATGGCTGCAGACTTATGGTTACAGTTACATATAGAGATTAAATCCTCCCTGTTCTTTTTACGTTTTCATAAAAGTTTAAAATCATGATTTTTCCACAATTAATTGATCCAGCCTTAAGTAGGAGGAATTGCTGATATTTCTTGTAGGTTATATTTGTGTCTTATAAAATTTTTCATGTTTTTTGTTACCGCACTGAACCACTGGATCTGGAAGTATGGCAGTATATAAGCATGTCCAAGATTAGATTAGTAACACGTGCATACTATTCTCTTAAGTATGTATGTGCTTATAAAATAGGGGTTTCTAGTCCCACAGGTGCTCTTTGTGGTCTTGGGCAAGCCACTTAACCCTCTATAGCCCATGTTCCCTGTAAAATAGTTATCTCCAAGTTATAATGCCCTGTTCAATGTAATTTCAGTTTGTTCAATGTAAACCGCACTGATGCAGAATAGCGCGGTATATAAGAGACCGTAAATAAATAAATAAATGTACACTTTGAGATATGTTTACTGACCTGCGGTAGCGGCTTCCGTGCGATATTGAAGCCATGGTCCTATAGACTTCAATGGGGCCATGGCTCTGATATCGCACAGAAGTCGCTACCGCCGATCAGTAAACATACCCCCTTATACTCTGACCCAGATCCCTTCACAATAGCTCAGAGAGAAGGCCATAGCCTATGCAAACATAACTGTGCAAGTGAGGCTCTTGGTGAAAAAAATACAACATAGTCTCTACTTCTCCTTAGGAAATGGTGCTAAGTGAATTCTCACCAAAAGATATTCCTATGCCATGGTATTTACTACAAATTAAATACATTTATTATAATAACTGATGTAAAAGATCTGAAAAATCTGAGACATGCATAGTCAGACAAAAAGATGGCTAAATACTCCTTGAAGGCTCTGACAACCAAATAGCACTCACGCCTATCAAGCACAAGGTCCTATCAACCTGTGACATTTTCCTACTGCAGAGATGCGCCAACATGACATCTTAAGGAGATCAGACAAGTCTTGCTTTAGGTTATACTCTCCTTGGAATCTTATGTTGATGGTGATAGAAACCCTAGGTACGAGGTGCAATCAAAAAGTATTGAGACTTGTACAATAACATAAGTATAACATTGACAGTTATTAAACTCATTCTCCTTCAAAGTAGTCCCCTTCCGATAAAACACACTTCCTCCAGCGTTCCTACCACTGCTGGAAATAATTTTGAAATGTCTCTTTAGTTATGCTGTGAAGCTGCTGTGTTGAATTTTGCTAAATTGTCTCCAAGCCATCGAATCTCTTTCCTTTCAGTGGTAATTTCAGTTTTGGAAACAAGAAAAAGTCACAGGATGCGGGGTCAGGTGAGTACGGATGCTGACAGACTTGCTCAGTTTGGTGTTTGGCCAAGAACTGCTGGACAAGATGTGATGCGTGATGTGATAAAGCAACATTCACCATTCCTGTGCAACTCTTACGATGAACTGCATCTCTCAAACGAGTCAGAACTTGGACGTAGTACTCCTTATTGATGGTTTGGCCCTTTGGAGCATATTCATGATGAACAATACCCTGTGAGCATGATCTTGACATAGCCCATCAGGTGAGGAGCATTGTTAGGTCTGCAAGAGTCTGGAGTCTTCCATTGTAAGGACTGAGCCTTGGTTCCCAGGTCATAACCATAAACTATGATTCATCACCAGTAATAATCTTTTTGATTAAATCTGAGTCATTTTCAATGGATTCCAATAACTCCCTGGCTGCAGACAGTCAATCTTCTTTTTGGTCAGGGGACAGGAGTTTCAGCATGAATTTTGCAGATACACATCCCATCCCCAAATCAGCAGTAAGAATGGACTGTACTGACCCAAAACTGATGTCTATGTTCTCTGCAAGCTCCTGGATAGTCAATCGATGATTTGAGCATATTGCGGAATGCACTGCTTCAACTTTGTCTTCATTCCTGCTCGTGGATGGCCTTCCAGAATGTCCCTCACTGTCAACACTTTGGCAGCCCTCTTGTACCAGTCATATTTGAGCATGACTGATGCATTCTTCGTCATACACTTGCTGTAACTTGTCATAAGTCTCTTTGCATGAATCTCCAAGTTTCTGACAGAATTTAATGTAAATTCACTGTTCAATTTTTCACTCATCGTAAATCTGACAAACTGCTTTTACACGATACCAAACATCATGTGATTTTAAAATGTACAAGTGTGCTGCAGCCACGTTACACTCTGCACATGAAGAACACATAACTAGGCCACTGCATGCTTAATAGCATCATGGTGCACCGTATTGTTATACAACTATACAAGTCTCAACACATTTTGATCACACCTTGCATTGGTGACGTTTTGCACACAGGTACTCAACCTCTAGAAATTTGTATGATCTCCTGATAGTAGTTTTGATATAAACAAATGTGATATGTTATTTTTACAATGTAATATAAATGCTTGTATTCCATTCATTCACCATTCTGTAATATAATTTTGTATGTCTGCATCCTGGAAAGAAATGGCAAATGGCTAATAATACGTAGCCTGTCACAGGTGCAGAGGTACAAAGCTGATTCACCTTTACTGTATGTCTGCATCCTGGGAAAGAGACTACATGGCTAATAACACGTAGCCTGATACAGGTGTATAATATTATCCAATGAATTATGGACATGCTGAAAAGAGGGCGAGTACATAATCTGCTATAAAAGAACTGTGAAACCGAGGATCTTTGTGAAATGTTCACTGAAGCATTTCACCCTTCCTTGCAAGAAAGTGATTAAATTAACTCTGCAGCACTGAGAAGTCTGTTATTGTGTAAATATTGTTTCTTACAGTTTCATATGAAACAGGTCCCTAATATTCAGTTGAGGCAAATCTCTTCCAGATATGTCACATCTTCACTTAACACATTGCTCCTTGTGTTGGAGTTTTTCTGATACACCTTGTACCACAAAAGGATCAAGTAGCTTGCTGGCTATTGACCGAAATGTTTTCTGTCTTCTTGATATGAGACATTGTGCTGGGTGTGCTACCCATGCCCTTTGCTGGTGTGTTCCTACAATGAAGTGTAGCTTTCTATGTGTCTTTTTGATTTCTTGCACAGGTTCTTCCCTATCTTTACAAGAAATTCAGATTTGACAGCTTGTGGGTGCCTTGGTGATACAGTAACATGTTTATAACCTCACTCAGCAGAATACTGTTTAAATTGCATGAAAGTAAATTGAGGGCCATGATGTCAGAGCACTTGATTAGGTTGGCTATAGTGTGCAAAGTGTATTTTACAACACTTGATTCTGGCTTCAGTAGACATGTCTAAGAGCAGTTCAGTTTCCCAAATGGCGAAGAGATTCACGATCAAGAGAAATTCTTTCCCAGTAAAGTTAAATCCACGCTGACCATCTATCAAGGCTGCACTGGTATACAGTATAGTAACATAGTAAATGACAGCAAAGACCAGTACGGTCCATCTAGTCTGCCCAACAAGGCGACAAGAGTAGGTGCACCTGCCTCTCCATGCAGGTCACCCCTCCCCATGCCTTTGTTTAAGGGTGTACCCACTACTCCATGCAGGTCACCCCCTTTTGTTGAGATATAAGAAATAGCTACGTTCATTTTTATTTTATCCTGTTGTTATAAAGGGATCCACTGTGTCTGTCCCATGGTCCCATGTCATTTTGAATTTCACCGCTTCCATCGAGAGGACATTCCAAGCATCCATCACCCTTTCAGTGAAAAAATATTTTCTGATGTTGCCTTTCAGTTTATCCCCTTGCAGCTTCATGTTATGCCCTTTAGTTTTACAGTTTCCCCGTCTTTGAAAAAGGTTTGTTTGTTCATTAATACCTTTAAGTATTTAAAGGTCTGTATCATATCTCCCCTGTCCCTCCTCTCTTCTAGCATATACATATGTAACCCACCCCTCCTTGCAAACTCGTGACACACGCCCTGATGTATCTTTCTTACTAAATTGTGTAGTCAGTGGCCGTAGGGGGGAGGCGGTATCAACAGACTTGCAAAGGGGGAAGGTACGGTACACACCAGTTCCTTCTAAAGGTACTGGGGAAGTTTACAATAAGTAAACTCAGATGTTATGTATAAAGTTTACCAATGAAGTTACAGCAAAGTGTCTTAATATTTATTTTATGCAGGTTCTAACACTTTGTTGAACTTCTCGCTGAAATTATTTTTCTAGTTTCTTAAGTGGACATAAAAGAATAACCCATCTTACATTTCATCATTTATTGTATTAACAGATAAGTATTAATTAGTATCAATCACAACACGTTACAACTCTTATAAAGGTAACCCTAACTATTCTAAACAGTTCAGCAACTTTTCTGACTACTGCAGCATTTAAAGTGTATTTCTCTCTCAACTTCAGTTGTTATCTCATAAATTCAGAGGCTTTTTGTAGTTTTACTTTTCCTTAGAGTGAAAACGTATTAATTGATTAACAAATAAAAATAGTTCGCTCTCTTTTCTTTGCTTTCCTTTTTCCTTGTTAAAACTACAAAACTCAAGTCCAGTGCTTCACTTAGCTTTAGTTTGACGTTCAGGTAAGGTCTCTTTATCCAGATGACTGTGAAGTTGAAGTGTTGGGGCCCAGATTTCGCGCAGGAACCGCCGCACCTCAGGATCCTTGGAATCCGGTGTACCTGACTCCTTAACTTAAAGAAAATAAAAGGAGGCAAAACCCTAACTATTCCTTACTGCTGGCATATAACATTCTAATTTACTATTATTCCTCAAACTTTATTAATTTCTCTAACTAAAAAAAATAAAATTAAACAAAGGCCCTAGCTAGCAGTCACCTGTCTGAACTTTAGTCCCTTTGCTGAAGTGCTTAATAAACCCCCTCTTTCATAGAACACACCTTGCACCTAATTAACTCAGTCTTGAACTCAGAGTAACAGCTCTACATGTCCATTCCACAATGTTTAGCTTCATTCCATTTCTCTAACAATGCTATTGCACATTAGGTAAAACAAAATTTACTTAAATATCCTTAAATAAGGAAGTCTGTTCTTCAGTGTTACTCTATCTTTTAACAGAGCTTCATTTCAAACAGACACTTCCACAAACAAAGCAGTAATTTATTCATTCCAAGCTTCAGACTCATTCCTCTTTATCATAGCAGGCAATCACTTACTCTGCTGGTTTTCTTTAAGGCTTCAGACACTTCTTAAAACAGGCTACTGAATAGCACAGTTCTTTTAAAGAAAACTCTGACAATTCCACTCTGTCTCTTTCTTACAGAGGACTCCCAAGAAATCTTCAGTCAAAGCCCCTGGCTTCACTACCAGCAGAGTCTCAACCAACACTGTTCAAAACCTCTCCAAATCAGGATATTCACTTACTTAGCCTGATGTCCCTAAAACCCAGCTCCAGTTCCACTCTTCAGAACAATGTATCACCAATTGATACTTTTAGAATAGCATAAACAGCACATCTCTCAACACAGCCCAAACTGTTGTTTTTCCCTCTGTTCAAAAAACAAACCTCTCTCTCATCAAAACAAACCAAAACAAAACTTTCTTTCTGTTGTCTAGGAGATGATGACTCTGCTGACATCATCAATTTGTTTTCTAGATCCCTTAGCCAATCAGAGGCGTGTTTATGGAATATGCAGATGAAGCAGTAGAACCCATTCCAAATTCTTCAGGAAAAAATCAGTTTTATTCTCAACTGCATGTTTCATTAAAATGAATGGCACAATCACAATTTGGATGTTTCACACATCAAAAACCCCTCTATACAACCCAAAATCTACAATCCTTTAAAACTTATCTAACTCAAACATTATATCACCTCCAAATTCAAATCCACACACTCCTCAGGCGCTGCACACTCTAGTAAAAGAACTTAACCCCTTAAGGGTGGATTACACATATTTAGGTTTTCAAGTCTCTTATATGTTTTCTGGCCCGGGCTCCAAATCATTTTGGTTGCCTTCCTTTGAACCGATCCAGTTCAGCACCTTGGGACCCATCCCCAGGCTGTTCAGTTTATTGATAACTAGATGGCATGATATTATCATTTCCTTCAGCTGCTCATTTGCATATCCATTGCAGGTAAAACAATTGCTCATACAGTCATTCATCTTGCCTTGCATGATAGACCAGTAAAGGGTATCATGGGCCAGTCAGTAATACTCTTCACCACTGATTTAGAAATAATAACTTTAGATCCTTTGTATATGATGCTATTTTGTATGCTGATTTCATCCCTGAATGACCAACATTTCCCAATTTCAGTTGACGTTTCTTATTGTGAGTCTGGACTTCTAGTTAGGACTACAGACTGCAGCACTTAAAAGTGTGCTATATGATCTGTTGCAGCCTCCAGTCTGTGGTATTCAGATACTCTGCCTAGTTGATTTATGCATTGTCTGTTTGTTCTTGTTGCATACAACAAATCTTGTACTGGTACTGAACTGCTGATGGTCATCTGCAGTTGCTCTGCTGTGTCACTAGGAAACATCTCAGGGCCCAGCTTATAAACAAACAACATTGAGTTGTTATGTTGAAATGTTGTTATCAACATGCTCTAAAGTCACTTTTTGAAGACTGCAGCAACCAAGTCAATTTTTCCTAGAGTCACTCTGTATCACAACAATCTTGGTGACATCATAGTACTACAATAAAGGGGCATCTATGACCAAGCACTTTATTTCCTGTACTGCCTAGTGAAGGCCCATGGAACACTGTATTGCATTAGAAGAACAACAGAGGGCATGAACAGCAGTTCAGTGCAGCACCCAATGTTAAGGAGACTGAAGACATATCTGCTAAGAAACAACAAGCTACTTAAACCCTGGGTGGTGTAATGGGGAAGACCCGTCCCTTGATATGAAGCTAGATGAAACTGAGGAGGTTACGTCAGATTCTGACAGGCAAGCAAAACACATGGCTACAGGTTGCCAGGGGAGATGTAAACAAACTCAGTCATGAGTGCAGCAGCCCCATCCAAGCTACAAATTATCCCCGTGCTCTGAGCTCAATAGTAGACACCTGGGTGGGGGAGGGGCGAAGCTAAGCCCTAAGGGAAAGGAAGATAAAAAGCACTCATTTGAATCAGGAAAAGGAAGAAGGGGGACAAGAGAGAGAACAGGAACAGGAACAAGCGGAGGCTCGAGAACAAGCCCGGGAACAAGAACAGCAACAGACGTAAGAGAAGGAACGAGAGAGAGGGTGCAGAGGAGCAGAGCCATCAGCAGGTCTGAAAGCAGAGAAGCTGAATCTGACTCAAGCAGCCATGAGGACAGAGCAGAGAATGCTCCAGCTAGGGAGTTACAGAGAGGCCAAGCCCAAAGACCACAGGGAAGCAACTTTCGGTTAAAGCCTTATACTGAGGGCCATTGGAAAGAGAAGCCATCCAAAAGGTCAGTTTGGGAGTGCCCAGAAGCTCCGGTGAGAGAGAGGCACAGGCCTATGGACTTTGATAATGCTGAAGGAGCACTGCTAAGGAAACCTATTAGGCAGAAGCCTGAAGGTAAGCCCTTTAGAAGGGATAAGGAGAAAACTAGAGATACAAGTTTTCTCTGGGATTGCCAGGCTCTCCGGGACTCTCTCAGTAATAATGATACCTGTTTTAAAGCTCTGTGTGATTGTGTTCCTACGTACCCAGTGGGGGAAGGGCTGGAAGATATGAAAACAGAATCTGTAGATGAAAGTGTAATTGGTGAACCCATGGATTGTACACTGTCCATAGCAGATAACAGAGTCTCTACGCTGACTTGGATATACAAAGCTATATGCACAGCATTGAAAGCAAAGTAAACCTTCGTGCCTTTAAAAGGAACTGTTTTGTGAATCCTGTGTTAAAGGATGGTGTGTTGAAAAGCTAGAAGAAAAAGAAGCTATTTTTCTTCTCTTCCTGAGTTAATTTCCTTATGCCAGAAAGTATGGATATTTTGTCTTAGGTTTTGTGCTTACCAATCTCCCAGGAAGGGGAAATAAAACCTCATTTGCTTTAAAACCACTCGATTACATCTATTTCTGTGCTTGGGGAGTGTGTGGGACTACATCACCCAGAAGGCAGTGCACTACTACGCCTGCATTGCCCCACTTCCCAGCCCAGGATATCCACCAGCTTGGCCCTACCCTGCATGCTTTAGGACCCAGGGTAGACCACTGGTGACAAGATTGGCGTAGTTGTTGCGGATTTTTTTGGCGCAAAACAAGGACATTATAAAAAGGAAACTTCAAAAGACGCCAGCTTCCAAAGAAGGAAGAATTCTGCTGTCCTGGAAAGAGGGAAAAGACGGACTGGATTCGTTGACAGCCTGACCCGGAGGACCCGAGAGACCATTCTCAGTGCTGGAATCTGCACTGTGCTCAGGTAATAGTTGGTGGGCACGGGCGTAGAAGGATACTGTGAGAAAGGGGAAGAAATTGTACTGCAGCTAGGAGGCAGAGAAATATTTTTTTGTGCTGCACTTGGTGGGCCTGTCTCTTTTCTTCTGTCCCTGCAGGAATAATAACCCGAGATGGATCCCCAGGAAGTAATGGGCTGGATGAGTGTGCAATGGGAGAAGCAGTGCGAGCTGGCGAGGCTGATACAGGAGCGGAATACTGCCGCGATGCGTGCACAACAGCAGCCACTACTGAGATTACTAGAGACTTTGGTGAAGAAGTCTCAGGACACTGAGGAGACTATTACCTCAAGGGTGAAGGGGGTAGGACTACCCGACTGCAGTGCGCTAGCACTAGGACAGCTAACTGCCCAAGATAATTTTGATGATTTCACTGAGGCATTTGAACGTATTGCTGAGGCAGCTAAATGGCCGGTAGACCAGTGGGCCGTAAGGTTCGCCATATCTTTCGGGAGAGGGTTTGGCAGCCTACAAGACAATGCCCGCTGCTTTAGCGTCAAATTATCTAGAGGTGAAAAGAGCTGTAAAAGACAGGTTGGGATTGACACCCACCTATTATAAGCGTATGTTTAGGGAAGCCAAGCTAATGCCGAAAGAAACTCCTAAGGCTTTATGTCAGAGGCTAAAGGGATTGGCTGGAAAGTGGCTTGCTCCAGAGAGGAGATCGGTTGATTCCATAGTGGACACCATCGTCCTGGAGCAATACTTAGAAGCCATACCTCCTGAAGTAAGGGCTTTTCTAATGCTCCAGAACTGCCATTCCACTGAGGAAGCGGCCAATCTCACAGAGCGTTACCTTGAGGCGGAGTTGGCCGGGACCTCAAGAGGAAGTGTGTTGAAGGTGGCTGGCATTAATAACTTATGGAGATCAGAAAAGACCCCGAAAGTTAAGATATCTGGTGAACATACTGCAATGTCTTTTTCAAAAGGAAAATGTTATAAATGTGGCCAGGTTGGACATTTCCATAGGGAGTGCAAGTTGCGGACTGCCCTGGTGTCAGGGGGAGAGAGACACATAAGGGAGGGTTTCCTACTGAAGGTCCAGGTAGAGGGCATAGAGGCACTAGCACGGCTGGACTCAGGGGCAGACCAGAGCATGATCTCACAGAAATTATGGCAGACCATTAATGCCCATACCCGGATTGCCCTGAGTCAAGCAGATGGGCGAGTGAAAGTAAGGTGTGTACATGGAGCGTCTTCCTATTACCCATCATATAGAGTATCTGTAAAAGGGTTAGGTACTAGCAAGGAGGTACAAGTGGCCATAATCCCACGGCTCCCGCGTGACATTATCCCAGGGAGAGACTGGCCTTTATTTTATAAGGGGTTTGAAAAAGTTTTGAGTGAAAAAACAGGCCTAATTTCTACCCAGTCTCAGATTAAAGCATCGGGAATTGGGATTGATTCAGTAGATGGGGCGGAGGAAACATCTGAAGATAGGGAAGAATCCCTGGAGTGTGAGGATAAAGTGGAAGAAGAAGCACCTGATATACTTCCCTCGCATGAGGATTTGATTAATGTTCCTGTTAAGGTTAGAAAAGGAAAGGCCGAGAGACGCCAAGAGAGGCAACATAGGTCCCAAGGGAGGGCAGAGTTAGAAGTCGGAGAAAGTGCCCTGGTTCCTGCAGAGCTCGTCCAGAAATTTCCTTCCTTCCCAAAAGAACAAAAAGATGATCCTGCTTTAAAACGAGCATTTGAGTATGCTCAGGAAGATAGGACTACCCTTCCCAGGTTCTTCTTAGAAGGGGAGTTATTGTACAGAGAAAGCACTGACCCGCGTACTGGGGCTGTAAGGAAACAGTTGGTGGTGCCAACTACTTTTAAAGCAGTGGTTATGCGGTTGGCTCACGACCACCCTGTAGGCAGCCATAAAGGTATACAAGGGATGTTAGACCAGGTCCTGGCACGTTTTTACTGGCCAGGGGTCTTTAAAGAGACGGCTCGCTATTGTGAGTCCTGTCCCACTTGCCAAAGGGTCACTGCTACGAAACCAAAACCGGTGCCTATGATACCCACGCCCACTGTTTCAACACCGGTTCGTCGTCTAGCGATGGACATAGTAGGACCCCTGGTTAGGACACCAAGGGGCTTCCAGTATATTTTGGTGATTGTGGATCAGGCTACCCGATTTCCCTGGGCCATGCCATTGCGCAACATCTCAGCAAAAACAATAGCCCTCAAACTTATCAAGTTGTTCAGTGAGATCGGATTTCCTCGGGAAATTCTCACAGACCAGGGGAGTAATTTTACATCAAAGCACTTAGCTATGGTATGGGATGCTTTTGGAGTTCGTCATATCCGAACCGCTGCTTATCACCCTCAGTCCAACGGTTCAGACTGGTTCAGAGAAGAGCCACCAAAATGGTAAAGGGGATGGAAGGCTACTCCTATGAAGAAAGGCTAAAAAGGTTGGGGCTCTTTAACCTGGAAAAGAGACGGCTGAGGGTAGATATGATAGAAGTCTATAAATTAATGAACGGAGTGGAACGGGTAAACGTAGATCTATAGATTACCTTATCATAATATAGAAAAGACTAGGGGACATGCAATGAAGCTACAGGGTAAACTATTTAAGACTAATAAAAGAAAATATTTGTCACTCAACGTGTAATAAAACTCTGGAATTTGTTACCGGAGGATGTAGTAAAGGCTGTTAGTGTAGCTGGGTTTAAAAAGGTTGGACAAGTTTCCTGGAGGAAAGGTCCATAACACCATTATTAAGAAGGGACCCAGATATCAATG